>JAPTHN010000005.1:3592074-4792074 GCA_026936325.1 Platynereis dumerilii
TTTTTCAGAAATCATCTGTATGGATCTGTTCTCGATCGGCCGAGGGATCTGGCTGCGCCACCTCCAACGGGCAAAGCCACCAAAGGGAGTGTTGTGCAGGCGTCGTCCAAATCTAAGGTTAGTAGAAATATATTATTGTGGTACCTGCGTTGTAAGACCCCCTGTTGAAAGACCGGCTTGCCTTATGTGGCCGCCTTTCTCCCGCACAAAGTAGTAGTTTGGGGCAATTTGCACCCCGATGAGAGACCGCGCACCCCCACAAGAGACTGCTTTATCATATAGTTTATGACTGCAGAAGGGGCGGTCTCATAATGCAGGGACCACAGTCGGACTGTACTTTGTGATGCTGGTTCTTGTGTCCGTGTCTAGGTGAAAAGGGCAATTAAAATATCATGCCCCAATTGTTTGACATTTGGACCCTCATCTCTGTATACTCCCCTGGGAGTTGAGAAAGGCTAATGCTTGAACAGGCCTCAGCCTGAGTTTAATAATGATATTGTTAAGTCTATTGAGACAGTACATTGTAATGCACAAAGAAAAAATTAGGTTTACGTTTCACTTAAATTAGTAGTATTTGATGATGTTTATAATAAGTGAATTTTCCTTTGATGACTACAAATTTTTCTAAGATGCATTTTGATTTCCTTTACAGATACTCAGATGTGACGCGAACCCAGAACGGTTGGACATGCTGATTTCTCGATTCCATGCTTTTAAGAAGGACACCGCCCAGAAAGCCCTCACCAAGGAATATCAGCAAAGCCAGCAGGCCATGCGGGCCAAGATGCTGGCTAACCTGGACCAGTCCCAGTCGGACAAGGCCCAACAGGTTTGTATGAAAGCGATTCGTCTGGTTGGTTAGTTTTGTTGCAAAAAAACTGGTAGATAGATATGGTAAGTGCTGCCCCTGGGCGCTCACATGCTCACAGTTTTGTGTGCTCACGAGCGTTGATCAAGGCTACAAGCAGGTCCAGAAAAAAAAGGAATTTCCATGCAATTTGATTAAAGTTGAATGCCACACTTGAAAATGCATGAAAATGCAGCACTGACATGGCTATATCAATGTATATCATCATCAATACAATGCCTACACCATACCATTGAGGTTTCCCAATACATCGACCAATGAATTTGTTCTGGGGTGTTTAGATAAATTACCTTGGATTGTATCTGTAACTTGTTTGTCTGTGCTGGGCAAGTAAAAGATCCCTCACTTGGGGTAAATGTGTAACATGTTGAGGACTGCTCTCTCTCCCATCTCATCAGTCAACCCTCGTTAGCACCCTGAGTTGGGCTTAGAGGGCTGCACTTAACATATCTATCTGTCTGTCTATCTATCTATCTATCTATCTATCTATCTATCTATCTATCTATCTATCTATCTATCTATCTATCTATCTCCCAATCTATCTATCTATCTATCTATCTGCCTATCGATCTAATCTTCCTGAGTTTCTCTTTTAGCTTGACATGAACGACCTTGAGATGGAAGAGGAGGAAGTGAGACTACAGCAAGAGTTCCTCGACTTATTAGCGGAAATGGAGGACTACCTACGCCCTGTTACGCACATGCTGGAGTCGGCCTTGAGGTAAGCAATTTTCTACTTGTTTTAGTTCAGTAATAGTGCCCTTGCTGGAAACTATTTTAATTAGAATCTTGAAAAATTTGTTTGAAATCATCCTCATGATTAATTTTTTTTTTTTTCTGTGAAACTTTGTCCAGAGTGACCCGAAGCATGTGACTCACATATTGAAGCTATTTGTTCTATATATGAATTATTAATCTAAATTACAAACTCTTAATGACTTTCTTCAGTGATTTTTTTTTCATCACAACTGAACTCATGATTTTGATTACGTTGCCAACCAGCTTTAAACAAATGCTGACATTTTGCTGTTGTGCTTAGCCCTGCTGAGTTTTTATTGAAAACAACTTTGTGTAAAAAAATGTATTAGTTATTAAAATAGCATTAGACTTCTAATTTTATGAAACCGCATAGTTAAAGGCCAAATACCAAGAATCCTTATGTCTAATAATCGCATCATCCTTATTATGTTTTATTGACAGACCGTCCAGCGAAACACCAAGCAACGAAAAACTAGACAGGAAAGGTGACGCACAACTTCCTTTACCTTCGCAAGATTTTGTGGTTCTTCTGGTGGACCACTGGTTGATGGAACTCCCACTAGAGGCCCTCGGTGCATTACAGGGGGAGCACATAGTCTCCGTATCAAGGGAGATCTCGTTGCAGATGCTGCATCACAAGTGGCACGTGGAGGCACCTGGTGAGAATATTTTGTTTTTTCTCTGACAGGGTTCTCCCGACTCTACTCAAGTCAAGTCAAGTAAATAGACTTTATGAAATCCGCATGGGATAACTTCGCATTCACTCTGGACAGCTACAAATATACATCAATAGAAAAATGGCACATGGCAAACAAGAGTTCAATATCATATCTCAATGGTGGTGTTCAGGGGGGGATCCAGAAAATTCCGGTGGGGGGGTCTATCGGGCTATCGCGTCACGGAACGCACAATTCGCGACATTCCGCGACTGCGCGCGGATAAAATCAACATGTAAAAATATATAAATTTTGGTCTGGTGGGGGGGATGCATCCCCCCCATCCCCCCCCCTGCGTCCGTCCCTGGTGGTGTTTATCATTAAAGAGTCTCATGGCCCTGACCATGAAGCTTGATTTGTGTCGATTTGTATTTGGGCCAAAATCAGATAAAGGGCAACATTTGTGTGACATCATCATGGTCCAAAAAATCTCACCACAGGTCACAATTATTCATTTCTATGGGGAAAAGAATGTCTAAAGTGTGTTATTTTCTGGTTTAAAAGATAATTAATGCTATTGGAACCCTAGAAATTGGATTTTAATTAGGGTATGTCATAAAGTGACGGACGTGACATGTCAAACTTTCAAGTCCTTTTTTTCAAAGCTGGTTGGGTATTTCGCAATGAGAGATAAATTGAAATGTGTAAGAGCTGAGGGTCTTTCTCCCGGTGCCAAATGTTAATTAATAAAACTGAAGAATTATTGCATAAATTAGTATTAATTAGATGCGACGGACGTTACTTCGGAAATCCTATCAAGAAGTTTTCGGTAGCCTTCCCACAGATATCACAGTGACATTTAAAGTATTAGAAAGGTTAATCTTGAATCTAAAGCAATGTTTTCAATCTCTTCGGGTAATATAACCTGATAAACAAGAGAGCACTGACACTTTTTTGTTCGGATGTAACGTTGACTTTAATGACATTTTTCAAATTTTTATATTAGAACCTATATCTCATCTGAGCATAAAGCTAAATATTTTCAATTAGGGATGAATTACAGTATTGAGGGTTTATTAAATATTTTTATTTTTTCAAACCGTTTAGGACAGTGCAAACAAGAACAGAGACAGACATTCAGGACTGACTTTATCTGGAAATTCTGTTACGGACGTGACATTGACATGCCTTATTTTCAGCTTCTTTGTCAAGTGTAACAGGCGAGCATGAAACTACAAAAACGACCATTTAGATGCTTTTAAAACTGGTGCAGATGATGGAGATTACGGAAATCAACATCACTATTAATGCTAGATCATAGATTGGGCATTAACTGTGCTAACTATGGAAATACTGGCAAAATAATTATGATTGTGTTCGCCTGTTACTGAGGAAAAAAAATTGACAGAATGCTAATTCACCTTCCTCCTGCCCCCCTCCATTTGTAGATGTTCTGTTTTAGTGGGGGGTCATCAAAATGTGACCTATTTAGATCAATTCCAGGCACCTGCTTTTAATTAGGTCACCTGTGCTCTGTTGCAGGGGCCCTTGTTCGGACGTTATGATTTTGACAGAAAATGACATCAACATCTTACGACCAGAATTACATCAATATGTGACATCTCACAGTGTATTTGTGCATTCCTACCTATAATTCATACATAAACCTTGTCTTTAAAGATCAATATGGACTGTATAAACAAATTTACTGGTCGTGGCAATGTTTTAAAATTTGGGTTGTTTTTGACAGAAAAAGTAACGGGCGAACACCATTTTTCGAATCAAAATTTCTCCAAGTTAAATCAATAAATTTAATTATTTTATAAGTGCAAAATGCAAAACACATATTGAATTACATTGTGCCCTGGACAATGTGTCCTGTCTTGCCTAATTTTTTAACATTAAGATCCATTTATAACTACATGTTGAAAATGTCACAAAATAGCCACCAAAAATCATTGACATTTCTCACGAAAAGTTTAATTACACATCTATCGTTAGCCTTTGCACTCTGAAGTTGTCTTTTCTATCTCCCTGTATGGAAAGGCTGCCTATGCAGCCAAAAAATCCAATATTGGCATTGTGCAACATGCTTAAATGAAAAGTGAAAGTGACGGACGTTACTTGTTGCTCTTTATCTGATTTTGGCCCATTTGCTGGTGGGTAAAGCAATCGACCACTTCGTTGACTTCTTGACTTCATGAAAATTTCAAATAGTCGATGACTGATGTCTCTCATGATTCTTTCAAGTTTTTTGGCTGTCAGTCTACTCTCTGACTCCTCAAAGGAAAGAAGTCTGATACCAATTACTCGACTGGCCTATTTGATACACGATGTTATTCTCCTCTTATCTCCGGCCTTAATATTGCCTCCCCAACAGGTTATGACGTACTTCCAGTCACTGGAAATTACCAGTCATAGAAAATGTTCATGATGTCTCTATTAACCTGAAACTTGTTCATTTTCCTCAAGCAGTACTCGTTTCTATCCACATATATCAGTGGACTAGCAGGTAGTACTGACATCATAAAGCATTTGTGAATCAATTGATGTTGATTCCCTGCTTTTCTCGACCAATCAAATCACAGAAATCGTTACTAGCTACCTAAGGTCATAATTACTGTGAAGTCAAGACTGGGGTTCTCAGGACCTTCAAATAATCAATACCTGGCGACCATTTGGTCGTATCTACAAACAGGACACCTCGGAACCATTAGGTTTATCTTGAAAGTTGAAGAAAAACATATTTAAAAAATTCTTTTAACAAAATAAGGAGAAGAAGATATATTTGTCTATAAAATGTCTTAATTTGTGTGTTCCTCGATGGTAAATGCATGTAACTTGAAGTTGAAAATTAATTTTGAAGTTGAATTTAGCTAATTTATTAAGGAAAACAATATCAATATTTTATATAATCAATATTTTGGTCATCACAACAATGCTTCTCTCTTTTTTTTAGTGGAAGAAACCCACGACAAAGCCAAGAAAGACAAGGATGCGAAAACAAAACTACCATCTAGAATCCCTGGCATGAGAGATGCTTCTAAGAAGCAATCAAAAATTGTAAGTGCACTCTTAACAAAAATATTTTATACGGAACCTTTAAAGGTTCTATAAGCTGGTATAGATAAGGAACCCTAATGGTTCATTGCTCAACTTTCAAAAAGATTCCAACAGCAAACAAAAACAACATTTAGATAATCTAGCTGCACTGAACTCCCGCAATGGAACCTGTTTCTCAGTTGGGAGGATAGGGTCCTATCAAAGGGCCATCCCACCAATTATTGAACCTTTTCAATTCAGTTGAACCCTAAAAAAAATGTAGAACCTTTTTTCGACTGTGGGTTATATACATTCAAGAATCTTTTGCGTTAAGATTTTGTGCTAAAAAAATTTTTTTTCAAGTTTATATGTCTGTTTCAAGTGAAACTGGATTTCTATCGGAAAGTATGTTTCTTAAAAATAACTAATAGTTCTTTTTATTGCAGATTCCCTTGGATAGGCCTGTTCCCCAGGGATACATGCCGGTGGAGACTCATGCATTTAAATGTATCCTTTCATCAATCTATTGGCAGTTTTAATGTCAGGTAGAGGAGCTTAGGGGATGGGTTAGCTCATTGGGGATTGCTATTCTGCTATCGTTCGCTGGGTCCTGGGTTCAATCCCAGCTTTTTTCGTTACCTGGACCTATATTGGACAGCAATTTTAGTCGTCCTTCATTTCATTGCTGTGTGCTTCTCCTGTCCTAATTAGCAATGAGCTTACCATAGTGTGTAAATACGGGACATAAAACCCAGTCATCCTTTCATTAATGTTCATGACTTGATTTTCAATCCTTCACTGATCAAGACAGGTTAACTGATTGGGGCTATTCCATTTAAAACTCTGGGAGGGGGGGGGGAGGTTTAAATTTTTGACCCCCTCCATGCATCAAAAGTAAATTTGATTGGGTTGATTTATTTTCCGCAAGATGGGTGAGGGGATCGGCAATATTTCAGTTCAGATGTATGGAGGTATGCAAAAGAAATCGATTCAGGTGTACGGAGGGGACCCAGAAAATTCATTTTAGATGTATGAAGGATTGAAGGATTACGCATTGTAGCTAATGATAAAATTTTTACTTGATGTATACCCCTCCCCCCAGAGTTTTAAGTGGAATAGCCCTAATTAGAAGGAGTTGTATGATAAGAAAGAAAACATGGTGACACACACAAAATTTTTTTAAGTGAGTCAACGTACCTATTGAATAATTTTTTCCTAAGATTCTCCTTTTATTCTGTCTGTTAAGTTCTATATCTGTCCTGCTCCAAACAAAATATGCTGTAACATTAAAAATACTTTCAACTTGGTCCTTAACTGTTGCAAGTCATCGTTGATCCCCATTTGGATTGTTCAGTAACAGGTTTGTTAATTTAATAATATTAAAATTTGATCTCTTTTTTTTTATGAATTCAAACATTGGAGCTCAACGTTTGAAACTGCAAATAAATAAATTTTAAACGTTCGATAACGATTCTTTCAGAGGAAAAGAAACCGATAGAAATATTTGACGCCGTCCTGGAAGAACACTCTATGCAGTTTACTCCTCGATGGTTGGGAGTACCCGGAAATGACCATACCCCAAGGTTAGTAGCAGGCTTGAGGTCAAGTAAAATCTATTGTGCTTGAGTCCTAGTACAAGTACATCGTGATTAGGGGAGTACAAGTCCAAGTACAGCTTTTTAACAGACTACTTGAGTCCAAGGACAAGTGCTTTAGCTCAAGTACAAGTGCTATCTAGATTAAGTCAGAATGAAACTAATTCAAAGTGCTGATATTATTATGAAATTTCATGCTATTGTTTAAAATTAAGTGGAGTTAAATTGATTTTATTCCAAGTACTGAATCCAAGTGCAGTACTAGATCCCAAGCCTAGTTAGTGGTCTCCGAATCTCCGTATCTTCGAAATGAAGTTATATTCAATTTAGTCTTGAGACATCTGCTGCAGTGATTCAATGGTGATTATACCATACCTATGAGCCATCAGCCAATCAGAAGACTGTATTTGGCTGGTATATAGCCCATATTCTTTGTTGTTCACTTATACGCCCATGGGAGTATATAGGATATATAAGCCTCATTGTTTAACAAAGCTCATAACACAAACAGCAAAACTGTACCAAACAGTGAATTACCAACAAAAGTTCATCAAAAATAAAACAAAAGTATTATTAAACGGAACACCTACGACAAATCCGTTAATCCTTTAATTTGACCCCAATTTAGATTTTAATGTCAATTAATGCCAATAACACGACTAAGGGGTCAACCATATTAGATCTCAGGGAGGGGGAGGAAGCTTTGAAGTTGTTTTTTTTTAAACAAATAATTCCTTGTCTGTCTAGTTTTGGTGAGATAAATTAATTCCTTTTGAGTAGTCTTAAAATAAGTGGTGGATGTATTTCGTTTGATTTAGAAACAAATATTTGACATCATACACTCAAAATAAATGGGCCCAATTACTGCTGCAGTTTCCATGAAATAAATAATTTTGTGTCTATTAAAACTCCAACCCCCCTTTCTCATTTGATGGTTGCAACCGAAAAATCCAAATGCATATATTCTTCTCTTTTTTTAACAATTTTTTGTCCACAATTTATCTTTTGTCTACAATTTTCCCACATATATGTATTTTTTTCCTAATTCCCCTCCCCTAATTTTGTACAAAAATGGTATTTTCCAATATTTTTCTTTACATAATTTTTTTTTAGTTTCCCATCCCCTCCCTTATTTTTTTTCCAAATTTGCTTTTTTCACAAACATTTTCCTCCCTAATATGTTGCCATTTCCCCCCCAAATTTTTTTTTTCCATCAATTTTTTTTTCTTACATTTTTTCCACATTTTCCGTTTTTTTTTTAAATTTCTTTATTCAAAGAATTTTCAGTGTATAAAACGTGATTCTTTTCAGATGCTTTCATGTTATTAAATTAATCCAAACTGACACATTGTTTGTAACTGTTTTCTTTTTCTCTCAAATCCTTCTTGTTTTATTTTCTTTTTTAAATCTCTTAAGTTTTTGTTTTATTCTGTTTTGTTTGAGATGTATAAGTCAGTTATGTCCCTTGTTTTCGTGAATATGTGATAATCCTCGGCTAACGCCTCGGATATATCACATATTCCCTCAAACGCGGGATATAACTAGCACTTATTACAGCGAAACACTTTGATATAGAATTAAAGTGGACTGTGGCACTGTTGAAATGGCACTTCGTGTGTCATCATTAGTGTTGGGACAATACTGTCGCTATCGCGATACTTCATCGCCAGTGCAGTCACAATACAACTATCGTGAGGAAAAATTACTCATGATGTATCACGATACACTATCGCCAAAGGCAGCAAGTATCATGATTATCGCGATACGTATTGTCAGCTTAAAAGCATAGTTCTGCTAATATCTGACAGGCAGGCGCTCAAATGCGCATCACACCTCAATCTTGTGAGAAATGCATGAAAATCGCGATATTTTTACTTCAGTTTTGTGAACTAGAGAATTATTTTTTGCCCAACTTTCCAAATACTAACTTCATAAGGCAATGATGTTGAATTGATACCATAAAAAATGATGTTTTTCAAGCTTTTTCAGGATAGTTACCTATCGCAATAGTATTGTATCGTGCACCACAATTGTTGGCAATATATTGAATCGTTTCCTCACCCGATAGTATGTATCGTTCAGGTATTGTATCGCTAGCGAAGTATCGTTTAAACTATTGTATCACAAAATCCTCACAATACCCAACACTAGTCATCATGCTGATGATTTTTCATGATCAGACCCAATACTTTCAATGTTAATTTGATTGAAGGAGACTTATCCCACTTGTTGGTGACAGCCAAACGAAAGGATTATGCATCTGATTTTCACCCTAAAATTTGTTTTGAGAAGTCAAATGTCTTTCTCTTGATCATGACTAATCAAACAGCCTTTATGTTTCCCATGTTGAAAGTAGAGGAGATGACACTTCATCAGCTATCATGAGTCACGAAGTGCCATTTTCACAGTGCCACAGTCCACTCTAATTCTATATCAAAGTGTTTCGCTGTAAAGCATGATATTATTTCATCGCTGACTGTATGCTTTTAGTGCTAAATTACTAATCAGAATAAAGTGTGGAAGAGAGTCACAAAATATTGATTGTTTAGTTACAAAGTCAACACCAGAGGACAGCAGCTGTCAACCTTCAACCAATGCTCCTCTGAGTGCTTGTGTCGTATCATGTGATTCTGATGGTGAAAATGTAAAACCTCATATCTGCTGTGCATTTTTGTTGCTCAACAAGGTTTTGCAGTTTCACCATTGTAATAGACTTCACAGCAGCAGAAAAATAATGAAACCACATAAATGTCCACTTATAATCCCTTCATTATATGGCAGTGACATTGCGTTAGTCTTAAATAGGCCTACCAACTTAAGGCTTCTTTTATTAGGGACCGTTCAGAATTTTTGACTGGGGGGGGGGTGGGAGTTTTGCCCGAGGGGGTACTAACTTTTCACACGTGTTCCAGGGGGGGGGGGTTACTAATTTTTGACAACATGTCTAAGGGGGGGGGGATAAGAAATTTTAACAGAACAAAAATGTTAAAAAAGGCGCACATACTCAGTTTTACCGCACATTTTCACGCGCAAAAGTCCACGAATCTGTACGCTTTCTTTGAATGTCGAGGGGGGGAGTACTTAAAATACGCATGAAACCTAAGGGTAGGGTACTAAAAATAAATTCTGAACGGCCCTTATCCAACATGATGACATGTACTGCTGCTGTAAATGAGTGTACGTTTATGAATCTGATTCATTACTGTCTCTTTTAGTGCCGGAGAATATGAGATCTACATGCAGGAGAGTTCAGGATTTGTGTTTTACGGGATGGAGAGGCTGCTCTGTTTCATTCCTCCCTACAAGATTGCTTCCATGAATCTGCTCGGTGAGTCTATGACTTATTGTCTCCAAAAATCTTTGGAATATGTGCTTTGTTGTGATGAATTGATTTCAATGGAGTATCATGCATCCAATTAGATTTATTTGATTGAATGGGATAGTGATTTTGATAGTTTTCAGTTCAAATTTTTTGGTAAACATTGGTGTAATTTAGATATTTTCAGCAATGAATTGCAATTTTCATTGTTATATAAACTGAATTCTGTATGTCATGCAAGCAAGCGTTTCTAACAATTGCCTGGGGTGAGGGGAGGCTAAATAAATATGCACTGTATAAGTCTTTTATATAACTTACATGTGCGTGAACTTACTGAATATCTGAGTCCACTAAAGACCCAGGGCTGTGCAAAGTATTAATTTATAATTAAGGCCACACATAATTGATTCTTAGCTTCGGGGACCCGCCGACACAGTAGATTTCCTGCCGATGGAAAAAAAAATTGAAAAAAAATTTAAAAAAATTTTCTGACATTATAAAAAAAAATTTTTTCACCTTTTTTTTTTTTTGTCCTACCGACCGACCCTAGAAAAAGTGCCTTGAGATGAATCCGAGAAGCTAAAGATCAATTATGTGTGGCCTAATGATCAAAAAACCAATTATATATAATTTTATTGTCATTTCTCATTATGTGGATCATTACCCAAGTTATCAATTAACTAATGATTGCAGATGTACATGACTATTACACATGTTATCAAATTAATCAATCCAACCTTGAACTTTTCTTTCTTTTTTCCGATTGACAGAATGCAATATGGTGATGCTGTTCGATCGAATGCAGACCAATAAAAGTTTCTTGCGCCAGTCCAAGGTGGACATCAGGAAAACGTAAGTTCTTCATTTATATATTTCTTACATAAATATATGACTGACATTGACTGTGGTCATTAGTGTACTTGATAAATTGATCATCTGTCACTCGAAGATCAATGTAATTGTCTCAATTACTGGTTTTTCCTCTTCACTCATGTGTTCTAAGAACAGGGTTCCCACAGTCATGGAAACTTTGGAAAGTCATGGAAAGTCATGGAAACTCTAAATACATGTACTTTGAAAAGTCATGGAAAATTCAAATTTTGACTGCAAGTCGCATCAAAATTAAACAAATTTCTGTGTTTATAGTAGACAGTTGGTTGATTTGATGGCTGGACATTTGACGATGGTCATTGCACTAATTTGTCTCTGGGTGAATCTCGACCTCAAGGAGTAAAGTGTTGGTCGTGGAAAATCTGAAATTTGGTCAGGGAAAGTCATGAAAAGGTCAGGGAATTTCCCTGTAAGAATATTTTCATAATTGTTTTATTCGATATGAGAATATCCTGTGAATCTGGAACAAGTGTTGGCAAAATTGTAATGTTAGTAGAATAATGTAATCATAGTATTGTTCATTATCAAATTTATGATCATTTTCTTCCTCTGTAGGCCTATATATTCGTGGAGAATAAAGAAAAATTAATTGAAATGAAATTTAGATTCATGAGGATCATAAGTTTTAATATTGCTGTTTGAGCCTGACTCAAAGTCATGTTCTCCTGGTCTGACGTGAATGGCATGTCAAATCTTTTAGATTTTGAATGGGATGTACACCATTGCAGTTATTATGTCATACCACAGGCCCAAACCTGACAGTCTAGTCTTACTTGTAGCTAGTATTTTCAAAGGTACTTCGACTGACCCTGCTAACCTCTTATGGACAGAAAATAGGTCACTTTTGAACTCGGCCAATCAGAGAAGTTCTTACAAATGTGACTTTTGCAAGGACTTCTCTGATTGGCTGGTTCCAAAATGACCCATTTTCTCTCCAGATGAAGTTAGCTGGACAAGTTCATAGAAATACATAGAAGGGACATGAGGCTCTGGCAGATGAAGCAACCAAATCCACCATCTTGGAACTGCCCTGAATACTGGCACAATGGACCATGACGTCACCAATAACTGTGATGTCACTTATAACAATGCCATGACGTCACGTCATAATTAGTCTATTGTGACGTCTTGTCTCAGGGCAGTTCCAATATGGCGGATTTGGTGACCTCATCTTGAGGTGGCATCATACAGCCTCATGTCCGTTCTATGTATTTCTATGGACAAGTTAGAGCATGGTAGTCCTACCTTTGAATATTTTAGTGACTAGTAAAGAAAATAACTAATAGGCTTGGGCCTGTGACGTGGCGGTAAAAGCACTTTTGGTCGACACATTGCAATAATACTTAGGAGACTAATAGTCAGATAGTCTTAGTCTTAGTCTTTGTCTTTGTCTTTGTCTTGGTCTTGGTCTTGGTCTTGGTCTTGGTCTTGGTCTTGGTCTTAGTCATTACTGGAAGCAGGCAAGATTTTGCCTCTTTTTCCAGATCAAAATTATCCAGTTTGTGACTAATATGTAAGTAATCCTTGTATTAAAAAAATGTTTAATTTACTTCTTGATTTACTGTTTCAGACCAAGTATGCTCCAGCTAGAGCAGCCCATAGAGACGGCCATGTTGCTCAGTCTCACGGGGGTACGCTCAGTTATTGCAAATCAGTGGAATTGCTCATTAGATGAGAATGCAGCCAAAGTAAAGGATACTATGCGAGGTAATTACCATCCACTTGATTAATGATATGATTAATTAATTGTTGAATAACTGGAAATGCTTGAAGCATTGTTTGGTGAATGTTAATATCTTCAGAATGGGAGAATATGTTGTCATTTATGTTGATATTCATTTTGTTTGTCTGCATTTTGTTTGTCTGTGTGACTTTCGTTTTATGTGTCCTGTTTGTGGGGGGCAAGAGCTAGCTTCGAACCCTGGACCCAGCAATTGGCAACCCAGCACACTACCACTGAGCTAACCCTCTTCACTGCCAGACAGACAGACAGACAGACAGACATATAGTTTATTTGACCAAAGCAATGCTCATGTTTGTGATAGCACATTGGGCTGCTAACCTCTCGGATCGTTCGATTCCCGGTCTGCCTTCACTGAGCTAGGGGGTGTCACCTAGGCCCATGTTGGACAGCTGTTTCAATTATCCTTTGCCTCATTGTCGTGTCCTCCTGTCCTAATTTGTCTACCAAGTGTATAAATACGGGACGTAAAGCCCCAATCATCCATCTGTCCCGGTCTGGGCATCCACGTTTGAAGGATGCACTTGACTTTGTTACCGTGGTTCCAGCATGTGCATAGATGCAGGATGTAAAACCATGTCACTGACTCACTGTTTAACCATCTATTTTATCTATCTATCAATCTATCTATCTATCTATCTATCCTATCTCTCTTTCTTTATTGATCTATATCATCTATACCATGTATAGATTGTCTACCAATCTTAATTTGTCTTTTCATCTATCTTGTACTTGTCAATACATCTATCTAATCTATCGAGCATCCTTCTCGTTAGAGGCTGCCAGAGTTTTATCATCCATAGACAACAACATTTACGATTGCTCAACGTAGACAGGACGTTCACCTAGACCATCGAATGACCATAGACATTAGAATGATCTTAGAATGAGCCCATAGAATGTCTATAGAATGCCCTTAGAATGTCAATAGAATGCCCTTAGAATGACCATTGAGTCCTCATGTCCATTGAGTAGACCCTAGATGTCAATGGTCAATGAGATCATCTTTTACCCTTGACAACAAAGGCTAGCACATGGGAATGGTGAATAACAATGAATTCCTGGTTACGAAATGAGCCGTCAATGACGAGTATTAACGCCTCTAATATTGTCCATGATATTGTCAATGATTCTCCAGCGTAATTGTTCGTTCACCAGCTTTGTTTGATTTTCTACCTTCAAGATTTATATAACTGGCTGGTTTCCACTTTCTAGAGTCTGTGCTGGGCAAGTAAAAGATCCCTCGCATGGGGTAAATGTATAACATGATGAGGACTCCCGCTCTCTCTCCCATCTCGTCAATCAACCCTCGTGAGTGCCCAGAACTGGGCTTAGAGGGTAGCACTTACCATATCTATCTATCTATCTATCTATCTATCTGGTGTCATGGCTGCCTTATTTTATTCCTGCCTGGCAGTGCCGGCCTTCTTTTATTCCTACCGTTCTTACCATTCTTTCCGAGACTTTCTTGGTTTTCTTCTTTCCTGCCATTACTTCTTCCTTTCCTTTCTTCTTTCCTGATTTTTGCCATTCATTCCCTCCTCAGTCTCCTGTCTTTCCTTCTTCCCCTCTCTTCCCTCTCTTCCCTCTCTTCCCTCTCTTCTCTCTCTTTCTCCCTCCTTCTTTTCAGCCTTACTCCTTTTCCCCTTGTTCCCCTCCTTCCCTCCCTCCTTCTTCCCTGCCTCTTCCCTCCCTCCTTCTTCTCCGCCTCTTCCTTCCCTCCTTCCCTGCTTCTTCCTACCCTCCATCCTTCCCTCTCTAATTGATCCTCACTCTTTACTTACATATCAAAATAAATGATAAAAATTGAATTGAATTGAACTACTTGCAGATCTGCTCGCTTACGGCATCCCGAACGGCCAAGTGGTCCGTCGTCTCCATTTTCCAGATCGAAGGAAAAAAGACGAGGAGGCTGAAAATGTCGCAAGTCCTGTCGCCGAGAAAACGGAAGAAGAAATAGTGGATGATAAAGAACCTTCCGAAATTGAGACTGCACCAATTGAGAGAGATTCGTACAATATGGTGTGTTACGGCCTCCCCAATTTGGTCGTGACACAGTTGACTAAGTTATAGAGTGAAAAGTGGGAATACCCGGTAGTTGTCAAAACTGCGGAATCAAGATCTAGATCTTTTATTTGAGATGAAAATTATTGTTGACACCTTAGTCTTAACTAGGAGCTACAATTTATTCAGGGGCCATCTTGAACAGTTACGGGAGGCAGAGAATATGCCTGTGTTACTTGTTGAGACTCAAGAAAATGCTTATCACCATATATATAATAAACTTATTATTTGTATGCTAGTGAACCATTTAAAATGCTTATTTTGCGACTGCATTACACTCTTATACTTTTATTTTAGTTTACCATTGATATTAATTTTACCTACTCAATACTAAATACCACCTGAATATCAAAATGTTTTATATTTATTTGGACACAAATCTTTTTACAAGGATACTCATAACTCCATCCATATCATCTTGTCTGTGATATATTTGTATTGTGATATTGTTGTCTGTTAATCTGTTATGTCTTCTGTTATGTATCTTGTGTGTTATTGTATGATAATATGACAACCATTAAACAGTGAAATTGGAAAAAATACATCTTATTGAGTTTTATCGCAGAAGAACTTAATATCGTATAAGATTTGTTGAAACTAAATATTTGTTGAGTGGCCTAATGGTAAAGGCTCCGAGTTGCTCTGCATGGGTTCAGTTCCAAGGATTCTCACTGTCCTTGAAACTTGTTAGAGGGGTTGTCCGTCGGTCAGCCAGTCAAAAAAACCTTCAAAAAATTGCTCTGCAATGTTTCCACAAAACGAACAAAAATTTTTTCTTCAACTATGTTGCTGAAAGTCCTTGAAATTTCATAATTTTCATTCTAGAAAGTTCTTCGAAAAAGACCTTTACATGTATTTAGTTTTCCAATTTCACTTGTAACCCTGAATTCCAGGACAAAATCATCTTGAGCTTGTTTTTTTGATCTCTAGAAATTTATTTGGAAGTTTTTTAAAATGTTATGCAGATATAGCATGTGAATTTCATCAAAGGTGCCTCTCTGACAAAGATTTTATTTTATCAAGTAGTGAAAAATATTCATTGAAAGGTTGAGTTCGAATTTCTCTCTGCTGCTGCTCTTGGGTTAAATATTATAAAATATATCAAGAGTGTCCTGAGATCAATTCGTTGAAAATGTTATGTGACAATAGCATGTGAATTTCATCAAATGTGACTCCCCGGCAAAGTTTTTATTGCACATTGTTGAGAATATTCTTGGAAGTCTGTCTTTATATTTTCCCCTTGCTGCTGCTCTGGTCATCAGTATACTTGATTTTTTTGTATAAGAAGTGTCTGCAGACCAATTTGTTGAAAATGTTACGAAACAATAGCATGTGAATTTCATCTTAGGTCCTCTCCTAAAAACTTTTAACCTACCCGCGGTCCCGCGCTGCACTGGTAGAGAGAAATATTCATTTTAAGTTGGTTCTTCAAATGTTATCTTTGACGCTGCTCTGAAGTGTTTATAACGTTGTACTAGTGTCTTGTGATCAATTTGTTGAAAATGTTATGAAACAATAGCATGTGAATTTATCTAATCTGACGTCCTCTAGACAAAGTCTACCTGAGCCAGTAGTGAAAAATGTTCATTGAAAGTCAACTTTCAAAATTTTGTATCTTTGCTGTGGCTCTGGTGTTAGATATGTTGTCTAACAACGGGCATGTGAATTTCATCTAAGGTACCTCAAAAACTACGTAATCAAATGGTCTATGAAAGGTGCACTGTATTTGGTGTTTCTTGTTGCTGCTATAACCAGCCATTTTAGGTTAGGAGTATTTCAATGCGAATTCCATCATAAAAAGCTACATAAAGACTTTAAGATTTTTAAATTAAAGGTGTCGTGTCTGGAATTTTGGTCTTGCCTTCGGTCTGGAATACTCTTGAAACTAATTTAACATTTGAAATTTATCGGATGTGCCTCAAAGAGCGAGTGAGTTTGTGTTTTATGCCCCATCAGCACCGGTGTGGGCTATTTAATAGAGGCAACGTGCCTCAAAGAGAGTATTTAAAATCATTTTCTGTGAAATGGAATATCAACATTGCTTTTTCATTCATCTCTCAACAATATACTTGGCATGGGCAATTAAAAACTGTTTAGTCTTTTGTATGAAATTGACAGAATTTCTGATTAACTGCTTGCTACATCATGTGTCAGCATTAAACAGCCACATGTCATAGTTTATAATCATAAATCAATGGGAAATTCAATAGACAGTTACTCTTGCCAAGAAAACTATTGAACTCCTGCAGGTTCTATTGTTGGGAGCCATGAACATTATTGCATAATGATTATGCTTTATTGTTGGCAATGAAATTCAGCCAAGTTAATATAACACATGCATGGAATCTTCATTGTATGAATTTTCTGTATTTTTTTCTGTCTTTTTCTTTAATTGCGATCCCATTTTTAAAGCGATTTATTAACAGCGCACAGCAGATATTTTTCTCACATTAATTTGGTCTACACCATTGTATTTTATATTCATCCAGTGAAGTGGCCCGAGGCCATTTTGCAAGCGAACTCAGCCCATGAAGTGGCATCTGTATTGTATTGTATTGTATTGTATTGTATATACTATCAGTCATATACAATAGGATTATGTGATGGTCTAAACATCGAATGTCCAAAGCAAGAAATTGGGTCAAACAAAAATTAATCTAGCTTCTAATCAATTATTTAGTTTTGTATTAGATTAACCAATATTCATCTTCAAAAGGTATGTAACTCCCATGGACTCTAATGTAAATAGTTTTTCGAATGAGACATTAAATTGGTGGCCCCATGTATCAGTGTCTGTGCTGGACAAACAAAAGATCCCTCACAACGGGTATTATCGTAAGTTGCTATACATATTTTCTTCAAAATGATATTTTTAATCTCAGTGGTCAGTGGTCAAGGGAGGCCTTGGCCCCGCCCCTGCCGCCTAGATCTGCCACGGCTCTCTATCAATCTATTTATCTCTCTATCTATCTATCTATCTAGTGTTTATATGTATTTAGATTGCAGCAACAAACCTTGATAAGTTGATATGACAGACAGATATGGTAAGTGCAGCCCTTTAAGCCCAGTTCTGGGTGCTCACGAGGGTTGATTGATTGGATGGGAGAGAGAGCGGGAGTCCTCAACATGTTACACATTTACCCCATGTGAGGGATCTTTTACTTGCCCAGCATAGACACTGATACAAGGGGCCGCCAATTTAACATCTCATCCGAACGACATCCAGCTGGGATTTTGCTCATGAAGGTACACTGAAAATTTTTGGGTTCCCACCAGGGGATTAAACCCACGCAGGCAAAGACCTTCAGCAGAGCAGACGGGCACCTAAGCCACTTGGCCACCCAGCTGCCTAAATTTGAGCAGAGATAGTTTCGAAAGGGGAAAAAAGGCCATTCCTTTTTTTAATGCAGGTGCGCATGCGCAACTGCATTATACCAGTCACTTACCATATAATGGGTTTTGTGGATTAGAACATGCACCCCGATATTGCTATCAAATAGCGAATTTTCGTGTTCGAAAATCAGATTTTCCGTTGGTGGAGAACCCCTAGTTTTGTGCGCAGAAGCATTTTGGATTATGTATGGGTTATTTTTATAAAGAAAAATCATATTTGTGACAATATGGGGTAAAATGATGCATTTCTGCCGATCAAAAAAGTTATATATAATTTTTTCTAATCCCCAAATCTAAGAATCAAGAAAAATGTATGTGGAATATATATCAGGCAATCTATATACTAATTTTCGCTTTAAAAAATCCAGTGGTTATTGCTCTAGGCCTGTTGACAGATTGTTTCTGTAGGTTTTGTGGATTGGGACGAACTCCATGATCTTGCCATCTAAATAGCATTATCTTATTGGAAAGTCACATTTTCACATATGGAGAACATCTACAGTGGTGTTTAGGAGAATTTTGGATTATAAATAGGGTATTAAGAGACAGATGTTCTCATTTATAGCCAAAATTACAACAGTGTTTTTATGATGGTCCGGAAAAAGTAAGATTTCTTTTTTCCTGTTTTCCTTATGTGTAATAAATAAATAAAAATACATTTGAGATGTACTTCAGACTATCTATATACCTGTTTTTGCTTACAAACGTGTTCAGTGCTCCATATCTGGTTAAAGATTGTTTTCGTAGATGAGTTTGTGGATTGGACGGAGCACCTTGATCTTGCCATTTGAATGTCATTTTCAGATTTTCACTGATGGAGAACATCCGCAATGGCGTGTATGAGCATTATGGGATGTGTATAGGGTATTAAGAGACAGGATTTTCTCATTTATTGATATTAACAAAATGATGCCCTTCTGACAGCTGAAAAATAAGACCAGAAACAGTTGTTTTTTACCAAGGCCTGAAGTTTCAGAACTCATATGCATATGTAAATCCAAGTTTTGAAAATATTATGTCAAACGCAACCCTACAGTAGAAAATTCCACCTGCATTATGCAACCCGCGGGTTCTTGTTTCTTTCCCTCCTATTTTTTTTTGTCAGCCTCTCTGTATAAAGTCCTATAATAGCTTTCAAACAAATTAGTCAACTCTAAATATCCCCAAATTGAACCAGACTGCTTGCTATTAGTTCCTAATGTATTGTTGCTAAATGAGAAAGAAACTTTCTCTTCTGTCCATTGTGTTCTCTTGGCTGGTCTGGCTTTTAATGAATAGTGTACAATTAATGGTGAACAGTAATTTTAATTGAAAGTTGGCGTTACCAGTGGCTGGAGAGAGACAGTGAAGTATAGTTCCTTGCAGTTTTTATTAAAAGATTGGACCTATTATTTCATTATGCATTATTTAATTTACGTAAGATTAGATAGATAGATGGATAGATAGGAGTCCTCAACATGTTACAGATTTACCCCATGTGAGTGATCTTTTACTTTCCAGCACAGACACTGACTGAAACAAGGGGCAGTAAATTTAACGTCTCATCCGAAAGTAATCCAATCCAGATTTTGCTCTGAGAAAATTCTACTTGTGTCTGTTTCCAAAAAAGTAAATTCTCCTTGTGTCTGTTTCGCAACATTATATCCAAAGAATTTTTTTTTTCTAACAATTTAAAATTCTCATATTTAATCTCCAGATTAGAGAAAAGAAATTCCTTGCGAACACAAATTTGTAATTGAAGCTTTTTTTTTTTTTGGCTGAGGATAACTTCACTGATGTACCATGATGATCTCCTTTCAAAATTCTAAACTTCAATTAAAGAACAAAATGATACAACTTTCTTTAATAGACTGAACATATACATGTATAGTTTGCTCTAGGGCTTTGGAGTTGGAGTCAGGAGTCAGAGTTGAAGAGTCAGAGGCTTTTGGGTGGAGTCGGAGTCAAACTTTAATTTTCAGGTCCAGTCGGAGTTGAAGTCTAAAGTTACATTGTAATTAGGTAGCTCCGGACTCCTAAAATTTAAAAATATAGTTTACAAAAACATTGCAAAAATGCGAAATATATTGTAAATTTTACATAAAACTTCCCAAACAAGTATTCATGTACAAAATCCCATGGATACTTTGTAGAATTACCCCCCCCCCCCCCCCCCCCCCCCCCGTTAACCTTGGAATATCTGTATGCAGTAATGCCGATAAGTGGCGTCGGGAGTCATAGTCATAATTCAGGAGACCTACGGAGTCTGAGTCGCTTTTCGGAAAGCCTCAGGAGTCGGAGTCGGTTCAATTACTACCTGACTCCGAAGCCCTGCATGGTTAGCTCAGTTACAACAATGACTCAATATCTGTTATCTGTATGTTCTAAAATTTCCATTCCTTTCACACTTGATTTTATAAGCGACTGGAAATTCTCTCATTCTTCGTTTCATATTTGTCATCTTACTACAAATTTCCTTATTAATGCTCAATCTGCTCTATATATCTCTTTGCAATGGTGATGTGAATTCATCTGATATATGAAGAGTGAAGCTTCCCTGAAGCATCTCTGATTGTATATGGACATCAGATTGTGATATCGTGAGGCGTTTAAGTCGGTCGCGATAGAGCGTGTAAGTGATGGAGGCGATGGGGACCGTGTGTTGCGCCGCGGGCATCAGCGGATGATGCACTGAAAAAAAGGTTTGTGTGAAACAGACAAAACGAACGTTAGCTGGTGTCCGTCCAAAATTTTGTGTAAATTCAGTCAAAAGGTATGTGTATTTTTGACATTTCATTGATCAAATCAGACAAAAAGTTGATCAAGATTGACAATGAAATGTCAAAAATACACATACCTTTTGACTGAATTTACACAAAATTTTGGACGGACACCAGCCAACGCTCGTTTTGTCTGTTTCACACAAACCTTTTTTTCAGTGTGTGTGGAATATTTCATATTTCTGGACAAGTCGCCCGAAGCAGAGAGATGGGGAACGGCGAGGGGACTTTTGGGGAAGGGCAGCGAGGCGTTGGGGTGAAGCATTGTAGGGCGCATGGGGCAGTGCACCCTGGCAGGTTACGATGTCACCCCGGCCAGAGGTGGGCAATAAATTGGGGCGGTTCGAACATGCTGCATTGGCCGGGAGTGTGGCTCATTTGCCTCGGTCTTTTGTGGAAGGGCGCCCGAGCCGGCTTTATTGAAGGCTGCGCATTCCAGACTGCCAGCAGCAGGCGATATCATTATACAATGAGGCAATATTGTCGTATAATTTATTTCTCGGGGGTGACAAGGGGCGAGGACCTTCGTCGGCTGGAGCACCGCCTGGCATCCAATAAAGCTGCCTCTCCTATTAACCGCTTTTAATAATATTCATTAAGGTGAAAATTAGATAAATTGAAAGCGCCATGTTTTAATTAAGTGTCAGCAATAACCCGGGCCGGGGCAAGAGGTCTTTCTATTAGTTTCTATGAGCCCTGACAAATCACTGCAGCCTGCTGAATAGGCCTGGGTGATATTAGGGAAACCAGGCGCGGGGAATTGACATTTTATGGGCGTAAATAGGCAGATAATGAGATAGGCGCTGTCAACTCTCTTGGGCTATTGATCCGGGCAGAGACCTGAGCGCCCCCTGCCAACAGCGATCAGCCTCCGCAGCGCCACCTAACAGCGAAGGCGCTCATTACACTCTTGTAAAACTAGAATCCGGTTTGCTCTCGTTCGCTGTCGCTGGGTCCTCCTGTGTAAAGCCGTTGGCCCTTGGAAAAATATCGTCCTTAACATTGTAAATTGAAAATTTACTTTTGCTGCAGTTTCACTCACCTCACCATCATTATACTCCCTTGACATCTTTTTAACTTACCATATATGGTTTTTGGTTTCCGACTCCTTCTTGGCTCATGTCGATTCCTTTTTTGGTTCATTGGTTCCTTTGTAGCTCAGCCTGCAGATTTTGGCTGATTATTGCTTTTTCTAAGCTCGTCCTACCAGTTTCAAACATATTCTAGCTCCTTTTTAGCTCACCCAACCAATTTTACACTTAGTTTAGCTCATTCTTGGCTCACACAACACATTTTCATTTTATTCTCGCTCTTTCTTGACTCACGCAATATACTTTAAACCTATTCTAGCTTTTTCTCAGCTCGTCCAACATCTTTTAAACTTATTCTAGTTCTTTCTTAGCTCACACAACACTATTTAAACTTATTCTAGCTCCTTCTTAGCTCATCCAACAGATTTTAAACCTATTCTAGCTCCTCCTCGGTTCACCCAACACAATTTAAACTTATTAGCTCTTATTGTAGCTCCTTCTTATACATGTAGCTTGTCCGACAGATTTGAGACTTATTTTAGATCCTTAGCTGACCCAACCAATTTTAAACTTATTGCAGCTCATCCAAGAGATTTTAAGCTTACTCTAGCTCCTTCTTAGCTCATCTGACACAATTTAAACCTATTCTTGCACTTTCTTAGCTCACCAAACAGATCGCCCAACCAATTTTTAACTTATTTTAGCTATTTGTTAAATCACCCAATTATAAACCCATTCTTTGATTTTCTTAGTTCACCAACACACTTCAAACATATTTCACATCCCTTTTAGCTCACCCAACAGGTTGTAAACTTATTCTAGCGCCTTCTTGTGTCGCTGTTATGTACTCTGAATAATTACGTGTATTTACTCCTTTTTAGCTGACCTTCGTCATTCATAGGTTACCTGACTGCTACAGTTATTTGGCAAATTGGCTCAACCTGGGTTTTGTTAAGTTCCATTTATGTTAAGTTCCATTTATGTTAAGTTCCATTTATGTTAAGTTCCATTTATGTTAAGTTTCATTTACGTTAAGTTCCATTTATGTTAAGTTTCATTTATGTTAAGTTCCATTTATGTTAAGTTCCATTTATGTTAAGTTTTCTGCTCTATACCAACATCTGCTCAGCCTCTGAACCTGTCGGCTCTTGTTCGGATAAATGTTCTGCTGCTCAGCCTCTTTGTGAATCTGCGATCAATGACCAGATTTGTCCACCTTGAGCCTAATTCTCTGAGCAAACACCAACATTGACCTGGCCATATTGAACAAGTGCTCCTATTCCCCAACATTCACTGTCTTGTATTCCTAATTAGGGCCAATTAGAGTCCTGACAAATGTTTGCCCCTGCGCGGATCTATACTAAAATATCTCGGATTGACCGGGGTTCTATCTACAGAGTGTGTGTCATCTGAATTATACTCGCGTTAAAATAATGGAAACATTCTGTTTAGTAGAGAATAGAAATAAGGTCAATATTACAGACTCCCTTATAAGTTCCCCCGTGGCCTAATTGGTAAGTGCGCTTGTCAACTGGCTTTGAGGGTGTGGGTTCAAGTCTCACCCCGGGAACTCACTTTAGTCCGATGGAGGCGGGTTGTATCCAGTATTCTATGCTGGGGCAAGTGAAAGACCCTGGGCATCCCTGAATTAATTTGGTATGTGCCAGACTCACAGTCTTCTCATCTCATCATCATACGGCGATCGCCGCCTCGATATAGCCCACTAAGGTGCTGCAGAGGCGTAAAACACAAACAAACAGACTCCCTTATTCCTGTAGCATGAAAGAGGCAGCTCTGGATGGGGCAATATGGGGGACAGGGAATCCAAAAGTAAAATTACCAAGGGACAGGGAATTCAAAAGTAAAATTGCCAAGGGACAGGGGGGCAACAAACCCCATCCAGAGCCTCATGAAAGGAGCAACAAGCTTACAACATTTACAAGTTTTGCAGTAAAGATCATATGATATGCTTCATTTTGAAAGCTGCAACAGTAAATTGGCTGTAGGTCTGTAATAATGACAAATTTCGATCTAGATATTGTTTGCTTCATTCTGAGTATATCGCAAGCCTGCAACAATGACACATTTACTTGATTTTAATAGCTGTAAATGTGTTTATGTGTGTATACCAATTCATTATTAACCGTAAATTTGGAGTTCTCCAACACCGCCACAGTTTCAATATCACATTGTATGACATGGCAGATTGCAACGAAGACAAATGTAGCTGTAAGTTCTGTGCATGCTTTATTCTGAGTGCCGCAACAATGACAAAATTTAATCAAACAGTACTTGAAATGTATCAAATATCGTGAGACTTGCAAGCCTTGAACATTGACTAAATTTTGGCAGTAAATGAAGTATATATATTTCTTAAAGTGGCTCTTCTTTCAAAATCTGGCCTGGGCTATCTATCCATGCATATCAAACTAAGCTCAGTTAAACCTATCCCTATCCATACCAACAATCCTTCTGGTCTAAACTAGCCCTGAGACCCTGCGTGGGTCCCAGGGCTAGGTCTAAACAAGGAATAAACATATAATCTTTTATTGACATCTTCATTTCATTACAGATACATGTTTCATCATAAAAAATAATAATAATGATAAAATACAAAATGAAAATACAAAATAAAAAACTACATCACTAAGTCTATTAATTCTAAATGCCTATTATCGAAATTTTACAGAGAGAGATGGAATTAATTTCATTAGTAAATTTAACAAATTTCACATTATTGTAGTATATTCAATATACCATACCATGGCCCATTGCATGATGAGGTTGCCTTAGCAATGATAGTATCCATTCATATATATACACCGCGTTCCCAATTATTATGCAACCACTATTTTTCGTGATATCTCTAAGAGAAATACTACCATTTGCATATCCTTTACACATAATGCTATTTGTGCCATGGAGCCAATATCCTGTAAATTTTGTCAAATTCTGTTCATTCACTGAGGATTTATGCCATGTAATATAATTTTGCGGTGTTCCCAATTATTATGTAATTTCATGATAAGGCACCCACTGCCACCCAAAATCAATCAAACTGATCTCAAAATACCATGAGTCCTTACCCCTTATTACTAAATGAAAAATTGAACCATCATTTCAAACATCGGTGTGTTTATGTGCAAGCAATTGATAATATACCCCTGCAATGAAATAAATAATAATAATGTTATTTTGACAAGTTTCTTTGGCAACTTAAAGATACCTTACGGATGACAAATTTTCCAACTTCTCCTTTTATAATCAACTGGTTTTGAAAAGGCTAGCCAAATGGTCAAGCATTTGAAAAGCATTTCATATCTCATGTTACATGTTTCTTCACCTCTTCTTCATAGAGGTTCACAATAGCCAGTTCACCATTTCAGGGGCTCATAAAAGAGTCTGTTGAGGCTATGCCTACCTTTTGAGCTCTTTTGCTACTCATTGATTTGTCAGCACAGAATGACCACAATCCTTAGATGATGTTATAAGCACCTGTAAGAGTGGCATCTGAGGAGGCGTGTTACTTTCTGACTTAAAGATTTTCGTATTATGTCGACTTGTGTCAAATGAGCAATTGTAGCTGCTCACCAGGGCAAAAAAACAGGTGTCCTCAGTTTCATCGTTTATAAAGGGAATTATCTCTGAGGTCCTCTGTGACTTGAAAAGGTCCATGGACACAGAAGGCTATTGAGAGATGACCCGTGCCTCAAGAGGGCCTTCAGTGGACCTTCAAAAGAATTCAGTAGGCCCTCAAAAGGATACAGTAGGCCCTCAAGAGGATTCTTAAAGCAAAACATGACACTGGATATGAGATGAAGGGTGTCCAGTCAATGTTTTTAAGCTTTTTAGATCGATTTCTTTCGCCACTTCATGTTGCAGCCATTGTGGCGCATATCTATGTTGGCTTCGGACCTTCGGTCGTTTTCAGTTCAATCTGGTCTTCTTCGGTTGTTCTCGGTGTTGTTTTCGTGTTGTTTTCGCTCGTCTCGTTTTACGAAACAATTGGCCACTAGAGGGACAAGATTGATCATGTCCTAGCAACGCCCCCTATTAGCTCCCAGCTGAACAATTAACACACTTGAACACACCCCAACAATGGCTGCTCCCCGTGAATGCCAATTCATTGAAATTGGGGCTGAAAAAGACCCTCAAAAGCCCTCGAGTGTTTATCATTATTAAGACCTTAGAAAACAACAATAGGCAGGGAAATGCTTTTGAAATTGAAGATGATTTAATGCATGTTTCACTCTCATGATTCTCAATGATGTCCTATCTGGTCCTGTGCATTATCAATTAAGAAGCAAAAAATGAATTAGGGGCCTTAAAAGCCATGTAATTTCCAAGACGTTTTGATTATAAGTAGGCCCTATCTGTGGCTTACAGAAAGTACCTTTTAAAGTCTTATAAAGCCACATTATGTATAAGGCCAATAAAAGCTGCAAATCCCAAGACCTGTAAAAAGCTGCATTGGTTATATATACAGGCTTAAATAGACTTTAAATTCACATTGACTTTTAAATAAAATAAAAATACCCTAATTGAAAGATTCAAAGATTACAAAGCAAGTTAATGGGAGGGGATGGACCTTAACATTAGTGCTATATATTGCACAAATTAGTAAAATCTTTTAATTGAAAAGGGAGAAAATACAAAGTATAGACGCCCTTAGCTTATTAATAAGCGTAATATTTCCTCTTCTTCTTCTAAGGATATTGGACATTTTAGCCAAAACATGATAAAACATCATTAATTAACAGTTGCATGGTGTAAAACTGTTTTGGGCTGATTAGCAGTTTGCCACTGCAGGATGTCCTTAGGCCCTATTAGTGACACAGCGCCATAGATCACGTGGTGTAAACAAATTGCAGAGGGGGGGGGGGGCAATAACCTCTTTCTCACCCTGTCCTTGTCTGGTGCCCTAGATGCTCCCATAATTGCCCCCCCCCCCTCTTTCTTCATCACAATTAAGACAACAGGCCACAACAAAAAGGCCTTTTTCATTCTCTGTTCTTGGCCTAGGTTAAATAGCCCTCAGATGAAAAAGGCCCAGGTTAAATGGCCATTAAATGAATAGGCCTTGTTGTAGGGGAGAGATAATAAAATGTGGTGTCGCCACTTGTGTGAACCCAACATCAGTGTGTTTCACACCTCCTGCAGTGAGCACAAGTTTGCCAAATTGCAGACAGTCCTAATTAAGTCTTCCAACCCAACTCCAAACTGATTGACCAATATTCGTGTTTACAAGATTATGGTAAGAATTTTAGAAAGTGTAATTCAATTTTGGTTTGATGATGCCTGTCAAGTTTATATACCCTTACGAACAGACTTTTACCTATATTAACCCAATACAGCTCATCTTCACGAAGCAGACACACTTTTAAAACTACAACAAAAATCTTGGATGTTCCACAATGGAAGTTATAAAGCAATTTAAATGGAGTTAATTGATTCCTGAAACTATTGACAAAGTTGTTTTCCACATTAACCAATAAGCCTTTTCACACATTGTTGGTAGATTTTCCTATCTAAGAAGTAAAATAGACAAGAAAACACATTTGGGGTCATGAGAAAAAGGTTATTTGGTCAATAGTTTTAGGGCTCTTTAACCCTCTTTAAATTGTTTCCTACCTTCCTTTATGACACTTCTAAGATTTTGTCATAGTTTTAAAAGTGTGTCTGCTTCGTGAAGATGAGCTGTATCAAACCGTTTGGCAACAAATGAAAAATCCTGGATATATTTTCAAAATGACTAGACTGGGCCATTTTCTTTTCATATTTCTATGAATATTTTACTGTTTGCCCTATGACTTAGACCTACTCCAATTCAGCTGCCCTAGTAGGCCCTTATAAATAAGTGAAAAATCTTTGCCTGGTTCAAACAGTCAAACTCTTGAAATGGTCCAGACTTATACATGCCATCAATAAAAAATCATTTTGCCTTTTGCGAAAATTATGTAAAAAGCCTATTAGATAGAACACCATCTTTCTTGAGTAAAGTTGGTCCAATTAATGATGGACAAAATGGCATCCCAATGTAGTCTGACTGGCTTTCATCAGTGTAGCTTCACAGGCCTACAATGCTACACTTCTGGTTATAATTGTGCTCTCAAAATGATTTCACCCTCCCCTCTGCTATAACCCCTTGCAAATTCCCACTAATACCCCTCCCCCTTCTTTGCCTCCACCTCCCCCCTTGTTCAAGGCTTGTTGCCCCAAATTGGTCTCCCCACGCGTTCTTGTTTGCGCGGGCTCCTCTCCAACTCCTGTCGTCTGCTGAGTTCCCACGGGTGATCAGAGAAGATCACAGCTCGTCGTTCTGAGTAAACTTTGGATGAGACTTGTCACCCATACAGTCCCTAGGCTCTGTACACAACCAGTAATGCCTTATCCCTAATGGGTCACCCTCATTTTCCCCTTATAACAGGCTTAAACAGCCCTCACTACGATGATCTGCCATTATCCCCAAGCAGGCCTGACACCACAGCAAGGAAACGGCCCTTGATGGCCCTACCCGCGAGCAGGTCTCATGGCCCCCCTGATTAAGGGCCTGATTAAGCCCCTTGAATCTACGCAATCATTTAACTGTAGCAAACAACCGCCACTAATCAAATTTACCCCTCTTTTTGTCTCAATAAACCATCAGCAAGTCTTTAAAATTTCATGAGATTTTAAAGAAATCAAAGAGGCCATGACCCTCAAACAATGTTAAAATATCGATCTCATTTTCAACCATAATTATAATGTTATTCAATATTTTATCGCTATGAGAGATTTTTGGAAAGCAGCATATGTTGGACTGGAAGCCTTAATTAACCAAAATAGATAGTCTAGATAGAGTCTAGAGGATCTAGATAGTCTAGATCTATAGTCTAGATAGTCTAGATAGATAGTCTAGATAGATAGTCTAGATAGATAGTCTAGATAGATAGTATAGATAGATAGTCTAGATAGATAGTCTAGATAGATAGTCTAGATAGATAGTCTAGATAGAGAATAGATAGATAGATAGATAGATAGATATAGATAGATAGATAGATAGATAGATATAGATAGATAGATAGATAGATAGATAGATAGATAGATAGATAGATAGATAGATAGATAGATAGATAGATAGATAGATAGATAGATAGATAGACAACAGGCACTTAAATTTAGGCTAATACAGTTGTGCTAAAAATGGGCACGTTTTTTACAGCTGCTTGCAGCCTGTATTACCGGAGGAGTTCCAAGAAAACTTATGACAACTCCCCTGGTCGTGTTGTTTCACCTATGTCATTAAAACTTTGCTTGCAGCCTAAATATAATTTTATCTTGCTTCCATCAACTTTTGGTAAACTTCTGTGACATTAAAATTTTTATTTACGAAACTAAAATGTTCGTTTTTGGCGGGAGTTTCAAATGATCAGCTGCAGTGAAACCAGCAGCAACAGCTGCAGCCAGATCCAGTCTTTGCAGATTCAAAAGAAAGAACGAAGGAAGGAAAAAAGGAAGGAAAAAAGGCAGGAAAAAAGGAAGGAAAAAAGGAAGGAAAAAAGGAAGGAAAAAAGGAAGGAAAAAAGGAAGGAATAAAGGAAGGAAAAAAGGAAGGAAAAAAGGAAGGAAAAAAGGAAAGTATAGGAAGGAAACTATAGGAAGGAAACTATAGGAAGGAAAATATGGGAAGGAAAAAAGGGATGGGGGAGGAAGGGAGGAAGGGAGGAAGGGAGGGAGGGAGGATATATACATGTAGATAGATAGATAGATAGATAGATAGATAGATAGATAGATAGATAGATAGATAGATAGATAGATAGATAGATAGATAGATAGATAGATAGATAGATAGATACTAAGTCTATCTACAAGCAGCTGTTAAAGTGCTTGCACGTTATTTTTTACGTACAGTTTATACAGAGCATCATTTTATATGTGAAATTATTTGTTTACAACACAAAACTGGCCTCTAGATAGTTTCCTACTCTACTATGTTGGACAAGTCAATTATCCAAACCTCAGCGTTTTCGACTCCATCTTTTCAGGTATCGAGTTACAGACCCGAGTGTGTCCGCTTTTGAAACAGTGAAACTTAGGACACCTGTTTTTGTGCCCCGGTGAGCAGCTACAATTGCTCATTTGACACAAGTCGACATAATACGAAAATCTTTAAGTCACAAAGTGACACGCCTCCTCAGTTGGCCTGCTACTCTTACACTTACAGGTGCTCATAACATCATCTAAGGATTGTGGTCATTCTGTGCCAAAAAAATCGATGTGTTGCGAAAGGCGGGCATTGCTTTTACAGACTCTTTTATGAGCCTCTGAAATGGTGTACTGGCTATTGTGGACCTCTAGGAATAAGAGGTTAATACGAAAATCTTTAAGTCAGAAAGTAGGGGAGACCGGGGCTGGTTGTCACAGGGGCAGGTTGTCACACTTTCGGGGCAGGTTGTCACACTTTTGGGGCAGGTTGTCACGCTTTCGGGGGCAGGTCGTCACACTTTCGGGGCAGGTTGTCACGCATTCGGGGCAGGTTGTCACACTTTCGGGGCAGGTTGTCACACTTTCGGGGCAGGTTGTCACACTTTCGGGGCAGGTTGTCACACTTTCGGGGCAGGTTGTCACGCTCTCATGAATATTAAACTGTCATGTCCTTAGTACATTCTACTAATGATTGATGATGTAAGCAGAAAAGGCATAGCGTCTAAATAGATCTATTTCAAATTTTCAAAAGGAATTTGCAGAAAAATTCTACAGTCTGCACTCACCTTCTTCCTTATCAAAATGCATTTCTGTTGCCTTGATAAGTCAAAATTTGTAGCACCCTTGTACAGAGTCACATGATTGTTAAGGTCTGCACTGGGCAAGTAAAGGATTCCTGACATGTCCAAAATAACTTGTCTCATTCAGGATTTGACTTACAGAGTCTCACTTCCTGCATTCAAACTCTTAACCAAAAGTGTGACAACCTGCCCCGAAAGTGTGACAACCTGCCCCGAGTGCTGAATTTAAAAAAAATGTTCAATATGACATCAAGATTTCGAATGACATAGGTATATATTCACCAGATAGATTTAAATTACTCCTGTACTGACTTTCATATACAATGGCTGTGCCCCTACTTGCTTTAAATAGAAATAGAGCATGTTTAAATTCTACACAGTGTGACAACCTGCCCCTGTGACAACCAGCCCCGGTCTCCCCTAACAGTCTCTTCAAATGCCACTCTTACAGATGCTTATAACATCATCTGAGGATTGTGGTCATTCTTTGCTGACGAAATCAATGCCACAATCTGCAGGAAAAAGGTGGGTTTCACATTTTATTGACTCTTTTGTGAACCTCTGAAACGGACATGGGCTCTTTTGTATGATTCTTCTTTATAAATTTAGTATCAAAAGGACACTTAAGAAATGTCCAGAGGGAGGAAAAGGAGGGTAGACTCTCATATATAGCATCATGCAAAAACAAAATTAATGTAGAGTAATGTGACTTAAAACTTTATAGGGCCTACATGCATACATTAATTTGGATTTGGAACTTATAAATCACGACTGAAGATAAATACGAAAAGATTTATAACATAATAGATTGACGTACTGCATGAAAAAAAGGTCAACATGACTGTGAATACCCCGATTTTTCATGCAGTTCAAACTCTCCATAACTGGCCTGGCTGGCTGCAACGTGAACAAATTGGTCATTTCGAAGTTACTATTTATATATGAAGTCGCAACTTCTCGGTAATGAACTTCACTCGTGTCATCTCACACCAGTTTTAGATTCATTTAGCCAAACTTCGTCTGTGTGAATCTGAACGGAAGGCTGCTTCCTTGCTGGCAATTTTTGCCAAGTTCCAACAATTTAAATGGTTCACTGTTTCGGTCCCGGCATTATGTTATGGACGTGTCACGTAGGCTACTACATCCCATTCAGGACACATTTTGTTTGTGATATAGGCCTATTCGAGAATGAAGGGAGATACTTATACCAATATAATTCATTTATGTCCATAGATAAAGGCTCTGATGCCATTACAGCTTATACAAGGCCTGCATTTGATTTTTTCTAAGGTTTCTTCTTTCCCCTACCTAGGTCAGATTTTTATAATTTTCCCAAGGAGGAAAATGAGTGTCCCCACCTTTCTTAAATTTCTCTGCCACTCTCTTATGCATATCTCTTATGCATGCATTGGGAGGAAGCGGATGCTTCTATAGCTGGTGAGGGTGATTTCCGGTTTTGGAGCTGAAACTCGGAAGTGCTCATGACCTCATTCCGGAAGTGTACCTTTAATAGGGTTGGTGCCATGAACAGGGGGGGTGGATTCTAATAGGGGGGGGGGGTTAAAATGGCCTTGACAAGCCCTGTCAGGTTGGATCACCCCCTCCCTTGCCCCCTGCCCCAAGAATGCTAGGTACGTGTATCCACCTGCCAGCCAGCAAATCAATTAGGTAAATGCCATTAATTTGGCTGATAGATTGCAATAACTATTTGGCCCCTTGCTCTAGGGCGTCACCAAGGAGATCGGTGTACAGTGAACTGTAGGGGATAAGGGGACTAGAAGGGGGGAGGAGCGATCTCTGGTGACAGGGGGCAGGGTTGGAGACAAGGGTTAAAAGAAGAAAAGGTTGATGTGGGAATGAAACGAAACATGAAGGACATTAGCAGCCGATTAAGGCTAACGACGTATAATTTCTTGTTTCCTTGATTTTCAGTCACCTGGACCTATGTTGGATAGTTGTTTCAATGATCCTTCGCCACACTGATGTCTTCTCTTCTCAGTTTGCTTCCTACTTCTTCTTTCTCCCCTTCTTTCTTCATTCCCCTGTCTTTGTTCTTCCCTGCTTCTTCCTTATTTGCTCCCTTCTCTTCCAATTTCTCTCCCTATTTTCCTTCCTCCCTTGCTTTGATTCTTACTTCTTGTTATTCCCTGCTTCCTTCTTTCCTTTGTCTCTTCCTTCTTTCAAAGTTTTCCATTCGTCCCGTCATTGCTTCCCATTTCTTGGGCCTACTCCTTTCCACCCTTCCCTCCCTCTGTTATTCCTTTTTTTTTCTCTTCTTTCCCTTCTTTCTTTCTTCCCCCCTCCCTTCTTTTTCTTCCTACCGATCCTCCTTTCATTCCTCCCTCCTTCCTTTGTAATCCCCCCTTTCTCCTTCCTGGCCTAAGTTGCCTTGTTTCCTATACATCTTTCTCCTTCCCATCCCTTTTTCCTTCTTTCCCATATTCTTTCTTCTCTTCTCCTTCTCCTCCTCCTTCTTCCTCCTTCCTTTCTTCTTTCCAACAACAAACCAAATTTTCGTCTGCTCACTGCTCACTGCTCGCTGAGCTTCGCTGCTGTCACCTTATGAGATGCAAATTAACGTTCCAAAGAGCACGTGCTCTCACGACGTTGCTAATGACGTCGCTGCGACGGTGTCACGTGACAACGTCGACGCTCTTATTGACGTAGCTAATGAGCCAGCAATGTCCAAATTAGGAAATGACAAAATGTGCTTCTGTAAAGCGGCTATGTGTTATAAACACCTAAATTGGTTGGAGGATCAAAGTTGGCGCAAACAAAGCCCAGCCAATCTTAGGATTAAAGGGATTAGATGCATTTCAGGCTCTATAGGCTGTGGTGGTACTGCCGGGGCTCTGCATTGTACATATTCAATGTTGCCTCTGTAGCAAGGCTAGCAGAATCACAGGTCCTGAAAGATGATCAAATTAAATACCACCAATAATTGGCTGGTTAGAATGCTAAATTCAGGCCAAGGACGTGGCTTAGAGGGCTTCGCTGGCCATAGGGCTTATCTATCTATTGCTACAAGTACATGTGGCCAGTGGTGGAACATGCAATGAATGGAAGAAAGAGAATATATAATGAAGTGAATAAAATGCTCAACTTGGCAATAAAAAAGATCAGAAGAAGAGGGAGAAGAGAAGAAGAAAGAAAGAGAGGAAGAAAAGAAGATGATGGATGATTGGGGCTTTACTACCTTTATTTGTGCATCTGGTAGGCTGATTCGGACAGGGGGAGGACACGGCAATGAGGCGAAGGATGATTGAAACAGCCGTCCAACATAGGCCCAGGTGACCCTGCAAGAGCTGGAATCGAACCCTGGACCAAGCGATTGGCAGTCCAGCATGCTACCACTAGACCAACCCCCCCCCCCATACATAGAAGAAGAGAACAAGAGGAGAAGAAGAAGAGAAGAAGAAGAGAAGAAGAAGAGAAGAAGAAGAGAAGAAGAAGAGAAGGAAAGAAACAAAGAGAAGAAGAAAAAGAGGAGAAGAAGAAAAGAAGAATGAATGAAAACAAGACAAGGAAAGAAGAAGAAGAGAAGAGAGTAAGAATAAATTAATAGAGATGAAGAGAATCAGAAGAGAAAAAAAGGGAGCCTAATCAGGAGAAGGTGAAGAAGGATAAGATGAAGCAAAAGTATGGGGAGACTGGACAAGGAAGAAGAATAGTTTTGGATGAGCATGAAGAATGAATTGTAACAGTACCAAAGCTTTAAAATACTTGAGTTTCTTGGCTCTGGAATTTATAAGTTCTGTCACAGACTGTAGGCGGTGTTACTAGTTTGTCACATTCTGCCCTACATACCCCCCCCCCCCCCAACAATCCACCTCCCCCCCCCCCTCCACCTCCTGCACCCATAGTGTCACCTTTCAACACTGTGGTGATGGCCCGTTCAATTATCTTTCAATTAAACCTATTAATGAGAGACATTCTAGTGCCATTTTTGTGCCCTAGGCACCTAACCACACCAAACCTACTTATTGTCTCCATCCGGGCTACTAAAGGGCTGACAACTCAGTAAATAGTGCCTCTATTTGATGGTTGCCATGGCAACAGGCTATTAAACGTCTCATTGGACAGCCCTGGTTGATTCAGACAGGAGGCTTTTGTGATTGGGTCAGGGCTAAACATGTATGGGACATAGTGAATGAAGGATTGAGGACAGGGGGTTGTGAATTGGAAGTAAGAAGGAAGCAAGCAAGGAAAGAAGGAAAAAGAGAGTTAAGGAAGGGAGGAAGGAAGGGTCAGTGGGGAAGTAGAGAGGAAGGAAGCAAGTAACAGGGGAGGAAGGAAGGGAGGGAAAGTAAGTGAATTAAGAAGGAAGAAATAGAAAGGGAGGGAGTTGGGAAGGAATGAAGGAAGATTATAGGGGAAGCAAGAAAAGAAGAAAAGAAGATGGAAAGAAAGAAGGATGGAAGGTATATTATATGGAGAGATTGGGATGATCAAACAAAGGAATGAAGGAAAGGAAGGAAAGGAGAGAAAGGAAGAGAGAGGGAAGAGGAAAGGAATAGGAAGTAGGGGAGTGAATTAATAAGGAAGGAATAGAAAGGAAGGAAGTGAGGAATGAATGAAAGGAATGAAGGAAGCGGATAATAGAGGAAGCAAGAAAGGAAGAAAGAAAAATGGAAAGAAAGAAGGAGGGACCATAGAGAGTGGGAGGATCAAGGGAAGGAGGAAGAAAGGAAGAGGCAGAAGGAAGGGAAGGAGAGGCGGAAAGAAGGCTGGAAGTATGGAGGAGAAAAGGGAAGAAGGATGAGGGAGGGAGAGACGAGGAAGGAACGAAAGGGAGGTAGGAAGAAAAGGGAGAAAAGAAGAGAGTGTTCAACTAAGGGAAGAAGGGGGAGAGAATGAGCGAAATGGGAAGATGTATGATGACAATCTATCTATCTATCTATCTATCTATCTATCTATCTATCTATCTATCTATCTATCTTTTTATCTATATATCTGTCTATCTACCTGTCTATCTATCTGTCTATCTATCTATCTATCTATCTATCTGTCTATCTATCTGTCTATCTATCTATCTGTCTATCTATCTATCGATCTATCTATCTTTTTATCTATCTATCTGTCTATCTATCTGTCTATCTATCTATCTATCTATCCATCTATAGATCTATCTATCTATCTATCTATCTATCTATCTATCTATATTCTCAATCTCACTTCCTGTTTGGCAGTTTTGCTCCCCCCCCCCCTGTCTCCCCTCTTCTTGCTTGGATCACACAGTCCTCAGCTCCAACTACTTAATGAGCTGTCTCAGAGAAAATCATGCAATATCAGGGAATTGGTTCGGATGACGTTCTCGGAATGGCCTAAAATTTTACGTAGTGACCAGACCACCTCTTAAACGAAGAAATGTGGAGTTGGAACTTCAAAACTTAGAATACTTTTTTCACAGGGGGGCCTCAAAATAGGGGTGTCGGGAAGCCATTTTTCACAGAAATCCTCATTTCTTCAACAAAAAAGTGGTCGATGTTCAGCCCTCACTGGATGCTAGAAAAAATTAACAAGAACTATCCAAACTGGGTTTGGATGAAGGCTAGCATTGTTTTTAACAATAAATCACCTCTATTTATTAATTTCACTAAAAAGGCTACTTTGGGGGGATCACTCCGAAACTGCAGATTTTGTGTTTTTCAAAATTTGAAAAACATGCCATGTTTGGAAGGCAATTTCCCAATCTTGTGCGGGTCTAGGATTGCCATTATTTGGTTAGAAAATTAGCAGAATACTTGGATTTTAGATGTCTGGTGAGAAAACCGTGGGAAAATTTGATTTTTTGGAAAATTCAGCCATTTACAAAACTGTAATTTTCCAAATTTCCGTAAAAAATCATGAAATTTCCATAGTCAAAAGGTCAAGGTAGTACCAACCCTATTGTCATAATTTTGATTGAAATTAATGAAAATCACAATTATTCAGTAAATTAGTTAAGTTTCATCTGGAAAAAACAATTATTTTGTATCAAACGGCTAATTTTCAAAATTTAGTTTTTCACAAATTTTGATAAGTTTCGGGAAATGTATCAATTTTGTGGGCCTATGTCTGACATAGTAACACTTCCATGTTAAACAATTTCCATGATCATTCATGGAAAAACACCCATATTTAGTAAATCAAGGGAGATTATTGTGGGAAATGAAGAAATTTTGAAAATATGGTACTCCAGGGGGGTCACTCCGAAACTGCAGATTTTGCTGTTTTTCAAAATTTGAAAAACATGCCATGTTAAGAGGGCAATTTCTCAAATTTGTGCGGGTGAAGGATTGCCAATATTTGGTTAGAAAATAAGCAGAATACTTGGATTTTAGATATCTGGTGAGAAAACCGTGGTAAAATTTGAATTTTTCAGAAAATTCAGCCATTTAAAAAACTGTAATTTTCGGAATTTCCTTAAAAAATCATAAAATTTCCATAGTCAAAAGGTCAAAGTAGTGCCAACCCTATTATCATAATTTTGATTGAAATTAATGAAAATCGCAATTATTCAGTAAATTAGTTAAGTTTCTTCTGGAAAAAACAATTATTTTGTATCAAACGGCTAATTTTCAAAATTTAGTTTTTCACAAATTTTGATAAGTTTCGAGAAATGTATCAATTTTGTGGGCGTATGTCTGACATAGTAACACTTCCATGTTAAACAATTTCCATGATCATTCATGGAAAAACACCTATATTTAGTAAATCAGGGGAGATAATTGTGGGAAATGAAGAAATTTTGAAAATATGGTACTCCAGGGGGGTCACTCCAAAACTGCAGATTTTGCTGTTTTTCAAAATTTGAAAAACATGCCATGTTAAGAGGGCAATTTCTCAAATTTGTGCGGGTGAAGGATTGCCAATATTTGGTTAGAAAATAAGCAGAATACTTGGATTTTAGATATCTGGTGAGAAAACCGTGGTAAAATTTGAATTTTCAGAAAATTCAGCCATTTAAAAAACTGTAATTTTCGGAATTTCCTTAAAAAATCATAAAATTTCCATAGTCAAAAGGTCAAAGTAGTGCCAACCCTATTATCATAATTTTGATTGAAATTAATGAAAATCGCAATTATTCAGTAAATTAGTTAAGTTTCTTCTGGAAAAAACAATTATTTTGTATCAAACGGCTAATTTTCAAAATTTAGTTTTTCACAAATTTTGATAAGTTTCGAGAAATGTATCAATTTTGTGGGCGTATGTCTGACATAGTAACACTTCCATGTTAAACAATTTCCATGATCATTCATGGAAAAACACCTATATTTAGTAAATCAGGGGAGATAATTGTGGGAAATGAAGAAATTTTGAAAATATGGTACTCCAGGGGGGTCACTCCGAAACTGCAGATTTTGCTGTTTTTCAAAATTTGAAAAACATGTCATGTTAAGACGGCAATTTCTCAAATTTATGAGCACTTATATTGACCTTATTTGGTTAGAAAATTGGCAAAACACTTGGAGTTTATGTATCTGTTGGGAAATTTGTGTGAAAATGTGAATTTTCAGATATTCAGTCATTTCAAAAACTGTAATTTTCCAAATTTCCGTAAATAAGCATGAAATTCCCTCAGTCAAAAGGTCAATGTAGTACAAACCCTATTTTCATAATTTGATTTTAATAAATTAAAAAAACGCTTATACAGTAAATTAGTCATAGTTTCATCTGAAAAAATAATTCATTTGTATCATAGGGCTAATTTTCAAAATTTGATTTTTCACTAATTTTGATAAGTTGGCGGAAATGTATCAATTTTGTGGGCCCAAGTCTGACATTGCAACACTTCCATTTTTAACCATTTCACATGATCACTAATGAAAAAACACCTATATTTAGTAAATCAGAGGAGATAATTGTGGGAAATGCAGATATTTTAAAAATATGAATACTCCAGGGGGTCACTCCGAAACCACAGATTTTTCTGTTTTTCACAATTTGAAAAACATCCAATGTTTATAGGGCAATTTCTCAAATTGGTGAGCACTCATATTGACTATATTTGTTCAGAAAGTTGGCAGAATACTTTGATTTCATATATCTGGTGAGAAATTTGTGGGAAAATTTGAATTTTCAAAAATTCAGCCATTTCAAAAACTGTAATTTTCCAAATTTCTGTAAAAATTCATGAAATATCCATAGTTTTGTCTGCAAAAATAATCATTTTGTATCATAGGTCTAATTCTATAAATTAAATTTTCAGAAGTGTTTGACCCATTACAATCAGGGGGTGTGAAAATGATTATTTTCAATGTTGGACACATTTATATGTTGATTTAAATCCCTGAAATGTGTCATTAGAGGTTGTTATAGACAACACTGAAATTTTAAGGCTATTTTGGAAGGTATTTTAGGTATTTAAATAAATTATTAAACTTAACTGTGACTTAAATATTAGCTCCACTTTTTATAGCAACTACTGGCACTTCCTGTTAAGGCAGTCACAGTAGATAGATAGATAGATAGTTAGATAGATAGATAGATAGATATGGTAAGTGCAGCCCTCTAAGCCGTTCTGGGCACTCACGAGGGTTGATTGATGAGATGGGAGAGAGAGCAGGAGTCCTTAAAATGCTACAGACATACCCCATTTGAGGGATCTTTTACTTGCCCAGCATAGATACTGATACAAGGGGCCGCCAATTTAACGTCTCATCCGAATGAAATCCAGCTGGGATTTTGCTCATGAAGGTGCACTGAAAACTTTAGGCTCCCTACCTGGGGTTCGAACCCATGGAAGCAAAGACCTTCAGCGGAGCAGGCAGGCACCTCAACCACTTGGCCACCCAGCGGCCCGAGACAGGAGCACCAAACAGAATGAGCTGTTCTTGTGCTAGGTGAGCTTATATAGCATCATCATCTCTGTAAGAAATTGTTAACTTGTAACAATATATTTATGACAATGGTCATTGTGACATCATCAGACATGAACTGCTTGATCCAGGGAGAACTATCAAGTAATGATAATGAAACAAATAAATAATTATAGAGATAAAATTACCTTCAGCAAAATTGGTATAAATTGTCAGAATTTTGACGATTTCTCATCGTCTTATTCAGTGAATGTGCTGTGGGGCTGAGTCGTCATGCGAGCTCTAGTCCTCTGTCACATTCACGATGAAGACGATGCGAAGTTGCCAAAAATTCTGATAATTTATACCAATTCTCCTGAATGTAAATTCATCGCTCTAATGAATCCGGACTCCGGAGATCGAGAATCTACATTCAAAATAAATAATCTCATCATTTAGGGTAACTCCAATTACACTCATGAAACAATCACCTAAATCTTGACAGCATACATTTGCCATTATGTAACCCTGTTTTAAAAGTCCTTTTTTTGTCTAGGGTCACTTTGCAAAAGTTCCATCAAATGACCCCAAAAAACCTGACAGAAACAGCGGAATAAATAGCGTTTTGATGAGCATCAGCAGCAACCGTGCATTGATGTGCATGTCCGATATATACCAGATGGCGCTGGTGTCACTCACCCTCTCCAGGCCTGTTGCCACATAGCATTTAGCCAGTCCAAAATTATTATTTTTTAACAAAATTGTGATTACACTGGAAAGGGGAGATTCAAGAAAGCGCATTCTCTAATCTATTCTTTCTTATTCATCCTCATTTAATCTCACTCCTTCTGCCCACCCTGCTGGGTCCTCAGGCCGCCATCTTGCAAATCTCAGAATGAGGCTCAATGGCTAATCTCAGAATGAGGACTGACATATTTCTGTGACCTTGGTATAGTGCCACCTCCAAGAAAATATGACAATTTCCCACAATTACCACCCTATTTAGGGGAGAAGCGGATAATCTTTTGGTTAAAGGGGCTATGGATTTTTGGTGAAAAAAAAGTTTGTTGAATGAATGATTACTGAAGTATCACTATGTCAGATAAAACTGATGAATTTCCGGTAACTTGTGAAAAAAATTTGAAAATGCGGTCAGTACTACTTTGACCTTCTGACTATGGAAATTTCATGATTTTTTACGGAAATTCGGAAAATTTCAGTTTTTGAGAATTGACATCTTCCCAAAGTTTTCTCACCAGATATATAAAATCCAAGTGTTCTGCCAAATTTCTAACCAAATATAGTGAATATAAGTGCTCACCAATTTGAGAAATTGCCCTGTTAACATGGCATGTTTTTCAAATACAGCAAAATCTGCAGTTACGGAGTGATCCCCCCTGGAATATCCATATTTTCAAAATTTCTTCATTTCCCACAATTATTTCCCCTGATTTACTAAATATAGGTGTTTTTCCATGAATGATCGTGGAAATTGGTTAACATGGAAGAGTTACAATGTCAGACATAGGCCCACAAAATTGATACATTTCCCGGAACTTATCGAAATTTACGTAAAAACTAAATTTTGAAAATTGGCCATGCAATAAAAAATAAATGGTTTTCCATAAGAAAATTAACTAATGTACTGAATAATTGTAATTTTCATTAATTTCAATCACAATTATGATAATAGGGTGGGTACTTCTTTGACCTTTTGACTATGGAATTTCATGATTTTTTACGGAAATTCGGAAAATTACAGTTTTTGAAATGACTGAATATCTGAAAATTCACATTTTCACACAAATTCCTCAACAGATACATAGAATCCAAGTGTTTTTCCAATTTTCTAACCAAATAAGGTCAATATAAGTGCTCACAAATTTGAGAAATTGCCCTCTTAACATGGCATGTTTTTCAAATTTTGAAAAACAGCAAAATCTGCAGTTTCGGAGTGACCCCCCTGGAGTATCCATATTTTCACAATTTCTCCATTTCCCGTGCAATTATCTCACCTGATCTACTAAATATAGGTGTTTTTCTATGAATGATTATGGAAATTGTTTAACATGGAAGTGTCACTATGTCAGACATAGGCCCACAAAATTGATTCCTTACCCGAAACTTATCAAAATTTGTGAAAAACTAAATTTTTGAAAATCAGCCGTTTGATACAAAATAATTGTTTTTTTCTAGATGAAACTTAAATAATTTACTGAATAAAGGTAATTTTCATTAATTTTAATCAAAATTATGATAATAGGGTTAGTACTACTTCGCCCTTTTGACTATGGAAATTTCATGATTTTTTACGGAAATTTGGAAAATTACAGTTTTTTAAATGGCTATATTTTCTGAAAATTCAAATTTTACCATGGTTTTCTCACCAGATATCGAAAATCCAAGTATTCTGCTAATTTTCTAACCAAATATTGTCAATCCTAGACCCGCACAAATTTGAGAAATTGCCCTCTTAACATGGCATGTTTTCAAATTTTGAAAAACAGCAAAATCTGCAGTTTCGGAGTGACCCCCCTGGAGTACCATATTTTCAAAATTTCTTCATTTCCCACAATAATCTCCCTTGATTTACTAAATATGGGTGTTTTTCCATGAATGATCATGGAAATTGTTTAACATGGAAGTGTTACTATGTCAGACATAGGCCCACAAAATTGATACATTTCCCGATACTTATCAAAATTTGTGAAAAACTAAATTTTTAAAAATTAGCCGTTTGATACAAAACAATCGTTTTTTCCAGATGAAACTTAGCTAATTTACTGAATAATTGTGATTTTCATTAATTTCAATCAAAATTATGACAATAGGGTTGGTACTACCTTGACCTTTTGACTATGGAAATTTCATGATTTTTTACGGAAATTTGGAAAATTACAGTTTTTTAAATGGCTGAATTTTCTGAAAATTCAAATTTTCCCACGGTTTTCTCACCAGACATCTAAAATCCAAGTATTCTGCTAATTTTCTAACCAAATATTGGCAATCCTAGACCCGCACAAGATTGGGAAATTGCCTTCCAAACATGGCATGTTTTTCAAATTTTGAAAAACACAAAATCTGCAGTTTCGGAGTGACCCCCCCAAAGTAGCCTTTTTAGTGAAATTAATAAATAGAGGTGATTTATTGTTAAAAACAATGCTAGCCTTCATCCAAACCCAGTTTGGATAGTTCTTGTTAATTTTTTCTAGCATCCAGAGAGGACTGAACATCGGCCACTTTTTTGTTGATGAAATGAGGATTTCTGTGAAAAATGGCTTCCCGACACCCCTATTTTGAGGCCCCCCTGTGAAAAAAGTATTCTAAGTTTTGAAGTTCCAACTTCACATTTCTTCGTTTAAGAGGTGGTCTGGTACCTATGCAACATTTTAGGCCATTCCGAGAACGTCATCCGAACAGCTCTGCATGATTTTCTCTGAGACAGCTCATTAATTCGGGTCAGACGTGTACTGATGGGGCAATAAATCAGGACCTGGGGCGGGGGTCAGCCCTCTCAACGGCCGGGGGGCACCAGGTCTGCAATCACCAGGGAGTCGAGGACCAAAGTACCGCAAAGCAATGTCCCAGGTCAGCCAGTCAATGTATGAGCAATTTGGACTATTGAAAGGAGCCTATGGAGGTTATAATGATTCTACGATTTAATTAGCAACCTCAATTTGTCAATGTTGTTGTTGAGAGGACTGTGAAAGGTTGGGGGGGGGGTGGTAACAAAAATCAAGTGACAAGTATCATTAATTAAGGCTATTAATTTTCATAATCAATTTGATTATAAAATGGATCATATAAGATCATTGGCCCTCTATAGTCAATGAAACACCGAAATTACGTCCTCTGCTCATTAATAGGTTTGTTTTAAAACAAATGTTAGTTTTATCCAGTGAACCCCATGCATAAATTTGCCCTTGGGTTTCACTTACTTCTATAATATTTTGACTTATGCAAGTAAGTCCGACAGCAAAGAAAAGCGAAGCCATTTGTCTCAGACATACCTTAAATATCCTCTCATCGAATCAGAATCCGTGCACCCATTGGCAGTTTGGTTGATCGTTGAGGATGTCTAGCGTTGACCCAATGGCAAAACATCAACCGTTTCACTTCTTTCAATGAGCACTGTTACAGCACCGGTTCACTGATGTGCTGCAGGTCTTACCCAAGGAGTTTCACTGGGATGGGTGGATAATTTTGGCTTTACATGCTGCATTTATGAGCTTGGCAGGCTAATTTAATTATGACAGGAAGAGTACACACATGTATGACAAAGAGGTGAAAGATGATTGAAACTGCCCTCCAACGTAGGTCCAGGTGACCCGGCGAGAGCTGGATTCGAACTCAGGACTCATCGAAAGCTGGATTCGAACCCGGGACCCAGCGATTGGCAGTCCAGCACACTACCACTTCAGGGGCTAACCCTCCCTTGGAGCCTCGCTGGGACCTGCTGTTTTCTACAGTAATCCTCACGCCTGGATGACTGCATGAACTGCTTGAGGAAGCAAATTCATGTTTCCACTGTCACATTTTCCAAGCCCTGTCTGCTATGGACTCCCCTAGGAAACTCTATTCTCGTAGATTACGAGAATGAACGTTACATTTTTCTTGACTCGCTATAGGCCCTATAGTTCATGTCATAGAGCTCTGGCGAGATAACTAATATACGTTTCCTTGGCAACAAGCAGTAGTTGTGTACAGGGGGTTTAAGAGTGTTTTGAGGGGGTTATATTAGTTCTATTACCCCTAAGAGGCCCTTTTGCCCCTTCTAACCCCCTATCCAATGGGGCTGCGCCCCTCAGATAACTTATAATTACCCCATAAGTAACAATTTCTGAGATGTAACTGTTTGCAACAACATGAAATTGTCAGAAACGTGTTTTTATGAGGAAATTAGTCTTGAATAAAAAAAATGCAGGGCAATATGAAATGTTATTCAAAGGGTATTTTTATGATAAATGTATATATATCCACGGGGCTCGGGGTACAAGGTAGTGGCCCTTATGCTAAATAAACACTTTATATGGTCCCACAACCACAGGTATGGAATTCACAATTAAATTGGTGCATTCTACTGACCTGAGGTTCGAGACAGGCGATGACAACAAACAGTCAATGCCAAACAGTGCTAAACAAGATAATCTAGCTTGCTATTTTGTAAAGGGCCCCTTGAAACACTGTCAGAACATAAGAATATGTGGCAGAGCCAAGGACTTTTTGCCTGCGAAATAATAATTGAAACATTTGATCATCTATTTATCCACATGGAATTGTTCATGGACTATGACTATATTGATTGGGATATCTCTTAAATGGAATGACTAATAGGACAAATCGGAGGACACTAATTTACAAGACCAAGACAAGGTAAGACAAATTCTCCTATGGTCATGTCAACACAGAATTTTTTGTCAAAACACATTGAAAATGTGGAGGCAATTAATCAAATATCAAAGTTGTTTCAAGGTTACACTTTGCATAGGTTTGGTCCACGGTGACTACATACACAGTTCGTAATGGTTTTCTATAGCTGACAGCAATTTCATTTTATATGAAGTGACTTTTTCTGAAACACGTGCTTTCTCCAAGCCATGCTATGTGTGATCAAACAGGAAGTCATGTACAGTGCTGCCACACTTTTGATAACAACTGTTTTGTGTGTGCTGTTCTTTTACACTTTTACACCGAAGTTTGCTCGTTATTGACTGTTATAGTTACCTCCATGGTAACATATTGTTAAATGAACTTCATTCTTTGCTTCCAAAAAAAAATAATAATGTGCTCGCACTTTAAGCAGCACATGCATGATATACAAAGGAGAAGAAGAAGAAGAAGGCATGGCTGACCTTTGACCCATGGAAGCCAGTCCATTTAGTTTCTATATTAAATTTTTCCATTACAGAAGGGCACCAAAAGTGACTGGTCGAAAGTTAAAAACCTACAGAGAATGTAGGGTAAATTTGAACAAGATCTGTGAAAGAGAGCGACCACCAGAGTGCTAACAAGATTTGCATAAAATTCTTGGGGTAAGAGCAGCTGTGCTGCTAATAAAAACTAAAATTCTTGACTCCACGATGCTGGTCACAAATGCATTTGTTAAAACACAGCTGATAGGAAAAAAGACACTATGTACATTGTACAGTGCTGCTTGAAAGGAGTGAAATGGGTGATGTTTTTTCCATTGGGTCAATTCTAAGTTTACATAAACCCAGTGACCCCCCCCCCTTGAAATTACATAAGACATTGACTCATAGATGGAGATAGATAGGACTATGTAACTCCAGGTACAGCACAGAAAAGTGACAGCCTTTTGTCTCAGATACCTACTTCAAATATTAATCCTCCTTCGGAGAACGCTCTAACAAGCAGCATGGTTGAGGATGTTCCTAACATCTCCCTGGTTTATCATTGACCCAATAGCAAAACATTAACGTTTCACACACTTTCAAGCAGCACTGTACAAGAGGGATGTTCAGTTAATTTATGGTCTGATAAGAGTGGACCTCTTTAATGTTCAATTAACTCAAGAAAGAATTTTAAAAGAAAGTTCTGCCCATATAAAGTATTCTTCCATGCAGGAGCTACAGATACAGGTCTATAGATGTATTATATGATTGAAGTAAACTCTTAAAAATGAATTTGATATGAATTTGACAAATTATAATTTTGCTATCACTTAGCTAAATGTGTGTGCACAGTCACTGAAGGAAATCAATAACCTGGACTGTTAGGGGGGCTATTTTTAGCTGTGGCAAATTGCATGGCAGGTAAATAGTCTCTCAGGTGTGACATATGTAGTCCTTATTGTATATAAACCTGACTACTCACCTGTATATCAGCTGGCTCGTTGGTCTAGGGGCATGATTCTCGCTTTGGGTGCGAGAGGTCCCGGGTTCAAATCCCGGACGAGCCCGGCTTTTCCAAAATTCCAAAATAATGACCCTTTAAATTGTACATAGCAAGTTATGTCATTACGGGTAACATTGAAAAGCTGTGAACTACAGACCTCAGACAGCAGAGATTGCCTATAACTTGGTAACAATTGGACCATTTACAACGTGCTTCTCATATCCTAAATTTGTGTCATTACGGATGACAGCATAAACATTCAGTCAGAATTCTACCTATTCAAAGAGCCATTTATAAGATGTAAATCTTATGAATAAAGACCAATATGACCTGTGGCTGGCTGCAAGAAAGAGATCTATAGGCCTATTATGAAATGATGCAACTCTCTGATGCCAGAAATTGCGTTACGTCTATCTGACTCGCAAATTGATACTTTCAAAGTGTGTGAATGTAATGAAATATATATCATTTCGGATGACAGCAAAATTAAACACAGAAGTTTGCTTGCAAGCTTTGAGATTATCTTAACATAATTAAGTTTAATTGAATCACAGTTAGGTCCTAAGACCTCATTAAGTAAAGTATAGAGTGTGTGACGGTGTGCAGTCCTCACTGGCCAGAAATTGTCACGAATAAAGGCACAGTTTCGACCATAAACGTGAAAGTCTCCATACATGTAGGGCCTACATTTCATAACGGATGACAGTGAAAAGATTTAACTTTTAAAATACACTATCAAGAATTGGTGTATTGAGATAGCATGTTGCTGGATTGATTTGTCAATTGTGGTCATCAAATACTTCGCAAGTCTTACATTAAGAGACACAGTGTTATTTCTTCATAGATCTTCAGATCCAGAAATTGCCCCTATTTTAGGTAGAGATAACGAAAGCTTGACTATATTTGGCTTTGCTATATTTTTGTGTTTGGACTGTTAGCCTATCCTTTAATGATATATATGTTTGTTGTCTGTCTATTATTAATGATTTTGATTTCTTGAAATGGGACTATCTTCTTCTGTTGAATGTCTTTGAATTAGTTTAAATGTGATTTGTCTATAGGTCTATGACTTGCTCAGCCCTGCTGCATGTAGGGCCTTGTATAGCACAAGTTTATTCTTGGCATTGTGACTACCCAGGCTTGAAGGGATCTTACATTGTAAAGTCTACAGAATACAGGATAGTTTTAGAGGCCTGCATGAATGATAACATTTACCATGCATAATTTGCATGAATATATATATACTCGTACTTTTCTTTTGTGTGTTGTCAAGATAGTGCAATACCTCTATCTCTAGGCGATTATTTTTAAAATGCAATAAAAAATGTGGCCCAGTCAACAAACACTAAACATTTTAATTAAGCTTAATTATTGATTACCTGTATACTAGATTTAGCTTATATTTAGAATATTTTCAGTGGGCCTATGTAACACTTTGTATACTACCATTTTATCCAGGTGTCACCATCATGCAAAGCTGTATCAATAGGTCATCAGAAAACTCATACTATACTGCTATTAATAGCAGCATATCAATACAGAACACCTGGCGAGCCATGATATCTTGGCTCGTTGGTCTAGGGGTATGATTCTCGCTTAGGGTGCGAGAGGTCCCGGGTTCAAATCCCGGACGAGCCCTGCACTGTTTTACAAATTTGTAGGCCAAACAAAAACACTTTGACTTCATCTTGGTCTGCTTGCAGGTCAGGTTTCAACGTCTTAATTGGCTCGTTGCCAAGATGGCGCAATTAATTGAGTGGTCTTGTTACATAATTGTAATTAGTAAACAATAAGTTTACTCTATTAGCTATTAACTTTTCACAGTTATGTATCTATATCATAAATATTGTAAGTGTGTAAACTGGAGTAAAAGATCCCCCACATGGTACAGGTTGTTTTTAGACAATCAAATCGATGCCGTAAACATAAGTAGTAAAAAATAACAATAGGCCTAAATGACGGAAGTCGCTCGAAGTTGGATAATGTTCAACCAAAACGTTCTAATAGAGCAACCCCTCTCCTAATTTAGACTCCATAAGTCAATCATACTGTTGACTGTGACCAGTAAAATGTTTTTTGTGTCCAAGGGGTTAACATGAATTCAATTGAATCAAATTGAATTTTACTAGCTGTTGTTTCATTGCGGATGACAGTTAAATTTTGATAGGAAGTCTTTAAGATCTGCGTTAACAAACAGCCTTATACATAGGCCTAACGGCCTAACTTAAAATAGGCCAAAATTTAAAGTTCTTCAGAACTGCACCTGCAGGCTGCAGAATTCTACGCAGTTCTACAGCTTTCTGCATTTCTGAAAGTTCAGAATTCTGCGCACAATTCCGCAGTTCTGCCTTCGGCGGCTTTCTGTCCCGCTTTCTGCCTTTCTGAAATGTCTGTTATAGGCCTACTTCCTGTAGCTTTCTCCAATAGGCCTACAGCTGCAAAGTTCAGACCTCTTTGACCAAGGTCTTGCCGCTATCCAGGAAACATTGGTTTCAGGGTGTTCCGGTTAGGGGGCCTTTTGAAGGTGACGGGGGTTTGGGTAGTCCTATGTCCTGCAGCAATGCGCTTGTATGTATGGTGGGCCAACTTGGATTTGGTGGGGAGAGGGGGGGGGGTACAGCAATGAGGGCCTTTTTCTTGAAGTTGTCACATCATGATAGTCATACATTTGTGGAGACTCCTGAGAATCCTTCACGGTTCACAATCACTCGCAATTCAACATAGGTTCTCTTCTCAACTTCATTTTTTTTTGTTTCATGGCACATATTTCAAAATCTGTTCCGGGCTCGTCCGGGATTTGAACCCGGGACCTCTCGCACCCGAAGCGAGAATCATACCCCTAGACCAACGAGCCAACTGATTGATTGGACATGGTGCTATTTTAAGAAATTAATCTGATATCTAGATCTATGCCACGCCTCAGCGCAGAAGTGAACAACATGTTCTCAAGACAATTACTCAAAACAAGTCACTTGTTACTTTTTCAAGTGCCATGCCTGTGTCCAATGGCAAGGGTGGCATAATTCTTTGTTAAATGTGTTACCTTATAATTATTCTATTTCATTTTATGGGAATTTTATTGACTGTTCATTTTAGGTAAGACCTGTGGGCCAATGCCATAATCATATCATATTGAAAAATATACATGTATATGAAAACGTTAGACAGCCAGCAACAGGACACAATAGGCCAATTGTCGAATATCTGAGATCAATGAACAATCCAAGTCCACTGATTTGCCAGTTTTTGCCACTCTCCAATAATTACAGCATGTCAGATCTTGAAATTGGTCTTTTCATAGGCCTACAGGGAACTAGATATTGGGTAATGAAAAAAATTAGGCATAATTAATTTATATTTTGGTAGCCTACTTGTGTAATAACAGGGAACTTTATAACAGTGAAAGTGATCCACGTCCTGTACTGCAACATATTATTCTTGGTTTCTCAGGCTATGTGTCAACAAGCTGTCATCTCTGAAATTAGGTCACAATATTTACTTTTTATAAATATGCAATGCAAATCTCGTTGATTGATGGAGTATTTAGATTTTACATGAAAACAAACTACATGTATATTCATTCAATATTTCGCATCAGTTTCATTTGGGATGGTAGTGAACGGACAATTTTGTGTGATTGCGGATGACAGTGAACGCGTTTCAAATTTCATCTAGGATGACAGTCAATTTGAGATACACTGCGTTTGTCTTTTGACTGAGTCTGACTGCATGGATGGCTGGTAGAATGAATGGCTGACTGACTGACTGACTGAATAGCTGGTTGAATGGCTGGCAAATGGCTGACTGAATGGCTGGTTGAATGGCTGACTGAATGGCTGTCTGAATTGCTGAAGAAGAAAGCTGACTTGCTGACTAAATAGATAATAGATCGATAAATAGACAGATACAGAGGTATATATATATATGATAAATAGATAGTTAGATAGATAGATAGATAGATAGATAGATATATAGATAGATGGATAGATCGATTGATCGATAGATAGATAGATAGATAGATAGATAGATAGATAGATAGATAGATAGATAGATAGATAGATAGATAGATAGATAGATAGCAATCATGCATTGACTGATTTTTTTTTTATAAATTTGTACTACGGTTGAATCTCAACTTTAGAATTACGAAGTTTCCTATCTTGCCATCAGAATCAAAAGTGCTAATGTCGTTTTAATAATTCAGGTTTTAATGCCTTAATTGGCGTTTTAGCCTTGATCTCATGTCCCTGACAAGTTTTGTCCTTAATTAAACTTGTAATTTTGATTTTAGGAGTAATTTTGATTTGAGGCGGCCATAGAATATTTTGAGAATGAAAGAGGGGGGGGGGGCTGGGTGATTCATTAGGTTCTTATTGAATGATTCTCATTGTTTTTAGCCTGTATGGAAACAATTCAGGAGGCGCTATTGACAACCATTGTAGCTGGGGACCGCATTACACTTTGATATTCCTACACCAAGCATGGCCAATGGAGCTATATGGGATAGTTTTCCCAGAAAATAGTTCGTTGGAATTCAAATGAAGGCCTCAAAATGATGTCTCATTGTTTGGTTATTACGCAGGAATTTAATTTATGAACATTTCATGAACAAAGCCTATCATTCCCCGTCCCATAGAGTTTCATAAAAACACAGATTATGGAAAGTCGACTGGAGCATTAAAATTTTAATCAAAGTTTCTCCATGATTTATATCCAAACAATTAAGTGCTTATGAATTAAGGGGACAAAGTGAATGAGGCAGGGGGGGGGGGTTGGGTAAAACTATGAATACAGGGAGGGTGTTGCTTCTTCAATGGGGCAAAAGTGAAACATAAATTGAGATGGGAGGGAGGTGGGGGGGGGGGGTTGTAATTCAAATAACACACATATATATAGGCCTTTGTATCCAAACACTATATCATGTATGGCAAATACAAATAGGGCCTGGTTTACTAAATTAAATTCAAAACTGAGAAATAGAGAAAATATGAATTTGTTTAGCATAGAAGGTAGTGAACCGATTTCTTGAAAACGTGAACGTGGTGCATCAATAGGCCTACGGGACCTAAAGCCATACCATCCATTCATTCTTGAACATTTTATTGTGATAAACTCGTCAATTTGTGTAAACTAACTTTACCAACTCGAAATATTAATCTCATAGATCCACTGATGCAATTTGGGGGAATTAATTCAGAAAAAATGCAAAAGATATAGGCCTATATACAGACCATCAGGAGTCTTTTTACCCTGCAGTCTTCACATTAACATGCAGGGATCCATAGCCTAAGGGGGGGGGGGGTCGATCTTTCTTTCATTCTTTTTGGTGCGCCACTCTATAGCAGACGACAGCCAATAAATTGTTGATTCTATTGACTGAAACGTTTGTCTGGCAATAACTGATCGAATCATTATGTTCTGGCCAAGGCAATAGAGGCCGCAGGCCACTCAGCATTTGTATCCCCGAAATTGCTACAGCTCTTACTTTCATTTCCCTTTTTTGCAGCATGCATACATGTATATATATAAGTTTTGGTCAGTTTAATGCAGCAGGCAGTGCTTGGGGGGGGGGGGGCGTTAATTAAAACTTTGGTCATATTTTCTTTGAAATGCTATGGGCCACTTGAATATATCATAGATGTGTGGTCGGTTTAAATGAGTATTTCACCCTGATTTTAATTAATTAATGACTACAGCAATTTATTCATTTGAAAAATGTTTTACAGTACAGCCTTTTAAAATGCCATTATATAGGAGCTTATAGGTTATCGTTTCTCTTAAATTCTCCATGCAGGACTTTCGTATTTCAATGCCATTTATATTTCTTTCAATTTTGTTTCAATGTATTGTTTGTTGGCCAACTTGCGATGGATTTAACTTTAAAATGACATAGTTGTATTTGTGTTGTGGACTTGTGGTACATGTCAGGTCTGGGTTTGTATAGTGTGTACTGCATAGAAATAAAAATATTTTTCACTATAAACCAGTTGTTATACATTTGTTGATGTTTCAGATATTTTCCCCTATTAACTAAAGAACAGATTGTCTATGCATTTTGCACCCAACCAGCTTACTCAAAAGCGCAACAAATTACTACACCCCCCCCCCTCTCTCTCTCTTCAAGCCATGCTGCTCCAAGTAGCCCCCCCCCCCATGTGCTGGCTGCCTCACAACACAAATCGATCGTTTGTAGGATAATGGGATTATTGGCGATTATTTAGCGGATGATCCCTTAATGTGTTGGGCCATCACGACCTGACAGAGGCCCTAGAACATTGGAGAACAACATCATTGTTAAAAGCTGTGCTCTGATTGGCTGACACGCCCTTCTATCATCCTCCATGATTGCCTCTGCTGCTCTCTGATTGGTTGACATTTCAGGAGCCTTGCCATCAAGACAGCCCCCTTTAGAATGTCTGGGTAAAAAGGTTCTGTTCCAAACACAGCATCACAGCTGGAAGCTAACCACGGTACACATTATATCTTCATTTAGTGTGAAATTTACTTCACCAATTGACACTGGGTATTTATAAACACAATTTCATTGGATAAATCAGCTTTACCTATTTAAATACACACATTGATTGCCTGTCATCCCAGGCAAACGAAACTGGAATTATTTGGAGCTACACTCATTTTGAAGACATTTGAAAATATTTTGTGATAAACATTGCTTTGTCTATATATTTCAAGCTAATTAACTTTTATAAAGTCTGAGAGTTTATCTGGTCTAAAATGACCTAATGAAGGCATTAGCCAATTGACCACATTGACTACAAAGTACCAAACTTAGAAATTGGATTATTGGAGTTATAAATTTTTCGACATCTACAAAGATTTGTCAATATTTTGACTGATTTCAAGATAATGATTTAGTCAATAGTTTGCTGACAATATTTCATGAACTGCAAATGGTGTGGACAACAAAAATGATAAGCATAAAGTTATAAACAAATAATTGGAAGATTTGTTTATATATGACAGTGGATTTACCCAATATATTCTGTCATAGACATGTGTAATGTACTCAGCTAAATAATTTATAATCAAGACATATTTTAAAACTGGCATGAGATACAGTTTAATGTATTTTCTGATATCATCTATGTGACGTTGCTTGTAAAGAAATATACAATATTCAATTTGAGAACTGGTGATCTTAATGTAAGATTAAGGATAATTCTTTAAAAACATTATAACTACAAGGTCTTGAGATCTTTTTAGACAAAATAATTCATCATCGACAATGCAGACAGCCACATCAACTGCAGTAACTTTAGGGCAGGGGTTACACCCATCCCCCTTCGTTGCCCTACCCCATCCACTGAGGCCTATGGACCCCACAAGTCTGCAACTACATCCTGCATTTCTTCATCCGTTATATGGACTGCCACCCCAACTGGCGGGGGCACTCAGGAACAGTCTAGGGCAGGGAGCTGGGCAAGATCTAGCGGCCCCCAGGTCTCCCCCGGAGAGACTCCTGGAAAAACACAGCCCCCCTCGAAATTCAACATCACCAAATTCACCCCACCAAGGCCAAAAATCTTTCACAATTGACGCCATATTAGGCTCTCAACATCCTAATGCTACAAACTCCAGTAACCAAAGACATTTAGCAGATTCACCGACACAAAAACAGCCCAACATCATGACTTCAACAGCCAATAACACGAACATAAACGGCAACTCTGATCTGTTAGCCCTCCAACAACACCAACAGCATAGACATAACAGATTGGCACCCCATCCGTACCTCCACCCGTTCTCCTGCCCCCCTGGACTGCAGTACAGACATCACCCTCAGCATAACAGGGGTAAGAAAAATATTTATTTTTTAATAACAATTGATAAATCATTATTATAATATAATTTATTAAAGAACATTTTCTGTGAAATTTACTTGGACTAAATAAAAAATGTTCATGCATTAAAATGCACTGGCCCAAGGGGGGGGGGTTGAACCCCCTACACCCCCCCCCCCAGATCCGATACTGTTTAGTTTCGATTATCAATTATATTAAATGTTAGTGTGAGATATTTCATAGGTCTATCCCGGGGGGGGGTACTCGGCCGGATTTTGATACGGATGTGCGGCACGCGTTCGGAAATTTGTACCCTATGGTCAGGTTTTCAAGCCGAAATTTCATACCCTATGGTCAGGTTATTATATAGGCCCTATAGCCTATTATATAGACATAAAAGAGAAAAAGTTATTAGAAAAGGTGTGAAATCTAAATTGCAATTAAGAATGACACCTAACACCTGCAAGTTCAATGCAAATTGGACATTGCCTAATTGCAAAACAACACTGTCTGATGTCCAATTGAGAAGTGCACCCTATGGTCAGGCTCTCCTGGCCTCAAAATATGACCCTGTGGTCAGGAAATCCCATTAAAAACCCTATCTTTTGAGCGGCACATAGGTAGTATGACTTCAATGTGAGTGCCCCCCCCCGGGAGGTCTATTCAGAAAAAGTGAGCAATTTTTGGGTATTACATCTATATTTTTGTTGTTGATAAATTCACTTGACCTGTTTCAAGTTTCATGTGATTATCTCTGTGAGTTCTTACTGGGTTTGATGGTTGTGCTGAGTAAATTTGGTGTCAATCTCATGAAAAACAGTGTTATGGCTAGTTCTCACGAGCGTGGTAAAGTGACGGCGAAGTTGTAGAGGTGCCAGGAAATCAAGTTTCGCCCAATTTCGGCGTTTCAAGCCATTTTTGGACAATTATATAATCAATTAGAGGTTCTAAATCGTCGTTGATGGTTCCTATTACGACGAGGCTCTCGTTTTTTACGCCGAATCGCTCGTAATTACGGACGAGGCAAGAAGAGACTTGTGTCGGCGAGTTGTCAGGAGCCTCGACGCAGTTCCATTGCTTCAATGTTAAACTAGATTCGCCCAAGGAGTGTCTTTCTTCGCCCTAGCATGCTGTTGCTTCGCCCTAGCATCCTCTTACTTCATCCTAATCTGCAATTACGCCCAAGCAAATACATTTTACGGTGAAGCAAGTGCCTGTTTCGGCGTTTAAACAGCCTGTTTGCGTCGGCGAGTTGTTCTCTTTTTTCGCCGAATTTCCATTGACTCAATGATAAGTAGCCTCGCCCAACCTGCCTCTAACTTCGCCCAACCTGTCTCTAACTTCGCCCAAGCTGTCTCTAACTTCGCCCAATCATTTTGGGGGGCTTTCTGGGCTCTTGCATCGTGGTTTCTTCCTTCGCAAAGATTCAACCGGTTGAATCTTTGGTGAAGCAAGTTCTTGCTTCACCAAACGGTCACGTGATTTCTAGGAACTTCTGGCGAGGCAGTTTAAGAAGCGCCGTAGACGAAAATATCGTCGCCGAATTGTTGAATGTAGTTTAAAAACCTCCCTCTTTCCTGGAAAAGCAAGAAGCGACGCGACAAGAACCCTCTGTTACGTCTCCGTGAGAACTAGCCATAAGTTGAGAATCGATACTTAAGGCAATTCAATATTTAGGGTGTTTAGTTTACTTTAGATCAGCTATGTGATGCATCAGAAAGGTTTAACAGTTGATCTATATCTATCTATCTATCTATCTATCTATCTATCTATCTATCTATCTATCTATCTGTCTATCTGTCTATCTGTCTATCTATCTTTCTATCTTTCTATCTCTGTCCTTATCTGTATATTGGCCTGATCTCCTATATATATTTAACTGTGTTATCTATCTGTCTATCCATCCATATTTCTGTCTCGATTATTTTCTACACTTGAAGTAGTTTTATGATGTAAATTGTAACACCAGGATTATTAATAATTTAATTATTGTAAATACCGTTTGACAAAGAAATGCAGGAAAATAACACCAAAATGTTGTTAAATTTGAAGAATGTGGCAATTGATTCCATGGTGAATAGCACATTAAATCTTATGAATATTCAACATGTCAGAAAGGGGGGAGTGTGTCAAAAATCTATCAACACTTTCTCAAAATTTATAAATCTGTGGGCATGTATATTGTTAAGCCAATTGTTTACATTCAATGTACACACTTGTGAAAGTGCCACTGGATTTTCCCCGAGGTCAAAAATCTCATTCTTATAGAAATGTCAGTCCCATAAGCCTATAGATATATTTCACACCACTATTGCATGGGTACAATGCAATAATTATGCATATTGGCCTAATGACTGGCTAATAATACAGGGTTTAATGGTTTGGAATAAACTAATACATAATTAATACATTATGAAGGTGTGAAATTATGGAATAATCTTTACTTAAGCCGGTAATGCCAAATTACCACTCTAAACCCATATATGACTGCTCATTTAACAGATATACACATTTCACGCCTTAGTATATGGATATAAATTGATTTTGGCTTGTGCTCAAGTCATTACTGTATTTATAGATCGGATTAAATGAAAGTGTTACTATATGTGCAAAAGTTATGGGCTTATAGGCCTAATTAGGCCTATGATTATTTGACTTATTAATATTTTAACTTGGGATTTAGGCCTGAATAAGGTGAATATTGAAATGGATAGGCCTAGAATAAGTTTTTCGAGATTTGATTGTTTCTAGTTACGAGGAAAGTTAAGATATTTGTATATTTTTCAGAAGTTTAAGGACTTCTAGTTTTTGGACAACATTTTCAAATCAACCTTCCCCTCTATAATTTATGTGTCCTACTCCTGTCCCAATTAGCCAAGTCTATAAATCCAGGATGTAAATCTCTAACCATCCATCTAATATTTTTAATCAGATTAACTTATATTTTACACAAATATTTATTTTCAAAATAAAAGTCATCCCATGTCAAAATTATGTTATAAAAACTTATTGATCTATTAATTGCTTTAAAATTAAATTAAGTGTAAAAAGTATTGATTAAGAATTAATAAATGATTACTTTCTACGTTCTGAGCCAAATTTTACAACTTATTTTACAACTTACAAATTAGCCTAAATTGCCCAAATTAGTCCAAATTGAAGGCAATGTACCAAAAATATGTTGCATTTTCATAAGTAACGGAAATGATTGCAGGAAATTGTTTATCGATTTTTAATTCGACGGTTGTAGGTATAAACAATTAGCAGCTAATTATCTAAAAGTTATTTTTTAGAAAACGAGGTTTGTTGTGCAAACATTTGCTAAAAAAAATAGGCCGTAGCTTCATAGATTCATAGATCGACAGATAGATTATTGGACAGATTGAAAGAAACATAGAAAGATATATATAAAAGATAGAAAGATAGATAGGCAGACATAAAGATGGAAAGCTAGAAAGAAAGTAGGAATGAAGGCTAGACAGAATAAAAGAAACAAGAAAAAAAGTAGGGAAGAAAGAAAGAAGGAACGATAGATAGATAGATAGATAGATAGATAGATAGATAGATAGATAGATAGATAGTTGTGCTCCATATATCCGACAGTGTAAGTCATTTAACCGATTTCACGCTGTTTATAATTTAATTCAGTAGGCTACATCTCCGTTTTATACAATTTAGTTTATATCAATAAGTTATTTAACAGATTGTAATTTAACATCAACAAGTGAATGATTTACCAAAACAGCTAAATTATTATAATAACAAATTTAACCGAAACGATCTCAGAATTTACTTAGGCCTGATCTAATAATGAAAGTTTAGGGCATGTATAACTGGATTACTGAGCATATAATTGTCTTCTTTAATCCCCTGTTTAGAACCGGACACCTTATTTTCATACCAGATTGTTTTCATTTTGACTCCACAATATCCCCAACAAGGGATATGAGACCCTCCCTGGGGGTTATTACCCCCTACAAGGTACCCTCAAGAGGGATTAACCTTAATTGAATAGCTCTCTGCTATTGTAACTTCAATTAGGTTAATTGCATACTTAAGTGATTCAAGTACATAAAGACCTATTTCTATTCAACTCTAAAGTTACTGACACCCTAATAAAGGATTGTCAAGGATTTTGGAGGTTTTGAGGATTCTAGTTAGGGTATAATAGGCCTACTAAGGGTTTATTGAGAGTGAATAGGGATTTTGGGGATTTGTTGAGAGTTGACTTTAATTGAAAACGTTTCAGTTTCAATTGAGAATCTGTTATTAAAATAATCTGTAATCGATACAGTTATGTAATTAGGAAAGTGAAAAAAGTTTATCAGCAATGTGAAGTTGTACTTGTGCACAATAGCAGTAGGGCTGCTCCTTCCTTCCTTCTTTCCTTACTTCCATCCTTCCTTCCATCCCTCCATCCTTCCTTCCTTCCTTCCTTCCTTCCTTCCTTCCTTCCTTCCTTCCTTCCTTCCTCCCTTGCTTCCTCCCTTCCTTCCTTCCTTCCTTCCTTCCCTCCTTCCTTCCTTCTGTCATTTCTTCCTTCCTTCCTTCTAATTAGTCCTACATCTTATCAATCACATATATATCGATCTATCTATCCTTGGATTAATCAGACTTATTCTTCCAAGATCTATCCATCTATCTATCTATCTATCTATCTATCTATCTATCTATCTATCTATCTATCTATCTATCTATCTATCTATCTATCTATCTATCTATTGTTTTGTTTTTCTATTTCTTGGTATTTGCATTCATTGATTTACTCTTGAACTATAAATTAGCTTGAATGTCATAAAACACAGTAATTTAGTTAGTTAATTTATTCTGTCTTCCTGATATGAGAACTTCTTGTATATAGGGATAAAATGCAAGATACAACAACTGGAAACAATTACTTTATTTTGCTTATGTTTTCCCTTTTCTGTTTCACTCCTATTGTATATCTTCTTTCCTATTGTTTCCGGGTAATTAAGTCGTCAACATTAGACAATGGGTATCTTTTTTGATGCCTCGAATTTCTGTAGCTTTGAAGTTTACTCTTATTTCTAGTGTTGATTAGTTTAGGAGAAAATCTTTTTTTAGACCCCCTGTATCTTCCCATAGGATTAAAATATGCTTTGATAAATATAGAGACCCCCCTCAAAATATTATAGACCCCCATGGTTGCCTTTTCTTTATATTTTTTTCAATTTTCTACCGTTGACATATCGTTTAAGGGGGTAGTACAAATTTCACAGAAGTTACGTAACCAAATAGACTTTAAAAGTCACACAATTAAAGGTCTTTTAATTAAGAGTGAATTTCAAAGTGACAGTTGAGTTTTCTAATTTAGCAAGTCTATGTGAAAGAAAATTATCCAATTGTTATAAACTTATAATTAGAATTTAAAAAAAGCATGTATGTCTTCTTTCTAAGCGATTTATTCTTAGAGAAAATGTTATTTATTACTGTGAAACAATAAAATTTTAAAAGGAAAATAAATTTCAAAGCGACTAAATTGACTTCAGATAATGTAATATGTAAATGGCACAGCCATGAAATTCGCGCAGCTCTTAAAACGTTTTTTTAGGACTTATGGTTTTACCATAACTTTCATTAAATTTATTTCATATTCAAAAGGCAGTTATGTTACTGTTTCAAAAAAAATGAAAGACGGATATATATATAGAAAAATAGAGAGAAATTTAGACTAGAGACTATTTAGAAAGATAAAATAGATCAAAAATACAATAGATAGATAGATAGATAGATAGATAGGATAGCAAATAAATAGGATTAAGAATAAATAGAATTGATAGTTAATCAGCCAAATAGTAAAAACTTACTAAAAAGCAGACAACACTGAAAGCTGCCAAATTTAAGTCTGTTCTAGATTGTTGATATTACATAATAGTGATAACAAAAACGATAACATGATCTGCATGTAGATTAATTGCTTACTGTTACATAGATTATGTAACCTTAATTTTGTTATTTTTTCTTGTTGTCTGTTTTGAAATGAAATGAATCACATGTTAATAATTTAATTTAGCTTGTCAAAGCTTATAAATAACTATTCCATAAAAATAATAGATACAGGGAATATTAATGGTGAAAATTGAATTTTTAAGACACTTTTGAATATGAATATGTCATGTTTGTTAAATTCGAAACTAAATCAATGATAAGAAGCTGGTCCCACTTGACCTAATTTCCTGCTGTCGACCATTGATGTTGAGACCATCACTGCTCAGACTTTTGAAACCTTTCTTGTGCTAAGTTTCGCTTCGCGAAACGGCCTTCGGCCGTTTTGCTGCGCGAATACAAGGTTTATGTGATAATTAATTATCTTTTTTAAACATCTTAAAAAGCCATGTTGTGTAAAAAAAAGAACATCTTTTCAATTTAAATAGGATATCTTAAATATCAATGTTCATCAAGCCCTTTGCAATCTGGACTTAATTCAGCCCCAATTATCCATAGGTTGTAATATATATTCAGAATAAATATTCACATTGTTTTTAAGTCATTCTGTTTTCTATACATTTATTATAATGTTCTTTAAATTATGATATACTTTGTTCAAATCATTTATAAACTGTAGCATGGGACTATTTCATTTAGGATGATAGTGATATTTTTGACTAAACGTTACTTTGCGGATGACAGTGGATGGAAATTTGATTTAAGAATTGTATACCATTTGGGATGACAGTGAAATATTTAGTCACATCTATCTAATATTTAGTCCCATCCCATCTATCTAATATTTAGTCACATCTATCTATCTATCTATCTATCTATCTATCTATCTATCTATATATCTATCTATCTATCTATCTATCTATCTATCTATCTATCTATCTATCTATCTATCTATCTATCTATGTATCTGTCTATCTATCTATCTATCTATCTATCTGTCTATCGTAGGCCTATTTGTCTATCGTGTCGTTTAGAGTTGTCAAACACTTCAACCAAGCAACCAATCAACCCTACTAATTAGTTAACCAATCATCAAATCAACCAATTAACTAACCAATCAAAAAGTAAACCTATATGTTACCGTTATTCCCTCTTTTATATGAACTTGTATAACGCTTGTATGTCTCTTTTTCCTCTACAAAACCTAGAAGCAAGTCTATTTGAATAAAGCTGTTGTCATTTTAAAATTCGGGGAAAGTTCACCAGCCAGGCTAATGATGATATTCGTTAAACAGGAGCCGAGGAGCCTGACGCTGAAAATATTGTTGGGCTCTGTCAACAAAGGCGTAAGCTCAATTGCCAATTAACGTTTGGAAGAGGGATGCTGGGATCTGGTTAAGATAGGAGGGGAGGGGGGGGTGTTTAAAGAAATGCAAAAAAAAGAAAGAAAAAAAATGAAAGAATAAAATTGGAGGTGGTGCTCTTTTTTTAACGCTTTAAGGAAAAGTTGATGACAAATATTTATTCCAGATTTCATAATTTTACTTAAATCTTTGACGTTTTAATTGGGGATCAGTTAGATCAACCAATTGATAAATTGTTATCTGACTGAGAATGGAACCCATGTTCCCCTGTGGCCTAATGGTATAGAGTGCTTGTCTACTGGCTATGAGGGCGTGGGTTCAAACCTCACCCTCGGAACTCACTTTAGTCCAAGCTCACGGGACATTAAATGAAGGCGGGTTGTATCCAGTATTCTATGCTGGGGCAACTGAAAGACCCTGGGACCTGGGTATCCATGAACTAATCGGGTGTGTGCCAGACTCCTAGTCTTCTCATCTCATCATCATATGGCGGTCACAAAAAAAGTGTAGCTCCCTCCACAAAGATGGTGGTTGAGCTGCCCCGGCTGATCCGGGGTACACCAGCACAACACAAGTCAAGTCCATGGTATGAGGAGGTATTGCAGGCCCTTCAGCCACGGTCCCATCTTTCAAAGAAATCCAAGAATCTATTCTATTCTATTATATTCTATTCCATAATTTTCATTCTATTCTATTCCGAAATTTCTATTCTATTCTATTTTATTCCATTCTATTCTATTTTATTCTAGTCTACAATTATTCTATTCTATTCTATCCTAATTATTCTATTCTATCCCATTCTCTTCCATTCCATTCAATTCTATTCAGATCTTCTTTTTTCGTGCCTGTGCCATTTAGTTTTCTCCATTGACCAATTATGCAAGGCACCTGTTTTAGGCCTGTCAGTTTCCACACTTTTATGAATATTTGATTTATCCTATGGCTAATGAGGGGACCAATTGTGCCCCATCGATTTCTGTGGGTTATTAGGCTCATGTGCAATGGTGGAAAATTGGTGTGGGGGGGGGGGGGGTTGTTAAAGTGTGGATGGATGATTAGGGGTTTACGTCCTGCATTTATGTCTCCTTTGGCTATGGACAGGGGGATACAGTAAGGAGGAGAAGAACATTGGTGGAAAATGCTCGTCTATACAGTTGTGTTTTCTTCTTAACATAAACAGTTCAACAAAAATAAGTCCTTTACGAAAACGTGAATATCTTAAAGAACTCTTCTCTGATTTCTGTGAAAGTTGGCCTAGTTTATAGGCCTGCATATTAACAATGTGCTTGTGTATTTGTAGCTTTCTTGCTTAATTTTTGTTTGGGCCAGCAGACCCCGAGCGCACATACCCCTATTTTAAAAAATACAAAGTTTTGGCTTTTCCGAAAACATTTTTACTGAAAGGTGTTTAAACCCCACTCAAATTATTTGTTACTGCATCCAAGGAACCTAAACTGTAAAACTGTTACAAAAGAAGTTCTGAGAAACAAATTTTCTCCAGACACATGATGAATTTTATCCAGCTGGTGGCTCCCTCGCATGGTGAAATTGTTCATATCCATTGGAAAATCCTGGGATTTTTGAAAACAGGGGTGGGCTCACTCAAAGGCTGCTAGCTCAACCAGGAATAATGCCACTGAGCTATAAATATACACATATGTAAGGTTGATAGGCTAGGCTATAATTCAGCCAACTGCCATAAAAATCAGCGATAGAATCTTCGAGATATTCAAGTTTATCAAAGGGGGACTTATTTTTGTTGAACTGTTTAGTATAATGCTGGTGAATTTTTGAAAATACAATTTTTGGAAAATGTTATGAAGAAGAATAATGTAGGCCTAAATCATTGTGTCCACTTCAAAATCTTGACATTTCTCAGCAGCTTTTATAATTGATAGTTATCTGAGATTTGAAGGAGGGGCTGGGCTGCCAATCACTGGGTCCAGGGTTCGAATCCAGCTCTTTCAAGTCTTTGCAGGTCACTTGGGTTTCTGTTGGACGGCTGTTTCAATCATCCTTCGCCTCATTGCCGTGTCCTCCCCAAGTCCTCCTGTCCTAATTCTAAAGCCTACTACGTGCATAAATACAGGATGTATCTAGCCCCAATTTATTTTTTCATCTGGGGCCTATCCATTAATTCTGATCTTTGTGCCTGTGATATTGGGCAAGTTTGTAATCACAGACATAGCCTAATAACCATTGATTGAGAGGATGTTGTTTTATGGTTCATTGTGCCCATCATCTGCTACAAGTACCTAAATTGTCTGATAATTTTCGTTTGGTGAATATTTCGTCAGGCGTGAAATGTGCGTTAATATTGTCTGCTAAATTGGCGCCCTTTATTACTCATCAAAAATGCACAATGCCATTGAGAGATCAATTGTTATTTGTTATTTGAAGATAATTGGCCTTCTATTGACATTGTATATGGACTGGCAGACATTAAATTAAGCATTTTCTACCATTTATTAAGCATTCATTCAGCAGCGAATTGATCGTATCATATTTAATCATAAGCTCAACAACAAACCAAGAATTGTTAGATCTATTATTTATGATATAGATCTTATTGTGTTAATCATTGTGGTATTAATTATCCACCTGTATCTTTATGTATATGTAACAATCAATATATATATGTGTTGCTTGCAAATGTATATATATATACATTTCTACAAAAATAAGTCCCCCATTAAATAAGCTTGAATATCTCAAAGGTTTTTCTCTGATTTTTATGACAGTTGAATGAATTTTATGCACATCAACCCTAAATGAGTGTATTAGTAGCTGAGTGGCATTATTCCTGGCTGAGCCAGCAGCCTTCAAGTGAGCCTAACCCCGTTTTCGAAAATCTGTGGCTTTTCTAATGGATATGACCAATTTCACCATATGGGGGAGCCACCAACTGGACATGCTTCATCAAGTGACTGGTGAAAATTGGTTTCTCAGTCATATTTAGGGAACAACGGAAACCATTTGAGTGTAGGTTCACTGAGCACCTTTTGGTGAAACATTTTTTGGACTAGATTTTTGAGATATGTACATTTTTGTAACCCCCCCCCCCTCACAAAAACTTATTACAGCTTATTGCTGTTGAACTGTTTGTAATTAGTAAGCAGGGAATTATTCAAGGCATTACTGTATTTTGCAAACTGCTGTCACCTGAAAGTTGCGAAAAAAAAAAACAAACATATATATACAAGACACTGGTCAGCAAAAAATTAACTGAACAATGATATACATAGGGCCTAATCATAAAGAATTGTTATCTAAAAGTTCAAAAAAAGACACAGCTACATCTTGCAACAGTTTGAATGAAATATCTTGATGTGGCCAAAAAATGTCAGGAATTGACACATAGTATGATTGTAACTAACCTTCCGAATATAGTTTTTCAATAGGTTTGGTTAGTATATGAGGGAGGTTTCTTGTAAGAAATATAACGTTTCATCACCTTTACTCCGATCAGAAGTGTGGGATTTATGTGATTTATAAGGACATGAAACTACAGCTTGCACTCCAGAGCATGACATCACAATAAATATGTGGCCGAGCTGTGATTGGTCAGTTGCCCAACTGTGACATCACTGACATCACACTGAGAGCATGACATCATGCCTGCCCATCTGACATCAAGCTTCAAATTCAAGCTAATATCAGATTGTACCAGTTGACATATTACCTTTTATTGACAACACTATAGGCCAATACTCATTTGATACATAAGGTAACATATTCTACAGATTAATCTTAAATCTTTTGACTGATATCTGCCAATGAAAATCTGATCGCTGACTCTTTGAATTGAAGGAGCTAAATAATTCATTATATTTGTGAAGTGCCTTGAAAGTTTAAATGTTTCCATTTTGAGTCTTTTTAATTATTCAGCAAATCATTACCTATCTATATCTCCTTTTTACTTTATGAATATTGTTTGTTTAATCAACCTTACAAGCATATTGCCCTGATTTTACTTTTGAAAATACAGAAATACTGAGATACCTGCCATGTCTAATGTAGCATGAAAAATACCATCCTGTTAAATTAAAGTATTCTCTTGCTGAACTGTAATTATTGAAACTACTTTAAAGTCAAAGTCATGTTACAAATTGTAGCTCTAATGATTTTCTGACACTTCTATCAATGCATTTATTGATTGATTAATAACAATAAGGCCATCAAATAATTATATTATTTGATCTCATAAACAAACCGAATAATTGATCTTAACTATGATACTTTCAGCTTTTGATTGATTTCAAAACAAAAGGCAAATCTAATGAATAAGTGATTAAATGATGGAAACAAATTGGAAAAATACAATTATTTTTATTGATATGAAAATAACAAAATGTTTGTGGAAAAAGAAATTGTTTTCTAAGCTGATATTAACCTATTCTATGCATGTCACTTAAAGTGCATAGATGAAGGCTTAGTTTTTGACAAAGATTATTATAGATTAGGCGTAATATTTGAATTTAATTAGTATTCATAAGCTCCTTTTTGCCTATATTTCACCAAGATTTTAAATAGATACTTGAAGGATTTTACAGAAAATATAAAATGCATTCATTTATGACTATGGTGATCAAAAAGCTAGAAAAATAAGGCCAAATTGGTTGTATTGTTTTTTACTTGGATCCTTCAGATAATTTAGCAATTAGCATCAATATTTGATAATAAAGGAGTAGGCGGGGTGTGACAATTATAGCTGGAGACCCTTAATTAATTCCAATACCCTCTAAAGGGCAACTAAAGTGTGCTATTACCCTTTTTGTCAGTCGAGTGGGTAATTAGCCCCTGTGGTGAGAAATCAACATATGGTAAAATTGGTTTGTTTGGTGGGGGGGGGGAGGAGTTGGAAAGAGGCAAGTAGGTTACATTGGAGTATTAGGTACCCCCTGTCATTGGCCCTTATTTACTGTTGTTACCCCCACAGTGGATTCAAGGGGTTTCACAAGGTGGTACAAGTTGGGGGGGGGGGGCAGATGAGTTTGAAAACACAGAAAATGTATACGACATGACAAAATTTTGTTGAAAATGTTTTATTTATTTATTTATTTATTTTTACGTATTTGTGACCTATTAAATTGTTGATTTTCGATCTCTTTTTCAATTAGCAATTAATTATCAAAATTGTGAGAAGAGTAGTAATATCATTATTATTGGACCCCCTCCCCTCCACCCTCTATCCAACAACCTCCCCTCCCACCTCCCAAGATGTTACGTTCTCAGGGCAACCACCCCCTTCTCCCAGCCCCCCCCCCCAAAAAAAAGCCTACAAGTATCAGATTTTGAATATTTCATAAGCTAGCCTTCACCCCTCCCCCACCTCTTAAAGCTTTGACACTTTGTCTTTTTCACTTAAGTAAATAAATTGTCTGACCCCCCGTCCCTCATTATGGTGACAATAACAGGTGTTTCTGTTACCACTGACAAAAAACCTGACACCGGTGACAAATTGACACAAATTGAATATTTGTCACCGGTCTCATTTCTCATAAATCACCATTGGACACCCCATGAGAAATCGTATCATAATTCAACTGAAAAATCAATCGATCTTTGATTTATTAGTTTTGTGCTGATTTTGTATTCAATTCTTTAAGATTGATAGTAAGATAGACTTAATTTTGCCAATTTTTTTTTTATCGATAGTCTGTGCAGTTTAACATTTCAAAAGTACATCTTCAGATGATTTTTAAAAGTGGGATAGGATAGGATAGGATAGGTGTAAGGATAGGATAGGATAGGATAGCATAGGATGGGATAGGATAGGATATGATAGGACAGGACAGGATAGGACAGGACAGGAAAGGATAGAATAGGATAGCATAGGATAGCATAGGATAGCATAGGATAGATAGGATGAGATAGGATAGGATAGCATAGGGTAGGATAGGATGAGATAGGATGGGATAGGATAGGATAGGATGAGATAGGATGGGATAGGATAGGATGGGATAGGATGGGATGGGATAGGATAGGATAGGATAAGATAGGATAGGATAGGATGGGATAGGATATAATAGGATGGGATGGGATAGGATAGGATAGGATAGGATAGGATTGGATAGGATTGGATGGGATTGGATAGGATGGGATGGGATAGGATAGGATAGGATGGGATAGGATGGGATAGGATAGGATAGGATGAGATAGGATGGGATAGGATAGGATGGGATAGGATGGGATGGGATAGGATAGGATAGGATAAGATAGGATAGGATAGGATGGGATAGGATAGGATAGGATGAGATAGGATGGGATAGGATAGGATAGGATGGGATAGGATGGGATAGGATAGGATAGGATAGGATGGGATAGGATAGGATGGGATAGGATGGGATAGGATAGGATGGGATAGGATGGGATAGGATGGGATAGGATGGGATAGGATGGGATAGGATAGGATAAGATAGGATAGGATAGGATAGGATAAGATAGGATGGGATAGGATGGGATAGGATAGGATAGGATAGGATGGGATAGGATAGGATGGGATAGGATGGGATAGGATGGGATAGGATAGGATAAGATAGGATAGGATAGGATAGGATAAGATAGGATAGGATAGGATAGGATAGGATAGCAGAGGATAGCAGATGATAGCATAGGATAGGAACTTGGGAGGCCATGGGAGGGGTGGCAGACAATGTAGCATGATAGGCCTAACACAGCATACCAACAAATACAAGGTTTGACAGATCTATGTAAGATAACATGTAAGATCATTGAGATAGGGGGAAAACATTGAGAAATAAAGATATGATATGTGATTATAAGAATATCAGAAGACAAGATCATACAGAAATCAAAATTGTATTCATTCTAAAAAGATATGACTGAAAAGCATCCAACCAGGCCAAGAGAAGTTGGCCTGCATGCTTTTGCTGATGGCACCCAGCTTACAAGTGGCGACACCTGGTATTTTGTAATGTCATCCCTACTGAACAAGAAAATCTCTTTCAGAAAAAGCTTCCAAGAGAAGATTATATTGACTGAGAAAGTTTTTTGTTTGCCTACCCTTGTACACCATATGTTGTAGCTAGCTGCTTTCTTCATCCGGCATCTCTTCTATTCCTCCCCTTTCTTACTGCTTTCTTAGTGAGACTTCCTAACAATTTACCTACAATTTCTTCAGGATTTTCTTGAATCTTCTCATTATTTCTCCCGATGCAACCTAATAAACTAGTTTATTATCAAAAGGTCCTTCCTTGCTTCCTTTCTCCCATGCCTTCCATGTTTGCACCCTTTAGACCTACTTTCTTATTTTATAATCTTTCTTTCTTTCATACTTTCTTTAATTCTTTTCTTGCTTCCTTTCAAGGATTGGTTGATGATAGGATATCTCAAGTCAGGAGTGGTAGAGAGAGTGAGAAAGATAAATACAGGATATATTCTACTTTCGTATTCCAAGCAAAGACACCAATGTATGAGGATTGACTTGACTTCGAATTGCAGTCGTTGAAATGCAATCCATGTATGATACTATCTGGAATACGAAACTACAATTGACACTCACTCCTGAGCATGACATTATGACATCTGGAACCAGTCAGTGATTGGTCAGTTGCCCGCTGTGACATCATCACTGACATCAAAGCTGAGAGCATGACATCACGCCTGCCCATCTGACATCAACCTCCAAATTCAAACAATCATCATTGCAAGATGTGGAGCTAAAAATGTTCGGGCTTTTAGTCCTTGTGAATTTTGACATTCTTTATCATCCACACAAGCCCGTCTTTGATTCCTCAGATCCTTCTTACAATCGTAATTGCCAGTGATACTAAAAAAAACTAAAATTCATGCTCTGGAGCATGACATCACAGAGACATCCCTAACATGAAGCTGACAGCTTGACGTCATGCCTGCCCATCTGACATCAAGATCCAAATTCAAGCAAATGTCAAACTGTGAAACAGAAACACCAAAGACATCTATAATATTGTATTTTTCCTTATCTTTCAGTTACAGACAAACTGGACAGAAAGTCAGGAGGGATGGTTCACCACCAGCACCCAAGCAGCCACGGCGGAGGGGTAGACAGAGACTGGAAGCAGGGCAAAGCAAAGAGGGTCAGGACGATATTCACTCCAGAACAACTCGAGAGACTGGAAGCCGAGTTCGAGAGACAACAATATATGGTTGGAACTGAGAGGTAGTTACATTGTATAAAATTTTTTAATAAGAGCTTTTTAGAATTATTATGTGGCCTCATGACGAAATGTTTAAGTTATAACTTCAGTTGTAGTCGCGTCCAAGTTTCTATAGCGGGTTATGTGTTACTGATACATTTTTATGGCACCTTGACCATTTAGCTGGATATTTCTGCAGATTCTACTGGTGATTCTTTACCTACTCAATTGGTAACTTTTATCACAGGCTGTGATCACTTGCTTTGCCTTTATTCTGTTATATTATACCAAGGTGTATTGTTCAAGCTCCCCCTATGGGAAAATGTGTGCAGTCATATTTGCGGAAGTTGCCTTAAATAGTATTCTTGGGATATCCCATGGCCACCAGGCCTGTTTTGTGGCTATAGTATGCTCACCAAAGGGCAGACTGAGGTTCCAATTTAATCAAGAGATGGCTCTGTGGTCTCCTAAATTCTGATTGGCTGTCAAAGGGAATTCCCTTGTGATGTATGCTGATATGGGTGCACACATAGGTGGGTCATTCTCAAATTTCGGGACAATTTGCGTCACTCTAGCTCCATGACATTAATATGAATGCGATAAATATCTGAAGCGTCACTCTGCATCTGTTATTCATATTTCTACTTAGAACCACTGCATTTAGAGCAAAAACTCATTCATTAGACTTTTTTTAATGCATTATGTCCAGAAATCTGTGCAAAATCAATGGTTTTTCCCTGTCACTGGACCTGACATGACACAATCAAGTGTTCATTTTCCTCCTAATATACCATTATTTTCAAAGTTTCTTTGCAAGATTCATGGGAATATAGACTTGAATTTATATTTAGTTCATATTCAATTTTTTTTTGGTCTAATTTCATTGATTAAATTGATACAATAGTTGTGTCACTAATTTATGTCAATTTTTTTGTCCCCTCCGTTACTTGCCATAGCTCTGTTCGTTATTGTTTTTTATGAGCTATTTTCACTGAATATCATCAGACGCATGTGGGCCATAGTACCACTGCCTAGCAGACTTCATAAAACATGTATTCAATAAATTATGACATAATGTTCATAAAAAATGTTTTTGGTCCCACTAAAATGTCCCCTCCGTTTCCTTCATTTCCAAGCTTACCAATGATAATTTTACAGAGCGATTTCATGTATATGTTGCTGAGGGTGGCAGGTTTTAATATTCTGCAATTATTTTGTCTAATCTCCAAAATAAAAAGCAGTAATGAGCGAAAAGCAAAAACTTGTTCCCCTCCGTTACCGTCCACTCCGTTACCAGATCATGAGCAAGAAATCGACATTTGAACCAAAGAATCTACTGATACGAGATGAAGTACTTCTGAAAATAATAGTTACATCAATCCTTTATCATTTTTCCTTTTGTTGCTGTTCCTACAGTTGGTTTTTTACATCAAAATTCCCCTCCGTTACCACATTGTCCCCTCCGTTACAGGACAATTTTCCTATACCCGTTGTCCCGAAATTTGAGAATGGCCCAGGTAAGATTGGCCAAACAAGGCTTAATGCGAGTCTAAATGCAGTGTAGTGGGTGAAAATCATCTCTAAGTGTAGCTGAGAGACTATTATCTCACAGAACCTACAAGAATGTTGTGAAAGGCTGCTCCATAAGCAATTTTAATCAATTTTCTATATTTGCACTCCACCAGGCGGCACTTGAACCATACACCTTCCTCTCTATCTCTCGAACTGCTAAGCCACTGTGATCATTCCGCCTGTGCTTTTATGTAAAAGTTGAATGCTGCTGTTCCTGTGCAATGTGCATGTATGGCAGTGTCAAAAAGTTTGGTTTTTTTATTGATGATGTACGTTTTATAAAATCGAATAGATGGTTATATTGTATGAGAAACTCTCTTGATACTTTTCAGATACTATCTCGCGATGTCATTAAACCTAACAGAAGCCCAAGTGAAGGTGTGGTTTCAGAACCGACGGATAAAATGGCGGAAACACAACTTGGAACAACAGCACGCGAGGCTTGCCAAACTGAACCTGCTCAAAGAAGGAGAGGGAGAGGTCAGGGAAGAAGAAGAAGAAGAAGAGGGGGAGGAAGAAGTTTTATTAGATTTAGAAGAAAGTAGTGTTGACAATGACGAAGATACGGGAGACAAGGAAAATATTATCGAGAGCGTTCTTCCCATGTCCGAATGCCACCGAGGAAGTCAATAATATCGAATCTGCAATCTAATGACAATAATGATATTATTTATTATCATATTGTGTAAATATGTTTTGTGACTGTGTACAAGAAATGGTCATAGGACTGACAATTATGAGCTGTGTTCATGTACGAATGACATTGACGAATGTTCATTGAATGGACCTCGCGATCAGCACAGCATTGACATCGCATTAACGGTGGACATTGATGTTGTGTAGGGATTGACAGTTGCATTTGGTATTACCATGGCATTGACATTATACCAATTTTGCTGCTGACTTCGTCTGATTGACACCAGATTGACATCGGATTAACATTGGTTTGACATTGGATTGACATCAGATTGACATTGGATTGACATAAGATTGACATCAGATTGACATTGGATGACATCGGATTGACATGAGATTGACATCGGATTGACATCAGATTGACATTGCATCAGCATCTGACTTTGTATTTCACATGGATTGACGTATATACTATGCCTGTGACATTAGCATGACATTGACATATGTTGATATATTGACTGTACCATTAGCACAGTATTGACATGCTAACACAATGTCACAATATCAGAATTTGACTGTGGTGTCACACACAGATTGACACTTGCACATAGCATTGACTCTACATTTCTGTGTTCATTGGATTGACATAGACAATTTGCATTGCATTGACAGAAGATTGACATCGGATTGACAGGACATATTGTCGTGCCCATGGATTCTTCAGACATTGCATTTGCATCATACTTATAACATGGCTACTTCAGACATCTCATTGACATTACAGTCATTACCAGTTGACATAACAATGAATGTACTGAAAATATATAAACATGGGACTGACAAAATGCATGATGTCAATTACTTCTTGGATGTTAATTAATTTTGATTGGCATGGTATTGACATTGAGAAGACATTAACACAATGTCAATCCCATGTAAGGGTATAAAGGCATGTCAATTATTGTATTGTAGGCCTATACGTCAATACTTCAGCTGATATTTGAAGTATTCATTTTAAACTACTTAATGTTTTGTAATGTACATAAAAATAATAATATTATGTAACCAAGACATATACATGGCTTGACTTGCCCTCAAAAAAGACTTACAACACCACAGAAATTAATGCAATTATAGATGAAATTGTTATATTATAATCAAATAATATTAATGTTTAAGAATTTTAATTTATCTGTCATTTTTTAATTTAATGTATCTTGCAATATTGCAATCATACTACACCGGACATCGCATCGCGCATCATCTCACGTCGGTTCACTTTTATTGATGAAACCGACATCGATGATATTTTAACCTGACAAATCATTTAATTATCCTATAATAGTTCAATTACTACTAATAGGCCTATTATAACCGCATAAAGATCTCATACATATGTTATTCAACCTAATGACAAATTAGCCAATATAATGATGGGTATTCTCATCCAATATTCATGTACATACAATACAATTACCAATATTGCCAATTTGTATTCAATATAATTGATCATTAGTGCTTGCCTGACATATAAAGACTTTTGAATGAGTGAAAAAAAAGTATGTCCACTTTCAATGTTGTTTAATTGAAAAAATTTTCAGTGTGATTTGTAAATTTTTCAGTTCTTCTGTAGGCCTGCCTCAAAAACATTTGAGTTATTAAATATTGTGATCTCATTTTGATTTTATGGGTAATTCTATCCAATTGTAATTTATTCTTATTTAACACTCATATTATAAGTTCATGTAATAACTTTTCATTTTGATCTCATTCAAATTGTGTGTTTTTTAAAATAATTTATTTATGCAAGGGTTATAGATGAGATACAAAAGTGCATTTTATTTGAAAGAGTACAGGTATTTTATGGTATGATTGAATTTAATGTCCATATCAATTAATTTTATGAGTGATGACTGACATTGATAGTCCATTGTGGTTGACTGTAATGATTTTGATGTGAGTTTAACACTATTTTCCATTGGTGCGACTGTTGTCTTGATTATACGGTTGTAAAATTATTAAAAATGTTACAATATATAATTATTTCTTGATTTTATTTGTCAAAATAAGATTTTCTGTAAATAACGATAAGGTCAAAAGACACTTGAAAAAAAAGGAGAATCCATGGATGACAAAATCTGAAAAAACATTGCAACTCCTGTCTCCCGCATAGCGTCGGTCATTAAGATACTTTCTGAAGTTTGTCGGTCATTAAGATACTTTCTGAAGTTTGTAGGCTCTATCTCATTGGCTATCATTTATTTAACCTTTGTGACACATTATTTTAAATTATTTTATTTTCCAAGTTATTCATTACATATGTCATCCGCAAACGAAATAATTCTGGGTTCAAATCTTATGAAGCAAATGAGTAGACAATCTAAGGGACTTCAAATCACTGCTCTACTACACCCAGGTGTAAATTCGGATGGATGGATGGCTGATTGGGGCTTTACGTCCTGTATTTATGCACTTGGTAGGCTAATTAGGACAGGAAGAGGACACGGCAATGAGGCGAAGGATGATTGAAACAGCCTTCCAACATAGGCCTAGGTGACCCAGCAAGAGCTGGATTTGAACCCTGGACCCAGCGATTGGCAGTCCAGCATGCTACCACTAGACCAACCCTCCCCCCACAGGTGTAAATGGGGAGGTTGGTTCAATACAGGCAGAGACCAGGTTGATTTTGATGGTGCTGTGTGAGGCTGTCCTATGTCCCTAAAGGGAGTCAAACCAGTGATTGAAAACGGTGGGGGGGGGGGCAGCTTGGGGACTCCCCCAATGTTCAGTGGTGAAATTGCAATTATCATGTTCACTTTTTCATCGTCCAGGTATTTTTTGTCAAAATTATACTCCGATGGCAGAATTTTTTACCTCCTAAAATTTTGGAATGGTTCGCCACTGTCACACCAGCCAAGGGCTCCCACGATGAAAATTATCCATTTCCATCATTGAACTGTCAGACAGTGCAAGAATAATCAGTGAGCGAATCAGTGAGGCTGTCAATCAGATGAAGGCGAATAGAAGTCAGATAAATATATGCACTAGCAATTCAAAACGTAAATGCAGACTATAAAGGAATTTTTAGAAAAGAAAGCACTCAATAAAATCATGAAAGCAAATCAACTTTAATTGATAAGCAAAAATAATAAAACATATCGAACATCAGAGCCAAGAATTACAAGAAATCCCTGTCGGCTATTCCGTACATTTTATTTCATGAGTAGTAATTTTGTCTCGGAGAAATATATGTGGCCAGTGGCGGATCCAGGGGAAGGCCTGGGGGGCCCGCCCCGACCACTGAGATGGAAACAACATTTTGAAGAAATATGGAGGAACGCGGGCCCGTGAATGCCAAAGAGGCGCTCAAGTGGGCTTGCGAATGCCAAGACGACGCCCGGCCCCCCTAGACTACCGTGTCTGGATCTGCCACTGGTGGCATCGTTTTAGCAATATATGACTCATTACAGGGACATACATGTGCATAAAATAAGTATAGAAATCAGACAAATTTCTTCGGCTGTAAACCATGGCTGAAATTAGGCTAGAAAAAGACATCGAGATAGGGCTGAAATAAAGCTGGACACATTTATAAAAACTTAAATAATTAAATTATGACTCATTTTTATGTAGAAATTCCAGGTAAACAAAAGGTACTCTGGATGGCATTACATGTATTTTCATGAAACATAGATTACATTAGCCTAAATTACAGCAAATGTAAGAAGTATTCATTCTTCTTCAGAATGATTCATGCATAAATGAGTGGCTCCTATTGGTTGAGATAATCTTGGGATTTTAGCTATAGGCCTATTGTATTTTCTTAGACAATTATAAGATCTGTTATAAATGCTGGTAAGATCCAATCAAAAGGCCTCTGACTTTAGCTTGAAACAATGATTCTGACCTCTGTTGTAATAAGCAAATTAAACATGCATACTACTGAAATAAGATCATCTAAATACTAGCTATCATTAACACATTTGGTAGTCTACCATTGATAACTCATATTGTAATCCAGAATGGCAGCTTCAACAAACTCTCGCATAGAGTAGCCACTGCATCAGTCAGATTTTATCACATCTTTACGCGTTTCATGGTAAAATTCACCTTTTAGTAAAGAAACAATCATTTTACGCGTTTCATGGTAAAATTCACCTTTTAGTAAAGAAACAATCATTTAACTGAAAAGATGATACGAGCCGAAGGGATCCTTAGCCGGAGCCGTGGGAGTCGACGTCATAAATCTTGCGATGTTTGGGCGGCCATTTTCCTTAATGGCGTCCCTCGTCAGACGACCATATTTGGCATTAAGACGACACAAGCAAATGATGAGTGATAATACAGCGATTGTCAACAACAGCATGGCCACTGCGACACCCCATAATCCAGTCGCTAGGTGGCGCTCCAGTAGAGTTAGTTCATCTTCCAGCCATCTCTCCCCCTGGTGGTGACCAGAAGGTATATCTGAAAATAACAAAAATAGACAGGCTCAAGTAATGAAGTGAATTATATTATTGTATTGTGTTGTATTTACTCCCAAAGACTTGGTACCTTAGAGTGGGGAAGTTTGTGGTGAGACTTGAACTGATTACAGCCCATGTTAACCACAAGAGCAGTAGCTGCAGCTCCCACGGGCAGAGGATTTATTTATAGGGACACCGTCCAAGGTTCCCATGCTGCGGCATTCTCCAGTGTTGGTAATGCATATATGATGATGAGTGATAATGAGCGATGAGAAGACTGCTAGTCTTTCTCATGTACATGTATACAAAGTCTATACATATATGTGGGGCCCAGTGGGGGCATGGGCGATATTATGCATTATATCTGCTTGTTCTGCCTGTAGTCCTATTATATAATTTATGTTTTTGTGATCATATGTAATTTAAACATGCACAGAATAGGCCTACAAGCAATAAAATTTAACTTTGTGAGAAAAGGTTATTAAAAGGTTAGTACACTATATTATCTGAGGGTGAAACTCAAATTGATATTGTGTTTAAAGGGAAAAAGTACCAGTTTCACACTAATCTTTAATATTTACTCACAAGGTTGAAATGTTACAGCTCAGTTAAATAAAATAATGATAAAAAGAATTGATTGATATCCTTCATTTGATATTTTTATAAACTTTGCAAGATTAACTGATCATCTACCTGTTAGTTACTGTTAATCCTTAGCACCCTTATCCACCAGATGCTAATCCAGCAGCTGTGAGATTAACATGTTTCATGCAAACAAAGAATAATTGGGATTATCATGTAAAGAAGACCTTTTGTACAATAAAGGATTAAGAGAACCAACACAATGGTAGTACTAATGGTCATCGGTCAGAGAGAGTTCTGAATGCAGATAATGTGTTAAACCAGGCCACACTTTGCCATTTGAGTCCAAAGACTGCCAAGAGCTCTAATTTACTAGATCAAAGGTCTTTGTTCAGTCCTGAAAGTCAATGAAGGGTCTTTGTTCAGTCCTGAAAGTCTAGGAAGCTCCATGACATGGTGGGCAGTCACTCCATAGTCTAACTTCGGTGCATTCTCTACTACTATGTTCCATAGATTAACAGAAATGGACAAGAATGCTTCTGAAGAAGTGGTGGAAAATGGTCCTGGTAAGCCATATTTAATATGTAAATGGCACTGCCATGAAATTCGCGCAGCACCTTAACACAAGTTTTTGTAGGACTTATAGTTTTACCATAACTTTCATGTTTATTTAATATTCAATGTATGAAAGGAGTTATGTAAGAAAATTAGAAAGACAGATACATGGAAAGACAGAAAAATGTAGAATAGCAAGATAAACTAGACAAAAAATATAATAGATAAATAGATAAATATATCTATAAATAGATAGATAAATAGATAGATAAATAGATAGACAGATAGATAGATATAATGACTGACAGATAGATAAATTGATAGATAGATATATTAAATAAATGGTAAAAAGGCAGACAGCACTGAAAGCTGCCAAAGTCAAGTCTATGTTAGATTGTTGATATTACATAATAGTATAAATATATAGTAATACAAAAACAATAACATTGCATGTAGATTATCTGTTCACTGTTACATAATCATCAGTTTATAAGATTATGTAACTTTAATTTTGTTATGTTTTCTTGTTGTCTGATTGAAATTAAATGTTAATAATTTGATTTAGCTTGTCAATGCTAATAATTAACTATTCCATAAAAATTATTGGTACAGGATATATTACTAGAGAAAATTGAATTTTTAAGACACTTTTGAGGATGAATATGTTATGTTTTGTTAAATACGAAACTAAATCATTGATAAGAAGCTGGACCCACTTGACCTAATTCCAAACTGTGGACTGTTGATGTTGAGACCATCACTGCACAGATTTTTGAGTCTTCTCTTGCACTCAGTTACACATGAATATTATATATGCCCCTGTAACTTAATTAAAGGTTGTAAGTCTGCGGATTCTATGTAAAATTAAACTTGCCTTTATAGATCATAAACTGATAGTTGTAAGTATAGTATACACCTCCAAGCAACAGAATTGCGTTTTTCCATAATTAAGTGAGTTTAATTGATTGTAAAGCCTTAAATTGCTTAAGGAGAGCCCTGCATTGCTTGATTTGTAAACAAAACAGGACTTTTTCACGGCATGAAAAACTGCTTGTTTACATATTTGAAGGAATCTATATTCACATATTGAACATAGATAGAATGACAGTTAGTAAATGTTGTTGTGTTAGAATAGGTTTAATATGACTCTAATCCTTCTTTTGGACATCGTTTTATTTTGGCGACATACTAACTTTCAGTAAGTGAAACTTGTGTGATATTTTGCCACTGGGTCAATGCTAGGCGTCCACAACTAAGGCCAGACTTTTTTTAATGTTTAGCTTCTCGGATCGACCGACCCAGCAGATTTTCAGCCAATGAAAAAAAAGAGCCTAACCACAATTTTTATCAAATTGACATTATAAAATTTGAGATTTCACCTTCTTTCTTTTCGTTCTACCGACCGACCTTAAAAAAAGTGCCTTGAGAAGATCCGAGAAGCTAAAGATCAATTATGTCTGGCCTAAAATGCTTTTGGAAGGAAGGATGCTCATCCAATAAGACAAAAACATACATGGCTGTAAAAGACTAAAAGACCATATTTGAGGCATCTGGGATACAAATATTTGCCAATTTTGTTGGCTGTACTGAGTATGGCAAAGAAAATTGGCAGCAATTGTTATCCCACATGCCTCAAATCTCGTCCTTTTTGGCCCCATAACTATGTATGCATCTCATCGGGTGAGAATTCATGCTTCCATATGCAGTTTGGTTGAGGATGTGTAGCATTGACCCATGCAATGGTGAAACACCAGCCATTTCACTTACTAACAGGCGGCACTGTATGTGATTAAAAAAAGGCTTCAATTGCCAAGTTAGCGAGATTCAGTGTTTTTGTTTGAGTTTTTATGAGTTTATGTGCAATGTATTTGTAGAGTAGCGCGGGGCAGCCCCCTTAACTTGGAGGTGCAATTTGACCTACTTTTTGTGGTTGATTATTTGAATGCTTATGCTGTCAGGAAGGGATCACTTGACTCTACTTGTAACTAGTGAAACAAATGTCTACCAATTTGAATAAATGAGTTACGGCCCTTTTTGTAAAAAATTTCAAATGGCCTTCTTACCCCAACCATCGGGCAAGAAGCCCCCCTATTATAATCCTATGGCAATTTTTTTTTGCTAGTGCATTCAGCTTGAAAGTTATTTCTTGGGGTTCTTCTATGATTTTTAAGGCATTCTATTGACTTTATCTGAATTTTTCTGTTCATATAGTTATTTTTTAATATTTTTTACCCTCTTTCAATTTCGGCCGAATTTTTTCTGTTTCAATTAGCTATTCTATCAAGATATAAGGTAAAGTGCACATTATTAGATGGTCCCTGAAGCAGCTTCGAGGCCTCAGTGAAGTGGGGCCTCACGCCCCATACCATTGTGGGGCCTCTCCCCCCAAACACACATATTTTAATTTGACCTCTATATTTTAGCTAAAATGCAAAAAACATGATCCAAATCATATTTATGTGATGGTCATTTAAAGTGAAACCACACAGATATCCATTATACTTTTAAAATTTCCAAAGTTATTTCTGACAACCACTTTCGAAGATTTAATCAAACAAAAACCATGCACCTTTTTTTGTGTCTTTAATTACTACTATGGTTTGGTGCTGTTTGCCCTGAAAATTTGTGACGTCACATAAAAAGCCTCTAGCTTCAATCCTATCAATAAGAAAAAGCACCAAAAATGTAAGTTTAGTTATAACCCTTGGGGGGGGGGGGGGCTCTCACCTAACCCGGGCTTCTTGCCCCAACCTACTCTATACTACATAGTCTGTTGGTTTTATAGAAAATTGGGATTTTTGTAAAATTTTGTTTGTCACAAGCTATATACTTTAAATCGAAAGAAAAGTATAGACCTATAAAGTAAGTTTACAAACTAGGAAGATAAGAAAAATATTTGCCAAGAAACTGCAATATGGCTTGCACCAGGCAAGTGTATTTTCATTCTATGGGGGACTCCAATTCAACTAGAACACATAGTGATCCATCCAAGTAATAAAATTCGAAATGACTTGAGGCTCAATTTGATCTGACATTTAATTGTTAGAACGTGCTACATCTGAGAGAATGGATGACAAAATCATTTGGCCTCACAGTAATCGTGACGGTGTCATAGTCATTAGTCAATGAATATAACAGCAGTAAGCCTGAGTGTATAGTGATGCACAGATGGCGAAAACAGCCGGATACCGGATAATCCAGCAATGCCAACTGCCGGATACCAGATAGGAACCGGATAATTGGAATCAGATAATAAATTTACAAAAAAGTATTTTTTTCTGATAACCGAGTGATGTCTGTCCGGCAGGAGGACTGTTCCTCTGATGGAATGTTTTTCCTTTTGTTCAGTAACTGAATTTACATTTTGAACATGGTTACATTATGTTTTTGACTCTGTTTTTGTGAAATTCTTCAACTGATTATCAAAGTTTTTTAAACTTTTCACATATATCTATTGAGCATCCCAGATATCCAGTTCTGATTCCCTAATTATGCTGGATACCGGATATCCTTCAAATTTCAATATCCGGCTGGATACCGGATACCTTGCCGGATATCTGTGCATCCCTAACTGAGTGTGTGATTGACTGATTATCTGCTCTTGAAATATTGGGATATGATGATTTGTATCCTTTCTTTATTCAAGACTGGCTAGTTATTTAAAAAAAAAACTCTAGTACATAGTAGCATAAATTTATATATCACTCTGTTGACTAAATTATTACATTTGGTCCCTTTTTGCGAACAGCGCTATAGATCTATGTGAGGGAACAAGCAGAATTCAGCGGTAAAGTAATTTAAGTAATTATTTTAAAAGGCTTAAACTCCTCAGTTATCAACGTTTTTGTTTGCATTATAATTATAGAAAGAACCTAAAATGATTATGCACAGTGGTAATAGACTCTTTAATGTATACTGATGTTGTACCTTGTGTGCAAAAGCCGTTCTAAGGGGGCCACCATTTCATCTGAAGGGGGGGGGGGCTTGGAGTTTTTTGAAATAAATAATTTCTTGCTCAGTTTTGTTGAAATAAATAAATGCTTTCTGGGCAGCCGTGAAATAAATAATTTCTGGTGGGGGTTTTTCTTGAGAAGGCGATGCTTGATTTCGGCACGAATATTCAGGGACTTAGCGCACATGAAATAAATGAAAATAATTTCCCGCTGAGGAAAACTCCAAGCCCCCGATTATTAAATGGTCACCCCCTTACAATGAATATGGGATTAAGTATGAACTCTGCAGAGCACATGTATACTCTTTCGAAGGTATATATAATTTCTGTTTAAGTGTTTATGCAATCACCAGCTTCTGAAGATAGATGTTTGAATCTGAGAAAATTCCCTAAAATGAAGAAGATATCTAAAATTTATGATTTACTTTGACCAAAATATTAGACCTTTATTCCAAATAAATATATATTCCAATGTTTGAAACTAATTCAATATGTTATAGCTTTTCATGAAGTCTATTAAATTTTTTTCTAATTTCCATGAACCTAGAGCAGCTTGGCATACGTTTAAATCTCTGAAGAACAAAAGAAAGACAGGTCATATAATTAATTCTTACCTTCAAATCCAGAAAGAAATGATGCCATTTTCCATGTAATCCAGACTGTTTATTCCATAGAAATGATTACATGCTATGACATTGGCCACAATACTACATGTAAAATTTCTCTGAATTCAACAATAGCCATGTAACAATAGATATTCTATTTTTCTGGAGGCCATTGTCTCATCAAGGTTGACTTCAAATATTAAAGTGAACGTGTCTTCCTGCTGGGGATCCTACGTGAATGACGTCATTAAAATATTATTAATAGGCCAATGAACATTGGGTACATTCGTTTCGCTGCTCCAAAGTGCTCTTGGAGTGGAGTACTTCACTCCAGATCATTCGTTTTGCACTTCCGGGAGTAGTTTGGAGTAGATTGGAGTAGATCGGAAGTACTCCAAGAAATTGGGATATCCCATGACGTATGATTGTTTACATACATAAATGGCACTTCAGAAGCTTTGATTTGGTCGCTGATTGCATTTTTTTGATGTGCATTGCTGTAATTCAATTGACTCAATTACGGCAATCAATTGAAAATTCCACATGGCGTCTTGAATTGCCATTGGCAGGGGAATCCTCACGGAAGGGAACCCCCAAATAGTGACGTTCCTAAGTACTCCTTTTCATTCGATTTGGACCCACCTTGGAGTAGTTTACTCCTGGAGTAGAAACGTCACTTCCTGGAGTAGATACGTAACTTCCGGAGTAGTTAGAGTAGATCGAATCGAATGTACCCATTATGGGTAGCATTGATCATATCAGTTGTCGGTTGACAAGTTACTAGCATAGGCCCAGCTAAGGATAGGTTAGAATGATGACAGATCGGTCTATCTTTCTGCCCATCTACCTCAGACTATCTAGCTTTGATTATCTATCTATCTATCTATCTATCTATCTATCTATCTATCTATCTATCTATCTATCTATCTATCTATCTATCTCTAAGTCTATCATTTCACCAAACCTGATCAAGAAATTATTTATTTAAAAATAAATCATTTATTTAAAAAAAACTAACCCCCCCCCCTCTGCTTGATATTTTATTGTCGCCCCCCTTACTGCTTTATTTTTTTCTTGCCATTGTGATTAGGCTGTACATAAATATTTATTTTGAAATATTTTGTGTACATGCGAGAAGTAAAATGAATAGATTCTGCAATATATATTTAATAAATTGAAATTTAATTAATTTTTTTTTTCTGTTCTTCCTTTTCAAATATTTACTATGTGCCTTCTTTTTCATCCTACGTACTCAACTTTAATTTTCCAGTTACCCTTGATATACACGTGTATATTATTTTGGAAATTTTAAAATTTTATTTCCTTAAATTTATCAATTTGCGTTTCTCCAAAACCCTGTCAAAGCATTGTGGAGCAATCATCCTCCCACATCAACTGGTTTTTTTTTGTGGGGCGAGTGTTGAAATCCTTGTAGATGTGAAATATATCTAATTTGAAAAGCGTAATGATTAGAAAACATCATGTCATTTATGTAAATAAATATGTTTACCAGATTTAGATAAAACTGACTTATGTTAATTAGTTGTTTTTATCTATGTGTTAGGTAATGATAATTGATGTGACAGGAAACAAGGGGAAATTTGAAGTCAAATTAAAATGTTTTTATCGTATACGATATTTGTTTGAGTGCATGTTTGTACTTTGTGGTGAAAGATATAATTTGTATAATTGTTAACTTAACGCAAATTGTGCCCATTGTCGGACACAGAAAGATGCTGAGTTTCAAGCCCAACTGAGTTCCATTTGCTTGGCCACTTTCCAGCATGTCTATAACCAGATAGCTAGCTCTCTCTCTCTGTCAGTATCTAAATTTAGAAGTCAAGTATTGCCATGGGAATCGAACCCTGGACCTCAAAATTACAAGGATAGCATCAAGCCACTCAGCCACCAAGACATAGGCCTATGTATGGCATCGCATTGGGAAAAAAATCTTCACATCAATGAGCATTGTAACTTTGTGGAATCTTTAATAGAGATTTAGGAGCAAGACAGGAATTGGAGGCATATAAAGTACCATGATTATGCACATTTAAGAACAGAAGAAGAAGGTGGAATATTCTCTTGAGGCCTCCATTTTCTGTCTTGCCTAGCTGATATCAGCCTTTTAACAAAGTGGCCAATCAGAGACTTGCATCACGATATGTAAAATGTTAATTCCAGTTGCAGGCCAGCATAGAAATCCCACAGAACACCGTTCTGCTACTATACTATACTCAACTTCACATTTTATTTGCAAACAAATTATCACAAGGGGGAGCTACAGTGTTCATTTGATTTGGAATGCCAATAATCTATGTGTGTGGAGCCACTTGACAGTTTCTTGTTTCATCAAAACATTGGCTTGGAGAGAGCGGAAGTCTCAGTAAAGTCAATTTATTAAAAATCAAATTGATGTCAGGTATAGAAAACCTAAGAACTGTGTATCTAGTCACAGTAGGACCAAGCCATGCAAACGAATAATCTTGAAATATCTTTGTCATTTAATTAGCTGCCTCCATAGCAGTTTTCAGGTGAGTTGGCAAAAAAAATCTGTGTTGACATGGTCATAGTTAGGAGAATTTGTCTTACTTTGTTTTTAAATTACAGTCCTCAGAGTATTCCAAAAAGGTATTCCATTCCAGGCCACATGGTAAAATGCTGGTCGGAGATATGTTGCGGAATGGGACGCTTTTTGCGGGATCTTTGCAGTAATAAAAATAATGTGTATGGGGCCAAATTTGCAGAACAAGCTGAATTTGCTTTAAAAATTACCTCTCCTCTATTTTTTTTCTTGTTAAAAATCCAATTTCATCTTATGATAAAACTTCATGAGAGTGTGGACTATGTAGTTCACACCCATGAACCTCATGAATGTCAGGCCACCGAAGAATAGCCTACAACACAAGTCCGAAGGACGAGTGCTTTTTCTGCATCAGACCTCACATGAATATTTTCATAGATTTAAAATTAATCAATTTCTTAACTCCGAGGAGTGGAAATTGTGGAACGAAAATTTGAAATCCTTGATTTTGGGCCAAACTTCAGGCCATTCTGAGAAATGCCTTATTGCAGTGATGGTGAATGTTTTTCAAAAAAAAAAATAATAATAAAAAAATTAAAAAACAACTTTCCTTTCGCAAAAGAGTTAATTATATGTGCTACTACTACTATATGCTATATTTAGCTTAAGTTGTGGCCAGGACTCGACCTTTAAAAATATAGAACATACATCGAGTCGAATTATACTGAAAGAACACTACCTATTTAGCAACTGAAGTGTGGCAAACTGAACTAAAAATAGGGCTGATTGTTGTCTGTGTACATTATAGTTCATTCACTTCTACAACGAAATTAGGCCTTGTAATATAATCATACATTTATTTTGGAGGCGTGTTTTCTGTGTTTGCGGATGTACATTTTGGGCAGACAAAATTTCTGGAATTTTGGAAAATTCTGTGAATTCCACTTTTAGTTTCGTAAATGATGAACAATAACATAGTACACATGTCCGCCCTCAACACTGTATATATGTCAGGGTGTCATGTATATGATATTCTCTTTAATCAAGCTGGAAAACTGATAACTAGTCACTGTTTAACAATCATTCTACAAGATATCACATGCTTCATCCATATATAATGATCCCAGGATTATATTTATTTTTATTCTGGAATGATAGCCAGTGATATTAACATTTCAGTTTGGACTTGGAGATAAATTCATTCAAACAAGAAGTAGCAAGGAGTACCACTTCTGCCACACATATAAACTGGTTATGCTTTATACAATGAATTTTACTGGATTATGACAATTTTGTATGGTATACATGATATATGAACACTAAAACCATTAATTTAATGTTAAATTTATTTTTGCCCACAGTCACAGTAAATAACTGGAACAAAACAGGATACATTTTACTACACATGTTAATGAAATATATTAGTGTTTAATGACACTAATTCTGTGATAAATGATAATTTGATCAAATCAATTAATAAATTAACTATGGGTGACAACAAAGACAAGAAAAGCAAAAGGAAACAGAAATTAAAAGACAAAATATTTGGAAAGGCTCAGGAAATTGTCACAGAAGTGGTAACAGGTAGGTAAAAACTTTTGAAAGGCAAAATTTATATTACACGCCAGAGTTAATTGCTTTGTTTTGTACAACTATCTAAATGGACAGGCAGAGAAAACAGGACAGAAAACATCATCAAAGTTAATGTACAAAAATTGATAAATTATATGTATAGATAGATAGATAGATAGATAGATAGATAGATAGATAGATAGATAGATAGATAGATTGATAGAAAGATTGATGCATTGATGCATTGATGCATTGACTGATTGATACTATGTAGATGGATAGATAAATAAATGGAGAGACATGTAGAAGGATAGAAAGAGAGATAATTGATAGACAGATAGACAGACAGATAGATAGATAGAGAAATAGATAGATATATTACTATACGATATATTTTACAGGATGAAGAATACAGAGGAATGTATTGTATACATGTACATGTATGTATACACTCATTGTCAGCTGATTTAAGCAGAGCATTTATAATGACAGTGGGTCAATGTGTGCCTGACTGTGCAGTGGCCTTGTTAAGTGTATTTTAAGGCTAGTCTAAAATTACATGTAAATGGTTCCTATACAAACAGTATATAATATACTGTGTGTTTTCAGAACAACAAACAATTTTAGGAATACTGTTATGTTTAAACAAAGAAAAAAGCTCATCTTACCACAAAAATCAGATCAATTGGTTTTTAAGTTGAAACAGATTGGTCGCACTGTCCCTTGCCAGCAGCCAGAACCAAGATAGGCCTGATGGTTGAGATGTTAGAGAATAAAGATTTTAACAAATTCATACGCTCATACAAAGTTAACTCAATCAAGTGGTAACAAAGATTTATTGTTGTATAAAAGTTAACTTAACAAAGAGATTGCAAAGTACTGAAGTCGCACAAAGTTAACTTTACAAAGTGGTAATTATGATAGTAAGTCGTATAAAGTTAACTTAACAATGTGGTAATAATAACTGAAAGTCATGAAGTTAACTTAACAATGTGGTTACTATAATTGAAATTCATATAAAGTTAACTTAATGATGTGGTAATAATAATTGAAAGTCATAAAGTTAACTTAACAATGTGGTTACTATAAGTTATAGTCATATAAAGTTAACTTAATAATGTGGTTATAATAATTGAAAGTCATAAAGTTAACTTAACAATGTGGTTACTATAAGTTATAGTCATATAAAGTTAACTTAATAATGTGGTTATAATAATTGAAAGTCATGAAGTTAACTTAACAATGTGGTTACTATAATTTATAGTCATATAAAGTTAACTTTACAAAGTGGTTACAATAATAAGCAGTCATATAAAGTTAACTTTACAAAGTGGTGAAAAGAATTATGGTTATTTTATAAAAGTTGACTTAACAAAATGGCTTCAAAACTTTTACTCACGCAAAGTTATAATCATAGAGCGGTAAGCGAGAGCAAAAATTGCGATGGTTACCGATCCATCCCACACCAGTCATGTACGTACTGAAAAATCATGGTAGTGTATCCCTTCAATCAGAGCGTGTCATTCGCCATTTTTGTTTTGACCACGTGATCTACATGCTCGCCGCCATTAATCTACACCGCATGCGCAGCACAGTGTAGCATGACTCTGTTCATGGCGCCGCAAGAAAACGACGGAGGGCGCGACAAAACGGTGGCGCCTCTTGCGACCGTTCACGAAATCGGGGAAAAAAGACGCAAAATCAATCGAAAATTCAAATCTCCCATACACTGTGTACCGTTTGCTCTATGCGAAGCGACCCAGTTAAGGCTTGGGTTTGGCTTCAGTCAACGCTTTAGACAGTTCAACAGATGTTTTTTGTGCCTTAAGTGAAACTACATCTTTCAGGCAAATTCAATCAAATGTTAATATAGCCAGTATGCTAGATTATATTCTCACCTATACAGTGCATATTTTTATATATCAAAATATTTTTTGTTGTCAAAGATTACGTGATTCTAATAAGAGGGACTTTGGAACAACTGGACTATTTTGTGCGTTTTTGGATAAAATTGGGTGCTTATACTATGTTTGAGACTGAAATATTCTCCAATGTGCTTCACTATGCTGGTATGGATATATTTGTAATGTATCCGGAAGCTTGCTATGAAAAAATTCTACTGAAACATAGTGTTTTAGTTTAGGTTTGGCTTAGAACTTACGGGTTTGGCTTTTTTGAACGCAGGTCTTGTAAATATGTCGGGGTGTCATACTTATAATTTTTTAGTTTGGTGTGCCAATATAACTGACCTCTTTTGTTGCATTTAGCAATATGTACAAATGCAGAATAGCTAGATGTGGCCAAAATTTTCAATCATGGGCAGGATGGATGGACATGAAAGAGGAAAAGCCCGTGGAAATACAGCTGAACATCAGTGCAGAGTTTGTGGACTAAAATTTTACACGAAGACAGCAAGTACAACATAAATGACACAAAACAGAATTTGTCAGTTTTTTCCTGTACCTCAAAATAAAATCTGCATGTATGGTACAGTCAATCTTTTTACCCTTACCAATTAACACAGTTTCCACCACATAACTTTGGGTATAGGCTACGGTTTATCATGTAAAATTTGGAAATCATACTGTCATAGCTGTATCAATTTTCGCATTTGAAACATGTATTACTATATCACCAGATACCTTAGGATAATCACAATAACAAAATTAATCCCTGTACCTTAATTTCAGCACAAATACCACCAAATAAATAAATTTATTAATGCCAATTAGCATTAAACATCACTAATCATCATCTTCAATTAAAGGTAGTAAGTCCGCCAATTCTATGTAACATTAAACATGCATTTACAGGTCATAAACTGATAGATTTAAAGTGCATGCACTTCCAATCAACAGAATTGCTTGTTTTCCATAATGTTAGTGAGTTTAGTTGATTTTGAAGCCTTAAAGTACTTAAGGAGAGCCCCGCATTTCTTGATTTGTACACAATAACAATACCTTTTCACAGCATGAAAAGCTCTATGTTTACATTTTTGAAAGAATTTATCTTCATATATTGAGCTTTGAATGACAGTTAAGTAAAGTTGGTTGTATGGATAGGTTTAATATTACTCTTATCTTTCTTTAGGACAGCATTTTATTCGGGCGACATACAAGCTTTATAACTAACTGCGACTTTACAGCTGCATGTAATTTCACAAGCGATAAGTATTACAAAATACAGCATGTATTATCATATTTTATCAAAATTTTCAAGACATGCCTGCTGCAGTAATGTCATTAGTTATCAAACAAATGTAAAAGATCATTCAAATTTCACAACTGCATTAAGATCATTCAAATTTCACAACTGCATTAATCACCATAAATCATGTAGTGAGAAAATCATCCCTGGCAAGGCACAGAAGAGAGAAGCATGGCCCGCAAGAACATCTGTGCGAAGTGTGTGGCTCCAAGTTTTCAAGCCAGCGCCTTCTGACATTTCATTCAAGAGGCCCATAGAAAGCTGCAGTTGGAGTTTCAGGCCTAACTGAGTTCCATTTTCCTGCCCACTTTGAAACTTTGAAACTGAGTGAAACAACCACTAATGACAACAATACCAGCCGACACGCTGTACAGGAAAAAACTGACAAATTATGTTTTGTGCACATATTTGTTATACTTGCTGTCTTCATGAAAAATTTTAATCCCAAAACTCTGCACTCATGTTCAGCTGCATTTCCATGGGCTTCTCCTCTTTCGTGACCATCCTTCCTGCCCATGATTGAAAATGTTGGCCGCATCTAGATATTCTGCACCATACATCATATGTATTACAGCCGACTCATGTGACCACATGTTCACCATTGACAGACTTTAATTGGGTCTGACACCTTCTGTTCATTTCATGTTGATTTTTTACCTTTTTATCCAAATACCAACAACTTGCACTGCCTTCTCGATATGTTTCTATTACAGTTTGTTCTTCCATTCAGCTCTCTTTCCCACTGTGGTTGCCATTCCATAATAGTCTTACATTTGTTTACTATCCTGCTGCAGCCAAATTCCAGCCAAATGCACATGGCTATATTGCCATCTTGGGTCAATCGAAGCACATAGCCTTACTGCTCTAGCAGCAATTGAAGGTATCAATAATCAGACTATAGACAAGTTGCTTTTCATTTTCAATTGTGTATATATCTATCAAAACTATATCAATTGCTCTTTACCTTTTATACGCACTACGCAGTGCACATTCACAATTCCTTCTCAACTCTCATGCATAGACTAGGTTTACCTTCCAGACTTCATACGAACTTTTATTATTGCAGGCCCTTTTCGCTATTCAAAGCCATAGCCTTCACCTAATCTTCCTTAACCCTCTCCTTCTTCTCATAAAATCATTTCAAAATCGCTATTTTCCTTCCTCTTTAATTATCGGTTTCTGTGCTTTCAATGGGTTTTACTAGTTTGTACACATTACTGAATGCAACAAAAGAGGTCAGTTATATTGACACACCAAACCAAAAAATTATAAGTATGAAACCCCTGCATATTTACAAGACCTGCGTTCAAAAAAGCCAAACCCGTAAGTTCTAAGCCAAACCTAAACTAAAACACTATGTTTCAGTAGAATTTTTTCATAGCAAGCTTCCGGATACATTACAAATATATCCATACCAGCATAGTGAAGCACATTGGAGAATATTTCAGTCTCAAACATAGTATAAGTACCCAATTTTATCCAAAAACGCACAAAATAGTCCAGTTGTTCCAAAGTCCCTCTTATTAGAATCACGTAATCTTTGACAACAAAAAATATCTTGATATATAAAAATATGCACTGTATAGGTGAGAATATAATCTAGCATACTGGCAATATTAACATTTGATTGAATTTGCCTGAAAGATGTAGTTTCACTTAAGGCACAAAAAACATCTGTAAGACTGTCTAAAGCGTTGACTGAAGCCAAACCCGAGCCTTAACTGGGTCGCTTCGCATAGAGCAAACGGTACACAGTGCATAGTGGGTGAACATAGCTAGCAGTACAACAGCGTTGGCATATGTAGATGTAGACTGGCTTACTGCTCTCTCCTGGCATGCCAGATTATATATTATAAAGATAACTTGACGAAGTAGTTGTGTTCATATTTGATCTATTCATTCCTGGGCCTCTGAAATCGAAGATTGATGAGTGTCTATGAGTAAGCATTATATTTGTTTACATGTAAATGTGAGGAAGGGGGGAGGAAGGGATGGGTCTGTTAAACATCTGTATGAACCAGGCTTATCAGCAAAAAAGCTTATCAAGATATCAGCACTCATCAAATATAATACACCTTTATTTGTACAGTAGTAATCATTGACATAATGATATTTCGTTTGATGAGGAAATTCTTTCATGTTTTAGGCGTCGAAGGAGGACCGACGAATAGGGAGATCTTGATAGCGAAGCACAAAACACTCTCCCGAGAAATTTCACAAGTGAAAGAAGAACTCGTTCTCATCCAAACAATCCTCTATGAACTGGCAGATGAGTATGACACTTCCAAGGGAGACTGTCCCTGTTGCAGGTAAGTGGTTTTGTTTTGTTGCATATAATTATATGGGACAAGTGAAAATTGGACAACCATTTTTCTTGAATCTACAGTAGAAACTTTGAGAAAAGGCTATGGCTAACTGGCTATGGGTTGAGGACTCACATATAAACACGAGCGAAGGTACCAGTCATTGATAGACATGGTATATCAGGGCTTGTAAATCTATTTAATTCCATCCAAGTCCAAGAAATACCCGGCCTTAACCAGTATGATCTCACATAAAACATAATTAAACTATCTTTGTGGTGTTTATTCATCATTTTTCAGATATGGCGACTTGAAGCGGATGGTGGAGCACGCCATCTTGAAATATTCCGGTGCGTCAATTTCGCTGGATGCGCAAGGTGGCAGCACTCGTAGTTGTAGAAGTTCCACATCAAGCGACGAGTCACGCCCTCTTCTGGGGACGACAGGATCTACATCACGACTGCTTCAGAGTTGCAGACGATTGGCTGACTCAGAAAATAGAATCATGAGGATGGAAAAGAAATATAAAGGTAATCGATTAGAAAGCAGTACACACCATGTTGCTATCATACAACAAACAAAAGCATTTTGTAAACATTTCATACCATTCATTATCACTCATTATTTACTTGGTGTTAAGAGGCCGACCAGATAATCTTCAGAGGGGGGCTATTGATTTTTGGTGAAAAAAAAAGAAGGTTTTTCACCAATTTACATTGAGGAAAAGTTTGTTCAGCACATGAAAATAAAACTTTTTTCCCACCAGGTCCTGTTGCTTGGGTTCTTCAATATTAATATTGTGATGAAAAAGTGAGTCGCTCCTTCACATGCAAAATAAAAATTTGTTGTCGTTTCATGCACAAAAAATAAGTTTGTCCCGTGGGCAAAATCCAGAGCCGCCCAACCACTATGAAAACTGTCCCTATCATTCATTGTAACATTTGATCCAAAAGTGAGCTACATAACGTCCACTGATTAGACATGCCTCAAAAAATTTTTGATAAATTGTAGATTCATTTAAACCATGTCTGAGCAGTGAACCCGACGTAGCTCATAGTGAAAACTAGCCTTAAACATTTGAAGCAGGGAAATTTCAAAATGGCCACCATTTGTTATTGCCGTCTGCAATGGGAACTGGGTCACCTCTGGGCACGCTCAGTGTTATCTGGGTCAGAGCAAATTTTCCATTGCATTTCTATAGAGCCAACTAGGATCTTGGTTGGTTGCTAAAGAAGTTTGTGCTCTGCACGATTAACCAATGTTCGCAAATATTGATAGATCTGTTTGAACCTTGGTCAATAGACAACCGTGGTAGTTTCCATGCGAGCATTCACAAATCATTGAATTTAAATGTTCACATTATTAAATTTGTATATGTATATGCACGATATGCATCCTATCTGTTTCAGAAATGTCAGAACAAGACCTACAACATGGAATTCTCTTCTTAACAAAAGAGGAGACTTCGCTTAGTGTCACAGCTGATGTAGAGAAGAAGAAATTGAACAGACTGGCTTCACAGTACAGAAAAGTCAATGACCAATGTTGCCTGCGAAGATACAGCTATCTGAAGAAAGTCATCAAAGAGGCGATAATAGAGTACCATGATGAGTTTGGTCCTTCAGTTGATGTTTAGTGACATTTAGGCCACACATAATTGATCTTTAGCTTCTCGGATCTTCTCAAGGCACTTTTTCCAGGGTCGGTCAGTAGGACAAAAAAAAAAGGTGAAATCTAATTTTTTTATAATGTCAAAAAAAATTTTTTTTTCCTATTTTTTTTCCGTCGGCAGAAAATCTATTGTGCCGGTGGGTCCGCGAAGCTAAGAATCAATGATGTGTGGTCTAACTGGTCTTACAGCTAGAATCAAAAGGATAGACTCTGGAACAAATGGACACGTCATGCTTTACCTGTATTACCTGTGTATAAATGATGACATACACAACCGATTATGAGTCCTTCCTTATGACTTCAACCATAATGATATTATTGTCATTCTTCCTGGCCTAAAAAATAGACAAAAGCAAAGCATATATATACACTGTACAAGCGATTTATTCTGCAGCTCTGCTAAGTTTTCTCTGAAGTCAGAAACCAGGTCCAAGAAGTCCCGTCAGATATCCCGTGATCCTAGAAGAGCGGAGCGCTGCAGGTGGACAATAACAAACTGGGATTTGTAGTTGCTAAGCATGACCACCAGAGGGTTACAATGAGTCAGTTGATGACTTGCTGGATGGTACTGCCCCTGGTGGAAATATATTGTATCATTATGTTTGGTGCCCAATCCCGTTGTTCATAGTCATCCTCTCAAGAAGAAATATCCCTGATAGGCAGTCTGGTGAAATTGAGAACTGTCGCTGCCATCTGGCAAAAAGTCAGTTTTGTATGCTGTAGCTTTGCTGCTTCCAAGAAATAGTTCCAATTTCATGGCACATTCACTAAGTTTCTATTCAATTTTGAGGTATGTTAACCGGAGTGAGACTCGGCAATCACATTATCTAAGGAAGTAGACTAGGCCATAAGCATACTCAAAAACAGCCCTGGTTTCTTCTGGACAAAATTTGTTTGAGTTCCAGACAATGAGTTATTGTGGACCGCTCACTGGAGCTTGCAGAATTGCACACTAGCCACTAGGTGGCAACATAACAGCATTATGTTCTGCCAAGGCTGGAAAAACCAGTGAAAATGTTACAGGTCAACTTGTAGACAGCTTAATAGAGGATAAAATTGCCGCCCTTTCTACCAGTGCCTTATTTACAGAGGGGCGAGTGCAGAGTGTAGGGGGGGGGGGGGTTACGCACACTGTCTGATGTCAACAGATTACATCTAGGTCAACAAATGACAATTATCGAAGCCACGTCACTCAGCCCAAATAAAAGGCACGCTGTTATTTTTTATTTTTTGATGGGGCACCTGCTGTACTGTGTTAACCTGAGTAACAATCTTCACAATATATGGGGGACTGGTCCGATATTAGGGGGTTCTCCCCCCTCATACTCCCTTCAGTAATGCCACTGCAGTGAATCTATAACTGAAGCCAATAAAAATCTGATAGTGGTCCTCTTTACTGGAATCACATGCTTCTGCCTAATTTAATTACTTGATGTCACATGACTTAGTATTTAGGATACAGAAAATAAACAAACATGTTTTTTGAGGATTCGATTAAATAAACATTTTATTCAGTTCAGACAAATTTTTTAATTCTTCAGTATATTGTACATTCATCACCATCATCGTATAACACTAGATAAGAAGGAACATTTAATGCATAGAATTGTAAGTTTCACAACAAAGAAAACAGTTTCATAAAAACCTTTTCATATTCACTTCACAAAGAAATATCCACATGGAATATTTACATATAACACTAGATAAGAAGGAACATTCAATGCATAGAATTGTAAGTTTCACAACTAAGTCCCCTTGCAGAGATGGATTTTCCGTTGCGAGGTCTTCAATACAGATACAGAAAGCAAACAGTTTCATAAAAACCTTTTCATATTTACTTACAACAAAGTAATATCTGCACGGGATATTTACAGTAAACAAGTATTCTCAATAAAGTTTATCAGACAATAAATCATAAGTCATCCAATATATCACCAATTTTCTGTTAAATAAAAAAAAAATCATTGATTCGATGACTTGACATTATTCATTGACTTAATTTCCAATAGTTCTTGACAAACTAAATATTGTAATATATGATGCAAATACGGTCTCTATTTACAAATATATACAAAAACAAACTTATGAACATGGTAGATTGAAGTTGAACGCACAAGACTTCATGAGCAGAAATATTTGGTAATTTGATATATGATAATTTAGATATTGACACCCATATCGTTGTCGTTATTGTTATTTTACATGATTATTATATAACATATATACACAAATAGATCAATATTCCTTATTTCAGTATACATCGTTCAATTAATTATTTCTGTTCGACTGACAATTTGCATATTTCAGTCATCAGTCCGTAAAGTTTGTGTAAAATTCTAAGATCATTGACATTCATTGTTGAATGTTATCTCACAATTAGCAGGATCACAATTTATATGTAAACCATATAAATCTGTATCTAACAAATCAAAAAATCATTGCACTGATATGTTTTTGTCCTGATTTAGCTAACATAGCGATAAGATCAGTCAAAGATTGATGGTAAAGAAAATGTGCGCTGTGAGACACCAAAAGCAGTCCTCAATCATTTGTAGCTTACAGCCAATTAAAACATACTATACAAGTTCAATGTAAGTGTGAGGGGGTTCGGGTACAGGAACTAAGTAATCATCGCGTGGTTGAGCTGCAGCAGCCCCAATGTCACGTCGTGCTCCTGAGGCCAAGGGTCGGTGGCTCATGGGGATCGCACTCACGTCTTCATAATACACTGAAATAAAAATTTACATCAATTTATTAATTGCCCTTATCCCTCATTTCCAAAACGAGTTAGACTTTGATTCTAAAGTTCAGGTAAAACTGCTAAAAAATAGTGATTCACAGTACCACTGGAGGTACATCCATGAAATTTAAATGTATATGACTCTATTCGAATTATTTACTTGAGACAATAGCTTCAATGTGAAATCTATGCAGTGATGTATACATGTCAGTTTCTGTGACGCGATAATAAAATGCCCTCTTCGGGCAAAATCTCCGCCACTGAAATTGAGGTAAAAATGCCCGGGGGGTTACAAAAAATCAGCATGGCACTTAGGGAGGGGGGAGGTATAAAAAAATCTGGGGGTATTAACTTTTGAAGGGAATTACCAATGGGAAGTTCTGATGAGAAGTTCTGACAAAACTCCCACCCAGTCCTCAATTCTGAGTGGTCTCCTTGCCATATTCTGGATTTTATTAATCAACTGTTTGCTTTTGCCATGAATAGATAATGTATGAAAATTACAATAAAATTTGATTTATTTGCTTGCCTCGTCACTGGCAATCACATTAATTAGAGGCAAAGTATTGCATTCCATGTGTGCCAATTAATACAATTACTAACACTGATGATTTAGCATTTTAGCATTTATATGCATGTACTTACCATCAGCATCCTGCTGGCTTTCTGTCCTGCTCCTTTTACAACTGGCACATTTTCCGCTGAAAAGATTAGAAAATTGACGTCATTTATGATTCATATGCAGGCAACTCCTTTTTTATATATATCTGAGGCTAACATGAACTTAAACATCAGTCGACGCTTGCAGTCAAATTGAGGGAGATGTACTTTAACATGGAGAGGAAAAAAAGTTAATAGAAATCCAAATGCGTGCAAAGCAGTATCTTAGGTGGTGACCATTTAATATCCAGAGGGGCGTTTGGAGTTTTCCTCGGGGGAAAATTAATTATATCATGGTAACGACAGCAGTAATTTATTTTAAGCCTGCACAGCCCTCATATATTGTTAAGAAATATTACCACCAGTAATTATAAATTTTAAGACTGCCCAAAAGAATTTATTTCACCAAATTTAGCAAGGAATTATTTATCTAAAAATAACTCCACGCCCCCCCCTTGATATTAGATGGTCAACCCCTTATTACAGCTCATTGCACAGAGTTATATTATTTAAAAAACAGTTGATCATTCAAAATTTCAATTTAATGCTGGCAAGATGTCAAAATAATTTTATTTCAAATTTTACTCACTTCTTGATGCACAAACATGCAGAGACTGTAATGATGACAACCAACATAATTGGTACAGCAATCAGTGACACGTCTGGAAAGAAACATGAAATAAAGGTCAACAAAATCAAGCTACATGGTGGCACTGCAAAAAGTGCTCTTTTTTCATGAAAGCAAGCTTCCTGGAAAATTCACTAGGAGGCAGATGCATTCCTGTTGGAGTATTGGCCTCCGTCCTTCCCTCTGATTCATCCAACCATTTGTGTTCCAAGATGGAGTATTGTAGATAATTTTAATGTAACTTAGAGGTTCTATAATTTTGTTATTTGCTCAGATAACAATTTGAAAGTTGTTTTCTGGATTTTGAATGTATACATCTCCCATGTGTAGTAAGCAAATTATGAATCATTGAATTAAATAAAAGTTATTTGGGGGAAAAGTTTAGGCCACTCAGTGAAAACGGTCTGTTTTCATAATACGACCACATTTTCAAATATCTGATAAAAGATAATTGATTATTTGTTGTCTTGTTTCTCAGCACTGTTGATATAAATGTTGTAAACTGGCTAAGGTAATGTTACCACCAAAATTAAAATTCCGTGCAAATTTTGGGTTGTCACTCTGCGGTCGACAAACGTCCACATTTTAGATATATATGTTAACATCAAAAATACATAATCATAAGATATTTGGTATGCTGAAACAATGCTTACATTTGAAAATATCTGGTAGGTCACTGGTGGTGGTCAGGTCAGTTGCGGCAGCAGTGGTGGTCTCTGAAAAGACATAGATTGTAGGCCTGCTAAAATGTTGAAAAGAAACAAATTAGATTACATAACATTATTCCCGAAACACTTCTTACAGACTGTAGTTACCATTTCCGGATGATTATTGGTCCTTGCAGACGCCTCCCAAAATTGGTGCGTTTTACAACAATGGGCATTGTAATTTTCATAACTCAACTGATTGATTATCAAATACAAAACTACTAGACAGTTGGATATATTAATACTCAAATCAAACATTAGTTGCCATAATATTTAATTTAACAATAAGATGAATTTGAGGTGAATTTGACCAGATGGTTGTGATTTTAACTTTTATCAAGAGCGCCATAAAAATTTAGAAAGGCTCCTCTAAATCGATTATCTTGAGTACATTTTCCATGCTGCATTATCCAGAATAGGCCGTTTGTCATATCGATGGTTCAAAACCTCGTATGTTAAAAAAAGTCATTTTTCAGAAATTGGAAAAAACTATCACCGATCTTTTTTTATGGTAATGCTCATCAATATGCGAATTAGGCCCAACTTGATTTACAGAAAGTGACACCCTGTTTTAGCATAATTTTTTGTCAGAGGTCGTTAACCCCTAGCATTGATGTAACCATCAGATATGGTTGAAAATGTTGAGTTACAAGGTTTTGCACTTTCACTTTTTTACAAGTTAGTAAAGTGCAAAACCTTGTAACTCGACCATTTATCACATTTTAAAGCAACTTGCAGCATTGAATGTACTTTGAATCTATAGGTAAACAGTAAAAAATGTAATTTGACCATGATACATAACAACAGCTAATTTTAATTAGTGGCTACAATAGCAAGAATGAGGAAAATGACACTTTTTTCAAATTTTTGTGCACGCTCTTTTTCAATAGCCTATATCACCAAAACAAATATAGGGAGGTAACAATTTTAAAAAAAGGAAATTTCCTGTGAGCCATAAAAAACGTACCACAATCATAATTTTTCAAAAAAGGTTGAAATCATACCCTTAATTCATGGATGCTTTACGCTACTCCTCCCAAACTACTCAATGCCCAAACCTAAAACTTTGCAAGCAACATTATTTCACGTCCTACAACAACCATAAGTGGTTCTGCTTTCTCAAACTGTTCATATTATACAAGTGCATTAATAGTCATTTATCCACGACTATCAAGTTGTATCAATCTTCTCCATTGTAGTAGTTGTTCTTCTGTTTTCCCTGGACTCCAATGGAGGGAGGGAGGGGCCTAAGTACTGTCTTAAAACACTTGCCCTTGGCTGTTCCCCCTCTCTCAACCATTCTTACTCTCATTATACCCATTATCACGGGTACTATGCTTACCCTTAATTCATGGATGCTTAACGCTACTCCTCCCAAACTACTCAATGCCCACAACTAAAAATTTGCAAGCAACATTATTTCAGGTCTTACTACAACCATAAGTGGGTGTGCTTTCTCAAACTCTTCATATTATAACAGTGCACTCAATAGTCATCTATGCACGACTATCAATCTTCTCCAATGCAATGATAGTTGTTGTGTTTTCCCTGGACTCCGATGGAGCCACTGTCTTGAAACGCTGGCTTTGGCTATTCCCCGTCTCATTATGCCCATTATCACGGGTACTATGCTAGTATCCTAAATATGTGCTTCAAAGTTCTGATTTGAGTTACTTTTTGGAACAAATCGACATACAAGGTTTGGTGAAATCATTCTGTTACAGCTTCCAAAAATAGCAACCAGGCAAGGTGACCAATTGACAACATGTATTGGATATTGAAATAGTCATTCCACCAAAAATCTAAAAATAGCAAAATTTTGACATACGAGGTTTTGCACTTTCGCCATCGATATGTATGATTGATTGATTGATTATTTGGTTTATTTGCTCATTGTACAAAACCAGACTATAAAACGAAGAAGTATATAGAGAAATATCTGTAGCAAGTTGCACCTGTAAAGTGATTCTGTGTGACTGGTAAATTCATGGATACATGTTTTATGATGTCCACTTGGACTTTCCTGAAGTTATGTCCTCATAAGACAGCAAAGATAAGTTCCTGTGGTTGGTTTGTGGAAACAGGATCTGTGCGGCAGCAAACCATGAGCATTTAGCTTCTGTTTGGTCAGCTGCTTTACCTGCACGTTTTGCGAAACGATCAATCTGATTCTGTTTGATTTGACTTTGACTAGTAAAAAAAAGTAAAATCATTTCACACTCACCTTGAAGTCTAGTTCGTACTAGTACTATCCCGCCAAAACTGCTTTTTCCTATAATGTCAGTGAGTTTTATCAGATCTTGACCTGTTGCCTTGACTGAATGGACGTCCAGGCGCCAAATAGTGTGGCTTAAAAGAGAAAAGAAAATATGAATTGGAGTAGTAGAAGTAGACACATGTGTAATAGCAATTATTAATTGGGGGGCATTATCTGGGATTAGACCCCCCAGGGGGTTAATATATTTAGTCCATTAGTACTGTATGGATACTGAATGACTAGGCAAAAAACTACACACAAACTAAACAATCAGTTTGATTGTCACAGGTTATAAAATAGAAACTGTTGTTTGATTTGACAGCTTCTCACACTTTCCTTAATGCTTATAGTTGTTGGCAACATGATGATTTGGTAACTTGTTGGCAATGGTAATTATGGTTAGCTGTTGGTGTTAAAGAGATTACGCCTGTGGTTTCTTTGTGTTTTATATTGTACTGGTTTAGCCCCCTTTTCCTATACCTTATACATTGCAAAGGGGCCTAATCCAGTACAATATTATATTGTACTGGATTAGGCCCCTTTTCCTATACCTTATACATGGCAGACGGGCCTAAAGCAGTACAATATAATACAGAATAATAAGACCATTTTTGTATATAAATAGAACATAGAGTAAAAATATATTGAAACTCTGTATTATATTGTACTGCTTTAGGCCCCTTTTCCTATACCTTATACATTGCAGACGGGCCTAAACCAGTACAATATTATATTGTACTGGATTAGGCCCCTTTTCCTATACCTTATACATTGCAGACGGGGCTAAAGCAGTACAATATAAGACAGAGTAATAAGACCATTTATGTATATAAATCCAAAATAGAGTAAAAATATAAATAATATTTATATATTTTTTATATATATATTTTTGAATAATAATAATTTTTGGGGGGAGACTCCCCCCTACGATCTAAAGAGGGCGATATATTTGATGGGGTTAGAGAAAAAAATGGGGTATACTTTTTTTTGGGGGAAAGAGTTACAATATTTGCCTTTTTTAGATATTGGCATAGGGGTCTAAACCTTTAGACCCCTTCGGCATATTAACAGATCTGCATACGGGCCTAAAGGTTTAGGCCTACGGGCCTAAAGGTTTAGGCCCCTTATACATGAGAAATCATGTGTAAAAGGGTCTAAAAGTTTAGACCCCTTTATTGAATGAACCCATTCAGTTGTGCACCATATGGGTCTAAAGGTTTAGACCCCATTGAAGCAATAAAAATTGGTTTAGACACCTTTATTGAATGAACCTCATTCAGTTGTGCAACATATGGGTGTGAAGGTTTAGACCCATAAATGAAAAAATATTGGTTTAGACCCCTTGATTGAATGACTCTGAGGTTTGAATAAATTTATTGAATGAACCCCTTTCAGTTCTGCAGCATATGGTTCTGAAGGTTTAGACCCCATCAAGCAAGAATTATTTGTTCAGACACTTTTATTGGTCTAGACCAATTTTTATTGCTTCAATGGGGTCTAAACCTTTAGACCCATATTGTGCACAACTGAATGGGTTCATTCAATAAATGGGTCTAAACTTTTAGACCCGTTTACATATGATTTGTAATGTATAAGGGGCCTAAGCCTTTAGGCCCATATGCAGATATCTTGATATGCAGAAGGGGTCTAAAGGTTTAGACCCCTATGCCAATATCTAAAAAAGGCAAATATTATAACTCTTTCCCCCAAAAAAAACTATACCCCATTTTTTTCTCTAACCCCATCAAATATATCGCCCTCTTTAGATCGTAGGGGGGAGTCTCCCCCCAAAAATTATTATTATTCAAAAATATATATATAAAAAATATATAAATATTATTTATATTTTTACTCTATTTTGGATTTATATACATAAATGGTCTTATTACTCTGTATTTTATTGTACTGCTTTAGCCCCGTCTGCAATGTATAAGGTATAGGAAAAGGGGCCTAATCCAGTACAATATAATATTGTACTGGTTTAGGCCCGTCTGCAATGTATAAGGTATAGGAAAAGGGGCCTAAAGCAGTACAATATAATACAGTTTCAATATATTTTTACTCTATGTTCTATTTATATACAAAAATGGTCTTATTATTCTGTATTATATTGTACTGCTTTAGGCCCGTCTGCCATGTATAAGGTATAGGAAAAGGGGCCTAATCCAGTACAATATAATATTGTACTGGTTTAGGCCCGTCTGAAATGTATATAAAGTATGGGAAAAGGGGTCTAAAGCAGTACAATATAATACAGCTACATTTTGACCTCAGTATCAATTTCTTTTGGATTGCTATTTGGGACAGTGTCTATACTATATCTTGTACTGGTTTAGGCCCGTCTGCAATGTATAAGGTATAGGGAAAGGGGGCTAAAGCAGTACAATATAATATTGTACTGGATTAGGCCCCTTTGCAATGTATAAGGTATAGGAAAAGGGGCCTAAAGCAGTACAATATAATACAGAAAATATTTTGCCGACTATTTATATATTCTGTCTTTATGTTTCTGAGTGTCTATATATTGTACTGCTTTAGGCCCGTTTGCAATGTATAAGGTATAGGAAAACGGGGCTAATCCAGTACAATATAATATTGTACTGGTTTAGGCCCGTCTCAAATGTATGGGAAAAGGGGCCTAAAGCAGTACAATATAATACACACAAGGAGGATGCATTCACCCAACAAAAGACATAATCCCTTTGACACCATCAAAGCTGACCATTGCAAAAAGATAACCATTGCCACCAACTAATCGTTAGCTAAGTGTGATAAGCTGTCACAATGAAACTAATTAATCAGTTTATTGTGTGTGGGCTTTTATATGGGAGCTAAATTGAATGAACCTCATTCAGTTGTATTTTACATAAGTTTAAGGGGGTCTATAAGTTTAGACCCCCGGGGGGTCTAATCCCTGATAATGCCAATTGGAGTAGTAGAAGTAATTGTAATAGCAGTAATTAATTGGAATAGTTGGAGGTACTTGTAATAGCAGTAATTAATTAGAATTGTTGGAGGTACTTGAAATAGCCGTGATTAATTTGAATAGTTGGAGGTACTTGAAATAGCAGCGATTTACATGTATATGAAATTCGGAAACAGTGTAATGAATCAAAGATAACAGTGATTCATACTTATGAATAGCTATAGTCACCTGGATGAGTAAAATCATACAAAAAAGGAAGCATTTTAATAGAGTTTTTAAAAAATACACATGCACCAGAGTGATAGAAACTTTAATATTATATTAATGAGTTTCTGATTGCACACATTTACAAGCAAAAGCCGTCAAATCATTTCTAATAATATTGGAATAAAATGAGAGAGGTTGTGTTTTACGCTACATCAACACAGTGTGAGGTATTTAGAGGCAATAGAACAAGATGAATTTCAAGGTTTGACCACTACATTGTTAGACATGTAAATGTGTTATTGCAATGCCAGGTTCTTTGTCCCCTACATTAGAGAGGTTTTGCTACACATTATGTATGACGTATAGTATACATACGTGTTCAGGTGTTATCTAAAATTTGCATTGTTGTCATGGCAGCCTACACATTTACGGGACACGTTTTTGTGTAGCAAAACCTCTCTATTATTAGACTTGTAAAATATGTAATTTTAATTGTGCTATTGTTTACCTTTATCGCATGAGAAATGACAGCTCTACAACTAATTTCATGTTACTATGACAAATAAAGTATCTGTATCTGTCTGCCACCCAGAGATACATATTCATCTATAAATTACTAGTTGTAACAATAATAATATTATTATACATCAATGAATAGTAAATAATGATAGGGGTTACCTTGGTCTGTATGACCTCACGTACAAAAATTGGTCATCGACCGCAATGGAGAAAAAATTGTACGAATCATCCTGGAAGTGAGTCTGGAGCCCATTGCCATCTACACCGATCGATTGAATGAAATACCAACCACAAACATACAGTCGCTTATCTGAAAGAGAACCAGAACAGTGTTGTAGATGACTCCTGAAAGGCTTATTTTTTTTAACGATCTTATTAAATATTACAGTTCTCACAGCGAGCTTGAACAAACTTTGGGGTTAAAAAAATTGACCAAGAAAACGATTAGCACAGTGATGTAGAGGAAGGTCAGACGAACATTTTGATGTATCAAACGAAAACATCTGTTGGGAATTTTTTGAGATATTTGAGTTTTAGATTTTTTATTTATCACACCCTATTCTTAGCATGTAATCTTATTGAAAAAGTGATCAAAACTGTCAATTTTTCCTATTAGGTAATATCTAAGATAAAAGTCATTATTCAGAAGTTTTCAAATTTTTTTAACCCCAAAGTTTGTTCTATTTTTTGAAATTATTGTGTCAAATTGATAGTTAAAAATCAGCTACAGTCGTTTTACATAATTATGCAGATATTTTTAAAAGCTCTTCGAGCAGACTGCTTATGTGTCCTGGATGAGAGTATAACATTACCAAATGCAATGCAATAAAAATCTATCCTATACCTTGGCAGGTCTTTGTACTCTGTAGATTGCTACCACATTGTTGACTGTGCAAGCAAAGGCTCCCAATTCGTTGTGCCACTTACTATAATTCATCATAATACTATTAGGCAATTCTCAACCTTGTTTTTCTTGATCTAGATTAGTTCCTAAATTATATGTTTTGTCATTCCAGGGTGCTCCCAAAAGACATGATCAGACAAATGAAAATATTTGAAAAGAATTGCTAATCACCAAAGATGATAATTGGTTCACTATGTTCTGCGATTCACTATGCAGCACACCCTCGTTACATCTGAGTTTTGTCCAGATTTGTTCATGCAAAGTTGATATAATTTATGTATTTTATGCAGACCTTCAGTGTTATTTTTGCAAATTAGCATAATACATGTAAAGCAAAAAATGCAGTCCAAAACCTTAAATATTGACCATAATGTGATTTCAATATTTGTAAGGACCTGGTGTAATTTGTTGTCCATTGGAGCTTATTGGTATCGACATTTATAGCATGTACATATGCAGTCATCATCAGGCAGTGTGTATAAATAATCATCTCCATTGGATAGCATGGGATATTCACTTTTTATGCAATAAATGCTTATCCAAATCTGACAATGAGTCAGATCCTTTAAAACACTGCCTTATTTTTCCCCTCATGCTGTCTACGAGTACCTAGCTCAAGAATAAAGGCAGGCATCCTGCCCTCTTCTGTTTTATATGAATACCAATCAAAATTTCTCATCCAATTAGCATCACATCCCTCCATTAGATTAGCATTGTGAGTAGTTGTGCCCTGGGTGTGCAGACACCTGATTCAACAGTCTGTCAATAAGGGTTATACAACTCGGCTATACTTTATACAGTGCCCGAGTGTTTTAAATGACCTGACTCATGTTGGTGGTCATGAGAAGCATTGATTTGCAAATACGTGAAAATCCCATGCAATCAAATGGAGATGATTACCACATTATACCTGGCGATGGGTGCTTAAATTTAATAAATTTTGATACCAATAAACGCCCAAGGACTGCTTACAAATTTCCAAAGCACAATACGAGGGGTTTTCCATAAGTTCTGTCCAACTAGTCATAACTTTTGCTAGATTTGATGTAGAAACATGATATTTGGGTCAGATAATATTGACATAATTTGCAAATAATTCCAAAAAAATCAGATCATAAAATGAAAAATAAATGCTTAGTCTGTTGCCATGGAAACCAGAAGTCATGAAATGCGGCCCAGACTTTGTTGTGCTCACTTAAAACGAACTGAACACCTGCTTGCATTATCTGTGTCTTGACATATTGAATTGAAGTATATTCATAATGTTTTTCATGAAATATAATCAGTTAATTGCAAAATCATTAATAACAATGGAAACTGGTATTCTTGTTACATCTCAGTTACTTTGCCATCACTCATGCAGTTTCTCAGTTTTTTACGAGATGAGCAATTTTTTGGATATCGATGACATCATATGTACCTTTTACATTTTTTCATTTTAATTGGATAAAACTAGAAAAGAGTGTAAGAACCTTTTATCATACATACAAGGAAGACAGTATGAGTGACAGAACCAAATAAAGATTGTACAAACTTTTTCTGAATGAAGAGAAGACACAATGGAAAACCTAAGAAAAGAAGACTGGAAAATGCCAAAACTGACCTTAACATGAAGACTAAGGTATCATACTTAGAAATTGATAGAAAGTATGAGAAAATGTATTTACAAGGTCCCAGTCATTATTTTTAGAAGTTGTGAAATGACTATGAATGTTTTGGAAAAATTATGTTCTATATTTCTGGTAATAATTACACATTTTACACGATATGTCAAGTATGTGTCTGTTAACAATTTCTCGGTCGCATTTTATGACTTTTGGTTTCCATAGCAACAAATTAACAATTTATTTTTACCTCTAAGATATGATATTTTGGGGATCATTTGCAAATTATCTCACTATCAACTGACCCAAATATCATTTTTATATTTAAAATCTAGCAAAAGTTGTGACAGACTGGACAGAACTTATGGAAAACCCATCGTTAAGAACAAAAAGTCTGTGAAACGCCAACTGTGATCTTAATATAAGGACTATGAGGCATTGATTTTTTAAGGGGTATAAGGTTACAGGAAATGTACTCAGTGTCAAGTTCATTATTACAAGAATTAGTGAAATGTTAGGGATTATTTTTAATATGTTTCTTGTCCTGTAACCCTGATAAAAATCACATTTTTTGACAAGATATAATGAATATATGTCCCTAATAGTGCACTGGGCCGCATTTCATGACTTTTGGTTTCCATGGCAACAAAATAACCATTTATTTTTGTTTCTATGATCTGATTTTTTCAGGATGATTTGCAAATTACTTCAATATTATCTGACCCAAATATCTTGTTTCTGTATTAAATATTGCGAAAGTTATGGCAAGTTGGACAGAACTTTTGAAAACCCCTCGTATTGTCAATATTGAGGGTTTTGGCACTCATTTCCTGCAATATAAAATTTGCATTATATCTTAGAACACTGAAGGTCTGCGTAAAATACATCTAAACTTCGCATTGACAAATTTGGAGAATCTGTCTTAAAAATAAAATGCAACTTTTCTGCCAGTTGTATGTGGACATGGCAGTGTATGTGGTTGTTTATTATGACAACGCAAATCATTATGGCCTCTGAAATTTCAGCTTCACTTTCACATATCTTAAAATGAAGGCAATTAAGTCCTAAAACTGGGAAAATAGTCAGAGCATTCAGCGAAAAGTTCAGTATCTTGGACATTCTGACCTGCAAACACAGTGTCACATAATAAAACATCTTGGGGTAATATAAGCAATAGAAAAATGAAAATATTAGAACTATTACAGAAACAGTCCATTAGAAGTATTAGCAGAGTTAAGTATAATAGCCATACCAATAAACTTTGCAAAGAACTTGGCCTCCTTAAAATTAGAGACATATATACAAACTTGCCTGTGCAAAATTCACTTCAAAATAAAGAAAAAGATAGTTCCACAATATTTCCAACAACTCCTCCTTCACAACAGAGACCTACATACCCACTTCACTCGAAATAGCAACAACCTCCATATTTTCCCAGGAAAAAAAAGGAGAAGAAATGAAGGAAGAAAAGGAAAGAACAGAAGAAGGAAGAAAAGAAGGATGGAAAAGAAAATGAAAAAAGAAAGGAAGAATAGATTACAAGAAATAAACGACAGAAAATAAAGAAGGAAGAAAAGGGTTGTGAATATCCTAAAGGAAGAAAGAAAAGGAGGAAGAAAAAAGGAAGCATTAGAAGAAAAGAAGGAAGAAAAGAAGGATGGAAAAGAAAAAGAAAGGAAGAATAGATTACAAGAAATAAAAGACAGAAAATAAAGAAGGAAGAAAAGGGTTGAAGAGTATCTAAAGGAAGAAAGAAAAGGAGGAAGAAGAAGGAAGGATGGGAAGAAAAGAAGGAAGAAAAGGTGGGAGATAGATAGATAGATAGGTGGATGGATAGATAGATAGATAGATAGATAGATAGATAGATAGATAGATAGATAGATAGATAGATAGAAAACTTTTCTAACTCCTTCCAGAGAAAGGAGGAACCTCTCAGCTTTCCAAAAATGGGTCTGCCATTTATATACACCCAGAAATTAAGATTCTGTGGCCACATTTGTTTGGACCAATGAGTAACATTGTCTCATGATACACCCAAACGAAGATGGACAAAGGCAGTCAGTAATCTTTGTAAGGTAATCAGCAAGCTTGTCTTATAGCAAATCACTTGAGTTTGGTCAAACAAATCGGTGGGCTGCATCCCACCAAAAAATTGTACCGTACAACCCAAAATAAAGTATGATTACCCCAGCAGGAAGGAAGAATCAGCCACTACTTTACCCTTTCACACCTTTTGACTACCTCTGAATCACTTCCTACTTTTACCTACTTGAAACTACCTTTTAGAATTACATTAAAATCATATTTAAACAACACCAATTTAAACTCAATCACCCCTATTGTGTTTGATTTACTTGATATTTAGCACCTCTGCTAATTGCAGTTACATTGGTAGCTTTCTAAATAGAGTTCTTAATGTGGACTAAGGTTGTGGTAAGGAGTCAAAGGGAGTTGTAAGGAGATTTGGGGTGGAGAGGAGAAAAGAGGGCAAAATAGGTAAACAGAGGACTTCTGACAGAAAATTTTCTTACTTTATTATGGGTTGTACTGTACATGATGTAGTGTTCCTACTTCTTTTTGCCTTTAGAGTTATAACATTAGCTGTCTTGAGAATTAAAACACAAAATGTCAGATAAGTCAGTGGCAGATCCAGACAGGATTGTCTAGGGGCCCATGGCATTTTTTAGATGTGCGAACCTGCATTGTCGTGTTTGTTGCCATTATGTGGTGTTGAATGTCGAACATCCACAAGTGCTCACTAACATTGACATCAATATAATGAATATCTGAACATGATTGTGCACAGTGTAACTATATGCCAGTTGCCAACATGTTATCCCATGAAATACTTCCTGGATCTTGTACATTTACAAAGGTACTGGGACAGCAAAATTCAGGCAAAAACTAGATTGATTTTCGTCCATGCTATGACAGAAAAACGGCCAATTCTGTCCCGATTCACCCCATATTACGGTACTGGGACAGCAAAATTCAGGCAAAAACTGTTCAAAGTCTCCCCATTTTACAATACACAACATGATGAATAAGAATAAATTAGAGCACTTACTGTCTGGACTCAGCGTCAAGCCGTGGGGATAGTAGCTAACTTTCAGAAATTGTCTTCGGTGAGTTCCATTTACTCTTGCAGTTTCTATTCGCCTTTTATCGAAGTCAGCCCAGAAGAGCCACCTAAATGAAAAGCAAAAGTCTTGTTACAGACAGCTAGCAATTCGTAACATGGTGCCATTCATACACCTCTGAAGGCTTATTACAATATTACTTGTTTTTACATACAGTGTATTCAAACATTTATATAGCTTCTTTTTTAGTTGCTGCCATTGGAACTGGCCATGCCATAATAGACATAGAATATTTTTTGTAATTACATTTTCATTTTGAATTGTCACACAGGCATTTATCACTTTGTATTGATAGTTGAGAGTTAGAACAAACTGCTGACTGTTATTTCTAAGCCGTAGATGGGAATCAGTAAAAACATGGTGCAGTCAGAAAAAACAAAATAACCTTCCCTCTGCAGTGTTCATGAAGTAAAGCAGACTTTATTATCAGTTCAGTGGCATAACTAGGGAGTCTCAAGCAGGGGGCACCTGGGCACGTGATTCTCAGGAGGGGCACTCGCAATACTAGTTGTATATTTTAGCCAAGATTGAAAAGTTGGTATAGGGTGCTGTAAAATCATATTATATAGATTGATATTTTGAGTATATTTATTGGTTTATACATAATTCAGCATGAGAGAATCTGGCAAAGGAATTTAGTGTTTGACTATGTATAACTAGAGACACAAACACACAGTTATCGCCGAGAAGGACAGCCAAATATACGCTTTTACAATACATTTGCAGTGGATCAGCTCATCTTCACATCTGCCCAATTGAGTATTTTCTGTACTTCTTCTACTTCTATGTTGCACTGGACTGCGTCATCTAAAAACTTAGTACAGTAATCATTTTGGATCGTTCGTTGTTTAAAAACAAGGTGTGCTGAGAATAGGATTGCTGCTGTTCTTTTTTCCATTCCAGCGTGAATCTTTTATTGGTTGATTATTAATAGAAGAACATTTCCAAGAGACTGGCCGGAGTGATATAATGTGACTCTTCAGCAATCAGGAATTGTAAACGAATCCTACCCCTTTGTTTTGCCCCATCTTTAAAGGGCCACTCTCATGCACTTTTTTTATCAGTTGAGAGCTTCAAGCATTATATTTATAGAAACTCTATGGCGATCCTTTCAAATTCATTCAAAAATAACCCGTGAAAAACTTACTTTTAGTTTTCGATTTTGGCTATAACTTTCACTGTGCACTAACGAGGGGGGTACCCTCGCCTTCAGGGCAGCCATTACAAATCTCGATTCAAAGTGATTTTTTATCATCCTGAGCTTATTTCATCAAAGTCAAAGCTTATTTTTCTCAAGCATGTAGTTTAGATGTTAAACTAACCCCAGGACACACCTTCTACATGTGATTTGTCATAGAATTACCAGATTTTGCAATTGAAATTGATCGGTAACAAAAAAGCCAGTCGAGGGTAACACCATTTTCAAATATTGTCATGGTGAGGGTACCACCTAAAATGACTGTTATGGAAATTATTCTTTTTTGCAGTTCAGCCATTGTAACAGTGTCATGAGCCACATTGATGGTAACAAAGGGATTGCAGAGAGGGGGTCATTTTCAGAAATCGTATCTGCAAATTGACTTGATTTTCTCTCAACATGTATGTCCTGGTCCTCAAACTACTGCTTCTGGTTGGCTCATTTTTGTTTCAGAGTGGGGTTATTGAGACTTGAGAGGTTCCTGATACAAACCTTTAAGAGAAATGGATGTCTCAAATGTCTCATAATTGGAATAAATTATCAAATTTGGTATCAAAATGCATGATTCTTCGTGCTCTTTTAAAAGGTCTATCTACGTTGTGAACACCAGTTATTAAATTAATAAAGAAAGTTTTTTATTCAGTTATTACCAATATTGGGTAAGAACACATGTTGTGTATTACGTTACTCTGTCAAGATTTATGAGCTCTCATGGTGATAATACTATTTTCCAGGTCTTCTCCCCCTCAAAACCCTCTTTTGGAGGGCTAAACATTTTGTGTAGCTTTTCGGATGCAAAATCCAGCAGTGAGGTTATGATGTCTGTGACATCACACTGACGTATGGTACCTTGATGTCAAAATAGGTCAAATTGAACACTGGGATCTATCTATCTATCTATCTATCTATCTATCTATATATTTATATCTATCTATTTATCAACTTCTTGTTCTCAGATACCCGCGGTTACACAATTTGCTTCATAACCATGGTCCCTGCCTGTCCTGCTGAGCGCAGTTAGTGAATAATTTAATTAATGGATTATGTTTATAGACCTGTAAGCCCATCACCAAACTCTTCAAATACACAAGTCGTGCATAGCTGCGTGACCACAACTTGATTTGACAGTTTTCCATTTTTCTGTTTCAATACTAATTATTGAGACAGATCGAATTTTGAATATACCATGCATCAGCTCAATTATCTGGAATTTTATCTTTTAAGCATCACTATTTTATAGGCCTACACACCCGTGATTATACAATTCTTCACTATCTCAAATACGAAAGGCATACATTGACCTTATTTGTATAAAATGGACGGCTTGTACAGTCTGTATAATTGTAGTACTGTCTGCACAGGGAGAAGCCATAATTAAAGAAAGTTTCGCTGTGGATGGTACTCATTGGTACTGCAATTTATGGTTCAGACAACATTTTTCTGATTGGTGCATCTTTGAGACATCATGCCCAGAGTTCTGGGAGTGCCAAGATAAAAACATGATAAAGCATGACTGAGACTATAGGAAGAGGACCCATGTCTAGTGATAAAGAAGTTGAGTGAATTTATTTGCAACTTTCCTACAAACTTTTCCAAGTAAACTTCTTCTTTGTTTTCAATTTGTATTCATCCTCAGAATCTTTCATATGAAGAGCAAGAGTTGATGGATTGATTGATAGACAAAAGATAAATTGCATGATCTGTGGGACCGCATGTGGCATTTTGTGGTCTATGTACAGTGTACACTTTTTATAATGAATGATTACACAGAAAAGTTGCATTCTCTGTTTCATGAATGTACCAGTCAGATGTTACAGTTGAGAGGTTTAATCCTGGCTTAGATATAGATTTCTTTTTTTTTTACACACAGTGCAATTAGTTTCACAAATATATAGCACTTATTTCAGAATCATAAAATTTTCAACCAATTTTGAAAATAGAATGCATCGGAGTACATGCATGCTATTATTATTATAATGACTTTGACCCTAAGGTGAATGCAACCCAGGGCCTTAGATTGAGGGCCTATTTAACTGTGTATGTAAATTTATTTCACTAACTAAGTTTATTTAGTAAAACCCGGAATTTGTAAACTTCCACGTGGGATAGTACTCGGTATGCTTATCATTGGGCAGTTGTTACCTAAATGGTAGTCAATTGATTTGAAGAGTTCTCTCAATTGATAAGGTGTTGCAATTATGTTCTTGATTGGAATTCCCAATTACTAACTTCAGATGTGCAATCATGTGTGAGCACATTTTGCTATCTATTGCAACAAAGAGCACATTTAATATTAAGCTGATTCATTGCCCTTTCTACCTACCCTGGGATTGCTTAGGCATGCAGTATATCGTACATTACCCTCGCCATTTGCTTTGGAGGTTACCCTCGCCAACCGGAAGTGACCCTCGCCCAAATCTTGCAGTACCCTCGCCAAAATGCTAGTACCCTCGCCAAAATGATGGTACCCTCGCCTTATCATTTTAAATTTTTTGTAGTACCCTTACCTCGAGTGATTTCTAAATTCCTAAATGTCTTACTTCATCTTGCAAGTTAGAGTCTGGCACTTGGCAATGATTCATTCCACAAGCCATTCAAGCTATCTTCCCCATTTGAAGACCTCACTCCCCTTACATTTTTTGCAATTCCACCTTGAAATCACGAATCAGGTGTTGTAATGGCGACCCTGATTGCGAGGGTACCCCCCTCGTTAGTGCACAGTGACTTTGGCACAGTAAAAAATACCTGCTGACGCAAGAACTACCCTCAACCACATATGCTGCTGTTTCAATACAAATTTTATTGTCATCAAGTTTTTAAAAAAAAAACCTCTAAGGTCTCAGAAGTAGTTCAGGGTCATTCACGTCAGGAGGCTTTGAAGGTCTTGCAGTGATACACAATCCCTGTGAATTTGGCGATCCATGGTTCAGTACAAATGCAGTTATGTTATACACAGGCTGCTCACAAATATGGCTACTGATGTCACAGAAAAAGGTCAAGGTCACTCATGCCAGAACTACTTCAATGTTTTTCTGTAATACACAATCCCCATTAGTTTGGTTGTCATGGGATCAATATTTAACTGGAGTTATTATGTACACTAGTTTTTCACAAATATGGCTACCAAGGTCAAAGAAATAGTTCAAGGTCACTCATGTCAGAATTCCTACAAGGTCTTATGGTAATACACAAGCCCTGTTAGTTTGGTGATCCTAGGATCAGTACAAGTGAAGTTATGGTGTACACAGGTTTTTTTCACAAATATGGCCACCAAGGTCACAGAAATAGGTCAAGGTCAGTCATGTCAAAACTTCCTCAAGGTATTATGGTAATACACAATCCCTGTTAGTATAGTGATCCTAGGTTCAATACAACTGGAGATATTGTGTACATAAGTTTTTTCACAAATATGGCCACCAGGGTAACAGCAATAGGTCAAGGTCAGTTGTGTCAAAACTTCCTCAAGGTATTATGGTAATACACAATCCCTGTTAGTTTAGTGATCCTAGGATCAATACAATGGGAGTTATTGTGTACACAAGTTTTTTCACAAATATGGCCGCCAAAGTCACAGAAATAGGTCAAGGTCAGTCGTGTCAAAACTTCCTCAAGGTGTTATGGTAATACACAATCCCTGTTAGTTTAGTGATCCTAGGATCAATACAACGGGAGTTATTGTGTACACAAGTTTTTTCACAAATATGGCCACCAAGGTCACAGAAATAGGTCAAGGTCACTCATGTCAGAACTCCTTCAAAGCCTCACAGTGATACAAAATCCCAAATCCCTATTAGTTTGGTGATCCTAGGATCAATACCAGTGGAGTTATCATGTACATAAGCTTTTCACAAATATGGCCGCCATGGTCACAGAAATAGGTCAAGGTCACTCACGTCAAAACTCCTTCAACGTCTTACAGTGATTCAAAATCCCTGTTAATTTGGTGATCCTAGGATCAATACAAATTGAGTTATCTTGCAGACAAGGATGGTGGACAGACAGTTTTCCTCAGTCCAGTGTGAATCCTCGATTCTGATTGGTTGAGAGCTGAGGTGTATGACACCGTACACCCTGTCTGTCTTCACCAGACAGGGTGTATGAGATAAAGAATGATGTCACAATTGCGACCATAGGATTGTTATGACGTCATCCTTGTGGCAACAATAGTCATGACGTCACAATGTCATCGTTTGAGCCATTGTGACATCATCCTGGTGGCAGTACTGGTGGTGACGTCACAATGACAATGACAATGACAATAACTTTTTTAATCCTTATTCAGGAAACTCGTTTTGCAGACATGAAAATCAAATCAAATAGTATAACAGAAAAATGTAAAAACATGTAAAAACATAGGCCTATATATAACAACAAAAACATATGAGGTATGACTAGAATACAAAAATTATGACTTGTTAAATAAACGAATAGCAGATGGCACAAACGATTTTTTAAAACGATCTGTTCTACAAAAAATTGAGTTAAGTCTAATGCCTGAGGGAAGAAAACGAAAAAAGGTATTTAAAGGATGATTAGAGTCATTCATAATAAATTTAACTTTCTTTTTCATGAAACATGTGTACAATTCGGTGACACCCTATGAGTCCGAGGGCCCGCCACTCCGAGGGCCCGCCAGTCCGAAGGCCCGCCACTCCGAGGTGCCCTGAGGGCACCCTGAGTCTCAGGTGCCCTGAGGGCACCCCTTACGATCGTCCCCAAAGGCCCGCAAGTCCGAGGGCCCGCCACTCCGAGATGCCCTCAGGGGAAATGGGTGATGCCCTCAGAGGATTATCTATCTATCTATCTATCTATCTATCTATCTATCTATCTATCTATCTATCTATCTATCTATCTATCTATCTATCTATCTATATCTGTCTGTCAATTTGACTACCTATAGTATACACTATCCTCCAAAAGTTTGAATACATCAGAAAAGGTGAAATTTCCTCCAAAAATACTTCATCTTCAACACAATTTGTATTTTATACTTAAATCAAACAACATGAAAATTCATATCGAGGAGGCCATAAGGTGTCCTTGTTTCATGGTTTAAAATCATTTTGGTATAAAATTATATAATTTTCTCGATATCCTATTTTATTATTTTCTATGAAAAGCTGTAAAAGCACAATTTTCTTCCATATAAATGACATTTTGTCATTTTGTACACGTTTCCTCTGGTTTGATATGATTTTACCAGTAGTTTCAGACCAGAAAATGGCTGTTGAAAATTGGACAAAAATACACGTTTTGGCTAGTTTTCGGTCAAAACAATGCTGATAAGGCTCAATAAAATAATTTGCACTAGAGAAGATACAGTCTATGTTAATATTTAGTCATGACCCGAAATTATCCAAAATTTGTATTTTTTAGTGGTCTAAGTCCAATTTTTAAACTGTCTTTTTGTGGTCTAAAACTACTGTTATGATCTTGTTACAACTGTGGAAACTCTTAAATATGAATAAATTTCATAAACCTGGAAGATAACTGGGCTATGACAACTTTTTATAAAATTCCATAATTTGGGATATTGAGAAAGGCCATAAATTTCAAACCAAAATGACCTAAAATGACAAAACGTAGGCAACTTGTGACTTCAGTGTGACTTCTGATATTGTTTGCATATAATATTATCTGCACATGTTTGTATCCAATTTTAATATAGGAGAATGAAGTGTGTCCGAGTCTGCACTGACAACTGATTCTCAGAACAGAACACGTCTGTCAGGGTCAAGAAATCTTTAGTTAATGTTAACTCTTTGATACTGGTCTTCAGGTTCAAGAGCTGTCATCCTACTCACTGCAGGTGCATGTTGGTTCTTTACAGGATAGCTTAAGCATGCCCAGGATCTGTTTGATATATCTCATGTTCTTCTTCACTTATTGGACGTCAAGACAAATGGCATCAAGCTTCACTTATTCTATCATCATAATCACAGCATAGAGGCACAGGCAGTGATGACATGCTCTGCCCTTATTCCGTTATATTATACCAAGGTATATTGTTCAAGCTCCCCCTATGGGAAAATGAAAGTCGTCGTGTGTGGTCATATTTGCGGAAGTTGCCATAAATAGTATTCTTGGGATATCCCATGGCCACCAGGCCTGTTTTGTGGTGGCTGGGAAACAGGCTATAGTTTGCTCACCAAAGGGCAGACCGAGGTTCCAATTTAGTCAAGAGATGGCTCTGTGGTCTCCTAAATTCTGATTGCCTGTCAAAGGGAATTCCCTGATGATGTATGCTGATATGGGTGCACACACAGGTAAGTTTGGCCAAACAAGGTTTAATGCAAGTCTAAATGCAGTTTAGTGGGTGAAAATCATCTCTATATAAGTGTAGCTGAGAGACTATTATCTCACAGAACCTACAAGAATGTTGTGAAAGGCTGCTCCTTGAGCAATTTTAACCAATTTTCTATATTTTCACTCCACCAGGTGGCACTTGAACCATACACCTTCCTCTCTATCTCTAGAACTGCTAAGCCATTGTGAATTGAGCCTGTGATGGAGGTTACTGCCAATACAAAGACTTAAATAGTAGCTTGAGGCTTGCTTATTTGGACACCAGTTGGAGGCTCTTATGGCACTTCTCTTTGTAAGCTCTTGGGCTGCAGCCCTATAAGCCTCGATATAGCCCAATAAGGTGCTGCAGAGGCGTAAAACACAAATACACACACACACACACTCTTGGGCTGCAGCGGTGCATGATTCTGGCTCAAAGTTACAAATGTTTCATTTTCCTTCTCAGGAATCCACCTACCCCTGGATTTATACAAGCAATCTTTGAATTATCGGCCTGGAAAACTTTTTGCCCCTGCCAAACAGCAACAGATGGAGAAAATCAAGCCAAACTAACAATTCAACCCACAATATTATGGTAGCAATATAAGCTGATGTTCCAAGATCTAACAGCTCTGTGAGTTTGGTTCCAACTGATCCTTGAAGTAGTATAAAACACAAGGGCATGAATCCTGTTCGGAGGCTGGACGCATGTGCATTCTGCAGTTCCATGCAAGTGGCTTGCTCTCATGATATTTCTGAACATCTCGCTGGATGGTTCTTTTAAACATTCTCTGATTTCTCTTTCTACATCCAATGATTAAAAAATTACCTGTAGAGACTTTCGCTCTGCTTAGCAAGCAGGCTTCTTCAGTACTGATGTTGCTTGTGCTGTTGTTGTATGACAGTTTGATAGAGGTGCGAAAGCTCATAACAACCACAAATCTAATAAGGAGAGAAGATGGGTCAGTAAAAACAGTCGTATACAGGAAGAAGACACACACCGACCAGTATTTAAACTACTCTTCACACCATCCACTACATCAGAAAAAGGGAGTCGTCAACACCTTAATGAACAGATGCGAGATAATTTCAACAGAAAGGGAAGACATGGAGAAGGAGAAACAACATCTGAAGAAAGCCCTGGAAAACTGTGGCTATCCAACGTGGATCATGGGAGAGAAGAAAAAGGAGGATCAAAACAAGAAGAAAACCAAGAAGGACCAAGAGCGATTCAAAGGTCAGGTCATACTACCTTATTTGCAAGGAACAACAGAAAAATTAACAAGAATCTTGAAGAAATACGGAATAGCCACTGCAGTTCGACCATTCACAACACTCAGACAACTTTTGGTACATCCCAAAGACAAAATAGAAAAAGAAGAAAGTGGCGAAGTGGTCTACAAGATACCTTGCAAGATGTGCGAAAGATCATATATTGGTGAAACTGGAAGGCAGCTAAAAACTAGGATAGAAGAACACAGAAAAGAAGCAGAGAGTGTCGCCGGGCAAACCTTCACTAGAAACAACAAAAGACAGTCCGAAAGTACCATCCACAAGTCGGCAATCACGGATCATGTGACTACTACAAACCACATCATAGACTGGGAGGGCACTAAGGTCATAGATAAAGAAGCAAACAGACGCAAACGACAAGTGAGGGAAGCGATCTGGATCCAACGCACGCAGGGGGCCATCAACAGGGATGAAGGTTGTTATGAGCTTTCGCACCTCTATCAAACTGTCATACAACAACAGCACAAGCAACATCAGTACTGAAGAAGCCTGCTTGCTAAGCAGAGCGAAAGTCTCTACAGGTAATTTTTTAATCATTGGATGTAGAAAGAGAAATCAGAGAATGTTTGCTCTCATGATATTCTGGAACAATGTACTCACAACACTAGACAGATGACAAAGTTACAACAGCCATGAAGCTTGAGATTGCTATTTTAAAAACTGTAAAGCATTGAGAAGCAAAGAGCTCTGGAATGAAGACTAATAATTCCTCTGTCAATGATTTAACCTCAAGTGTTGGTTCTTTCAGGCTGTTAACCACATTGCATGTTGGACCATATGTGCATACATTGTATGTACTTGCTAAACAAATATGATGCCTGATGGGAAGATCAGGTAAACCAGATTGACGTGAATTAGTTTGAAGTCACTGAAAGTTGTGAATGATGTGGCATAAAAAGTTACAATATATTCTGCCAAAATATTACAACAAATCCTTTGGAACAAAGGTTCTGCTTCTTGTGGCAGAACGGAATGGCTGGATTTTTTGACAAATCATGAGCATGAGGGTATACACTCAATGAATGATTGCAACTGGTAACTATAAATTCATTATTGTCAGAATAAATTATAATTTAAAGCTTGTTCATTCATATGAATCTTACTGACGGTGTGCATAGCATTTTCAGTACTTTTTCTGCAGTGACTGCATCATTAATGAGTAATTAGAGATTAATAAGCATGCACAATTTTAAAAGCATGATACTGATCCTACATAATACTTAAAATCTGCCATATGGTGCCATAAGTTGAATCCAGAAGCAATTTTATGTGGAGTTATTTGTGAAAACCCATCTGAAACCGTATGAAACATCTGAAACCGTATGAAACTCAGGCTTTTTTTACCAATTTCTGTGAAAAATGAAATATTTCATAAATTTTCATTTCCTTTGCAACATTTTGATGACAAATCACATATCTATCTATCTGCTAGGAAAATTCATTTCCTTTCATTTGGCACTATTTTGAAGGCTCTCTGTGATGAATTGCTATCAAGTAACCAGACAAAATGTAACATAATATCATAGAAAATAGGCTTGCGAATTCTGTTGAAATTGACAACAAATGTTGAGGGCTCTTGAGGCAGGGTTTCCCTTCACCCTAGACCAAAATGAATGTGATATTTGGATTCCCCAAACCCAAAAGCATGGGAAACCAAACAGGAGGCTATTAAAATCTGCATTGTTTGTATTCTGAACAGGTCGACAGCACCTTTTTGCCTTAGTTCAGGATTTAACTGTTCTGCTCCTCTGATGGTTCCTTGGGGCACTCTTTAATTCCTCAGGGCACTACTTGTACCCTCAGGGCACTCGTTTGTTCCTCGAGTTACTCATAAATCCCAGGGGTACCTTTTTATTTCTTTTTGACACTTTTTGTGAACCTCAGGTCCTTTTGTGCATTCCTCTGGGTACTGTTTTGTGCTAAGGACACTTTTCAACTCCTCTTGGCACTCTTTCTTGGGTCATTCTGGTTCCTTGCAGAACTTCAGGGCACCTTTTTGCCTCAGGACATGATGTTCACTGTTCTCGTCCTCCTTGGTGCCTTGGGGCACTCATTGATTCCTCAGGGCTCTACTTGTACCCTCAGGGCACCCTTTGTTTCTGAAGTTACTAGTAAATCTTCAGGGCACTTTTTATATACCTCAGGTCCTTGATTCATTCCTCTGGGCACTTTATTGTGCTAAGGAACAACAAACTGCCTTGAGGAACCAAAAATTGCCTTGAGGAACCAAAAATTGCCTTGAGGAACCAAAAATTGCCTTGAGGAACCAAAAATTGCCCTGAAGAACCAAAAATTGCCCTGAAGAACAAAAAATTGCCCTGAAGAACAAAAAATTGCCCTGAAGAACAAAAAAGTGCCCTGAAGAACAAAAAAGTGCCCTGAAGAACAAAAAAGTGCCCTGAAGAACAAAAAAGTGCCCTGAAGAAAAAAAAAGTGCCCTGAAGAACAAAAAAGTGCCCTGACGAACAAAAAAGTTCCCTGACGAACAAAAAAAGTGCTGCCCTGAAGAACAAAAAAGTGCCCTGAGGAACAACAAAGTACCCCGAGGAACAACAGTGTACCTTGAGGCTACTTTTCTAACTTGGGCACACTTGTGTTCTTTGGAGCACTTTCATGTTACCCAGTATACTCTTTCATTCCAGAGCCAACTTTATTGTTCCAACCTGAGGGGCACTTTGTTGTTCCTCAGGGCAATTTGTTGTTCCTCAGGGCAATTTTTTGTTCCTCAAGGCACTTTTTTGTTCCTCAGGACACTTTTTTGTTCCTCAGGACACTTTTTTGTTCCTCAGGACACCTTTTTGTTCCTCAGGACACTTTTTTGTTCCTCAGGACACTTTTTTGTTCCTCAGGACAAATTGCTGTTCCTCTGGACACATTGCTGTTCCTCTGGACACATTGCTGTTCCTCTGGAGACGTTTTTGTTCCTCTGGACACGTCATTGTTCCTCTGGACACATTGTTGTTCCTCTGGACACGTTGTTGTTCCTCTGGACACATTGCTGTTCCTCTGGACTTGACTGACAAGCCAGTCTGCTTTAGCAGGCGAGCGAGCGAGGCACAGACTGATGAAATTCAAGTCGAAATGGGTATCGAATTGGGATCTAGGTCAGTAGAACTGCTGCCCCTAAAGTCCGCGCTGCTGCTTTTCAGGTCCGCGCTCAGCAGAACTTCACATGCTTCAAAAAGGCATGTGTGCTAGGACGTGAAAGCAGTGAAATGTTGTAACCTGCTCGCTAACGCTTGCAACTTAAGCAGGTTGCTGTAGCCTTCCTCTGGACACGTTGTTGTTCCTCTGGACACGTTGTTATTCCTCTGGACACGTTGTTGTTCCTCTGGACACGTTGTTGTTCCGCAGGGCACTTTGTTGTTCCTTGGGGCACTTTGTTGTTCCTCAGGGCACTCTGCTGTTCCTCGGGGCACTTTGTTGTTCCTCAGGGCACTCTGTTGTTCCTCAGAGCACTTTGTTGTTCCTCAGGGCACTCTGTTGTTCCTCGGGGCACTTTGTTGTTCCTCAGAGCACTTTGTTGTTCCTTGGGGCACTTTGTTGTTCCTCAGGGCACTTTGTTGTTCCTCAGGGCACTTTGTTGTTCCTCAGGGCACTTTGTTGTTCCTCAGGGCACTTTGTTGTTCCGCAGGGCACTTTGTTGTTCCTCAGGGCACTTTGTTGTTCCTCTTGGGAAGTATTAATAGTATGGTATTACTTATCTCTGATGCAGCATACTTCATTGTACGTGTATAGATATAACATATATCAAGTAATTGTGGAATGTGGATATATTGTAATACAAAGGTCAGTGTTTCAAATCTCTGTATGCATAATGTCCTGGGCAGCAATAGGATTAATTAATCTGTAATACTAGGATTTTGTCTTCTTTGGAGCACCCTCATGTTACCCAGTATACTCTTTTATTCCTGAGCCAACTTTATTGTTCCAACCTGAGGGGCACACAATGTGAACACAATGTTCATTGCTGATCACTGATTGGTGGAGGACTTGTCTGTTCATCACATAGAATGTATGGCAGAAATGATGTTGCCATAGTGTGAACAGCATGTTGAGATTTTTTTTTACACTGTTGCAACGACCTCATATTCTAACATTGTATCTTCGGTATTGCTTTACAACCTTATGAAAATGTTGCTGCAATGTCACTTGCCAACATCATAATTATTTTGAACGTTGCTTCACAATGTTGTGACAAGTAATTCGTACCATAAAATTCTATGTAATAAAGCGAAATATATCTCATTGATCCCGATAGAAGGAATACAAAAGAAAAATTAAATGAAGCAATGTAAGTCATAGTAGGCGACTGAAATTAGGCTAGATTTGAACATAAAACTGTTATTCTTGTCAACAATGTGGCATAGTTTTAGAGAACTATGACTACTACTACCACTACAACATATTTAATTGAAATAATTGATATATTCAAGTTGAATAGTTGAATTTACCAATTCTACAAAGACGTGAATAGAATATCTGAACAGAAATATCGATTTATAGTCAAACCATCCCTCCCTGCAAATTTTCACGATCTCTAGAGATGACTTTTTTGACAGCATGTGATCTCATGATATCTAATTGAAATATTCCTAAAATCTGTTTTGCTAGTTCTTCTTATCTTGTCTTGTTATTAGAAAGTTAACAGACCTTTCAAAACTGCACTAACCCTGTCAGAATAGCCATTTATGTGAGGTATTATGGTTGGGACAAAAACATTATGGTTGGGACACTTTCATCTTCACATTGCTGTATGAAAAGTTTTCAGAGTAACTTAAAAAATTAAAGTGCAATGAACTGTGTATGGGTAAAGGAAAGTAAGTCAGAGAATATAGCTTTCCAGAGCATTCATGAGGGAAGTACTGGCTTAAGAGTTTACCTAGTAGTTTCAACCGTTATCAGGGGGGGATCCAGAAAATTCCGGTGGGGGGGTCTATCGCGCCATCGCGTCGCGGAACGCATAGCTCGCGACATAACGCGACTGCGCGCTGATAAAATTAACATGTAAAAATATATAAATTTTGGTCTGGTGGGGGGGGATGCATCCCCCCCATCCCCCCATCCCCCCCCCCCTGCGTCCGTCCCTGACCGTTATGGTTGGGACACGCAAATGTAGGGTAATAAAGATGCTTTTATCTGCTATTGAGTTAATATTTGGTGCCAAATTGCATCATTGTTTTACCATTGGTTTTATGTTGTATTTCTTTGTTTTCCCCAAATATTGGGGTTAAATAAAATAAATAAATATAAATGAATATGAAATTACGAGCTGGTAGTTTAGTAAAGGGCGATTAGCGAGAATAACAGTGATTAATCTTTGGTACAGTTGTCTTAGTCTACAAACGAAAATTCTGTATTTGTCATTATATGATTGGATTTGATAAAAACAATTGGCAACTCAGGTGAGAGGAAGTGAATAGTCTTTTAAAATTATATATCGCATATAGGGTAAGTTCCAGTCTGACACTTATATTCTGCACATTCAAAAATGTGATATATCTTGCTTGGCCTATGAGTTATTTATGATCAACCAAGGCCTCAAATTAAAAGTTTTCACTAAATCTAACAGAAAATTGACAACTTGCCCAACACAAGAAGTAAATTAGTGGTTAAATTTCTGAAATAAGAAAAAATATCCTTGAGTGGGACAGCTGTGTTCTAAAAACATGACATCAATGATACAGTTTCTTTAGGTCCTTCCCTCCAGATAAAAAGGCCCATATATAGAGCACAGAATTGGTTAAGCCTACTTCTGACTGAATGACACAGAAACTGAAGTCAGTTCAATACCAAAGGCAAGCAAATAACTTAAACAAGTAAAGACAAATTTACACAAAAAGCTCTCAATTAGCCAGTGCAGTCCTAATAAAAGTGTCCGACTCAAGGTTACCCTCTCTTAGTGTCCGACTCAAAGAAACTTACCCAATAGGCCTATATGATATGATTGCACTCATAGAATAAGAAAGAGCTCAACTCTAATCTGACTCTTCAATATTTTCAATAGCAATCAGATAGGCACTCTAATCTGACACTGCATTACAACTGTGGCAATTCAATATAGCAATCAGGCAATTCAATGGCAATTAGGCATTGTGGCGATCAGGCAATTTGGTAATCAGGCAATTCAATAGCAATCAGGTACCTCAGTAGCACTCAGGTAACTCAGTCTGGAATCTTCATAAAGCCCTGAAAGCTTCTTAAACTTATAGACTATAAGTTATAGTGCCCTAAGGGCACCATGGCAATGCCCTGAGGGCACTTCGGACTTGCGGGCCCTCGGAATGCAGAGCCTTGCTACTTCTCCAGTGGTGGGCCCTCATAGTGATGCCCTCAGGGCACCATGAACAGGGTATACCCTCAGGACATTACAATGCCCTGAGGGCACCACAATGCCTTCAGGGCACCAAAAATTCGGACTGGCGGGCCCTCGGAATGACGGGCCTTCGGACTCGCGGACCCTCGGACTCGCGGGCCCTCGGACTGGCGGGCGGACACCGTACAATTCACTTGTGTTGTCTATTTCATTACATCCCAGTCTTCTAGCTGATTTTTACAGCTGCTTGGCAGCCTGTATTGCGAGAGGAGTTCAGCTAAACTTATGACAACTCAAAAGGTCGTGCTGTTTCACCTATGTCATTAAAACTTTGCATACAGTCTCTATAGAATTTTATCTCGCGTTGAAAAACTTTTGGTGGCTTATTCTGATCGAAAAAATTATTAAAGAAAACAAAAAGGCTGCATATTTTGAGGTCAAAGGTCAATCACTGTAATGAAATAAACTGGGTCATAAGTGTCAGCCTCCAATGTTCAACCAAGCGTGAAACCACTTATATTACAAGGTATCTTTAAAAACACCACAGAAGGAAGGAAGGAAGGAAGGAAGGAAGGAAGGAAGGAAGGAAGGAAGGAAGATAGATAGATGTATAGATAGATAGATAGATTTATAGATAGATAGATTTGTATAGTAGATTAGTAGATTAGATAGATTTGTATAGTAGATTAGTAGATTAGTTAGTAGACACTTGCTCCTTTATATCTACAAGCAGCTGTTAAAGTGCTTGCACGTTATTTTATAATTCTATCAAGGTTGTTGACATTCAATTTTGTTAAATTTCCATACCAACAAATAATGCAAAAAGTATGAGATAAAGAATGATGTCACAATGCTGTTCCTTTGTTATTGAAAGACATTTCAGACTCAGTTTGCAAGAAAATCTATGGGCATCAATAAAACAAGAAGTCTGAGGATAAAACCGTTACACCCTGCTCGTTTATTGAGGGTACGGGAATATACACCACTCAAGCCTCCATACACCACTCAGCCTTCGGCTTCGTGGTGTATGGAGTCCTTCGTGGTGTATATTCCCGTACCCTCGAAACGAGCAGGGTGTAACTGATAATACACAGCCAAACAGCTAGACGGATGGACGGACAGACGGACAGACGCCACTGCACTCTGCAATACCCAAGCCATGTGAACATGTCCGAGGGTAAAAAGCGACCTCTCTTGGAAAGAAAGTGCTTCAGTGACATGAGACTTGGTTTTCTATACACAAATACTTGTGGCTCACCATGAACTTCAAAACTTATAGGCAAAGCTGTGAAATATTTTAGAAATGACACCTTCACACAGTCCTGACAATGGACAACAATGTAAAGCTGTGATGACTCGTGATCTTCATTTTTTACCTTCAGCGAACGAAGTTCGAAGAAGGTATTGTAATCACTTGGGTAAAAATGTTGTCCGTCCGCCGGGAAGGGGGGCGGGCGGGCGGTCGGGCGGCGAGCGGATAGATCGTTTCCGGGCCAGCACTCGGCCTCTATTGAGTGTACATGGATGAAATTTGGTACACATATAGCCTGTATGGTCTTGTTGTGCCTTTTGATGGTCTAATTGATTGATATTCAATATCTTTTGAAATAATTGAGAAAATATAAAAATTATTTTTGTTCGTTTCCGGGCCACATCTCAGTCACTATTGCATGTGCACTTATGAAATTTGGTACAGATGCGGCTTATATGGTCTAGTTGTGCCTTTTGATGGTCTCATGATGGATATTTTATACTTTTTTCAAAAATTTGGAAAATAGAAAAATATGTATTTTTTGGTTCTTTGGGCTGAGACTCGGTCACTATTACATGTAAATGGATAAGGTTTGGTACACGCATGGCCCATAAGGTCTTGTTGAGCCCTTTGAAAGGTCTGGTGGAAAATATTAAATGCTATTTGAAATATTTAAAAAAAAAATAATAATAATTTTTTTGTTTCTGGCCCAAGACTTGGTCACTATTGCATGTACATGTAAATATAAAGTTTGGTACACATATGACTTATGTGGTATAGTTGTGCCTTTTCATGGTCTGACTGATACATATTCTATACTTTTTGTAATATTGAGAAAAAATATTAAAAGTACTTATTTTCTCATTGGAGCCAAAACGTGCCCACTATTGCATATACAGCAATGCCATCTCCTACACGTATCACCTATAAAATGTAGCAGTGCTTTTTGACTTGTATTTAACACTTTTTGAATGATTGGAAAAACTTTGTACATGCATAAAAACCGTACATAATATAAGTAAATTAGTATAATAAGGCCTTTCCCTGCTTTTACAAACTCTGGCAAGCACACAGGTAGATCGCAGGGTAGCAGGCAAATAACAGATAATAGAACGCTATTACTCGACCACTGTTGCATACCTATAATATACGGAATTTGGTAAACACGCCAATTTTATGATGTAATGTAATCTTCTAAATGTGTTATTCGCTGAAGGTTTGCTGCTGCGCAGCCTATGTTTTCAATCTTTCGCTGCTACATTCAAAATGAAATGTTGAGTGTCTCAATGTTAATATTAACAGTGATTGACTTGGACCAAATTTGACAAGCTCAGACCAAAAAATTCCTGACTGAGATTTCAATCGTCTTATGTTCATAAAAGAAGTTATCCTCTACTATCTAGTATCTCTGTATCTATGTATCTATGTATATATGTATCTATGTATCTATGTATCTATGTATCTATGTTTCTATGTATCTATGTATATCTATCTATAAAACTATCTATCTAACTATCTATCTATCTATCTAATTATTTATCTAACTATCCATCTAAGTATCTAACTATCTAACTATCTAACTGTGGGATCCGCCGCCAGAGGCGCTGCCGCAGTGACGTCACGGCCATGCGCCGTGGGACTTCCGCCCAAGCAACCGGCGCTTTTGAAGACAGTCTATGGTAAGACCAATACGTACATTTCTTGCGCTCGTTATATCTATATTCTCGTATCCTATATTTGGTGTCAGAACCTATGGAGCTGTTCAGGACGGAGGAGAGTATAATTTCTTTCTGCAGTTCTGCAGTTCTGCAGCAATTCTGCAGGTAGCTGCAGAATTCTGCAGTTCTGCAGCTACCTGCAGAATTCTGTAGGAAGCTGCAACGTTTCACAAATTATGCCGGCACCTGCAGAATTCTGCAGTCTCCTAAACAATTCTGCAGGAAGCTGCAGAATTCTGTAGTTCTGCAGTCAGCTGCAGATTTTTTTGGTGGTCCTCTGTCACTGCATGCAGCATTTCTGAAAAGTTTCTGCAGCAGAATCTGCAGTTCTGTAGGAATTATGCAGCTTGGGAGGTGTTATGCATTTCTGCAGGAAGCTGCAGAATTCTGCAGCCACCTGCAGAATTTCAGAATTGGTGGTCCTCTGTCACGGCAGTATTTCTGAAAAATGTCTGCAGCAAAATCTGTAATTCTGTAGGAGTTATGCAGCTTGGGAGGTTTTATGCACTGCTGCAGAATTCTGTAGGAAGCTGCAGAATTCACCAATTCTGCAGCTGCCTGTAGAATTCTGCAGTTTCCTAAAAATTCTGCAGGAAGCTGCAGAATTCTGCAGTTCTGCAGCAATATTCTGCAGTTCTCTAGGAAGCTGCAGAATTCTGCAGTTCTGCAGAAAATTCTGCAGTTCTGTAGGAAGCTGCAGAATTCTGCAGTTCTGCAGCTCCATGCAGGATTTCTGAACCTCTGTTACTTCCTCCAGCTTGTTGCAAGGCATCTGCAAAGTTCAGACCTCTTTGACAAGTATGTTGCCACTACCCAGGAAACGTTGGTGTGGGGGACGGGTGGGGGGGGGTCTGGGTCAGGGGGGTCGGGGGTTTTGGTGGTCGTCTGTCCCAGCAGCGTTTCTGAAAAAATTCTGCAGCAGAATATTTAATTCTGTAGGAGTTATGCAGCTTGGGAGGTTTTATGCACTTATGCAGCTAGCTGCAGAATTCTGCAGGAAGCTGCAGAATTCTGTAGGAAGCTGCAGAATTTCACAAATTCTGCAGCCACCTGCAGAATTTCACCAATTCTGCAGCTGCCTGCAGAATTCTGCAGTTTCTCAAAAAATTCTGCAGGAAGCTGCAGAATTCTGCAGTTCTGCAGCTCCCTGCAGGATTTTTGAAGCTCTGTTACTTCATTCAGCCCATTGCAATGCATCTGCAAAGTTCAGACCTCTTTGACAAGGTCTTGCCGCTACCCAGGAAACGTTGGTTTGGGGGCGTAGCAGTTTGGGGGTCGGGTGGGGGGGTCGGGGGTTTTGGTGGTCGTCTGGCCCAGCAGCGTTTCTGAAAAAATTCTGCAGCAGGTCTGGGTCAGGGGGTCTGGGGTTTTGGTGGTCGTCTGTCCCAGCAGCGTTTCTGAAAAAATTCTGCAGCAGAATATTTAATTCTGTAGGAGTTATGCAGCTTGGGAGGTTTTATGCACTTATGCAGCTAGCTGCAGAATTCTGCAGGAAGCTGCAGAATTCTGTAGGAAGCTGCAGAATTTCACAAATTCTGCAGCCACCTGCAGAATTTCACCAATTCTGCAGCTGCCTGCAGAATTCTGCAGTTTCTCAAAAAATTCTGCAGGAAGCTGCAGAATTCTGCAGTTCCGCAGCTCCCTGCAGGATTTTTGAAGCTCTGTTACTTCATTCAGCCCATTGCAATGCATCTGCAAAGTTCAGACCTCTTTGACAAGGTCTTGCCGCTACCCAGGAAACGTTGGTTTGGGGGCATAGCGGTTTGGGGGTCGGGTGGGGGGGTCGGGGGTTTTGGTGGTCGTCTGGCCCAGCAGCGTTTCTGAAAAATTTCTGCAGCAGGTCTGGGTCAGGGGGTCTGGGGTTTTGGTGGTCGTCTGTCCCAGCAGCGTTTCTGAACAAATTCTGCAGCAGAATATTTAATTCTGTAGGAGTTATGCAGCTTGGGAGGTTTTATGCACTTATGCAGCTAGCTGCAGAATTCTGCAGAATTTAACCAATTCTGCAGCTGCAGAATTTCACCAATTCTGCAGCTGCCTGCAGAATTCTGCAGTTTCTCAAAAAATTCTGCAGGAAGCTGCAGAATTCTGCAATTCTGCAGCTCCCTGCAGGATTTTTGAAGCTCTGTTACTTCATTCAGCCCATTGCAATGCATCTGCAAAGTTCAGACCTCTTTGACAAGGTCTTGCCGCTACCCAGGAAACGTTGGTTTGGGGGCGTAGCGGTTTGGGGGTCGGGTGGGGGGGTCGGGGGTTTTGGTGGTCGTCTGGCCCGGCAGCGTTTCTGAAAAAATTCTACAGCAGAATATTTAATTCTGTAGGAGTTATGCAGCTTGGGAGGTTTTATGCACTTATGCAGCTAGCTGCAGAATTCTGCAGGAAGCTGCAGAATTCTGTAGGAAGCTGCAGAATTTCACCAATTCTGCAGCCACCTGCAGAATTTCACCAATTCTGCAGCTGCCTGCAGAATTCTGCAGTTTCTCAAAAAATTCTGCAGGAAGCTGCAGAATTCTGCAGTTCTGCAGCTCCCTGCAGGATTTTTGAAGCTCTGTTACTTCATTCAGCCCATTGCAATGCATCTGCAAAGTTCAGACCTCTTTGACAAGGTCTTGCCGCTACCCAGGAAACGTTGGTTTGGGGGCGTAGCAGTTTGGGGGTCGGGTGGGGGGGTCGGGGGTTTTGGTGGTCGTCTGGCCCAGCAGCGTTTCTGAAAAAATTCTGCAGCAGGTCTGGGTCAGGGGGTCTGGGGTTTTGGTGGTCGTCTGTCCCAGCAGCGTTTCTGAAAAAATTCTGCAGCAGAATATTTAATTCTGTAGGAGTTATGCAGCTTGGGAGGTTTTATGCACTTATGCAGCTAGCTGCAGAATTCTGCAGGAAGCTGCAGAATTCTGTAGGAAGCTGCAGAATTTCACAAATTCTGCAGCCACCTGCAGAATTTCACCAATTCTGCAGCTGCCTGCAGAATTCTGCAGTTTCTCAAAAAATTCTGCAGGAAGCTGCAGAATTCTGCAGTTCCGCAGCTCCCTGCAGGATTTTTGAAGCTCTGTTACTTCATTCAGCCCATTGCAATGCATCTGCAAAGTTCAGACCTCTTTGACAAGGTCTTGCCGCTACCCAGGAAACGTTGGTTTGGGGGCATAGCGGTTTGGGGGTCGGGTGGGGGGGTCGGGGGTTTTGGTGGTCGTCTGGCCCAGCAGCGTTTCTGAAAAATTTCTGCAGCAGGTCTGGGTCAGGGGGTCTGGGGTTTTGGTGGTCGTCTGTCCCAGCAGCGTTTCTGAACAAATTCTGCAGCAGAATATTTAATTCTGTAGGAGTTATGCAGCTTGGGAGGTTTTATGCACTTATGCAGCTAGCTGCAGAATTCTGCAGAATTTAACCAATTCTGCAGCTGCAGAATTTCACCAATTCTGCAGCTGCCTGCAGAATTCTGCAGTTTCTCAAAAAATTCTGCAGGAAGCTGCAGAATTCTGCAATTCTGCAGCTCCCTGCAGGATTTTTGAAGCTCTGTTACTTCATTCAGCCCATTGCAATGCATCTGCAAAGTTCAGACCTCTTTGACAAGGTCTTGCCGCTACCCAGGAAACGTTGGTTTGGGGGCGTAGCGGTTTGGGGGTCGGGTGGGGGGGTCGGGGGTTTTGGTGGTCGTCTGGCCCGGCAGCGTTTCTGAAAAAATTCTACAGCAGAATATTTAATTCTGTAGGAGTTATGCAGCTTGGGAGGTTTTATGCACTTATGCAGCTAGCTGCAGAATTCTGCAGGAAGCTGCAGAATTCTGTAGGAAGCTGCAGAATTTCACCAATTCTGCAGCCACCTGCAGAATTTCACCAATTCTGCAGCTGCCTGCAGAATTCTGCAGTTTCTCAAAAAATTCTGCAGTTCTGCAGGAAGCTGCAGGAAGCTGCAGAATTCTGCAGTTCTGCAGCTCCCTGCAGGATTTTTGAAGCTCTGTTACTTCATTCAGCCCATTGCAATGCATCTGCAAAGTTCAGACCTCTTTGACAAGGTCTTGCCGCTACCCAGGAAACGTTGGTTTGGGGGCGTAGCGGTTTGGGGGTCGGGTGGGGGGCTCGGGGGTTTTGGTGCTTGTCTGGCCCAGCAGCGTTTCTGAAAAAATTCTGCAGCAGAATCTGTAATTCTGTAGGAGTTATGCAGCTTGGGAGGTTTTATGTACTTATGCAGCTAGCTGCAGAATTCTGCAGGAAGCAGCAGAATTCTGCAGGAAGCTGCAGAATTTCACCAATTCTGCAGCTACCTGCGAATTCTGCAGTTTCTCAAAAAATTCTGCAGGAAGCTGCAGAATTCTGCAGTTCTGCAGCAAATTCTGCAGTTCTGTAGGAAGCAGCAGAATTCTGCTGTTCTGCAGCTCCATGCAGGATTTCTGAACCTCTGTTACTTCCTCCAGCTTATTGCAAGGCATCTGCAAAGTTCAGACCTCTTTGACAAGTATGTTGCCGCTACCCAGGAAACGTTGGTGAGGGGGGGGGGGTCGGGGGTTTTGGTGGTCGTCTGTCCCAGCGGCGTTTCTGAAAAAATTCTGCAGCAAAATCTGTAATTCTGTAGGAGTTATATAGCTTGGGAGGTTTTATGCACTGCTGCAGAATTCTGTAAGAAGCTGCAGAATTTCACAAATTCTGCAGTTCTGCAGCAAATTCTGCAGTTCTGTAGGAAGCTGCAGAATTCTGCAGCTTCCTACAGAATTCTTCAGCCTCCTGCAGGATTTTTAGGAAACTGCAGAATTCTGCAGGCAGCTGCAGAATTGGTGAAATTCTGCAGCTTCTTACAGAATTCTTCAGCTAGCTGCATTGGTATACATAAAACCCTCTTTCCTATTTACCTCAGGGGGCAAGGCCCTGTAGAGGGATACTAGTATCCCACTGGTATGTACCAGTTGGATACCCCTCAACTGCTCAAGGGAGCAGTTCTTTCCATAGAAATACATAGAAGGGACATGAGGCTGTATGAAGCCACCTCAAGATGAGGTCACCAAATCCGCCATATTGGAACTGCCCTGAGACACGACGTCACAATAGACAAATTGTGATGTGACGTCATGCCATTGTTATAAGTGACATCACAGTTATTGGTGACGTCACAGTACCATTGTGTCAAGATACAGGGCAGTTCCAAGATGGTGGATTTGGTTGCCAGAGCCTCATGTCCGTTCTATGTATTTCTATGAGTTCTTCACACTATTGGTAGGAAGAATGTTTGTTTTGATTTTGCACTCACTTCAAACGGCCAGTGCAACATTATTTGCGAGTTCACCTCGCATATGGGATCGGTATGGGAGTGTTAGAATTTTTGGATCGTTTGTGAGAGACAAGGGAGCACTTTTTAGAGTTGCTTTTTCGTGAAATGAATGAAGAATTGGCTAACTTGAGGCGCCCTCAAACCTTTGGTGCCTCTTGTGCATAGTTTATTCACAGTTTGAGGTTTTAGTTTCAACAAAATCACGGCAAAACAGGAAATAGAAATATTTGTTATTGTTTTCCTGCCCTCTGATTGGCCGAAACAGGTTCTGATAGCATATGGGATTGGTATTTGACTGTCAGAAATTTTGGATCGTTTGTGAGAGATAAGGAAGCACCCTTCTAAGTTCTTTTTTCATGAAATTAATGAAGAATCAGCCAACTTAAAGTAACTTACTGACCTTTTATGTGTTTTGTGCCTTGTTTATTTACAGTTTGAGGTTTTAGTTTCAACCAAATCACAGCCAGACAGGAAATAGAAATATTGTTGGTGTTGTCCTTCTGCCCTCTGATTGGCCGAAACAGTTGTGATAGTTTTTCGGACACTTCTAATGGGGCTAAAATTATAATTTTAGGCTCTCTTTAATCCCAAATCCTTAAACCATATGAATTCGTTTTTTCATAGAGATATCTTTATTCATTGCCGAGAATTTGTTGAAAAAAAAAGAAAAAAGTTTTGTACAGTGTTGATGCTGGTCTATTTTTCGGAAAAGGTGTGAATCTTGCAGGATCATTTCAGCCACTTAGAATCATCAGATCTTCACCAAATTATCACACAACGCAGTTTAGAACCTCCCTGAAGTAATAAAACCATCATTTCCGCTCCGACTATTCATTAAGACCCTTTATTTTTGCTTGTTCGGTAACGTCTATATTCAGCAAATCAGTTCTTCATTTCAACTTTTCGATCATCACCTTCAACTTTGCTGTCAATTTAAACCACTTCTAATCATCGTAGAAACCTCTTAGTAGGCTCATTTTGTTCGCAATTTCATTCTCTACAACCTGGTAATTTTTATTTTCTCAAATTGTTGACTTTAAGCCCTAAAAAAACGCCCGTTGCACATCGTGATTTCACCGCGACACTTTGTAGTATAGGCCTACTTCCCAACAGCCAATCACATCTCTCCATTTCAAATTTCCCTTTCCTCATCTACCTATCCCTCTTATAACCTCATCTATCCCCTCATCACATTCCACTATCCTTAATTTCTTCCCCTTCTCCCTTTCCTCTTCCTATTATTCATATTTACTTCAATTTTCCACATTCTCATCATACTGTCAGCTCACTGGCTGTCAATGTAAACATTGTATGTCATTTTCATCATCTAGCCTGTATAGTATGATTTTCACCATCTGGACTTCCCAACCACCACATCTCTCATTGTAAACATTGTATTTGATTTTCACCATCCACCATCCAACCCTTATTTTTAAACATTGCATCCCATATTCACCTACTAGGAATCAAAAGTAAACATTGTATATGATTTTCACCATCTAGGACCTGAACTCATATTTGTCAACAGTGTATAGAGTTTTCACCATCTAGATCATAACTCCTTTCATCACATTAATCCCCTACATCTACTTCACTCTCATCACTCCATCTCCCTTCACTTACCCCCACCCTACTTCTACTTTACCCCACCCTACTTATACTTTACCCCCACTTACCCTATCACCACTTTTACCCAAAACTTCACTTTTTCCACTTCCCTCATCCCTATACTTAAATTATTTCACTTACCCTCACTTACCCCCACTCAGTGGCGGATACAGGGGGGGGGCCTAGGGGGCACGGGCCCCCCCTAGACCACTGAGATTAATAATTGTAATTTGAAGGAAATACGCGGTGACGCGAGCCTGCGAATGCCCGAAACACGCCCAGCCCCCCCTAGATGACCTTGTCTGGATCCGCCACTGGCCCACTTACCCTCGCATACCCCCATCACCTCTTCTCCACTTCAAACCTCTTTCTCTCCCTCCCCTCACATACTACATTTCAATAACCTCATTTACCCTCACCTACCCCCACTTACCCCCCATCACTTTTTCCACCAAAAATCTCTTTTTTCTCCTCCCTTCACTTCCTACACTTAAATTACCCCACTTACCCTCACTTACCCCCATTTACCCACACCACCTTTTCCACTTAAAACCTATCTTTTCTCTCCTATCCTCCTTCATCATCTTTCCCATCATCACTATCATTCCATACCATGAGTCCCGATCCCAAAAAGGATAAAGCCGCTGGACAAGGGCGCAGCCGCTCTGAAAGCTGCAAACCCCACCAGTCCCAGACTCTCAGGTAAAAAACAAACACTTCATCTAATGGATGCAGATGTAGCTGCACAGGTGTTACTGGATTTAACCTTTTCTGTGTGTGTACATTATCCTATTGCGACCGGTGAGCTTGTTTATCTCCAACTGTCCTGTCTCAATGTTAAGCAGTTCCCATGGGGTAAATCAGGGTGTGCAGATGACTCTTTTTATGACGCTGTCAATGGTCCTTTTTAGGTTTTTGTGTTCCTTCTTCGTAGCGGTTACTGCTTCCCATGCATGTGGCAATTGGTATTATGCAGGCCTTTATCACCTGCCACATCGTTCTCATCTTAATATCTTTTAGATCTGGGCTTCCTGCTATAGCCATAATTGTGTTGTAAGCCGCTTGTACTTTCTTTTTTACTTCATTAAGCTGTTTATTCCATTTTTCCACTTTTTGCAACCATCAGTATCTGAAGTTCGGGGGGAAGGGGCACTACCTCCCCCCTGGCACCTCCTGGTCGTACCACAGTACTACCACTGCTAAGCTTATCGTCTGTTATATTTCTCCGATCATGTATGAAAATCTAGGCCCTAAATTCGACACCATTTTCCCAAGAATCAACACATCAAAGCAAAACAACATAAGCATGGTGAACTCGCATGTGTTCCGCTTGCGACACAAATTCTAGTTTACCGACAGATCCTTATGAAACTTTGGATTTAAGTAGTATGGGACCTACATTTTCGATTGAAGCATGATTCAACTGTGTATCTTGATTAAAAGTGGCCGAAAAACGTAATTTTATCTCGATTTGACAATTGCGCCAGGCCAAGCCTATGAATTTTTAGGCCAAGCCTATGAATTGTTTGGCCTTATGGTGGGATGACATGCTTCTCTGTAGTGGTCTAGTTCGGGCCAGAGTCATCCAATTTTGAAAATTTTGATACCATTGGAATCGTCATTTCAAGACAAATCCAACGGTACCAAACATGCTGGGGTAAAAAAGTCGACGGCGGCTGACTAACTGATCACTGACGGTACTTGCAATATGACTTTCTTAAGCAATTAACACCCTAGCTTTTGAAATTCCAAATAAAAGAATTAATAGATTGCCATTTCTCGAATGCTGATTGCACTTTTGCTGCTCACTGTGATTGTCATTTAGGCTTAAAAAGCTTTTGAGTTAATTGGTTTTAATCGTCATGTTTATAAAGTGTGAGGACTGCAAGCTACAGAGTAACAGATTAAATTATTTATTTATTTAAATGTGTGTGTAACAATAAGATTGAAAAGTATTATCAATTTATATAATTAGTAGATCATGAATCCCAGACAGCTCACTGAACTTTATATGTATGATTTAATAGTTAATTCATAGCTACTGGTTGCTTAATAATATTTTTTTTCTAATAGAATCTAAAAACTGTGAATTATTAAATGTTTAATTTGAATTATTATAGTGCATAGGGCTATTCATTTACCATGTATAATTTATGAATGAATATTTATATGTTTTCTTAGGCTAAAAATACTATAAGGACTTTATAGATCTTTAATTGGAATTGAAGCTAATTGGATAAATTAGTGGTTCCTCACAAAATGACACTGATTGCTATTGAATCGGAAGACAGAAGTTCACTATATATATGCCTCAATTCACAGAGGGCAATTCAATTAGTGATTGCTACAGATGTCCATGTGATTGCCTGGCACTTAGAATTGAACTCAGAGAGCGGGGAAAGGTATCAGAAGAAGCTACGACGGAGGGGTAGCGGGTGGAGTTGTATCAAGCAGCTTCTGTGTTGTATCAGAATCTACCCGCTACCCGCTGCCCGCTTTCTCCCAGCCCGCTTTTTAGAAAATCCCCTTGGATTGTCAATTCGATTCCATCTAATCTATAACTACTCCGGAAGTTGCGTATCTACTCCAGGAAGTGACGTTTCTACTCTTGGAGTAAAGGTTGGTCCAAATCGAACATAAAGGAGTAGTTAGAATCGTCATAACTTGGGGGTTCCCTGGTAATTAGAATTCCGTAGTCAATGGCAATTATGCCGTCAATTGACACCCTCAATTGGTTGCTCTTAATTTATTGAATTGAAATACAGAAGTGCACACCAGAAAAAAGCAACCAGTCACCAAATCAAAGCTTCTGAAGTGTCATCTATTTATGTAAACAATCCTACGTCATGGGATATCCCAATTTCTTGGAGTACTTCCTATCTACTCCAAACTGCTCTGATCTACTCCCGGAAATGCTAAACGAATGATCTGGAGTGAACTACTCCTACTCCTGGAGCACTTTGGAACAGCGAAACGAACGTACCCAATGACTTGACTTGACTTTTCCATGCATGCATTGACTGGCGGCGGCGGCTTTTGCCGACGGCTCCGGGGGCTACCTTGGGGTATCCCTCGGGGATGCCCCCAACCTTTTGGTATCCTCTGGGTGTGCCCCCCCCCCACTTTGGGTATCTGCATGGGAGCCCCAAACCTTAGGGTATCCCCAGGGTGCCTCCAATCTTGGGGTATCGCCTGGGTTGCCTCCACTCTTTTGGTATCCCCCACTTCTCCTTGGTGTCCCACTGTGTCTTCTCACTTCCTCTTTGTCAAAAAAGTATCCCACTGGGTCACCTCCCTTCCTCCATGTCAAAGTGTTATGTCAAGAGGGTATCCACTGGTTTCCTCACTGTCCTCATTCTTCTATTGGGTAACCCATTGGTACAGGGGGACCCCTCTGGGTATCCTCTTGGTCCTCATTCTTGTATGTGTATCCTGGGGTATCCCACAGTAGAGAGGTATCAAACTGGTATCCTCACTGTCCTCATTGTTGTGTGGGCATCCCACCAGTACGGGGTAATTCAATGGGAGGTCATCTTTCTTGTATAGGTATGCTGGGGTATCCGACTGGTACATGAGTATCCCACTGGTTTCCTCACTGTCCTCATTCTTGTATAGGTATTCCACTGGTGCTGGGGTACTATCCCACTGGTATCCCACTGGTATCCCACTGGTATCCCACTGGTATCCCACTGGTATTTTGTATGGGCATCCCACTAGTATGGGGGTATCCCACTGGGTGTCCTCTAGGTCCTCGTACTTGTGTAGGTATGCTGGAGTATCCCACTGGTACGCGCCTATGCGGGTATCCCACTGGTACGGGGATATCCCACTGGTTTCCTCACTGTCCTCATTTTTAAAAAAGAACTGCTCCCTTAGGGGTGTCCGACTGGAACATACCAGTGGGATGCCGGGATCCCACTGGTGCAGTCCTTGCTACCTCGAGAATAGCACTGCTCATAAAACCTCCCAATTAAGCTGCATAACTCCTACAGAACTGCAGATTCTGCTGCAGAAACTTTTCAGAAATGCTGCAGGGACGGACGAGCACCAAAACCCCCGACCCCCCCCACCCGACCCCCAAACTGCTACGCCCCCAAACCACCGTTTCCTGGGTGGCGGCAAGACCTTGTCAAAGAGGTCTGAACTTTGCAGATGCATTGCAATAAGCAGAATGAAGTAACAGAGCTTCAAAAATCCTGCAGGGAGCTGCAGAATTCTGCAGCTTCCTGCAGAATTTTTTGAGAAACTGCAGAATTCTGCAGGCAGCTGCAGAATTGGTGAAATTCTGCAGGTGGCTGCAGAATTTATGAAATTCTGCAGCTTCCTACAGAATTCTGCAGCTTCCTGCAGAATTCTGCAGCTAGCTGCATAAGTGCATAAAACTGCCCAAGCTGCATAACTCCTACAGAATTACAGACTTTGCTGCAGAGACATTTCAGAAATGCTGCAGTGACAGAGGACCAAGATTGCAGAACTGCAGAATTCTGCAGCTTCCTGCAGAACTGCAGAATTTTGAGCAGAATTCTGCAGGTGCAGGAAGAAATTTAAATGTACTGTCAGGACGTTCTATAGGGCTGCCTGAACGTTATTGCTTGGTTTTTCGGGCGTTTCCTGGCGTTTTTTGGCGAGAAATTGACTCGTTTTTCGCTGGAAAAATTTGGCTTGTCTGCCTGTAATATTGGCTGAGCGATTTTCGCTGAATTGATTCGTTTGGCGAACGATTTATTAGTACTTTCTGATCACTGACACTGGTAATTTGTGGTGTCATTGTGTTTGCTGGTTAGTTGTCTATGAGCGTGAGGAATGCACTAGTTTGTACGGACCGTAGGTTCTCTTCAACTGTCGTTTTTCTGGGACTTGTGTTTGGAAAGAATCTGACCATGCTGCATTTTTTTCATCATGGCGCCCAGGCAGCTGTGAGCGCACGTGTTGTAATATCTAAATTTTCGTAATTTTTGCTTAATTACTGTGTACTGTACAGTACGCTGATGCTATTGGGTTAGATATTTTTTGTTAATTTGTGGTGACATGGTCAGTGGTGTGTGACAAGTTCATCTGTCACTGCTGATATTTTTGCATTGGTGGAAGTGTCAGACAGCTGACATTCAGGTTGTATTTTGAAGGAATTCTTGATTAATTCACTCTGGTTAGTCAAGTTATTTAAAATTGCTGTGCCTTGATACGGGGCAGTATTAAGCTTGAGTTTCCTGACTTGAGTTTCCTGACTTGAATTTCCTGACTTGAGTTACAAGACTTGAGTTACAAGACTTGAGTTACAAGACTTGAGTTACAAGACTTGAGTTACAAGACTTGAGTTACAAGACTTGAGTTACATGACTTGAGTTACGTGACTTGAGTTACATGACTTGAGTTACCTGACTTGAGTTACGTGACTGGGATTGCAGGACTTTGAATTGTATATGTGCGTTGAATGTATTGCCCGTAGCACCGTGACTTTGAGTGACTTGCCTTTAGTGACTTGCTTTAGCGACTTGACTTTAGCGATTTGACTTTATCGACTTGACTTTATCGACTTGACTTTAGCGACTTGACTTTAGTGACTTGACTTTAGCACCTTGACTTTAGCGACTTGACTTAGTAACTTAGCTTCAATGAATTGAGGTTGCTTGTTGACTTTAGATTGTTGACCTGGCTTTACAGCTTACTGATTATATCCTGCCACTTCAGGTAGTTATCGTAGGTTTGGGTATTGATTAATTATCTGGGCTCTGTAAATTGGTTGATTTTGTTCTTTATTCTAGTTAATTGATCGTTACTAACACTATTGAACTGGTTGTGGTTCTATTTATTAATTGGTTTTGTCAGATTATCGGTTGCATAATCCGCGCACTTCTCTTGTTTATGGTGGGGAGGGAAGTGGAAGTGATTGATCGATTTACCTTATGATACATTATTGATTGACTTTAGTTAATGTTGGGTCCTCGCTGTTGGGCTTTGAGGTTCTTGGGGAAACTGGCTGTCAGCTGAAATTATTTTGGTATCTCGTCAAGTTGTGACATTGTGCCTGGTGGCTCTGGTGAGCCGTGGCGAGGGTGAACTCCATATATATCTGAACCTTCCATTTTCTGATATTTAAACAAGAATAAATATAAATTGGGTTAAAAAGGACTTAGGTCATAGCCGGCCTATAAATAGAAATAAAATATTATTATAAAATATTATTATTTAGATACCGGGTGGTTTTCGTTGAAGATAATTAACAACACGGCACAGACTTCATTGGCTGTTATCGGTCAATGCATGTACAGGTCTCTCAAGTTCTATCGCTCACTGGTTAAGATTTCACTGGCGTTCGTGGGCCGGTGATCCGACCTGTCACATAAAATTTGGTCATTGTGTATAATTTAAAAAGACTGTGGGGGGAGGCAGGTGACGGGCTACGCTGGAATAATTAGTTATTGGGCTCTTTGCCGCCAGATTCCCCATACTCTCACCCCTGATGTTTCTAGGGCAGGACTTTGGGAATTCACCACCGGACATCATTTTGGGCTGCACTGGGGTTACATTTCCTTGCTTTTTGCATTCTTGCACAACACTATTTCCTGCAGCACTTGCAATTGCCTGGGACTCTTTGCCATAAAGCATCTGTAGTCCTTGTTTCATGCCTGTGGTATCCCTACCTGGGACTTGCAGACTAAACATCCATGCATTTCTTTCCGTGTTGAATAAATAGAATTAATCCGAAGTTAATTGACAACCCTGTGGTCAGCGAGTTGGGTCCGAGAGATTAAATAGAAATAAATATAATTATCTGACATCCCCCGAGACTAAATAGAAATAAATATAATTATCTGACATCCTCTTCAGGGTCGCACTGGTATTGAAGAAGCCTACTGGCTTTACACTGTGGTAAGGGGTCCTGGTTGCGCAGACAATTCTGACTAAGGTCATGTCTGCCTTCATGTGAAACACCACTTTCCCTTAAAAAGGGTGGTGCAACCACTAGTGCCAACAACATAGATAAAAGTCCGGAATTGACTCAAGGTTGCGGTGGCTTCCAGTTTGGTAATTTATTGAGGTATTAATGTTTAAATTAGGATATTGTCAGTTCACTGGAATTCCTTTATTATAACTTATTCTAACTGCACACTAACCTATGCGACAGGGTGTAAGTTTCTGTCTGTACACCCAGTGATAGAATTCATTGTTTTTTTTGTTGGTTGTGATTCGGTTTCACCTTGTGACAGCTGTTTCCTGGTTACAAATTCTGGTTTCACTTGACATTTAACCCCAGTATTACTGATTATTTACATTGGTATTGTTACACATATGATCTTGATCCGAGATTGCTGTAATTAAGCACCTTTTATCAATCTTCCGACTTTCCGAGTTTTGTTCACACTACTGGAGTTTAACTTGGTTATCCGGGTTGTTTGTTGTGGTAACCAAGGTTGCTCCTTGGAAAAATTTTTTTTGTCGGGGAGGGGGCAGATAGGGTATCGTGGTTTGGTTACTGGCTGGTCAATTGGGACGCATCTGTGGTCATTGGATACCTGCAAGGGCCGGACGCACTGAGGCAGTTCGTCCGACTGTTGCAAGTGAGTGGCTGCTCTTGACGCTCCCTCGGCTAGCTGATGGCATAAGTTCATTGTGGTACAACTGCGGTTGTGTCGTTCGCTAACCCAGTGCTCAGTAATTACACGTGTTCCGATATCTGCACGGCATCCCTTGATTTGTAGTTGTGTGGTGGTTTGCGGGGCTTAATCCTTGAATTATCATGGCGCCAACTAATTTGCAAACGGCATCACGGGATCAGCTGCGCGAGATACCGCTAGTTGGTCCGACGCGCGCCGAGTTGATCATCCAGACCCGTGAAGCTCATGGGGTGTTGACATTGGAGCTTTTGAATCGGTATATTCCCCAGGGGGGACATTGGAATTCTTTGCATGTCCAAGGGATCATTAGCTTCGGGTCTCCGGAAAGGGAGGTTGAGGGGAGTGGTTCCTTATAGTTTGGGGCGACCAGGGACCATACGGTCCAATCGACATCCTCTTCCGACGCCGGACTTGGACGGTTCACCCTGGGGGGGTCCGCCCTTGCAGGGGGGGTTGCGGATTCTTCCGCGATGCCATCCTCGCCTGCGGGGGCTATTTCAAGTTCTGGAGATAAAAGCAGCCGGGAATGGCCGAAGGGTGGGCGAATCAAATCCCCCCCGGGTAACGTTTAATCCAACAACTCCGGTGGCTGGAGGGTCCTCTATTTTAACCAAGGGTCCGTCTCCAGTGAGGGGCTGTGGCTTAAGATCTGTAACTCCACCTAATGCCGGCGCTTTCTCCATCGGTCCCGCGGATGACACTCATTATGCGGAGTCTTTTGCAGTAACTGGGGGAGTACCTCCTGGTACGCGGTCATTATCACACCATCGATCTGAAACGGGTGAGACCATTCCAATTTTCGAACTCGGCAGGGACAAATTACCTCCACATCCTGGGCACTCTAGCTATACCCTGCCCGGACCGGTCAGTCCTTCACGTAATCGGCCTGCGTGGATGACTGAGGCCCAATCACAGGTGGCTGAACTAACCGGGGTCTCCAACTTTGAGTTATTGCGGCCAAGCCGCATAGAAGAACCACAATCTTATCCACTAACATCCACCACTGTTAAAGCGGAGAGAAGTACTCGTGTTAACGCTCCGCCTATTCCAGTGAAAACAGAGATAGGGATGGGTTCGCGGGGTCAGGAGTGTTTAGCCCCCTTATCCGTGAACTCTGCACCAGGGGTGCGTATGTCACGTCGTCAAATTTTTGGGGATGTATCGGGAAACGCGCAGCCTACGCAAGCTAGCTTTAATCAGAGACGTGGGGCATTTACACCCGCAGGGGTTAAGGAATTGCAGGAAGAAGGTAGACGAACAGGCGGCCCATCATCTTTCCTAGTTAATCAGATCCCACGGCCGTACGGCCCGTCACGGGGCCCTGATTCCCGGAAAACTCCGGCGGGTCCGGTGGCTGATCCCAATACCGAGAAAGGAACAAGGGGTGTAGGGGGAATATCACAGCAGCGGGCCATGGGGGAGGCCAATAGCATGGGTCGATGGGGGAATGGTGGAAATCGATGTCAGGATGATCAGTTAGTTGGGAGATCGGGTAGTAACAATCAGCAGGACCATTTCCCGGTCACCTGTGTCAATGTTGTTGGGTTGGTGGGACCCGCGGAAGGGATGAATTATGCCCCAGCCGGATCCACTCATAACCCGGCGGGGTCATTTCATGATCCATCGGGCCGCACCCACGGTCCATCCGGATCCGCTCATAACCCACCGGGTTCATTTCATGATCCATCGGGCCGCACCCACGGTCCATCCGGATCCGCTCATAACCCACCGAGTTCATTTCATGATCCACCAGGCCGCACCTACGGTCCATCCGGATCCGCTCATAACCCACCGGGTTCATTTCATGATCCATCGGGCCGCACCCACGGTCCATCCGGATCCACTCATAACCCAGCGGGTTTACTGCATGACCCCTCGGGCCGTATCCACCGCCCAGCCGCATCCAGTCATAACCAGGCGGGGTCATTTCATGATCCATCGGGCCACACTTATGGTCCATCAGGATCCACTCATAACCCAGCGGGTTTGCTTTATGATCCATCGGGCCGCATCCGCGGTCCACCCGGATCTGCTCTTAATCCAATGGGGTCATTTCATGATCCATCAGGTCCAACCCGCGGTCCATCTGGATCCATTCATAACCCGGCCGTGTTCTTGTATGACAACGCCGCAAGTGCTCATCATGGACAGAATGTGCGAGTGGAAGATAGACATTTACATAACGGGGCCCTTAGCCATGAGCGCTCCGATTATTATAATCCCTCTTCGGGAGATGGTCAACCGACGGGGGGCTTCGGATATTATCCTCCTCCAAATCCGGCAGACTGGAGACAGAGTTATGTTGGCCGGGGCCAAGCACCAGGTGGCTGTGCCCCGGATGAGACAGTTCCCGGTCAGTTTGGGACATCTGCACCCAACGCGGGTGGATACCCGGGATCTGGCGAGGGAAGATGGGGTGGACCCCCTAATGTGAGTTCTGCCAGGTACGAACAGTCAGGTAATCATGTTAGTCCGGCGGGGGGTGGTAACTTTACTTATTCAACGAGGTCGGGGGATCAATGTGGTAATTATGCCCAGGGGGAGATGCCATCATCACAAGAGAATGACGGTCGGCGATCGGGCCATAATTTACCGCACCCAAAGACACTTCCTGTAGCTCCTGGAAGGGCCGTGCAGATGAGAGGAGGCCAATTGTGCCCGCCCCGGAATACAGGTATTGAGGACAGGCGGGAATCCCTAGATCCGCTGGAACCTCCGCGAGGCGATCATGGTATGGGACCGCGGTATCCTCATCGACCGCGGGGTCCCGACTGGCCCAAACCTAAGATGCCGGAATATTCCGGGCAGGAAGGCCGTTATGAGGCATTTGTATACCAATTTGAATCATTGGCAACTAGGTTTGGGTGGGATGAAGCTGAAAAGCTGAACCAGTTCAAGAACTGTTTGTGTGGAAAGGTAGTGGATCACATGATGACCCTACCAAATGATGTAACTCAGAATTATGTCAGGTTACGGGACCGGTTGCGCAAACGCTTTGGCGCACTGGATCGGGCTGATGTAGTCAGGGGGGAAATGAACGATATGCGACAACGCACCGATGAGCGGATCGAAGATTGCGCGGATCGGGTACAAAAGGCAGCCGCCATTGCGTATGAGGAGGTTGATCCACCTTTCCGAGATAAGGTGGCAACGGAGGCGTTCCTGCGGGGGACCAGGGATAGTGCTGTTGCCCGGGAGGTAGCCCGCACTCATACGGCCACGGTTGCCGATGCGCTTAATGCAGTACAGGAGGAAACGGCTCTTAATAAAATAATTGGTCGGGCTCCAGTACGGGGTAGACACGTGGGATTTGCTGATAATGACGTAGGAGTGTGGGTTGGTGCCCTCCGACCGACCGGGTCTCCCGTACCACCCACCAAGTCTCCAATGCCAACATCCGTTGCCGTTCAATGTTCATTACGGGATTCCAGACCACATTCATGGGGACCATCGGGATCGCCGAATCGATCACCCAGTCGCTCGCCGAATCGGTCCCCGCAACGGCGGCCACCGTTGCATGATCGATGTTACGCCTGTGACCAAACTGGTCACTTTAAGGCTGATTGTCCCGACCGACAGAAATCCCCAAATGCGAGCGGGCAGCAGTAGGCGGTCATCCTGCTAGCCCGCAACGGCCTGACCGCAAACCACCATTTAAACCTGACCTCTCCGATTCATCCGCCAACGAGACGCCTTCGACGGATGATCCGAATGCTCTCCAGTTAAGATCGGCATCTGGTGAGAATATGTCTCGTGGTTGGACCATGACAGTACCGGCAGCTGTAAATGGGATCCGGGTAGCTGCCGTGATTGATACGGGGTCTCAAGCAACGGTCATTAGTAATGATCTATGTTTGCAGGCAGAAATATCATTAACTCAGTCCAATTGTATTAACATTCAAGGAGTAGGTAGTGATATGGGCATGACAGCACACATAGCAGTAGGAGTACCAATCACCTTGGGCAACGCTCAATATGCTTGGACCGTTATAGTAGGGGACTTCCGGGATCCAATGATTATCGGTCTTGATTTACTTAGAGAACTGGGGGCAAGTTTAGACTTCCATCAGGGCTATCTGCAGATTGCAGATTCGATCATTGTAGCCAACTTTATCACTACCAATACCGGAAGCCGGAGGACAGTGGGTTCGGTACTGGTAAATGAAAAGATAACTATACCCGGATTGTTTGAAACTCCGATTGCCTGTCAAGTCCCTGAGAATTTTGGAAATGTCCCACATCTCATCCTTGAACCCCTGCCCATAGCGCAAGGGATTGCCTTCCCACCGGCAATCATTGATAACACCCCGCATCCTCTTATGTATGTAGCCAACTTGTCTGAGCAGGCTAAGCATTTGCAGGTTGGTACTTTGGTAGGCACGGTCCAAGCTGTGGAGCCGGAATCTGTCGCGACTCTGACTGAGTTTCGGAAACGTTACGTTGACACGAAATCTGATATACTCATTGGGAGCGCTGGGTTGGCGGGTGACAGCAAACCATCCTCCGGGGAGTCGGACGCATTGAGCCTAATGCAGATAAATTGGCTGAGGCCTATGCAGAGTTGACTCAGTTTTTGGACGACAGGTCTTTGTCATTGATTATGAGAGACTGTAAAGATGATGGCAGAAGCGCTTTGGAGACCTTGAGGGCGCACTATCTGGGGAGTGGGAAGCCACGTGTTATGGGGCTGTATGCCGAGCTTAGCGGAATCCAGATGAGGGAGGATGAGTCGGCGACAGATTACATAATCAGAGGGGAGACAGCAGCGGCACTGTTAAAGGCGGCCGGGGAAACTATTGGTGACAGCCTGTTGGTTTCTATGCTACTGAAAGGTCTACCTGCTGAATTTAAGACTTTCGCAACTGTGATAAATCAAAGAGAGAAGGCTGCAAGTTTTGCTGACTTTAAAGTCGCGCTTAGAAGTTTTGAGGAAACGGAGAAAGTGAGCGTTCCTGTAAGTGACAATGTAATGAAGACAAGTCACCGTGATTACAGACAGGATTCAAGGAAGCAGAACGTGACGTGCTACAACTGTGGCCGTGAAGGTCACAAGTCGACCCAGTGTGGGGAACCCAGGAAAATTACGTGCTATGTGTGTGGCCGCGAGGGGCACAAATCGACCACTTGCCCAGAGAAGCGAAAGAAAAAGAAGTTCGGGCCGAGGCGAGATGCGGCCAAAGTTGCGGGAAGTGGGGAGAAGAACCCCAAATCAAAAGACACTGATGGACATTTTGCGTTCAAACTGAAATGTGATGTGAAATGTAATGTGAAATGTGATGATGTGAAATGTAATGTGAAATGTGATGATGTGAAATGTAATGTGAAATGTGATGATGTCAAAACATTACTGGTAGATTGTGGAGCAACAGCTCATATTGTCACTGACAAAAGCAGGTTTTGTAATTTTGAGCGGGACTTCGATCCCAGCAAGCACTACATTGAGTTGGCTGATGGAAGTAGAACCAACAATGTTGTAATGGGGAAGGGTCAAGCAACTGTCCTATTGTACGATGTAAAGGGGAACCCCCACAATGTTACCCTTCATGATGCTTTGTACATTCCTAGCTTTAGTCAGGATATATTTTCTGTACAGTCAGCCGTAGACAGAGGTTCTATTGTGAATTTCACTTCTGAAATGTCAAGACTTGAAACTATTGATGGTACTTCCTTTGAATTTGAAAAACAGGGAAAATTGTATTACTTGAACAAGTTGGCGACCGACAAGTGTGGTCGGAGGAGTCTTGAAGAGTGGCATAGAGTTATGGGCCATTGTAACGTGAAAGATGTGCTGATGTTAGAGAATGTTGTTACAGGCATGAAAATTGAAAATCCTCAAAGTAAGGAGGAAATTTGTGAAAATTGTACTTTGGGTAAAATGCACAAAACTTTCAGTAGAGTTCCAGATGCAAAGGCTACAAAGCCACTTGAGTTTGTTCACACTGACTTAGCAGGACCTGTAGATCCGGTAGCGAAGGATGGCTATAGATATGCGATCAGTTTTGTAGATGATTATTCTGGAGTTAATTGTGTCTATTTCTTGAAGCACAAAGGTGAAGCTCACAGGGCGTTAGAGAAATTTCTTGCTGATACTGCTCCATTCGGGACAGTCACTCGCATGAGGTGTGTTAATGGGACAGAGTACCTATGTGAAAATTTTAGGTCAATACTCTTGAAGAATAAGATTAGACAGGAGACTTCAGCTCCTTATTCGCCTCACCAGAATGGCACTGTCGAGCGAGGGTGGCGAACTTTGTTCGAAACTGCGAGATGCATGATCGCTGAGTCAGGCTTACCTAAAAGACTGTGGACTTATGCTGTGATGGCTGCGGCCTATATCAGAAATAGATGTTACAGTTCTAGACTAGGCAAGACGCCTTACGAGGCATTCACTGGTAGAGTACCTGATGTTAGTGGTATGCATGTATTTGGCTCAATTTGTTATGCCTATGTCGAACAGAAGAGCAAATTAGACGCCAGGAGTGAAAAGGGCATCTTTGTAGGCTAAGACAGGTCTAGCCCGGCGTACTTTGTGTATTTCCCCCTCAAAGACTTAGTCAGACGTGTACGATGTGTTAGATTCACTGAGAGGTTTGATATCCCAGACGTTGTGAGGGAAGATGGTATTGATGACTTTTTGTCAACTGAAATTCCTGTAGATGTTCCTAGAAATGAACCTAGAGATGATGATGATGTTAGGCCTATTGTTGAGGAGCCTGCTGAGAATAGGTATCCTAGAAGAGAAAGAGCAAGGCCACAATATTTGGATGATTATGTTGTTGAAAATGCAAATTTCAGTGTTGATTATTGTTATCGAGTTGTACCAAATTGCTATGCTGATGCAATCAATTCAGATGAAAGAGTGAAATGGAAAAATGCTATGAAAGAAGAGCATGACGCACTTGTTGAGAATGAGACTTTTGAACTTTGTAGTGCACCAACAGATAGATTGGTTGTAGGTGGCAAATGGGTCTATGCTGTGAAGTCTGATCAAAATGGTCAGGAGAGGTTCAAAGCCAGGTATGTGGCTAAAGGTTACTCACAGACTAGAGACATAGACTATAAAGAGACTTTTGCACCAACTGCTCGAATTACATCAATTAGGATGTTATTGCAATTGGCGGTCCAGAACGGGATGTCTGTTCATCAGATGGATGTCAAAACGGCGTACTTGAACGCCCCCATCGACTGTGACATCTTCATGGACCAACCAGAAGGATTCGAGGAACACAATGATCGTGGCGAGAAACTCGTGTGGAAATTGCGAAAATCTCTGTATGGACTGAAACAGAGCGGTCGGAATTGGAACATTGTATTGCATGACTTTCTTGTGGGTGAAAATTTCACCCAATCCATGTCGGATCCGTGTGTGTACACAAAGACTGTTGGTGACTCCAAGGTGATTTTGATTGTGTGGGTCGATGACCTTCTTATTGCTGCGAGCAATGATGATGTATTGAACGATGTGAAAACTGCATTGAGTGAAAATTTCAAGATGAAAGATATGGGAAAATTATCGTATTTCCTAGGCATTGAGATTGTTCAAGAGAGAGATTACATTGAGATGAATCAAAAATTGTATGTTTCGAGACTTTTGGAGAGATTCAAAATGAGTGATTGTAATCCCAAGGCTACACCGTGTGAAGTAGCATCAGGGAAACTTAGCGAGGAGGACTCAAGTCCATTGAGTGATACCAAGTTGTATAGAGAATTGGTAGGTAGCTTAATCTACTTGATGAATTGTACAAGACCAGACATTTGTTATGTTGTGACAAAATTGTCCCAGTTTCTGGTCAATCCAACCAAGGCACATTTAGCGTTAGGTAAACGTGTGCTGAAGTACTTGAAGGGCACTCTAAATGATGGTCTTAAGTTCATGAAATGTGAAGAGTTAGAATTAGAGGGATATTGTGACTCAGATTGGGGCTCATCTGTAGAGGATAGGAAGAGTATAACAGGATTTGCCTTCCAACTGAGTAAAAGGGGCCCTCTGATTTCATGGAGAAGCAAGAAGCAACCATGCGTTGCACTCTCTAGTTGTGAAGCAGAATACATTGCGCTAACCACAGCGGTTCAGGAAGCTAAGTTCCTTAGACAATTGTATCTTGACATGTTTGGTTCTCAGGAAAGTGTCTGTGTGCATGTAGACAATCAGGGTGCTATTGCACTAGCCAAAAACCCAGTGCACCATCAAAGGTCAAAACACATTGACATAAAATACCACTTTGTCAGAGATGAGGTACAAAAAGGCACTATTAAGCTTGAGTATGTTCCAACAGAGAACAATGTTGCAGATGTATTCACTAAACCTGTGTCGAGGGTCAGGTTTAACAGTTTTGTTAATCTTAAGGGTACAGTTTAAGTTGTACTTAGATTTGTCATGTTCATAGATCTAGTTTGTTGTATAGATCTGATCATAGAATTAAGTTACATTTGTATTAAATTTTATCAAGGTGTATTTTGATAAATAAGTGATTTAACAGTTGTAAAATGTAAAACTTAACAGTTGTAAAATTTGTAAACTGTAAAATGTAACAGGTGTAAATTGCAAATTGTAAAATTTGATGCAGATGTAAAAGTTGAATGTAGAAGATCAAGTTAATTGAAAACTTGTAACTTTAGCTTATGGGGGGGTGTTGAGTTCCTTGTTCTGTAATCTAAAGTTAAAGTTCAACTAGGAGGTTGCGACCTCTTGTGTTAACGTCACGATTGTGGTGTTACAACGCTTCGCTTTTGTTTGTATTACTGTTTTTGTGTAAAAACGAGTGACGAGTTTCCGGTTAAGATGGAATAAAAGATGCACGTGTTTGTGGATAAAAGTTGAAGAAATTGGTCTGTTCTTGCTGCTTTCGGTTCCTACGAGTCTCCAAGATCCATAATGGCTACTGGCGGAGATGCTCTCTCAACACATTGACATCCGGACTCCCGGAGGCTCTGCAGAAGTTGTACAGCAAGAGCCTTGAAAATTTGGCGGAGGGGGGAGAGAGAGAGCAATTGTGGGAATTATTGTATCGATACCGGTCAGTGTTCGCGGAACATGATTTCGACTTGGGCGAGTTCGCCGGAATTATGCATCGTATAGATACGGGTGATGCCTCTCCCGTGCGGCATGGGCTACGGCGCACACCGTTGGGATTCCAGGATGAGGAGGAACGCCATTTGCAATGCATGTTGGATAACGGAATCATTCAGCCGTCCTCCTCGGCCTGGGCCGCAGCCCCGGTGATAGTAAAGAAGAAAGACGGCAAGTATCGCTATTGCGTGGATTATCGCAGTCTGAACAAGGTCACTCGCCGGGACGGGTTCCCGTTACCGTTAATTGAAGAATGTCTAGATGCGCTGGCCGACAACATGTACTTTAGTACGCTTGATATGGCCAGTGGTTACTGGCAGGTGCTCATCCATCCCGAAGACCGTCATAAAACGGCCTTCATTACTAAGTACGGCCTGTTTGAGCATGTACGTCTGGCCATGGGGTTATGTAATTCTCCCGCCACGTACCAACGCATCATGACGTATGTGCTCAAAAATCTGCTGTGGCAAGAGGTGTTAGTTTATTTGGATGATCTGATCATTCTGGGGCGATCTTATGAGGCGCACCTCCGAACCTTGGAGGAGGTGTTCCAACGCTTTCAGATACACAATCTGAAGTTCAAACCGCGGAAGTGCGGTTTGTTCACCACCGAAGTAGATTTCTTGGGACGTAAGGTGGGCCGCCAGGGCATTAGTATAGCAGAGGCGAAAGTCAGAAGTGTGGTAGATTGGCCAACACCGGTGACTCGTACTGATTTGGAGGCGTTTTTGGGTTTTGTTAACTATCATCGGGAATTTATCTCACAGATGGCCGGCATTTGCGGCCCCTTGTATCAATTGGTAAAAAATACGCCTACTGGGGAACGGGTCGATTGGAGAATGGAGCATTAGGATGCTATGGATGCTCTTCGGGCAGCCATGGTCGAGGCTCCCGTGTTGGCTTATCCTACCCCCACGGGGAGGTTCATCTTAGATGTGGACGCTAGCCATGCGGCCATTGGGGCCGAGTTATCGCAGGTACAGAATGGAAAAGAACGCACCATTGCCTATAGTAGCCAAGCTCTGTAAGCGGCCCAACGTCGCTATTGTACCACGCGAAAGGAGTTGTTAGCATTAGTTACGTTCTTGAACCAGTTCAGGTTCTATTTGCTGGGCCGGTCCTTCATCTGTCGGACAGACCACAACAGTTTAGTGTGGCTAATGAGGTTTAAGAATCTAGAAGGCCAATTGGCCCGGTGGCTCGAAGCAATTGCACAATTCGACTTTCAGCTTATGCATCGGCCGGGCAAACAGCACGACAATGCCGACGGGTTGAGCCGGTCTGTGAACCCAGAGTGTCCACATTATCAGGCAGGAGCGGAGCTGCACGCTCTGCCCTGTGGGGGGTGCGAATATTGTCGCAAGATGCATGAGAAATGGGCTCGGTTTGAAGACCGGGTGGATGATGTGGTCCCATTAACATTGGCGGTGCAAGCAATGGAAGTCGTGGAGGCTGGAGGAAATCTTCCAGCGTCGGCTGGCCCCGAAGTGCTAGGGATCACACCAACTCCCATTCCGTGGGCTGAGGCCCAGGCCGGTTATCCGGACCTGTCAGTTGTGATGAACTGGCTCAAGGGTGAACCTCCTGACGAGGCCGCGTTGTTCCGGCAAAATGCGGCCGTTAAACATCTGTGGCGCATGAAGGAGCAGCTGCAAATAAACGGACCAGGGGGTATTGCTATACAATTGGGTGGGGCCGGTACCGTCCACCAGTCACCCTCTATTAGTGGTGCCATGGAGCCTTCGACAGTCTATTATGCGGGAAGGGCACAATAATGTTTGCGCCGGCCATCCCGGACCTGAGAAGACTACCGAGCTTTGCTACGCCGCTACTTTTGGGTGGGAATGAGATTAGATATACGATTGTATGTAGGATCGTGTGACAAGTGCGTACGGCACAAAAAGGGAAATAGGCATCCGAGATTTCCGCTCACCCGATACCTGGCTGGGGAGCCCATGGAGCGCGTACATATTGATATCCTGGGGCCATTGATCGAAACGGCTCATGGTAACAAATATATATTGGTCATGATTGATCAATACACCAAGTGGGTGGAGCTTAAAGCATTACCCGATCAAACCGCCGACCGTGTGGCGAAGGCATTCACTGAAGAATTTGTTTGTAGAATGGGTTGCGCCCTTGAAGTGTTCAGTGACCAGGGTCGCAACTTCGAAAGTCAAATGTTCCATGAGGTTTGCCAGTTACTCCAAATGGCCAAGCAGCGAACCACTCCTTATAGGCCCAGTTCAAATGGACAAGTGGAATGCGTCAATCGGGAAATTCTGGCGAAGCTGCGTATTCATCTAGAAGGTAAACAATCCATGTGGGATACGTATCTCCCTTTTGTTGCGATGGCTCTGCGCGCCACCGTTAACCGGTCTACCGGGTTTACAGCCAACATGATGATGTTGGGCCGTGAGATCACATTACCGGTGAACCTGTTTGCCAACATTCCCGGTAACGAAGTTCAACCTGAAATGGATTCCTCCGGCTATGTGTCGCAACTACGGGATCGCTTGGTTGAGGTGCACACCTGCGCTCGTGACAAGTTACAGACCGCATTGCAGGAGCGTAAAAGATTTTACGACCATCGGACTCATCTGACAGAGTATGCCATGGGGGATTTAGTGTACATGTTGAATGCCGTCTCGAAAAAGGGCCAGACCCGCAAGTTACAGCCGATTTATGTTGGACCGTTGGTGATACTTCGCAAAGTATCGGATTCTCTCTTCGTAGTCATTAATTCCCGACGGCGCCGCCAAGTGGTGCATCATGACCGCCTACGGCGTTGTCCGGATAGTAACGTTCCCTTGTGGGCGCGGCGGGAACGACGACGCTTGGAGACCATGGGTGATGAAGACGTTGTTCCCATGGAGGACAAGGCTATCAAAGATGTCAGTAGCCTGTTTGAGAATCCTACAGACCTCCCGGTGTCACCGCCGATAGATCCAACGCCTACAGTGATCGGTCCGGCTTGTCCCGACGCGAATGCGGAGATGTCCGTGGATGAGGTTGAGTCAGACGAGGCCTCCAGTGAAGTTAATGAGTCTCTCTCTCTCCCTTCAAGTAGTCGGGGGAGACGTCGAAGACTTCCCTCACATTTACGTGATTATGTTTTGAATCAATGGAGGCAAGCAGACGAATTGTCCTGGCCCGTTTACGGGCAAATTGATAATGAAGCAGTATGGGAATTGTAAATAAAAATGGGGGTTGCACACGGTATTCGGGTTGTACATATGTCATTGGGATACAGGGTTACGGTTCAGTTATGGGGTGATTGACGTTGGGTTCCTTTTCCAGGGCTGCGGCGATTTATTTATCGCCCGCCTCGGTTCCTGGAGCCTTTTCCGTCGATTGACTCAGTGGGAATAAGTTTCTTATTGGTCATCATGTATATATGAAAAGGTGAATTGGTCGGACCCGAGTTTGGTCTACGTTGTTGTTATGTTTTCCGGATAGCTACCTGTCAATTTTGTAAATAGTGATGCATGACTGTGGGACATCCTTGAGGGTTCTCCCGGCGGCCTTCTTTTTCAATTGGGACCTCCGCCTTGGGAACCTGGGACAACTGGTGGTCCGTCATACTTTGGATAAGTTTCCACCTGGGTTGACCGCACTCAACGAATTCATATTGTCAGGGTATTATTCCTCATCATATTCATAACTGTACACTTTCTCTTTCTTATCATTGAAATTAATATTACGACAAATCTACGCTGGGCACTATCCTCCAACGAATTCCTGTTGTCCAGATATTGGTCCTCACCATATTCGTAGCTGTATACTTTCTCTTTCTCATCATTAAAATTAATATTACGACAAATCCACGCTAGATACTATCCGCCAACGAATTCCTGTTGTCCAGATATTGGTCCTAACCATATTCATAGCTATATACTTTCTCTTTCTCGTCATTAAAAGTAATGGTACGACCGTAACACGCCTGACACTTCTCTCACACTTATAGAACAACCATCCCTCCCTATGAGCCAGATGGTCCTTGGTTGCCCTAAATGACGGGGACTCGCTCCCATTAACTTCTCCTTCAGGGGATCTCTCTTCTTCATCGTTCAGTTTTAACTCGCTCAGTTGTACTCTCACTGAGCATAAGGCTTGAGGAGCAAAGACACGGCAGAGACGAACAAGTCGATAAATGGACCTGCCTACATTAAGTTTTAAACATAAATCATGAAACAACCGTCATGGACGTCATGATGTACATGACACACACAGCCATTTAGTCAATCGTCTTCTTTTCTTCTCACGTGGGTAAGAACCAACCGATCCGTTATGACCATTCTAGCCCAAATAGCCCCACTGGCGCTGAGGGGCCGTAAAACTCAAGACTTAAATCTTTATCATGCGGGAAACGCAAGTGCCCAAGCCACTCACGCGAATTTATGTGAAAACAGTATTTCCAATAGTAATGATACAAGTGCATTAGCACCTATATGAGATAACACCAAATGGTCGCAACTGCACGGTGAGATCTTTGACCCTGACATGGTTGAGTTTACTCCTGTATCTCTTTTTCTATATGATAGAACACCAAAATGTCGCAACTGCACGGTGAGATCTTTGACCCTGACATGGTTGCGTTTACTCCTGTATCTCTTTTTCTATACGATAGAACACCAAAATGTCGCAACTGCACGGTGAGATCTTTGACCCTGGCAGGTTTGCGTTTGCTCCTGCATCTCTTGTTCCACTTCCTCTAGATAGCCCAAATTGGTGCTGATGAGGCGTAAAACACGAGCTTCATCACTCTTTCCTCTTCCTTGAGACCGGATTCGGGGGGCGAGCGTGGTCCCCGCATGGAGCCGGCAGGTCTGTGCGTGCTTCAGCTCAGGGTGCCATGTGGTAGAATTCATAGATAAGATGCCTTGCCTAACCAGGGCCGCGATATTGCCATCAAATTGTCCCCGGGGGAATCCGTGGGTGTTTCATAGTCATGCCGCCACTAGGAGGGCTTCAAATTTTTACACGGGGGGAGGTACTATAGATAGTTTTTATGGTTGCAGTAATCAAGAGTTTTCACAAAATGGACAAGCGTGAGGATCCACGAAGTTACAGTTATGGTTATCGTCACCGAACGACCATGACCCAGTTCTGTGAACGCACGAACGTGGTTTCAGTAACCACGACCTGGTGGGACGAGGAGTCCCGAACTTGGACGAGTGCGGTCTCGTACCGTGACCCCACTCCCATCGGCGTCGCGGCTGTCGGGTTGCCTGGCCCTGTGGGTCCGATGGCCGCTGGCCGGATTGGCGCGCCTCCGGCGTCCAGTGTGGCCGGCATGCAACTGGCTGGGGCGAATCAGCCTCCGGTGGCAACATAGGAGCTGACCGTGCCGCCGGGTAGCAGATCAGCGCAGGGTGGTCGGTGGTGGGGTTGCGTCGCCTCTGACGGTGACCGTCGGCCCGCCTGTACCGGATCAAAGGACCGAGGCACAGAGGCGAAGGTGGCGAAGGAAGGAGGACCGACAGTGGAAGCGGCGGCAGAGGGCCAAGGCTGGGAGGGCTACGTTGATCCAGCCGAGACAGGCTCCCCAGACATCTCAGGCTACCTTCGCCCCGGAGACCCAGACTGCCCCGGGTCGACAGGCCACCCCCGGGACCTCCGGTGTGGCGACGGCGGGGAAGGAGGAGCGGCCGAAGAGGCGAAGGCCCAGTCGGAAGGAGAGGATCCGGAAGAAGAAGCAGGCTGCCCAGCGGGCTGCGATCGAAGCCTCCCCAGAAGAACCTAGGACCACCGACCAGGGCTCCGCCGCCGGGATCCCCCGCGATGCTGAGTGTGAGTCAATTATTTCATCTTTGGGCCCTGAGCCACTTATTGCATTGTTTCCAGACTTCTCCGGCGACCTGGATGACGACTCTTCTCCCGTTTGATCTTCGGCCACTCTCGGGTTGGCGGATGAAAGGGTGGGGGATGTTCTGTTGCCGTCCTCGTCTGTTGGTGACCGGGCGTTGGACGCCGGGAGGGATGGCTCGTCCACCGCTGCCTCTGCCACTCTCGGGTTGGCGGAGGTGGAGGCCATGGAGGTCTAGATGATGAGACCGCTGCCGGAGTTCAGACGAAGGCCCCCTCCGATGAGTTCCCTCGGGTTTCCATGCCTGGGGAGCCCATTGCTGTGGGGGAGCGGCCTTCTGACGATTGCCCGGTGTGTCAGTCTCCATTGGGGTCAGATTCCTTACCTGCCCATATGAGGCAGGTTCACATACCATGGTGGCTCTATGCCTGTTGGCCGTGCAGAGATCCCGTGGGGGATGATTATGCATCCCACACACTGTGATCGGGAATTCAGAGAGGGCACCTTCCGTGACTGGGCTAGCTGGAGCCGAGGGCTGTTGGTGTTGTTGCAAAATGCCTTTGGCTGCCAGTCCTTCCACGAACTGCTAGCCTTTGTTGCGGAAGCCCCATGGTATCCGCGGGCGGGCGCAGGGCAAGCTGGGGCAGGAGGGGCACTGTCCTGTTACTCCTTTCTGAGGGCATGGGAGAGGTATAACGGCTTGGCGGAGACTCCGTTCCTCCATGATGACCCCCCAAACAGTGTCGCGGCCCTCCTGAGACCCTGGCCGCTCGCGTACATCTTTGCCCACGTCCCACCGGCCGTGGTTAGACGCGCCACCGATGTCCTACATCCACCCACGGAGCCTCTTCCGGGTTCCATTCGGTTGCCGGTGGCTGATGCCCATATACACTGGGAGGCTATGCTAGGCAGCAGGGCCGAGACCCTATGCGTGGGCAGTATGGTGTATGAATATGAAGCCCGACTTTCAGTGTACGCGTTTCCGACCAGATGACATCGTTGGGACGAGGAGCGTCGGGCGAATCCGCATGCGACCTGCGCCTTCGGGATACTTCCCCTGGTCGCGGATCGGCCAGGTGTCGTTCAGCAATGGGCCGGGTTGCTAGCTGAGCGGCTGACCTCTCCCGAGTGTTATGCTTTGGGGGAGGTGGGCCTTGACTACCACCCTCAGACGAACCGTGCGTGTCAACAGGAAGGGTTGAGAAGGATGTTGTTGGCTGCCTCTCGTCGTAAGCCAGTCGTATTACACTGTCGTGGGGAGGGGGCCCTGAGTGATGGGCTCGAGTTAATGTCTCGATGGGTTGACCCTCTCCCCACGATACAGCTCCACTGCTTCCTGGGATCGGCTACGGAAATGGAGCGGTGGAGCGAGCGATTCCCAAACTGTTACTTCAGTTTCGGGTGTCGCTCACTGACTCTTCGGCGAGGGGATCAGCATGCGCACGAGTTGGCCGCCCGGCGCGTACCAGCGGCACGAATCCTGATCGAGTCCGACGCTCCCTACCTAAATCCGAGTCGCCGGAACGCGCTGGGGGATATCATCGATGTCTCCCGGTGGCTGGCGACTGTACGAAAGGAGTTTCCTGTGTTGGTGCTTTTGCAAGCTCGGGCCAATCTGGTCCGTGCGTTTGGCCTCCCTCTTCCGGCGGGTGAATAAGCATGGTATTCTCGCTCTTCCAGGAAGCTCCCACCTGTGTCAACTTAGTCATTCCCCGCTGGGTCGTCCACTAGTCTTTCACGGGCCTCGACTACTTGATTTAGTACTCTCATGAATCATGGCAACCTAGCTGGAGCCATTGCGGGTAGCCCTATAGGGATTTATCCCTTCCAGTCCTGCACCAGTCATTCGAAATCGATTGTCGATTGTCGAGTGTCTTAAAGACTTTGTCTGCCAATGACGACACGGCCGATAAATATAATTATATACCAATCTACAATATCAGAATACAACGGTGTATAGATGTAACCGCTAGGATACCAAACCCCCAGAGAGCCCAGAGACCATCTTATCAAGTCCAGTGTCATCTATGAGAAGTGACTAATATAGCCCCTCCAAGTCCGTCCCACCAATTGTGGGAAACATTTATTCCCGAAATACATACAATAATACAAATCACATCTGTTCAAGTCCGTGTCTCCATTGCTTCTTTACCAATAAAGCAGATATTCTGAAGAATATATACACTGGGAATATACAGGTCTATCAGCCCAAAACATAAACGCCACAAGAAACTGATCAATTGTCAACTGACAAATTTATCCTATGTGGGAGAAGCAAATGAAAAGATAACCATGAACTGAATTCAAGGAAATTACCAAAAAATAAAAAGTCAAATGTAATCTATCCTTTCGGGCAAACTGCCACAGTGTCCCAAATATCCAGTCAGTTCAGTTCAAGATAGATATCTTCTGAAGAATATGTACACTGGAAATATGCAGATCTATCAGTCCAAATATCATGTCCGAGGCCTCCACTGCCCTCCAGGGCTTCTGGCCATTATAGGATCTCAATAGACTGAGCCGATTGCTCCTATGAAGTATTATCTCGGGGATACCTTGCACACCCCCGAGATCTCCCTTCGTCCGTTGTCAAGGCCATGTTGTTGTTCCTGGGGAATTCTGGTAGGATGGCCCGGCCCACAGAGTCCGTGCGCCTGAATGGGGGAATGATGTCTAATGGAGAACCGTCCAAGCCTGGGTATGAAGATGATGTCTAATGGAGAACCATCCAAGCCTGGATAGGAAGATGATGTCTAATGGAGAACCATCCAAGCCTGGGCATGAAGATGATGTCTTATGGAGAACCATCCAAGCCTGGATAGGAAGATGATGTCTAATGGAGAACCATCCAAGCCTGGATAGGAAGATGATGTCTAATGGAGAACCATTCAAGCCTGGGCATGAAGATGATGTCTAATGGAGAACCATCCAAGCCTGGATAGGAAGATGATGTCTAATGGAGAACCATTCAAGCCTGGGCATGAAGATGATGTCTAGTGGGGAACCCTCCAAGCTTGGATAGGAAGATGATGTCTAATGGAGAACCATGCAAGCCGGGCGAGGTGAGATAATGATGCCTGTTGCGGGAAGATGAAGGTGCTGACCATCGGTTGCTCAATCAGGCCGGAATATGAAGATGATGTTGTTGGGCGAACCATTCAAGTTCTGGGTCTGAAGATGACGGATATCGTCGCAGCCTGCCAGCCAGGGATGGGAAGTTGATGCCAATTGGTGAATCCCCCAAGCTTCACCGGTGCCTCGGCCCTCGAAAGATCAAGGGGAAGAGTGTGGGATCCGCCGCCAGAGGCGCTGCCGCAGTGACGTCACGGCCATGCGCCGTGGGACTTCCGCCCAAGCAACCGGCGCTTTTGACGACAGTCTATGGTAAGACCAATACGTACATTTCTTGCGCTTGTTATATCTATATTCTCGTATCCTATATAACTATCTGTCTATCTAACTATCAATAAATCTGTCTATCTATTGTTTAATAATATTTCTGTCACAAAAAGCGATCTGGACTTGTCAGATATGGAGCAATTTGACCACTGTTGTCTATGCTGAAAACTCAATAGCTCCACCCAATCAGAGTGATTGACAGCAATTTGATGCAACTCCTCTGAAATTTTTGCCTGTTTCAGTTTGTCTCAAATTCATTTTGTCACCTTTGTAACAGTATTCATTAATCCCCCATTCAGTATATCACAGTCATGTTTGGTGTCAAATTGCAGGTGTCTCATTCTCTCATTGCCCATATAATCTGAGGAGAGAGGGGGAGGGCCACTCAGCCCAACATCACTGCATAGCTGACTGAACATGCTTGAGGTCCACAAAAATAAGCTGAAATGCCAATTTCATATATTTTTCCTTATCTAGGGTGAAAACCGATAAATTTGGGATAATGTTAGCAGCATGAACTCACAACACCTGATTCTTTCATGGGAAATAAAGGTATTAAAAGTAGGATTTTGACGAGAGTTTGCCTTTAATCCAATATATCAGGTATTTTTACCATATAAGCTAGACCTATAGTGCATATCTTTCAGTTGCAATGGTGTAGCTAGTGCTTTTCTCTGGGGGAGGTGCAATGGATCCTGAATTTCTCCAAAAAGTGATCAACGATGCGAGAACTGACAAAATGATTTTTTCAATTCTTGACAAAGCTTGACTGATTTATATTTCCGAATTGAAGCACAGAAAACGCTGTTGAGGTAACAACTTGATTCTCAGCAGACTGCTGTTGGTACAGATTACTTACCAAAAGAGATTTCAGTTTTTGGGTGGTAATTTAAACATCAAACAATGTGCGAACCAAGACCAATCATCCCAATGTATGAAATCCATATCATGAAATGAAGGCAAACATCACTTGTATCTCCCCTCACTAGCTACACCACTGTTTCATTGGTACTTAATTAATTAGGGGGTGACCATTATATATCCAGGGAAGGAGGTTTGGAGTTTTCCTCAGCGCAAATTATTTATTTTGCGGAAGCCATGGCAGTAATTATTTATTTCAAGCGCGAAGTCCCCAAATATTCTTTCCAAAATCAAAAAATCAAGCAGCACCTAAGCTGCACCTTGATAAGAATTACCCCTAGCAGATATTATTTATTTCAAGACTGCCCAAAAGTAATTTATCTACTTTAACCAAACCTGATCAAGAAACTATTTATTTACAAAAAATTGCAAGCCCCCCTGGATATTAAATGGTCTCCCCCTTACAGCTCAAACATTCTCTTGAGTGGTTTTATTTGAGGCTTCCTTACTCAGGAATTATGAAGTACACATTTCATACCTGGCTTGTTTGTCCAACACGATGCTGTAAAGGGAACCCATATCACCGATGGCCAGCGTGCTGCTTGAGCCTTTTTCAAAGTCGACAATGTTAACTGCGGTTAAGTTCATAGCGTATAGACGATTGAGTGCTGGGTCTACTGCAATTCCCCACACGTAATAGTCTGTAAAATGCGGAAAAATGTATCATTAAAGTCGAAGAATTACAAGTACTCACATTCAGCTGTTTGGCCATAAATGAACTCACAACAGGCCCTATCCATCTCATTGAAGTGAACTGACAAATTGTCACTGTGTAAATTGTGACCTCAGTGGTTGACTTGTTTTGATGAATTGAAAGTATCTATATATGATATGACCTCACATGTTGCGTATGAGTCACAGAGAATAACATGGCAAGGATAGGGATATGACCTCACAAGGAACGTGCCAGTGCAATTCCGTAAGCACTTGTAATTTATCAGCTGTAGTATCATTCAATGTTACATCAATAGATTGTGTGAACATTACTCCAATATCATTATCATTTAAATGTAAAACTAACAGAATAAAGAAAGTATCCTTGTGGATCCCCATCTTAGAAATCTGAAACACAGGGACATCAGATAGTTTCCTGTGCAAAAACTGCAAAAAATCACACTTCTTAACATTCTTAAGCATGCATCCAGTATGTACACCCATAAGCTGTTGAGATGATATTAAATATAACTTAATTTGGAGATAGTAAGTCAGTATCCCATGGCGTCAAAATTATTTTGTTCTTCAAAGAGAATGATTTCAACACAACTTTTCGAAGAGAAGTCATAATTTAATGAAAAAATATTTATTATATTTTCTTTCTTTTCTGACAAACTTGAGGCTCTACTTTGAAATTCAATTATCAAGAGTATAAATTGCAAGAGTTTATGACCTAATCAATGGCTCGTCTACAAGACTGTAGTCTGCAGGGGGGGGGGGCTGGGGGGCAGATGTCACCTAGAAAATCCAGGGTTTTCCAGGGTCCGCACAGTGTGCGGCGCACACCTCCCGACCAGTCTCTGCCCCCCCCCATAGGGTTAAGCCCAGCCTATGGCCCTGATGTATCTGTGCCAGAGCTTTAAATCAACCACAGGTGTAAACAACATGATTGCATTTTATAGTAGGCCAGTATAGTCCGCTCATGATATTCATGTATAACAAGGTGTGACAGCTCCTGTATGATAATATATAGCAGACACTGTTGTATTTAATCAGTACCAGTGGATCTCTACTCTGTATAGGCCTACGGCAGCCGTGCACCAGCCTATATTGTTGTTACATAATGCATCTATATAGACGCCATCTGTTCCGTTCTGTGCTTGCGATGAAGCAGCACCACTGCAAATAGCTGTTGATGCACAAAAATATATGACTGACTTTTATAACATGTCAACTATCAAAATTTGAATTTTCTTCCTCTATAATTACCGCGAGATGAAAAAAAATTGGTTTACGATTACTTATAATTAATCACTTAAATCTCTTGTTGAAATAAAAGTAGATTAAGCAGGAGCAAATCCGTCCGCTTGAGGATAAAATGTTCTCTAAAGGCCCTAATTATAATTGACTATGAATATTTTCCACAAAATTCATAACTCTGTGTCTAGAGGTTCTCGGAAAACAGAGATAAGCTGTAACATACTTAGGTTTGGAATAAAACTAGGAAGAAGACTGAAATCTCGCCAATGAGTCACTTGGATGAGCAAGTGAAGTGTTTGAAATTGAGGTGTTTTGCAAGGGAATTTTATATGAGCAACACTACTTATTGTTATTAAACGCAACGCTGAGTCAACAACTTCACATGTATGAGAGATTTCACTTTCAATATAGTACATATTTTAAAAAAAAGCAGACTAATACTTTTGTAATGTTTGGGCAACTCCGGCCATAACTGATGAGGCAAAACTGGCCCCTTTGATTCTGGTGTAAAAAGCATATTAACAAAAAAATATGCTTTCCAGGTGTGTCTATTGTGTATTCAAACATCAGTTGATGGTATATATAATTCAATCGGGTTGCATTTGGGAATTTTGTTTGGATAAATGGTGTGTTGTATATTCAAAATATAAACTTTTTTAAAATCTGCCAAACAAAGTGATCAACCAATCCTTACACATGGATTAAATATATCATTTAGAGCCAGTGCTTAATAGAAGAATAAAATTCCCCAAAAAGCGAACATTTTCATATAACCTGTCACCAGCTTCAAGGGGGCCGGATTTGTCCCACACTTCTTGGGCAAATGCGTTCCCCGAGATGGAACATTGATGTAGTGATGTCTACTCAGAGGTGTCAAATTAAAGTCTATAACCCTGTACGTTTCCTGGTAAGTTTAGAAGTATAAATTCTATCATTCCATGCACTGAAATGCATGGTTTTCATTAATATGAGCATTTAAGAAAGGAATATAATTGATTGTGTGAAAAGGGGCTGGATTTCTGCCCGCCTTACCCTATGCTGATACAGAACTTTTCCAGCATCTTTCAGGACAACTTAGTAATGATCTGATCGAGTTATGATCGTCTAGCTATGTAAACTGACTGTTCCTTTACATCTAAGATGTATAAATAATTAACTTGATGTTGCACCGCTGATGATTTTTCATTGGACAATTTGAAACACCGGTCAAAAGTGCTAATTAAACTCAAGTGACAGTACAAGAATGAGCCAAAATAAATTCAGGTCTGAGTTATGCCTTAAGGAATGGTTTTGTTTGTGTCTATGTGCTTGAATTATTTTTGTAAAAAGGAGATAATAAAAGGAATAGAATTGCAGAATACATATTTACCTGATGATAAGGTGATGGAGCTGGTGTGGTTGGGGCATTGCCTCCCAATGCCACTTCTTGCACCGTGGTTGTCCCAGTACAGACAGCCTCGAACATCGTCATATGCAATTGCCCATGGCTTAAAACAGTGTGGCTCACTGATGTTGAGTGCTTCCGCGACACCCCCGGATGCAGGCACTCGGCGAATTTCATTCCTATCTTGAACGACATAGTAAACATATGCCGTGTTCTTGCCTGGAAGTAGAAAGAATGTTTAATTTATAATTTGGAAATAACATATTGATCAAAGAAGTGGTTTTTCTGGTCACTGTAATGCATGATATGATACGGAGGAAGATAGCTTGTTGGCCAAGTCAGTAATAAATATATGTTTAAACCAAAATGTTGGGTATTTGTGAGTAAAAAACTTGTTTAAACAGAAATGTTGGGTACTTTTGAGTAATAAATATGTTTAAACCAAAATGTTGGGAACTTGTAAGTAATAGATATGTTTAAACCAAACAGTTGGGTACTTGTTTGATATGACCATGCCAATCACACACAAAGCAACTAAACATCCTAAGTCAGAAATAAAAGTTACAGAAAGTGGACATGCATCATTTATAAACATTCAACTTCCCTTTGTAAAATAATACACTCACCAGCAATAGAAATGCAGCACTTGACTATTGCTAGCATTGCAAGTATAGGCTATGACCTCATAAAATGCTTATGAATGACTCAAAGAATACCATGGTATGGATCGGGCTATGACCTCACAACAAACATTCCAGTGCTTTTATGTAAGCACTCGTTTTTCGCATACTGGTAGCAAGTTCATAGGTATTTATATAAGATTTTAAAAAGCCTTTCCAGATATTGATTTTTAATCTCTCACACACATTAAATTCTTTCTTGTGTTATAAGCCTTGACAAATTTGTTTTCCATGCTGTTGAAGTGTGATGTCCGGTTGGACTCAGTGTCAGAGCAGGCTCCCCTATTCTCTGGCATTGCAATATATGTAAAACGGCTACAAGCTGTGATGTCATTTTATACTGGTTCAGATTCCACAGCTTCTAACCTGATTGACATCCATCTAAATTGTGCATGATAGTTTCAACACAATGTCAGAGTGAAATGTTCTCAGGGATAGCCCCTGCAAGTGTGACATCATAGTCTGGTGGCCAATGAGTTGTCAGAACAACTAAGCATTACATAATCCACTATTAATCCAAGTGTTCACAAAAATCATGAAAGCATGTTTACAACAAGGTCCATCAAAGTTTAAAGTAGTAAATTAGCAAGTTTGTAGATTGATAACAAAAGTCTGCTGAGATTATAACAGGGTCATAGAATATAATGTAATGCTTCCTTCAATACACCAATGTTAAAACTGTGATGCAGAGTTGTCCTGAGAGCCCACTGGCTGACAGGCTATGATGTTGCAGTTGCAGGGGGTATCACTAACAAAATGTTCACACTGACATTGTGTTTAAAGTATATGATGCACAATTCAGATGGATGTCCATCAGGTTAGAAGCAGGGGAATCTGAACCAGTATCAAATGACATCAAGGCTTGTAGTTATTTTATAATATGTATTGCAATGCCAAAGAATGGGGAAGCCAGCTCTAGTGTCCTACCTGACATCACACCTCAACAGCTTGAAAAGAACTTAGATTCCACATAAATATGACAATTACAGTAAAACCAGATTCCACATAAATTTGACAATCCACATAAATTTAACAAGGACGGTGCATTCTGGAGAAAGTTTCATTGTATGGGAAATAGTTGAAATGCTAGCACCACCTGTTGGAAATTTTCAGAATGACACTTTTATCCTGATTGAAAAATCGTCTCTTTAAAAATCAAGCAGGAACTTTTTTAACTAGGAAGTCTGTTCAGCCCATGTTTGGCCTCAGCGCAGCTCAATTTTTTAGTACAATCCAACAAACTGCTGCTGCTGTAGTGGGTGATTGCTTCAGGAAACGAATTGAATGTGTGCATAATCGGTGGAATGGATTGAAGAACACCTTAAAATACTGTCATCTGAAGGTTGTCAAGAAATGTTCTTGGCCATAATCATATGCATTTTACACAGACTATATGATCATCAACACTGAGCACTACTACATTGGTGTATCTGGCCTAAAAAAGTGAGTTGCTCTGGGTGCATGCACTGAGCTTCTATTTCCATGGCAACTGAAAACTTACTAAAAAATTTCTGCGCTCCCTTCATATAAATATGACAAAATCATAATACCTCAAAAATCATTTTAAAATGTAAATATTAAAAACGGTGTAAGATCTAACTTCAGCAACCTTGTCCGTAGACACCCTTCAAAAGTTTGATAGTTTGAATACACCAGAAAAACGGGGGTTTCTTTTAAGAACACTTCATTTTAAACACTAAATCCTTTTTTGTACTTCAAAAAATGTCAGAATTTAAATTAAGGTTAAGCTGTCATTGTTTCTGTATTTCTGGTCAGTTTGGTACACATTTAAACATATCATCTCTGATATCCCATATTATGCTATTCTATGAAATTTCATAACATCACGGTAAGTGTTATTTTCCAGTTTTTTTAGATTTGATTCCTTTTTAAACATTTTGTGATGTGTGATATGATTTTAGCAATAATTTCCGACCAGAAAATAGCTGTTTCAAAATTAGACAAAAATACTTATTTGGGCTATTTTTTTGGTCAAAACAATGCTGAAATGGCTCCAGTGGAGTGCTTTTCGGAAACAGAAAGTTTATGATGATACCGCATTGTGACCCAAAAATATGCAAAATTTGTATTTTTGTGTGGTCCAAGTCTGATTTTTAAACTGTCTTTTTGTGGTCCGGAACTATTGCTAAAATAATATCACAACTGTGGAAACATATATAAATGATTAAATTACATAAAACAGGAAGATAACTGTGTTGTAACGACTATTTCTAGAGTTGTGATATGTGAGGTATCAAATAAGTTGTTTAAATTTGTTCCAAACTGCCTAATACAAAGTAAAGAAACGGACACCTCACAGTCTTAATGTGAGTTCTTATATTCACTTGTTCTCGTATATTCAAAGTTTTGGAGGGTATACCCTACCCTCCAAAAGTTTTAATACACCAGAAAAAGTCAGGTTTCTTTTTATAATACATAATTTTAAACTCATATTTTATTTCACACTCACTTCAAACAAAATGAGAACTCATATCAAGACGTCTCTAGTTGTTTCTTTGTTTATAGTTCATTTTGGTACAAATTTAACTAATTGTAACTGCCTCTGTTGATATCCCACATTGTGATATTCTATGAAAAGTGGTCATAGTACATGGTCCAGCTTTATGAAATTTAACAGGTTTTTTACATGTTTCCACAGGTGTTACATGATTTTAACACTAGTTTTAGACCAGAAAGCATGTCTTGACAATCTATGTTTGAAAATTAGGCAAAAATACCAATTTTGGCCATTTTTGGGTCAAAACAGTGGTGAAACAGCACCAGTAAAATAGTTTTCACTTGATAAAAAGCAGTCTGTGGTGGTATTCATAAGTGACCTGAAATATCCTAAATTTATATTTTTTAGTGATCTAGTCTAATTTTTAAACAGTCATTTAAAACCAGTTTTGAGGTCAAAACAGTGGAAACATGTAAAAAAAATATTGAATTTCATAAGGCTGGCAGATACAATGTATTTGTGCTGCAACAACTTCTCACAAAGTGGCAAAATATTGGATATCAACAATGATGCTTATATTTCTGCCAAACTGACTCATAATGGAGTGACAAAGACACCTTATATCATTAATGTGAGTTCTAATATTGTTTGATGTAAGTATTGATTAAAAATTATACCCAAGGCGTAATATTTTAAAAAGAAACCTCACTTTTTATTGTATAATCAAACTTTTGAAGGTTACACATGCATTTACAGATTTCAGCTGCATACAGCCGCTTTCATTGACCACAACTGATGTAACTTTATATAAATTGTTTATTAAATTTTTGTCAAATAAAAATATCTGAAATCTGAATCATAATTGTGACATTTAGCCTGAATGCGTTTTTTTTAAGGACATGAAGAGTGATATGAAAAAATCTTGACATCCATTAATTTCACTTGAGAAGAGACAGTCTATGACAATACTTCATGGTGACCCAAACATATCCTAAATTGTATTTTTGAGTGGTGACGGCCTAATTCTGGTGTGAGTTCTGATATTGTTTGATGGTGGTACGAAATAAAAATTGCATTCAAACTGATGTATTTTTTTAAAGAAATCTCACTTCTCCTGCTGTATTCAATTTTTTGGAAGGTAATGTAAACAATGTGAATTATACACCCTTTAATTCCAGGTTAGTTTTGCATTCCTTCTTGCTCTGGGAGCACACTCTTAATTGGCTGAAGAAATTGTTGCCAGTTGTTCTACAGTTTAGCCTGTAAGTAAGTGAAATGGGTGATGTTATGCCATTTGGTCAATGCTAAACATCCTCAACCAAACATCTTGTGGAAGTATGAATTCTCATCTAATGAGAAAGAAACATATTGGGTCATAAAGGCCAACAATGGCGGCCAATTTTCTTTACCATATTTAGAGTCAGGTAAGGGTAAAAATCTTTGATAAGTAAGTGAAACAGAAGCCCAATGTTATTTCAATGGGAAGGATGATTCACTTACTGATCTCAGACTTTGACCCACACCTAACTCCGAGCATGGCAAAGAAAATTGGCAGCCATTGTCGTCAATTTCATGCTTCCACAAAGGTTTGGGTGTCAAAACGTCACCTGCTTCACTTACTTACAGGTGGTACTGCATATCATGCCTAAAGAAACGGCAGAAAGTGACTTACTTTTTACTGTTGCAGCGCCGCACCAGACCGAAAGCAAGATGAGGCAAAGAACCTCCATGGCTTGACACTGCACCAAGAACCCTGCAACCGAGGTGACCGTCACTGGATTGGCGACCCTGCAACCACGACCAGCGACGGGCGAGGAGTGATCATCCAGGATATCAAAGTTTGTTAAATAAAAGTGGATGAGGAAGTCAGGAACAGGCCATATTGCAAATTATTCCAGATTGGGGGACTTCCCAGAATTTTGGGCTGCTGAACGTCAGTGCTCAATTTGGTTGATGCAGGGGAGGGGGTAGGGGGGGGGGTCCGGTAGAATATTGTTTCCGGTTATGTGTGTAGTAAGATGTGGCAATTTTCCAAGCAGAGTTCCTAGTACTTGACTTAGAGGCTTCACTTATACCATATCTATCTATCTATCTATCTATCTATCTATCTATCTATCTATCTATCTATCTATCTATCTTTCTATCTTTCTATCCATCCATCCATCCATCCATCTATATATTTATCTATCTATCTATCTTTCTATCTATCTATCTATCTATCTATCTATCTATCTATCTATCTATCTATCTATCTATCTATCTGTCTATCTATAAATCTATCTATAAATCTATCTATAAATCTATCTATCTATCTATCTGAAGGCAAATTGCACTTAGGGAAATGGAGTCTGGTATACAAGCCCACCAAACATTTGTTGAACGCTGGGTGAAGAGGCAAAAAAAAAAAACGCAGATTATCAAGTGGGCCTATACCTACATACTATGAAACGCAATTGTTACAAAGACATCCCAACAAGCACTTCACATTGAAAAAACATTGAATCAATGTTATGAAAACGTTTAGAAATGAAAACTAACACTTTCAAATGGTTATTTTTTGTATCGATGTCTTAACCTATAAAAAACTTACATGTAAGTATTCTTAACAGTAAATCGATTCATCAAGGTGAGGGAAATGAACAGGCGATATTTTTTCCGTGTAAAACGTCATCAAAGATTGTGTACATCATTTTCAGTACAAAACTTGGCCTAAAAACTTTAATAAACACCCGATTTTCACAATTTAAAAACCTGCATATATCAAGTAAACTCCTCCAAATTCAATGCATTTGTTCATTTTGCTCTATCTGCAATATTAACTTCGCAAAAAGACTTTCGGCGCATTACGCTGAAATGATGCAAAGTTCCAGTGACCACAGCAAACCAGTGGCAGATTTTTTTTTCTTTGAAGGGGGGGGAGAGTATTTTTCTGCCCCGAAATCGAACACTGAATAGTACAGGAGGAAAACATGTACACTGAGCATGTAGCAATTGACAAACTAATATCCAAACTGGTGGTTTTTCATAGCAGAAGCTTATTTATTTATTTTTTTTTTTACACATCCTTGGTTTTATAATATTTTCTTTAAACAAGGGGAGGGGCTTTGAATTTTTCTAAGGGTAATTATTTCATAGAAATGCCTACTTTAAGATATTAAAATCTTTTATTACATGCCACATACCCTCAGGTTGATGGTAAGATCGATACAGTACCCTTTTTTAAGGGTACTTTTCTTGTTAAAATGTTTAGTGCTTGCTGGGCTATCCCTCCTATAGGTGGTATGAAGTCTGGATTGTGAAATTTGGAAAAATATTGTTAAGCCAATGGGACCCTCAGTATAGTCCAACGTCCATTTCAAAACTATAGGATGGTATATTTGCAACTAGCTTCAGTATGGCGAGGGTTGTTTCATTTCCCGTTCTATATCCCTGGCAACAATTCAATACTTTTACAAGATGTATTGAGTCTGCTCCTGCAAATTTGCCCCAGGTCGCATTTCATGACTTTTGGCAACAAATTAACCTTTATTTAATCAGGGCAGATCCATGGAGGGGGGGGGGGGGGGTCCAGGGGGTCTGGACCGCTCCTTTCAAGGTAACATATTCAATCCTGACATGGAGATCCCCCAGCCGAATTGCCTTCGGCCCTTCAGGTCTCACCGTTGGACCTCCCTTTCAAACTTCCTGGATCCGTCCCTGATTTTTATTTCTATGATCTGTTTTTTTTCTCTCAAGATTATTTACAGATTACCGCAATATTACCAGATCCAAATGAGTTCCCCCGTGGCCTAACTGGTAAGTGCGCTTGTCAACTGGCTTTGAGGGCGTGGGTTCAAATCTCACCCCGGGGACTCACTTTAGTCCGAGCCCATGGGACATTAAATGGAGGTGGGTTGTATCCAGTGTTCTATGCTGGGGCAACTGAAAGACCCTGGGCATCCCTTAATTAATAGGGTATGTGCCAGACTCACAGTCTTCTCATCTCATCATCATACGGCGATCGCCTGCCTCGATATAGCCTATTAAGGTGCTGCAGAGGCATAAAACACAAAAAAAACTAACAAACAAACCAGATCCAAATGCCGTGTTTCTGCATCAATCAAAAGTTATGAAGTTGGAGGCCAGATTGACTTGACCTGAAAGTCCATTTATTACATAAAATCAAAGTGGTTAACTATCATGAAAGAAATTATAAAAATTGCGAGGGAACGTTAATAAATTTTGTTTCCATATCCACTCACGGGCTTTGTAAAAAGGACCTTTTGATATAAAATAAATTATAAGGAAGTCAGAAAAAGATAAAATCACTTGATTTGCCATCAGTTTGGAATAATTTTGTATTTGGGGAATTTTAATGATGTGCCTGAAACTCGTATGAAACTTTCATCCAGGATACAGGGATGAGGAAGTTAGGCGACGCTAAATGGCTGAACACGATTCTGTGATGAATTTAATCAAGTTTTTCTCTAATTGCATTAAAAATTTTAAAGATAAGTACAAAACAGGAATTTTAGTAATTATATCAGTATTAACTATCTAAAATCAGGATATGTTTTAAAACAAATCAAATATTGAATGTAATTACACAGATCATCAGCTTGTTCCATAATGAGGGGAAGTTGGCTTGCTTTTTGAAAATTTTGTAAAAGAGAGATATGTCATGTTACTTCTTAGGTCCATTTTCAAGCTTCTGGTCAGGAGAACTTGCCTACACACTTAATGACAATAACAACAATAACAATAACAATGACAATAACAATAAGATTTATTGAAATGAATGAATAGCAAAAAAACTAGCCGAAACCATTTCTTTCTTTTACTTAAATTATAAGCCCAATATATCATCAAATTATAACATAGATATATGCCGAATGGACGATCAACACGGTAAGACTTTAGAGGTAGGGGGGATAAAGATGAAACAGGGACCAATCAGTCACTGACTGGTAATTTCTTTTTATACTCATAGTGTGCATTAAATGAACAGGCATAGATAAATGGTGGGGGGGAGACTGACCCCAGTCTCTTTTTGCCAAACAGCGCTAGCTGTGAGGAGACTGGCAGAATTAATGGTTGTACATGAGTAAATTCAGTTCTTTCACGCCTAAACACTCCAGCTTGGAGCTATTTTTCTGCAATTATTGCTGCTGAAATTCCAAAATGAAAATGCAGCTCTAGTGATAAAGAAAGCTGAAATGTGTCTTTAACTTTCAGGGCAGTTGTTCCACCACAGGAGCACTTGCCTGTCAGTTGCTGCATGTTAATTCTGGCGGAGTTAACTGCTGGTACCAGCTCACTGCTACTGCTTCTCGTGCATGATGTAATTACAGTGGCGTATTTAGGGGTGGGCCATTGGGCCATGGCCCCCCGCTCAGGCCAAAAATTAACATGGAAGAGATAGGAAAAGCCGCGGAGCGCTTCGTATTCACTCCATGTAATGGCCCCCCCTCAGGCCATTTCTAGATACGCCGCTGGATGTAAACTTATGAAATCTGTGGCCAGAGCAGGGTATGAGGGGGGGGGGGGGGCAAAGAGTGGTGATCTGGGCCTGATTTGTGTGTTGGTTCAAATACATCACAGTAGACCTGGCATCCTAATCATTACCGGTTTAATGTCATGAAACAATATTGAAAAAGAATATTGAATGTTAAAATCACTAATATCTTACTTATTTCATTGTTTATCAACATTATAAGCTTACTAATGCGCATTGTAAACAGTCTGTACTGCTGCAAACAGAGTGCACTGTAAAAACAGTACAAGCTATATGGGGGTGTGGGGCATGATGGGTTTCATTAACTCTTTCATTTTTAATAAAGCTAATAGAGTTTGCTAATTCCTTGCTGGCAACATGTAACAATTATTGTTACATTTAGGGTGGAAAATTGTCGTACCCTATTTATCTTCTGCAGTGTACACATTGAGAATCATAAACATTTAAGTTACACAAACATTTAAGTTACACTAACATTTAAGTTACACAAACATTTAAGTTACACACTATGTTTAAGTTATGCACTATGTTTAATTAAAGAGTAGGCATAGAGTCCTCCATAACTTCCGAGGTTTCATTCGACCAACTTCTTTTGACTGTATTTTTGGAAGCCTCATGGAATGCAAGATATACCCTCATCCGATGTAACCGCTGTTTAATGATGGGGTAACTCAGGGCATTTGAGGGTAATTGAGAGGAGCAGAGTTTAGTTGAGGTCAGCTAATTTTACTTAGTTGAAGGGAACAGTTTAGTTGAGGGTAGCTAACTTTTGGTGAGGGAAGATAAGTTTGTTTAGTTGAGGGGAGCCGAGTTTAGTTGAGGGGTGCCAAGTTTACTTAGTTGAAGGGAACAGTTTAGTTGAGGGTATCTAACTTTAGTGAGGGAAGCCAAGTTTATTTAGTTGATCGAGCCGTTTAGTTGAGGGAAGGTAAGTTTAGTTGATGGAAGCAGAGGGCAGTTGAGGAGAGCTGAGGATAGTTGAGGCTAGGTGAGGCTAAGTGAGGGAAACAGGGGTTGAGTTGAGGTTACGATTCGTGTCACAACTGCTTATACAAAACTATATTTTTATTGTTATCTTATTTTGTTATATATATATTTGGGCTCACTATAGGAAAAAATTGTGTAAAAGGCTTTCCTACTCTATCATTGGATAAGAGTTAGTTTTAATCCAAGGAAGACTTTTTTCAAGCACATTCAATATTATAACTTCAATACTTTTCTTTTGGTATTCTGCTAATTTTCAAAGGCTTAATATTCACTATTTTTTCTGAGTTACTGACTTCCATGATTTGTAATCGCTTTTTGATGCTTAAACATGTTAAAAGGCCCTAGTTTTAATCCTATCCATGAAGAACAGCACCAGAAATGTGACTTCAATAATTCAACACTTGGGAAGCCTTTCACCTCATACATGCACAAGTATTAGTCCCAACATACTCTGGTAATGACTTTAGGAGACCACCATTTAATCTTGAGGGTGAGGGCTCGGATTTTTTTTTTTTTTGCGCAGGGGGGCCCGGAGGGCGGGCCCGGAGGGGGGGGGGCCTGGAGGGGGGGAGCATTGTCCTCCAAGTCCATGGAAAGAGCAACCTCCCTGTTATCAGCAAGTGGTCCTGACTGAACGAGGAGGGATGGCAGTTTAAAATTCTGGATTTACAAATTGCTTTGGATTTCTTATCAGATTCAGATTAACCTGATTTCTCTTTCAATTTCTTTTTTTTAAGTTAAGACTCAACTAACACAGAAATTACGAAATAATATTCATACAGATATCACAACAATGATTTAATACTACACGTATAATACAATGTCTGGTTTGTACTCTGACATGATAAATTAACTAGTAATTTGTTGAATACAGGATGTAGACAGACAGACAGACAGACAATATTCATTTATTTGACCATAGAGAGATACAACATGAAATAGTTCAAAAATAATTATATATATACGGTCTTTGGAGACCCACATTAAGGCTACTGCCGCTATCATGTGGGCCATTAAACATAAATTATCAACAAATTTACAACTGCAGGATATCTAGGGACATGCTGTGCGGAGTAAAATTCCTCACTTGTGTATTGTAAAAAAAAAGTGGCACTGGCACAAAATAAAAAACATAGGCTGCGTAGCAGCAAACCTTCAATGAAAGACTTCTTTAATAGACACAGTTACGCCGTAAATTGCATGTAAGTAGTCATGGCCTGAAATATCTGTATGTCTGCTGCCCTGCCATCTGGCCGCCTGCCTGCCGGGGTATGTAAAACAATGGAAAAGCCCAACTAGTCAAATTTGCACATATTATGGTGCACTTTTATGCATCTACAAGGAAAGGATTCTGAGCTGTAGTTCGGAAACCAAAAAGTATATTTATTTATATTTTTCAACATATCTCTAAATATTTGCAGCAAACCTTCAGCAAAACCTTCAGCGAAAGACATCTTTAAAAGATATTCATGGCCGAGTCTTGGCCTGAAATATCTATATGTCTGCTGCCCTGCCATCTGCCTGCCTGCCTGCCGGGGTATGTCAAACCATGGAAAGTCCCAACTATTCAAATTTACACATAATTATTATGGCGCACTTTTATGCACCTACAAGGAATGGGTTGTGAGCTGTGGTTCGGAAACCAAAAAGTATATTTATTTATGTTTTTCAACATATCTCTAAATATTTGTGTTAAAAATGCTTAGAAATCATACCATCAAAAGGCAGTAAAAGATCATATCTATATAGGTACAGTGCCGCCTTTAAGTAAGTGAAACGCATGATATTATGCCATTGCATCAATGTTAAACATCCTTAACAAAAATGCTTCTTGCTAGATTAAATGTCAAGAAAATGATTTTTTCACATTTAAATGTTAACAGTCTGTCTAACAAGTTTGTGGAGATACACCAAATTTTATGTAAAGGATTATGTGACATTTTATTTTTATCTGAAACAAAACTAGATAACTCTTTTCCAAATGCGCAATTTCATGCCGATCAGTACTCCATTCATCGACTTGATAGAAATATCCACGGTGGTGGTCTAATGTGCTATGTGAAAGAATCCATCCCTCACAGATATAGGCCAGATATTGCTGTAAATGATAATGGTATAGAAACTGTTGCAATCCAAATTAAAACTTCAAATAAGAATATGCTTTTCCTACATATCTATAAACCTCCAAATATAGCTGTAAAGTTTTTAGCGGATGCATTAGAAACCATGCTAAATAAATGCCTTTCTGAGTGTGAAACTATTTACATCATTGGAGATTTAAATGTTAACTTTTCAAAACAACCTAACCAACTATCCGAAACTTGTGATATGTTTGATCTTAAACAGTTAATAAAAGAACCCACTTGTTTTAAGAGTCAAAACAATCCAACTCTCATAGATATTATTCTCACAAATAATCCAAAATCTGTCAAGCAGACCATTAACTTACCATTAGGAATAAGTGACTTCCATAACTATATTAGTGCAGCAACAAAAATCCTTTGCCCAGTAAATGAACCAAAACTTGTAAATTATAGATCTTTCAAAAAATTTAATGAAGACAGCTACAGAAACGATTTAGAAACTGCACCTTTTCATGTCTCTCAAATATTTGATGATGCTGAGGATCAACTGTGGTATCATAATACCTTGTTGCTAAATGTTATTGATAACAATGCACCACGAAAACAAAAGATTGTAAAATATAAACAACTACCATATATGAATGACAATTTACGTAAAGCTATTAATGTTAAAGCGTCACTTAGAAGAAAGTATCAGAGGCAAAAATGCCATGAGTCCTGGCATAAGTTTAAAAGACAACGAAACCTTGTCAATAGACTTAAAAGAATCTCATTAAAGAAATATTTCGATGAAAACTGTAATACTCAGAAAAATAAAGGGAAGCATTTCTGGGAGGTTGTTAAACCATTTATGACCAATAATATAAAGACTAGCAATCAAAACATAACATTGTATGATGATGACACTCTGTTAAGTAAACCGACAGATGTTAGCAATACTTTCAATAAATTCTTCGTAAATATTGCTGATGACCTTTGTGAACCAAGTGAAGTTAAGGAAATGTCAGCTGATCAGGTTATTGACCACTACAAAGATCATCCAAGTGTTAAACTAATCCAAAGCTACTCAAAAAACAATGTACAACCATTCAATTTCAGCCCTGTAAATCAAACAGCTGTCCTAAACAAACTTAAACTCCTGCAACCAAACAAAGCAACTGGTTTTGATTACATTTCCCCCAAATTCCTAAACAAAGGTTGCAACGCTATCAGTGTAAATCTCACGCCAATAATAAATAGATGTATTTTAACAAGTAATTTCCCTGACTATAATAAAAAGGCTGAGGTAACTCCTCTCTACAAAAAGTCTGACCAATTAGCCAAAGAAAATTACAGGCCTGTGAGTGTACTTCCTTCAACCTCAAAAATTTTTGAAGGAATCTTATGTGACCAGTTACTTAATTTTATGTCTCAGTCACTGTCAAATGATCTCTCGGCTTACCGTAAACTCTATAGTTGTAATAATGTACTTGTTAAATGTATTGAAAATTGGAGGAAGGCGATGGATGATAATTACCATGTCGGGTGTATTCTAATTGATCTTTCTAAAGCATTTGATAGTTTGCCACACGGACTCTTAATAACCAAGTTACATGCCTATGGTGTTTCAAAAGAAGCATGCTCACATATTATGAATTATCTGCAAAATAGAAAACAAGCTGTAAAATTAGGAAATATCCGTAGTGAGTGGCTAAACTTAAAAAATGGTGTCCCACAAGGATCACTTATGGGTCCATTACTTTTTAATATTTTCATAAATGATTTCTTATTGGACTTAAAGAAGACATGTGAAGTTTATAATTATGCTGATGATAACACTCTGTCATACTCCCATAAAAACTTATCAGTTGTGAAGAATAAGCTTGAGCAAGCCTCTGAACAGGCAATTTTTTGGTTCAAAGCTAATTATATGAAAGCCAACCCTTCCAAATTCCAGGCAATATGTTTCAGTCGAGACAACCAACAAATAGAATTGGAAGTGGAAAATAAAACTATTAAATCTGAACCAGTTGTCAAGCTGCTGGGAATCCACATTGACCAAAAGTTAAACTTTAACCACCATGTCTCAATAATATCAAAAAAGGCAGGAAGACAAATAAATGCATTGCAAAGAATATGCAAATATGTTGACTATGAAGGCAGACTCAGGGTATATGAGGCATTTGTGGCTTCTAATTTTGTGTATTGTTCCTTATCGTACAATACTTTCTCTGTCGGCCAGAGTCGAAAAATTGAGAAATTGAATAAAAGGGCCTTAAGATTAGTATGTAATGACTATGAGAGCACATATGATGACTTATTGATAAAAACGGGTAAAAAGATGCTGTATGTAAACCATAGAAATAATTTAGTGGAATTTGTGTTTAAAGTTATAAATAACTTGGCACCACCAATGGAAAGTAACTTTTTTGAGAAGCAGGTATCTCCATATAACATGCGCGACAGTAACAAAATTGTACTTTGTCAGTTTAATACCATTCAATATGGTAAAAAGTCAATAAGGTTTCAAGGTCCTTCATTATGGAATTCACTCCCTAACTATCTAAAATCTTGTGAAGAATTTAGTTCATTTAAGTCAGCTCTACTAAAAAGTAATTTCCTTAAGAACTGTGACTGTACTTTGTGTATACTATGTTTGAGAAACTCCATATAGTATCAAATGACGCTAACTTGTTATCTTAAAGCAAATTAAAATCAAATGTCGCTAACTTGTTTTGTAATGTAACTTGAGTTTCACCTTTTTCATTTCTCATTTGTATATATCATATTATCGCCTTATTGTTGTGTTATTTTACTTGTCGGTTAAAAGCTTTGTAGCTTATGTTTCTTGTTTTTATTGTCATCACCGACGTGAAATAAAGTTTTATCTTATCTTATCTTTTTTTTTTTTTTTTAGGACGAATTCTCATCCGATGAGAGGAAAACATTTTGGGTCATAAAGGCCGATATGTGAGGCATGTGGGATAAAAATAGCAGCCAATTTTCTTTGCTGTAGTTGGAGTTTGGTATGGGTCAAAGTCTTTGATAAGTAAGTGAAACGCAGGCCCAATGTTCAAACATAGGGAAGGATGGTTCACTTAGTTATCAAGGACTTTGACCCATACCTAACTCCAACTACAGCAAAGAAAATTGGCTGTTATTTTTATCCCACTCGCCTCACACATCGGCCTTTATGACCCACTTTGTTTCCCTTTCATCCGATGAGAATTCATGCCTCCACAAGCAGTTTGGCTGAGGATGTTTAGCATTGATGCAATGGCACAATGTCATGCGTTTCACTTACTTACAGGCGGCACTGTAATATGTGCATCAAATTTCATCCAGCTACATGCAAGTTTTGGGGAAGCAAAAGGGAAAAGTTTGTCAAAAGTGAAATCCAGTTGAAATTCATGCTGACAAATGAAAATATTTGAGACTTGAAAGTATGATACTTGAAAGGTAAACAAATAATACAAATTTTAGCAGCGGCAAACAAGCTTCAGAGAATGACGGGTTTCAGTAAAACTTTCGAAGGCAAGAGACTAAAAGTCAGATCAGTTAGAGAAATGGAGAGATAAAATTCTGGTGAAGAACAAGAACATGTCAAATATGGAATTAGAATTCAAAAGAAAAATCTAATTAGCCAGTGGTGCAGCTAAGGTTTTTCTCCAGGGGGGGGGAGGCAAATGACCCTCAATTTGACACAATTTCCCCAAAAAGTTATCGGCAACAAGTAGTTTGCTCGACACAGTTTTTCACTTTTGACAAACTCTACTGTAATCTCAAATAAAGCAAACAATATATTTTCAAACGCTTTGAACATGACGCTGCCAGTACCATAGGGTGGTCCAAGATTGTATGTGAAAACAAATCTCCTAAAACCTCGAATATGAAGTCAAAATTGATGATTACAAACTCATGCAAAATTTCAGCAAAATCGATCAGTATTTAGAGGTTGTCAAATCTTTTGAAATTTATAATGTAATTCCTCATTCGCACAACTGAAAAACTGGTCGATTTCCAAGAACTTCCTCTGAAATGAACATTTAGACCGCTCAGCGCAAAAAGTAGTTTAGTGGAAAAATGGGATTTTGAGAAAAAGGCCTTTTACTTTTGAACAGTTGTTTTCAGTTCTTGCTCGGTAAATACTGGTCTGATTTGAATGATTTTTGGTACGTACATTCATATATACATTTTCTACAAATGTATATTTAAAAAATGATGCTAATATTATTACTTTTTTATGAAATAAGACCAATGCTCCTTCTTGCATTAAACAAAGCATTATCAGTGGGGCAAAAAGGAGCATAGATGCACTAAGCTCCTTTTTGCGCCGGCTTGTTTCGGTGCAAAAAGGATCTTAGTGCTAGTATTTTTGCTATCTTTGTTACAGGTGATTTCATTAGTACACGATTCTTGGGTTCTAGACCCACCAAATACATGACATTTTTAGTCAATCTGATTGGTTTAGAAGCAACAGAACGTCACACATTGGATTTATAAAACGTAGTAACTGCTTGTTTAGCATTGATTCCTCACAACCAAGTATGAATGACAAGAATCGCATGGTAATGAAATCACCTGTAAGTAAATTTCAGTGCCAAAAGGTGCATAACAGCACTATGCTCCTTTTTGTGTTGGGTGAAATTTTCTAATGGCAGAGACAAAAAGGGACAACAAAAACTTGAAAATTCCACTTTATTCCACAAAATGTGTCATCCTGTACTTTGACCAGCAATATCTCCTTTAATTGAACCCGCTTTGTTCCAATATTCACAGGCATTAATCCTAAGGTCTTGAACTTTTGAAATATGCAATAATTCAAAAAGGGACTTAGTGGCACTAAGACCTTTTTGCGCTCAGCGGTCGATTTTTTGTGTTCTCTTTTGTATAAAAAAAGTAATATCTGTGTGGGGGTTATCTTAGATTTATTATCTTACGAAGTAAAGTGAAATCAAAGTCCTGAATTTTGGAGATTTTGCATAGCTCACTTACAACGAGTCTGTCACCTCCAAATAAGCGATGGAGTGTATCAACAATTTTTAGTTTTTAAACACAATGACCTAATGACCTAATTGTGAAGTCATGAATCACAATGGAAACAAAGGTATTATTTCGACATGTCAGTTACTTTACCATCCATTCAGTTACTTAAGTTTTTTTATAGCCAAAAAACAAAAAACTTAACTCAGGTCAATAAAAAGCTTCTATGTCCATATTACTTTTTGAATGAGTTTCGTGCACACGTGAGATGAACAAAATCGATTGCACAATGCCAAAACTGACCTCACCCTGAAGACTATCTTCTTTTTCACGGATAGAACAGTGAGGAAATGTATTCAGTGTCTAGGTCATTAGCTCAGGAAGGTTTGGTATGGTGAGTATTGTTTCATTTCCCATTCTTTATCCCGGATAATATAAATTAAATATTTTAACAAGACATATTGAGTCTGAGTCTGTGAATTGGCGGCAAATTAAACATTTATTTTCAGGGGTGGATCTATGGGGGGGGGGGTCCAGGGGGTTTGGACCCCCCCCCCCCCTTCAAGCTAAGATATTAATGTCGACATGGAGATCCCCCAGCTGAATCGCCTTAGGGTCTCGCCGCTGGACCTCCCCCTTTCAAAATGCCTGGATCTGCCCCTGATTTGTATTTCTATGATCTGGTTTATTTTTACTTTTTTTAAGATAATTTACAAATTACCGCAATATTACCAGCTCCAAAAGCCATGTTTTGGCATCAATCAAAAGTTATGAAAAGTTGGACAGAACTTTTGGAAAACCCCTCCTAATTAGCAGCCCAGCTGGCCACAGCACAATTGACCCAATCAAGTTCCTGTCTGTGGTCCTACAGACAAACAGGGAGTACTGCTTTCTATGATCTGATTGGTTGAGAAAAAAACAATCAAAGTGAGGTCACCAATTCAGAAAAGTGTCGTGACGTAACTCAGTAGGTGCCTACGCTAGGTCACAAATGACAGTGGAGAGCAGATTGGCTTGACCTGAAAGTGTTTTTATTACAAAAAATCTAAGCAGATAGTTACTTATCACAAGAGAAATTATATAATAATTAAGAGGGAAGTACCTTGTTGATATAAAATAAATTATAAGGATGTCATAAAAAGATAAAATCACTTTATTTTTTATCAATTTGGAATAAATTTGTATATTATGGGGAATTCTAATGACGTGCCTGGAACACGTATGAAACTGTCATCCAGGATAGAGGGATAAGGAAGTTAGGCGAAGCTAAATGGCAGAACACGATTCTGTAATGAATTTAATCAAGTTATTCTCTAATTGAATTTAAAATTTTAAAGATAATTACAAAATAGGAATTTTAGTAATTATGTCATTATAAACTATCTAAAACTGGGATGATTTAAATCAAATCAAATATTGGATGTAATTACATGGATCATTAGAATGTTCAATAATGAGGGGAAGTGGCTTGTTTTTTTAATTGTAAAAGAGAAATATGTTATGTAATGCCATCTATGGTTCATTTCTCTCTCTCTCAGAGGTAGCTAATTGATGTTATTGAGTAGATGGACTCATTACCGGGGATCCTGCGGGAGACACCCTAGCACTTGCCACCACGAAACACCTACCCAAGAAATACCAGAGGCTCGACAGTTTAGGTTCACTTATTCATTTAATACTCAATTTATAGACAGTTACATCAAGAGTCATTCAAAGAACAGAAGCTATTCAACTTGTCAATACATCAAACAACGATCTTAACGAATTACATATACCATTAACTAAATGCCATCTCAATCAACCATGACCTGGGGTTCCTTTAAGAGAAACCTTTGATCATACCTCTAACAACAATACCCTTACCTGACGAATCGTCACCGCGTCAGGGAGACAGGAAGCCCCCCTGCTGCCTCAGCGGGAGCGGGCTCTCTTCTGGCTGGGCAAACAAGCTTGCCCCCAGAGATTGCTACTAGGGTGTTCTGCGGCTGCGCAGAAACACGAGGGTAACTGTTGCCATGGAAACATGGGGTGAGTTCTACCCCGTTGCTATCATTATAACTCATTACACAATAATATAATATATTACATTACTTTTATACAATAATAATATAAATGACATTACAGAATTAAGGTCTTGAGGTTCATGGTGATTTGAGGAAACTTCCTATAAGAGGAAAGAATGAAGACACCTCTGAAGCTAAAAGCTCAGCGGTGACATCCCGACCGATCGAGGATTTGTTATAAGATCGTTTCTCTCCGGTTTGAAGAAAACATCTTTTTAAACTTACAATGGAATATGGATTACATTCATTTAATAGTGAATTAACATATACTGTGCCTAATAATGTAACTTTCATTGAAAGGAATGCTTTTCACAATTGCTTTTAAAGATGGAAGCCTAAATGCTTCATGCTGATTAACAAAACGATTGAAAGGATTATTAATCGATTTTGTGCTTGATACCAATTTAGGTATAAACAGAGGAAACGCGTCTCATTGCACCTGAACTTTGTGAGTGCTTTAATGAAAGTTGTGGTGACATCAGGGTGATGTAACCACTACCACCGGGCAGGCGGAAGGGGGGGAAAAATTTTAAGATGAAAATCGGGCGTGTGCAATATGCCCATGAAAGACAATTTGGAAAAAGGGAAAAATTTTGAAAAAGAAGCAAGAATATGACTTGCATCGGTGACATAAAGGAAAGGAACTGAATGACAGTCCTTTAATGGCGTCAATGAGATGCTAGAGGGGAGCTCAGATAGAAAAGTGGAACCTAGATTTTAATGATTGACAAGAAAGGACAAGTTATTCTTATGACCTATTCGTCAAATTTTGCATTTTTTTTTGTGAATCGTTGGGTGCGGAAACCAACGTTATTTTTGGAAGTAGAGCCGCTAATTACATGGCTCCTCAGCAAAAGAGACTCAAGCACCAGGCGAGTCAAATAGCCGTTTTTATCAAGGGCAGTTACGGGTATCATCCCTTGCGTGTCATTGGATATGCACGAAGCTGAACCAAAACGGTAAGTTAAAAGCATTAATTGCATTAAGACAGGACAGCCTTATAAATTTAAATGGGCTGGTATGTCCGATACCCTAAACTACAAAAGTAAGTAAATGACATATAAGCTATAAGCAATGTAAAAGCAACAATTAAAACCATGAACGAAACATAATCAAAACGCAAATATCGGTAATAGCATGGATCAAAGCGACAATTAGCAGAATAATAAGCAAAATGATAAAACAATAGTCCAGTATGGAGATAAATAAATCAATAGTGGACTATAGTTTCGTAAAACTTGTTACATACACTCTAAACAATCCGAATGAACTGTAGGCATAAGGCGTACAGAGAATTAAAACAATGCGAAAATAGGTAAACAATATATTGGTACGGTGAAGTGATATTGAAAGTACATGTACATACTAATACACCTGAGAAAACTTGTATAAGAAGCTGGCATGCACAATGCATAGACCAGAATAATTATCAAATGAGGGTAAAACATAGACTTAAAATAAGATAGACATATGAGAAATGAGATCAGGTGTTTACAGAAATAGTTCAGTGCAAGAGTTGACTTGTGATAACTGTTCGTGGACACGTCGAGACATGACCATTGGTGAAGAATAAATATTGCATACTGATTTGGTCGATGCAGAAATGTCTAATTAGTGATGCATTTTACACAATACGATTTGAGAGTCAATACATAATGTTAAAGATAACGTTATCTATACACGTGTGGACGAGAAGATTGGAAGAATCATTGATTGGAGGAGTCAGTGATATAAGTCATTGATATAGGGCGAAGGGTGCAACACCGACGCTCCGTGCGTGGTGCAGAGGATGGGACGTTGACAGCAATGTGCTTGTCAAGGTCAAACGGGGTGTCGACAGCGATGTGTTTCTCAGGGTCGAACAGGGTGTCGACCTGGCAACTTGAAAGATGCCGGACGTCGTGGACCTAATGGACGAGCTGCGAGAGTTCGAGGTCCTATTACCATCCACCCAAAACGATGAGGGGGTTGTTACTGTTCTAACAGATACAGAACAGAATTGTCAACTTGCATGGCTGGTTATTCAACCGTGCGCGGCTTTACCGAAGGGGCGAAGTGAATGGAAGCGACGGGAGACTACCATGTCACGTCGGTAAATGTCAGTTCGGACGAACATTGTCTCTGTGAATGGAGCACAGGCGAGGTGCAAACCGGAGTGGTGGAAATAGCGAGGTGTTGTGCCATGTGCGCAACAACCATGGCGGAGACAGCAAATGTTCTGAGCGAGTAACTGGTATTTTGGTGATTATGCTGAAGACTCGAGGGACTGATATATCTGCAATACCGCGAAGACTTGCCAGACCGGCCTCGTTGCGTGACTGACCCAGGTTAGGGTCAGGCAGAAGAGGAGGTGAACTGTTTATCACCACTTTTATGTGAGGGTGAGGCGGGAGAGGAGGTGACTCGTTTGTCACGACTTTTATGTGTGTATGCAGACAATCCCGATACTGGGTGGACCGTGATGGGTCATGGAGAAGAAGACGTCGTCATGAGTCTTTCATTTATACACTTTCTGAGATCACAATGTTCTTTGCGAGCACAACCTTGTGCGGGAACGCTAGAGAATGCGTGGTGAGGAAACTCTTCTGAACTAGACACAATCCAGATTAGTGCCTGTCGATGGTAACGAATAGCAGGGGCAATCCATGTTAGCCTCCTGAATAAGCGAGTTACCCAGAGGAAAAGAGTTTCATTAAGAAGATGCATGCCAGAAGCGAGTTGGGACAATCCATATTAGTCACCAACTGAAAACGAGGCGATGCTCTTCAAGCACGATTGTTCGTTGATTCTTGCTTAAGAAACAGAGGCAATCCATGTTAGCCTTCTGTCAAGAAGCTAAGCAGGAGATGACATCATCCATATCATCATACAATGTGAGCTTGGTTGCGAATGGTGACATGTGCGACGAAGACTGCACAATGCCAAGCCAGACACAAAAGTTCAAAGAAAGTTCTGCAGTAATGTTGCCCCATGTTGAAACCAGGTCAAAGCAATGATATGCTTGCCGTGGTTACGACGGAAATGGAGTGAAACGGAATGTTCACACTAGTGGTCGCCCCGAAATGGTGCCCTCTTCATATTGCCATGAGATGATGACAGGAACATGGCCGACTCGGAGTGGTCGTACGTCCTGTCGGAGCGTGGTCCCATGCGCAATCGTGGTGCCCAATTAGAGGTGGTGCCCAAATCGACTGACTTTCGGATGTCCAATCAGACGTGTCTCTTGATAGGGTGCCCATGACAGTAGAAGTCATAGTGGAAGCACAGGAACTGTAAAGACTCTCTCAGATCAAAGGTTAGAGAACATATGCATCGAATGTGTCTCTGATCATAGGTGCCCACAGCAAGTCTTGCACTGATGTTTGACGACCAGCCCGACCAGCAACTCGTGATCAAAGAGACATTCCCGCAAATTATGTGACAACACAGCATTAATATGGTATGAAATAGTCATACTGAAGTTACTTTAATAAAACAGGCTAGGAGCTCAACCAATGAGGTTGCTGCAAACAATATGTAAGAAAAGGCACGTGATATATAAAATATAAGATAAAGTAAATAACTTAATGATCAATAAATACGAAAAAGGAATATAATAATTGGTTGGATAAATAATCTGAATCCCAGCAAGATGCTGGTCGTTATGTGTTTATAATTAAAAAAGGAAAAGGATGTTGTTTAAATGTAAATAGAAAGATAGCAAATCACGGCAAAATTGATGCATCATCATGCTGATCAGCTCCCCAAGATCAAAATGAATCACATCAATAAAATAAGAAGGTCACTCTGCAACTTGAGTATAAGCTTGTGAAATCTTTTGGATGAACAATTTTGCATAAGACGTATGTACGCAATATATGCATACATACAAGCATATGTCATTAGAATGTACCCGTACAATCGAACCAACAAGGTGTGATTCTTCACAGACCGACTGAATGTAAGGGTATGCAAGCATGGTAATAAAAGGTTAAATGCAAAAATACGCATGCAGATAAAGTAGAGAAAGGAAAAATGCAGTTATAATGCAATTGTAACATGAAACGTTATCTCAAGGAAATGCAGTGCAAAGATAAGTAATCATAATCATGCAGTAAAAAAAATAAAATCAGACGCTGGTACTGGTATCGTTAGGAGAGGGGGGTGGTGGAACAGGAGGGGGAAAGGTTGGGCGGAGCAACAGTGACGTAGGACGAGTGGGGCGTGGTTCCAACTCGATATCAACTACTGAGCGATTAGGGGGGGTATCAACTCGGGTACCCATGCGAGGGGCCGATAGTTGCCGGGGTGAAGTGGACCGGCGAGACGGGGTAGTCCGCCTTGGTGGGGTTGTACGGCTCGGTATCCGAGTAGGGGGGGTCATTTTCTTTGACGCAGCCAAACCAGAAGTGGTGGCATAAGGTGCGATCTGTACTGAATGGGTAGTATCCGGTTCCATAACATTGGTGGGCCGAAATTCCATCTCCCTTTGACGAAGTTCTCTAATTAGAGCTGAGTAAGGATTAAGCTCTTGAGTATTAACAACTTCTTGCATGTTATGGCCCAATTTGTAAAGGTGAACCGAGTCAGATGCGAGCATAGTCACCGCAAACTGTCCTTGCATAATCTGCTGTAACTTTTTCTGCTTGTATAAAGGAACGTTAATGAGTCTAGGGAGTTCTACGTTAAGTGAGTCAATCTGCAAAGAGCACAATGCAGTATCCCAGTTGGGTTTAAGTATACTGTATAATCTGTGATGGTCACACTTGAAACTATTAGGACAAATGACACCTTTAAGAGAAAGTGTAGAAAGGTGAGACTTAATAGTAAGGACATATAGAAGTAAGCGTTGGTGTCCACTATTCAATTCCATGAATATTTCGATCTGTGGAAATTTGCGGGTTTCAGGCGAGCGATGCATCACTCTGAAGTCCCTGCAACATCTATGAAGACAACGCTTAGCCAAACTCACTACCATGTAAAAGACGCAAATAGTAAGAAGGTGAAGGGTAGTGATGTGTATAAGACTGACAGGACTTAGAGAAACAGGGTAAATTACATAGTTGACCGAATCGCAATTCAAAGGGCGTCCGGGGAGGACTAGGTTGGCATGGGATGGTTTAAAATGAGTAGCCATTACCATAGAGGATAAAAGGCCACTAAGGTATCTACCACGACAATACATAAATATTACCAAAATTAGAGACAAATACCCGGCTATGGAACCGATGAAGGCAAAACCACGGATCCAATGGCGAAGGCTGAACCAGGCTGAAAGATAGAAGGAAGCTTCCAGCTCGGCCCATTTAAGGAGAAAATCGTCACCCTTTTGTTGGATAAGGCGACTAAGTTCCTTAAGCTTAATAATGCCATGTGTCATATTGGCAAGTGAGGTATTTGCTATTCTGGCAGCCACTGCAAATTTAGGCAAGGTGAAATTTGGCATGCCATAAGATTCATATGGTGGTAGTCCTGAAAAGTTAAATTCACGTTCAAAAGAATGCATCGCAATTGCGTTGATAGTATAGTTAATTAAGAAGGGTTTATATTGGTTATTTTCGGATGCAGGACATCCTGTAATACGCCTGGGAATAAAGCCTGAAGGGGAGGAGAATTCGCAAAAGCAAAACTGGCCACGCTGAAGCACAGCGTAAAGGCTACCAGGAACGGGACGTGCCACACGATCATTAGAGCAACGTCGAGTCCATGGGAGTGATAAACCAGTAACTAAGAGCTGGTTACCTGCGTCTATAACACGAGGTGCTGCTCTAAAGGGTTCAAAAAAATAATCGACTTGACAGAGGTCGGAAATGACGTCTGCAGTAGCATTCGTGTATATTGCAGTGTTGCAGGATAGTTGCGAGCTATCAATTTGAATTGTTGACTCTGTACAAAGAAATTGATCGTCGATGTTGAGACATTCCTGGAGCTCTTCAAGACTGAGCTCCAAGAAGGAATCGTGTTGCACTCCCAGAAAAGGTTTTGGAATAGAGATACGAGTGTAATCATGATTAGACTCGCGGTCTTGGAAAGCAGGGGTAGCTACCACAGGTACGTGGAGTGACTCTGTGTGATACAATGTGTAAGGTTGAGAATTCTTAGGTTGGATTGGCCAGAGGAGTTGTAATAAGAAACCGTTTCGAGTGGGCATAAAGATTGGTTGGGATTTCTGATAGATATGAGCCAAATCCGTGAAAGCTAGTTGATAACTATTGTGCCACGAATATAATACTGTTGATACTTTGTGAACCAATTTATGAACATATGTGGCTGGAAGAACGTGTGGTGAGATTTTACCTGCAGCCAGCTCATGGAAGGCTGTAATTAATTTATCAGCTTCATTCAAAAGTATGTGAAGTTGCTGTATTTGTTGGGACCAAAGCCTGAGATATTTCGAAGTCAGTAGGCTAAGGATCCTTGTGGCTTGAATCTTACGTTGTAATGCGTTTATAGCGTTACTAACCACAGCAAATTGGGAAATAATTTCCTGATTAGTTTCGTTTAAAAGTGTATGAATTAATCTGATGTTTCTAGAGGTGTTGGTGAAGGTACTGGCTATGACGTCAATGGTAAGAACCAAATCAGAACGCATCTCAAGGAATGCGTCCCTCATAAGATTCTGACGTGCAGACATAGACTCAATAGTATTTACAAAAATTTGATCTCTCTGTCGTCTAATATTAGCAGACATACCTGCTCCGGCCTGTGGGATAGTAACTGAAAGCCAGAAAGCAGTACTGTCTTCGGATTGCCAATCCTGGGTATTAATATTGACACGAAAAGTTTCATTAGTAGATTGCATTAATTGTTTAGTTGTATTAGACGTATCATCGGTATTGGGTAAGGCAAGGGGATCTCGAGGTGTTGGTGTACGACCCGCTCGTTTAGGACGACTGGGTGGCGAGTATTGATCAAAGAAGGGGGGCATAGTGGGTGGAGGGGAATATGAGAATGTGTCATGGACAAGATGCGGTTGTGAGGCTGCCCTCTTAGCATGGTGGTGGACTGCTGAAAGAGGAGGGGGGGCGATGGGGGCAGAATGCGTTGGGGGAGGCGGACGATATTCTTCAAAATTCTGTTGAGTAAAAATAGTCGATATGTGTGCTAATTTAGATTTTAAAGCTGTTTTATAAGAATCAACTTTATCAATAGTGTTCTTTAAGAGTGGAGCGAAATCAGAACATATTGCAGCAATTAAATCATCAGGGGATTGACACATGTCTTCAAACATTGTGAGGTCCCAAGTGAATGTGGGAATGTGGAAATCGGGATAGAAAATATTGGCATTGATGATAAAGAATTCAACACTGGGAAAAATTTGTCCCCTATAACTATAACCAACGCCATAATCTGGGCGGAGAAGCTGTGCGGGTGCAGAGCTCCAGCGTGAAGCTGCATCTGGTGGAAAAAGACCAGAGCTGCTCCTGGCTGCAAGAGCGTCTTCGTGATTGACAGATGCAAGAAGCTGCATATGACGTAATTGGTCTCTAAGGGAACGGGGTGAACGGAGCAAGGGGATTGAGTCACATGCTTCGAAGGTCATATTTTGGATAGGGAAGGACACGTTACCTTGACAAGTACCAGAAATCCTAGTGGTATCTGGCAACGTGTTCAAGAAAACTGCAAAATCGCAATAACAATTAAGAGGGTTAGATGTTAGGTCAAGTTCTTTCATTTCAGGTGAAGGAAAGTAAATTTGCATGTTAACGCCATCTAAATACTGCAGATGGTTCTGTTGCAAGAATATATATTCCAGATGGTCTCTAATAAAGAAAGGACCAGAAATTCTATACAGGGAGTTGTAACTAAGGTCTATTACAGCTAAATGACGAATATCTCTATCTCTAATTTCAAAGGTATGAATCTGATTATGAGATAAATTTAAGTAGTAAAGTTGATCGACATGTCTAAAATATGCTCTGGAAATAAATGTTAGTTTAGAATTAGTTAGTTCAAAAATGCGCAGATTTGGCGTGTTTGTTAATGGGTCTCTTAATGATCGTGAAGTAGTAATATTTCTGAGTCGAAGTACCCTAAGAGATGTTGGATAATTGAGATTATGTATTCCGCCAAGACAATCTTCTATAACTATTTTAACTAAATTTAAGACATTAAATTGTTGAGTTTTCTGAAAATAGAAACCCTGAAGAATAAGTGTTTGGAGAAATGGTTTCGGTCGTGTAAAATTAAAAGATTGTTGTACTGATAGATTAGGCAAAAGATTGGAAACTTCGAAAGCAACATTAGAAGCTTGTAATTTCAACTGTTGTATATTATTGAAAGGCATAGAAGATGGGAGGCGAGTCATATCTGGTAGATGGAGTCTAAGGGATATCAACTTAGTTTGTGAAACGCCGAGATGGTTCCAAGGAAAAGATGTTGAACCATGTATGGTAAGGTCTAAATGAGTTAATTGGGCCCGTGGTAATAGAGGTAATGCAGGAGACGATAAATCTCTAAGCAAGGTAAGTTGTAGGCGTCTTAAACGGTAAAGGGAAGTCCATGGAGCAAAAACAGAGGCGTCATCAAGGACTAAATTAGTAATAGCATGTAACTGTGAACGTGCTTGAACGTACTGTACATGAGTCACCTGAGTGTTTGGTAGATCTAAGAAATTGATCTCAGGAAATGAGTCGATAACGTCGGGGAACATTACTTCAGAAGTAAGATTTTGTAACGTGAGATATCTCATAAAAGGCATAGTCGTGAAGAAAGACATAATGTCCTTAGTAAGTGGACCAGAAGAAAGAATCAGTTTTGTGATACGAGGTGAATCGGGAGGCCATACACATGGTGGTGTAGAAAAATTGGCTCCCAAATCACATGCGAATATGTCTCGTTTGCGAGAACACCATTCGTTAAACATAGAAACTCTACAAGAAGCCATAGGTTGTTCTTGTGCTTGAAGCAAAGTACGCTTGGCCCAAACGGCGGCCGTATTTGGATTAATGGTAAATCCAAAATTCTTATAAAGAAAAGCGTCTTGCTCAGCAATTCGTTGCAAAGCAGATGGAGGTGGTGATTGAGCTGGAACCAAGGGAAGGAATAGGAAGGGAAAAAGGACAATTAGCGTCATTGTAATGTTTATAAAAAGGATGAGGTAGCAAGGTATATAGTTGGCTAAAAGTTTTTAGCGTCACTAGAAAAATCAGGTAATACTATAACTATCAACCAGTAAGGTGGTGAGAAAGACATGATTAGGTGAACGTAGACATACACATAAACGAAGATAAGAGGTAAAAGGAGTTCATAAGCAAAGTTACATAATGGTAATGATTAGCATACATAGTGCGCAAAATTCATCAATCAGGTCGACATACCCTATGCAAAACGAATATAATTATCAATACACAAATAATTATCAATGGAAATAAGTATTCATAACATTTAGGCAACACGAGTTTTCCAACCACTTTTCCTATCATATGAAAGAATGCCGTGTATGTCAACAGAAAATGCAAGAGATGTACTCTAAGATCATACGTAATCACTGAAATCGATAGAATCGACCAGACCTGAAAATATAACAATATCCGTCAAAGAATGTAAGTTAATGAAGCACTTTCCCGCAAATTACACGCGTGTAAGAAAAATTGGGAGTATCGTTATTGTGAACTTTCCTTAATACAAAACAACTTCTGAACTTCATCAACAACACTCAATGCCTAAAGAAATTCCCAGTTTACTAATTAGTAAACGCATATGCAGATTGGTGGTCCTAAATGACCGGTAAATGACTCTTTGAAAAAAATGTACTTACATAATGTTGCAAGCTGTATGTACGACTGCTGCCTCTCTACAGGTGTAAAGATTAGAGCAGGTAAGCTAAGGTTTTACTGGCTCCGCAAGAGCTGGGCCCTGTGGGCTGAGCCGAAAATTTTGCAGCAGGTAGCGTGCCATATAAGGTGCAATGATGCTACCAAGGCAACAAGAAACTGCTTCCCACGGCAGTCTCGGTGAAGCCATGGCAACACGGAAAGCGCCCCCTGCCGGGCTATGTTGTGATGCCATACCATGTAATGAACTATGAAAAAGGAGTTAGCTAGCTAGCTAGAATTTGTGTAGAGTAAGTTGGTCATTTACAAAAAAAAAAAATTCTCTTTCCCCAAAATGCGAAGCGATGCTACAATCACTGGGTGAGCAAGGTCCACAGAAACGCATGAAAAGTTGTGCTAAGTTGAAACACACGGCACAATGCCGGACAATTGAAGTAACCACATCGGCATGAGCCGGAACAAATGAAATAGCACAAGATATCCCCAAATCATGGTCGGGCTCCCAGTCCGACAGGCAGAGAACTTGCAACATATTGAGATACGTACTCAAAATAATATGCTGCACAATGATTATAAGAAAAGATGCTCAAGGTAATACTCGATCAGAGCAGTATAATAATGCTCAATCGAAGCAGTACCCACACGGTATGACGGCAAAGCGGTGGACAAATTGTAAGAAAACACTCTATCAATAAATGCATATAACACTTCTCAAGTGGCAAGATATTTGACGGCTAATATCTGCAATAAACGACACTCACGACATAAGCAGAAATGCAGAAAAAGAAACTAGTCAGTAATACTCAAGTAAAATGGAATATCTAAAAATGCAGAATGGAATATATACAAAATGCTAATGATACGAACATAGTAAATTTAACCAAATTAATTCAACAAGTGTTACCCAATATCATAATCACGTTATCCAAAGGAAAAATAATGTTACCATAAAAGAAAACCTTCATACAATAATCTCACTATAAAAATAGTCGCGTAACTGAAAGATAATTAAGGAACAATTCTAAGTAGTCATAAAATGTTATAAAAGGCAATTGAATGCTTAAAGACAATCAGATTTACTAAGGAAAAATCACCATGGATCTTTGTGGAGATACTCTGTCTCTGAAATATGCGTACCAAATAATGGTGTTTGCTGAGGATAAAATGATAAGCCAATAAAGTACTATATCAAGAAGGTAATCGAATTTAAAGAATTGCAGTCGGGCTGTTAAAGAACAAAAGGCCAGAACAAGGGAATACGTGGTCAATGCTGCGAGGAGACAGTGGCCAATCATATGGAAATACTATCGATTGGTCACGAGGAACACACTGATAAGAAATGGAGAACAATTCTCAACGAAGAATGGCAAGCTTTAAGAACATTGTTGGTGGGCTCAAAGCAGATGAATAATCCGGCTGAATGCGTGTGAGCTACAGAAAGGACTTAACGGTGGTTAACCGTATTGGTCTGGGAACGAAGTGAAGGGACTACACCCTCCTGGTGGCATGTAAGGAACGAGTTGGCGATGCAACAAATCGATGGTGAAAGTGCAAAACCTCGTATGTCAAAATTTTGCCATTTTTAGATTTTGGGTGGAATGACTATTTCAATATCCAATACATGTTGTCAATTGGTCAACTTGCCAGTTTGCTGTTTGTTGAAGCTGTAACACACTGGTAACAGAATGATTTCCCCAAACCTTGTATGTCGATTTGTTCCAAAAAGTGAAAGTGCAAAACCTCGTAACTCAAATCAGAACTTAAAAGCTCATATTTTCGGATATTTCAACTTTTTTTGAAAAACAATGATTGCGGCACTTTTTTATGGCTCTCAGGAAATTTCCCTATTAAAAAATCTATACCTCCCTATATTTGTTTTAGTGATGTAGGCTATTGAAAAAAATTGTGCATGAAAATTTGAAAAATTGCTATTTTCTCCATTCTTGCTAATGTAGCCACTAATTAAAATTAGCAGTTGTTATTTATTATGGTCAAATCATAAATTTTACTGTATAGCTATAGATTGGAAGTACATTCAATGCTGCAAGTTGCTTAGAAATGTGATAAATGATCGAGTTACGAGGTTTTGCACTTTCACTAACTTGCAAAAAGTGAAAGTGCAAAACCTTGTAACTCGACATTTTCATTCATATCTGATGGTAGCATCAATGCAGGGGTCAACGACCTATGACAAAAAATTATGCTAAAATAGGGTCTCACTTTCTATAAATCACGTAGAGCCTAACTCGCATATAAATGAACATTACCATAAAGAATTATCTGTGATAGTTTTTTCCAATTTCTGAAAAACAGCTTTTTTTGACTTACGAGGTTTTGCACTTTCACCATCGAAATGCAAGGTACCATCGCACATTGTTGAAATGTGCGGATCGAGAACTCTTGTTGAGGTTTAAGGCCTGTTAAGGTGTACTAATGCAAATATTTGAAGGATATGTGGTAATAAAGAATAGACGAAGCATTATAATTGTTAATGGTTTATAACGTATAAGTCAGCAATATAACGTACATATTGAAGGAAAATGTAGTAGGTGTTGTGACTACATTTGGTCAGGAACTGTTCGAGATATCGGAGTTCTATATTATATCATACAATTGTTCGATTAACGAGAAGAAAATGCACTCAATGGGTTTTACTGTTCCTTGTTCTAATGAAGTGTATATTTTAAAGAAGTAAATGGATCTGAATGGGTCCACTAGTTCATAAGATTGAAAAGAAACCTGGTCACTGTTGTTTCAGAATCGACTTCAACTTGGTTTGCTGTTCTTCTGCGTCATGAAAATCTTCAGGTAATTCCTGTATCTGATGGAGTCGCTGAGAAAGCATCAACAGTGGAGGTGACGATACTGGAGTCGATGTATAAATCGGCAGTGATGTGACCATATGTACTTCCTGTTCATCGTCAAAGAAATGGCGATGGCGAAAAGGCTTTGGACGTAATGGTGGCAAAAAATGTGTAGGCTGAGCAGCTGCTTCGGCTGTCATGCTGTAGCCTGGGAGGTCCTCATCCGTTGACCATGATGAATCGGCTGTAGATGTGGGACTAGGACAATCAGAATCCCATCCATTGACAAAAGGTTTTTGCTGAGCATGTGTGCAAGCCACGTAATTGGCTGCAGAGTTAAAAGCATCAATATCGAGGGTTGGAGGCGAATGGAAGATACATGTAGCCTCGGTCTGAGTTGCTACAGAAACCGTCTGCTTAGGTCCCTGAAACTGAGCAACTTGCTGAAGCTGAGCAACTTCCACACCAATTGATGTAAGCCATTCCAGGTTGCGGTGTGAAGGTGGATAGGACATTCGCCTTCGATGCATTGTTCCAGATACACTGAGGAAGCAGTAGTGGAGTCAATGGAAGACAAATACCAAATGATGGAGGGGCCCATAAACAAGGGGTAGAATATCCAGGGAGGGGAGGGGGTGGGTGTATAGGCGAGGAATCACAGCTGGTGTGAAGATAGGTCTGACTAATTTAGATGTAAGTGAATACACATGTGTTCGGATTATGTAATTAGAATGAAACTGCTTGAATGTTGTTGGAAAGCTGTGTTGTGGCTTGTATCTGACCGTCACTGCTTGCTGGCAGGTCGGTCGGAGCGATGAATTCATATGTCATGAATTCATATGTCTCATTAAGCCATATGAGATCTTAAAGGCAACTACAAGTCTGTATAACAGAGGAGAATGATAACCAACTTTGTTCATGAGAAATTCATTAAGGATCACATAGATACATGTGGCATGAATATGTGCAAAAGAGGAATACGACATAAGCAGAAGGTTATCCGTAAAGTGAATTATTAAACTAATTATTAGTTGGGAGAAGACTGATAAGCTGCAGAAAACTGATGTCGGGCTCCCATTGGCTCATAGGTACTGACTGATTTACTGAAATTATACCGTTTAGATCTTAGCAACACATCAATTTGACGAGAATAGAAGTGATCAGTCCACAGTCAACTGAAATAACTCCAAACATTTATGGACAGAGAAGCTGGTGTAATTATGTGGGATATTAAATTAAATATCTGTTATTTATCTGAGATGAGTTGTGAGTCAGGATGCCGACGAAACAGGACATTGCAACGAGACGGAACGTTGAAAAGATACACAGGATGCTGAGCTACAATCGAAGTTAGCATGTTTAGCAGGCTAAGACAGTGCCAGTGACGACACTCTCCGATACCTTTTGGCGGAAGTCTTTTCGAGGAAAACATGTCCTAAAGGAAGGAGATGATCCTATGATAGGAGACATTCTTTGAGAGCTATATGCGTCTCAAGGGAAAGGCTTGGAGAAAAGAAACCTAGCTAGAATTGTGCTCTTATATGGCTACTAGCAAAAATGAAAGAAGGTATATTTTGTATAAAAGATTATTATGGAATACATGTAAATATGAAATCGAGAGACTAAGCATTTTGGCACGGCCAATATGCCACGTGCGGACGACCCTTTAAATTGTCTGTGGACAAAATATAAAGGCTAGGACTATTGAAGCAAGACACTGTCACTATGAAACTTACTGATGATACTTTTCAGTGAGCTGGTGAAGTAGACCACGAGCAGGTGATCCCTTCAGTTGTTATTTGACGATAATAAGCAACATATGCATGATTTTGCTGACATACAGGTATGCACCATACATAGGTTGACATAAAAGATTCGAATTAAGCAATTTCGACTTACACAGCTGTCATTGCAAACTGTTCCTATCTATATATTTATCCATTTCTCTATCTATAGGAGTTTGTCTATAGATGTGTTAGTTGACCTAAGGTCAATATTGTGCAAAAGAGAGTAGGTACCATAGTACCAAAATAAGACACTGATGTCATAGGATTATGGTCCAATGGTATTTGAATTACCTAGGATCACATCGAAGTAACGAAAGGAAAATTAAATTGAGTCTTGTGTTTACCGATTTATTGACATGTCTATGAGAACCAAAACTCTAATTGAACTATTGAAGGTATGCATGTGGATATACCATATGCAAATGGACATAATTGCCAGAGCGACAACTCATAACAACAAAAGAGCCAGGTGGCATTTTCTGTCGATTTCCGTGTATCTTTATTATTCATAAGTGAATGTCTGCTTTTATCGAACTGCTTTACTTCTTTATTATGAAAGAAGCTTAATGCAAATATCCCTGTTGCATGAAAGAAAGTGAAGGAAATGAAAGAAGGAAACCTTCTGTCACATTCTCACAGAAATAAATAAGACAAAGCAACAAATACAAAAGCCTGGTTCGGACTTTGGAGGATAGGAGGTGTTTTATCTTCAAGCGTAACTCACTGAGCCATTGCTTGTGTCAATGTGAATGCAATTTTCATGTCTGATATGCCAGGAGAGCTGTGGAAATTAGCAGTCCAGAGCCTTACTAAGTATCTGGAACGGATTTCTTTCCGAGTCTCCAAATGTGGCTAGCAGGGACATGTCCCCGACGGGATTCGAAGCGACGAACTTCAACTTCTTCTTGCGAGAGACCTAGTCACAATTCACACGTGAAGACGTTACCCCTAGACCAAGGCCGAACCGGCCAACAGCATATTTTTAAGACTTTTACTGACCGATGTATGCTGCTGAGCTGGCGGACAGCCTCGTTTTCATTTCAGACCGAAAAGGGTGTTCTAAAAATAGACACTGAAGATAGCGAGTAATGATTCATGCACGTGGCAAAAATAGATGTGCTGTAACAATCTAATTACCGTTATATATGAAAAGAAAAGGAAATTAATGCTGACAGGTTGGACGATGTGATATTAAAAGAGCTAAGAAGATATAATAAACGTCGTGCATTTGTCGGCTTATGACAACACTGAATATGAAAGCAGAAGTGAAGTAAATTTTGATCCAATTATAAGAGCTACAAGTCAGTGGACTCGGTGGCGACATTGGTAGCGCGTCCGGACACTAACGTTAAGATTTTGATTTTGAGGGAAGAAAGGGTATATGCGAGGTCGCGGGTTCGAATCGCAGGGATACCGCAATGAACTTCATATAGAGAATGGCTTATAAATGGAATTGGAATATAAGGCATTTATTGAATGGTAGGACATAGGATGTACTTCATGTACATTGGTAACACGATGGTCAGCATTGTAATGAAGAGGAAAGAATACCTGAATATGTTCTTGTATGCTGGTAACCATGAACATTTGTGAATGGTCAGCACGAAAGAGAATTTGTGATTTGTCAGGATAAAGGTTCACGTGGAGGAATAAAAGCACGTTGTCCTATCCATACATTCCAGAGTAGGACTGATAAGGCTAAGTTAACACTGCTATTTTACAGTTCTGTTATCATTTTTGTCGATATAGTATTTTCTATATATTGAGTGCCTTGTTTCAGTTCTTTTCTCTTGAGCCTAGAATTTAGGATCTTAAACATGACTTTTAGTTATATCGGTGGAGAGTTCTTCACCTGTTTTATTGGGAAAGGTTGGAAGCATTCAATTCAAGAGGATAGTGAATCTGTATTCCAATCAGGACAAGGACAATACCGCAAAAGGAAGAAACGGTGTGATTTCCAAAGGATTCACCAGGCACTTCAAGCACTGCTTGGACAAAGTCGGATCCAGTCTCACTACTATTATCAAATTGACAGATGACAAAATGAAGGTACTGTAGGATGACTGCCACCCTGTCTGGCAGGTCCAAAAGGGAATCATTGTCAGAGATCACTGAATGGAGAACTATGGAAGAATGCTATAGTGAAGCTTTATGAAGAGGATATTTTACTTGATGATGTCTGGAGGTTGATGTCTTGTTAATAGTGCACAAGAAATTTTTGGACGATGACCAAACCATGCATTGCTGGAGGAAATCCAGACGATGACAATGCATTATGTACTCAAAAGCTGAGACAAAGAAGAAGGATGAGTGCATGACATAAGCCTTGAGGAAACAAGAAAAGATAGCCCAATGTATCCATGGTATCATCTTGAGGGAGTGTTTGGACACGCTCTATATCTTTCCCAAGACTAAGTATGATGCAAATTTTAGGAGATCATTCTTGTGTGCAAATGACTCATTTGTTCCACGTCGATGCTCAGAAGTTATCATTAATTATCACTTTTGATAGTGACGACGGAGGCACAGCTATATTTGCAATATGCTGGACATCGTCATTCGAGGATTACACATGAGTCAGTGCTCGTTCATGACAATTGTTCGTCATAATGGACTATGTGCACCTGTTCATAGGCAGTGGCAATTGTGTATATTTGTATGTGTCTATGGTTATTGACTTTGGTATATTGCTTGATATGTCATAAGGAAAGATCAGTTGCGAACAGACCAGGAAAGTGATGCAAGCACCTGTTCATTAGGCAAAGTTGAGATTGCATCAGACCGCGTGGCGTTACTTAGGTGTTATTGCAAAGGCATATTTGAAATGAAAGCCTGGGGAACAGTGACATAAGTCATAGATAAGGAATTATGGAAGAAATGCTTGACGTTCATTAGACCATGTGTGACAGCATGTGGAAACGTGAAGAAATGCTGATTAAGAACTTTACTGGAAACAACAATCATTGCAGCCATTCAGCATTGATGATACATAAAGCGATTTATAGTCATTATTTTATCTTTGCATCTTACCTTGATATCTTGACTTTGATATCTGAGTCAGTTTTAATTGTGCAATTACTATTAAGGATGTGTAATTCCAACACAAGGTGGCATCGCAAATAACAACGATTACAGTCGACTATCCAAGGAGTCTTGATTGAGGAGTCTGACTGGTGTGTCATTCACATACCGCCAAGGTGACTGGTGAGACACTATAATGGTGTGTGTCTGAAACAGATATGTGTTCTGGGAGAAATGATGTTTCGTGTTGGGTAAACACATGGAGTAGGTAAAATGCAGGACATGAAGTATTGTCTGGCAAATGGACAAACGAAACTGCAGTAGGTTTAGCTTAAGTAAACATGAGAAATGTGGGGAAGGCGTTTTTCAAGTAGGGGTGGCTAGGAAAACGTTTCAGCTTACTAAATCCGATAAATAGAAAGTAAAAATAGCGACTTTAGAAGGAGGGGTGAATAAACTGTTGAAGTTGTGCCATTCCTGTGAAAAGAGAAACATAAAGTGGAAGAAGGGTGGTAAAAGAGAGCAGTGGAAACGTTTTAGAGTGCTCCCTGGGGAGATGCTTTTATTTATATAAACAGATTCTGAAAAGTCTGCAAATTCTTTTGCTAAAAGGTTATAGAGTAGTTCTAGGTATGTCTATGGCTTACAGTAAGGAAGAGAGGTCGCTATCCTTCTCGAAATTATCGACTTTGCTATAAGATTGAGCTCTGGTATAATAGGATAAATATTATATTGAAAATAAGACTTAATTCTCAGAAGTTATTATATAATATTCTACATCGACAAAATTACTAGCACAAAAGCTCTGCAGAAAATCACATCTGCCCACATAAATTAGATGAAAGTGTAGGGTAAAAATATTAACACAATGATTGCTTTGTTTAATAAAATTAGTAATTGGTCAATAGGGTAGGCATCAGGTGAGACTGACTGCGGGTTATTCACTGAAACTATTAAATGGATTGTTGTGGAATTGTAATAATGACTGTAATTGTACATTTAAATCATAAATGGCAATCATAAATGGATGTTATATCTGCTGTACTGCAGCTCTGTTTTTTATTATTCATAAGTATAATTTATCGTGTACTAAATGCTTTTCCTCACGAACAATTTGCCAAATTTATAAGTCGAGAGCTCCTTACTTGTTTTCTTGCGAACTTCAATATCATTACTGAAATTACATTAATGCTGTGTTGAGGGCAGGTTGGATAAGAGTGTATTACGATCTCGCACCTCCACAATAGTATTAAGACAAATAAAGCTTTAGTAACTTAAGTCATAGGGAAGAAAGGTCGGCCTGTAGGTCTCAGGTTCGAAATGCAGTCGAACAATGGAGACAGACCATACTCCTGAAATACAAAATGCCAAGCAGATACACATGATATCTGAGATGGATAGTTGATATATACTTGAAGATGACCGTCACGCCAACGGGCTGATGTTATTGTTGAGGTGACTGCACTGTCATCATCGAGAGTACAGGGCCATTCATGAAGTGCAGACCCAGGGCCTGGCTGAGTATCGTCTTGCCGAGATTTAAAATATAAAAGAAGAGCGTCAGGGTTAGAAATAGACATGTTATAAGAAGGCTGGGGTAATTGGTGCAAAGGATGTGAAAGGTCATTGGGATCAAGCAATGAACCTGTGGTGCTGGGGTAGAGACTGGTAATGGAGGCCCTTGAGGTTCGTCACTGTGTAATTGCATAGTGGCTGCAGCCACATCATCAATTTTGAGATTTTCAGATAGAATTTGAATGCGCAGTTGTTGCTGGTTATAAATTGGTGAACCATTCTTGGAACGAACCATACAATGTTTCAATCTACCTATATGAAACAGACCTGGTAAAGTGCGGTCGTCAATTGTCTTAAGCAAAAATTGATTCAAAAGTGGCTCTGATGCAATATACAATGGCCCAATAAGCTTGATGCTTAATTTGGTGGAATACTGCACCCCGGTGTATTTAGGTGCCAGTAATAAGACAAGGTCTCCTTCTTTAAATGAATGTAGTTTTGGCATACGCTTAGCGTGTTGTTGGGTCTGTCTAATCTTAATTTTATTATGAGAAACTACAGCTTGTTGTCTAACGAATCGCAATTTCTCTCTAATCGAAGACACGTAATGATCATAAGAAGTAGCAACCACAGAAAGAGCTTCAGGATTAATGTCCACAAGATTGCGGTCCTCTCTAAGGAAAACAAGGAAATTAGGAGAATATTTGGTAACTGCGTGAGGCAACGAATTATAAGTTTTACAAGCATATGGAATAAGGGATGGCCATTGAGAATACTTATATTCTATCATAGTTAACAATAGGTTCGAAACAGATTGAATAGCCCTCTCAGCCATATTGCTTGAATGTATCATTGTAGGGACAAGGTGTACCTGAACATTCAACGACTTAAATACTGCTGTCATAATTTTACCAACGAAAGAAGCTTCCTTATCACAAGTTACCCTATGAGGTATCATGTATGGCAAACAAAAATGCTCAATAAATTTCTTGGCTATCTCATCAGCCTTTCTACTGCGTAACGGAATCGCCACGACATAACGGGAGAAAATATCTTGTAGGATGAGACAATGAATAATTTGAGCTGTAGCATGGGGAAAGGTTTTGATATCAAAATGTATATGCACAAAGGGAGTACAATCAGTAAGCAGTCTAGGAACAAATTCCCTCGGCTTATTTGTTTCAATAACCTGCGACGAGCGTTGGCAAATCAAACATGTCCTAGCATAATCCAAAATGTATTTCATCAGATTCTTAATATGAAAATTTGAGGTAATGACATCATACAATTTATTAGATTTTACATGAGCACCCAAATTTAAGTGAAAAAATTCAATGATGTCGAAAATATAGATGTTAGGAATAGCCAATTTAAGAATGACGTCATGTCTTTTAGGACTAGATTGAACATAAAATAAAAGTGAGTCGATTAAAGCAAAATGATTAGATAATACAACTGCCTGATTTGCCACCTGCTTACTAGTTGGTAACGTGCTATATGCTATGAAGTTATAAACCGGTCCCAAATACAAATCTTGCTTTTGGGCATTTATAAGCTGGACTCTATCATGAGGTATCTTGACGTAATGGAATGCATCTGTGATGTATTTACGAATAGCTGGTTCTAAGTCAGCTTGATGAGGCATTTTTGTCAAGATAGTAGGTTGATCGCTATCGATGGTCTTGTATTTCATCTCAGTAATAGGCAAGACTGGTCCAGTGGTATGGGTACATTCACTGGTAAGGTGTGACAGTGGTTTCGTAGCCTTTGTGGGCTGTGATGTAGGGCGGGAGATATCATTATCTGAGTGTTCTTTTGCCTGGGCCCTTGTTGTAACAAGAAATAGAGAATAGCCAGAAAAGTTGGCATAGAGGTTCTCATAGTAGGTTTGACGAGATGTCAAAAGGGGATGAGTATTGGTATCCAGGAAATTATAATAAGAATGTTGCTCTTCGTCATTAATGCTCCTATCTTTGTCAGACACTGCTATTGGAATAATGGGTTCAGCATCTGCTGGCCATTGGGTGTTATGATGACGAGATAACATATCAACTAATTTCAATACAATGGTGGTTGGTTTTACATAATAAATTCGATAAGGGTAATCTTGTAATTTCCAATAGAATTTTGCTATGCGAGGTGTTACAAAATGACTGGAAGATTTAAGAATTTGAGCAATAGGAGCGTGGTCCGTCAGAATTGTAAACCTACCACGTCCAGCTAAAAAAAATTTAAAGGATTGGACAGCAAAGTAAATGGAGAGCATTTCCAATTCCGAAATACTATAGTTATGGGTAGCAATATGACCATGTAATCGACTAGCATAACCTAATAAAACTCTCTTAGGTGGATCATCAGCACCATTAGATTGTAACTGATAAAGAGCTGCGCCGGAGGCGGTCCTGGATGCATCAGACACCAGGATCATTTCACCTTCAGGTCTTGGAAATGACAAAATAGGTGGGGATGTAAGAATTTTCTTAATGGCATCCCAGGCGACCTGTTGTTCATCAGTCCAAAGGAATTCATTAGCTTTGCGCAACAGGCGCGTCAAAGGTTCAGCTGTCTTTTGATAAGATGGTATAGACGAAGAAATGAATTGAATTGAGCCTAAGAATGATTTTATCTGTTTTCTAGTTTGAGGAAGCTGCAAGTTCATAATAGCATCAATGCGAGACTGTCTAATACGCAAAGTAGGTCCGTTAGGTCCCTGTAAATCAACATCAAAGCCAAGGAATTGGAAAGTAGAATTAGAAGCGAAAGAACACTTAGCCAAGTTAAGGACCAGGCCATGTTTATGAAAAAGGGCAAGAACAGCATCAATGAGAGCGAGGTGCTCCTCAGAGGATTCACTAAGAAGCAAATAATCATCATAATAGTTGTAAACACATTCTGCATAAGTTCGTGGCAATTCTGCAGTGATTAAAGTCATTATTTCAGCGAATAGCGCCCCCGAATTGATATATCCCATCGGTAATCTAGTATAGGTAATGGACTCTGCATTATAGAATGTAACGACGCCGAGGTACTGACGAGACTGAGGAGTTACTTGACATGCAAAAAATGCCTGCTTTAAATCAATGGCCGTAGCGAAACGAAAAGGACGACTGCCCATTTGCTGCTTAAAGGAATCAATATTAGCACAAGGTCTCTGCAAAAGCTGAAAGGCCTTGTTGACAGAACGCATATCTCCGACCAAGTGGGGATTTTCGTCCGTGCGTGATTTGCGGACTAAAAATAGTGCACTGGTAGCTTGTGTGAGTTCCTTCTTGAAAATTCCCAGTTGCAAAAGCTTCTGTACCTGCTTACGCACGTAGGCGATATCAGCTTGGGAAGTGATATAAGGGCGTGCTTTAAAAGAACAATCAGTGATAAGCTGTTGGGTGATATCACAAACATATCGGGTGATGGTTCCTATCTGACCATATAAGCTAAAAGCTGGAGTGTGCGATAAAATTATCTCACGGAGTTTGTCTACGTCTTTAGGTTGAAGTGCACACTTATCAAGCTTCAATTGCTGATTAACTATATCGAATTCAGTCATGCGTAGAGTTGGATCGTCAGGTTGAAGCCATGGATAATTACGTAGTCTAGTTTGAGCACGGGTGTCAGGATCCATAGCATCATAATCTGGGTATGAAAGCTGAGAAACAGCATTAGGGCCGTTATCTATGATGACGTAATGAGTGTTATCAAGTAAATTATCATCAACAGATTTAGTATCTGGCTGTTGGACTACAGAAGGTGCCGTTGTAAACGGGATATCCATAACTAGTGCTCCTAGAATGATATCAGCAGGCAAATGTATATCCTCAGAATCTACATTATTAATCCTGATTGAACCAAAGCCACTGCGTAAATCGACAAGTGCCTTATAATTCTTTTCAGAGATAATGCGAGATATGTTAACCTCAAATGGACCATTAAAATATTGTGCCAAGTGATTAACTCGAACTGGCACATCGCAGGATGTATTAGGTGTTATAGTGGTCGACTTATGTACTACGAGTAAAATTTGGTCGACAGAAATATCCATGCGTGATTCTGCTGAACGAAAAACACATCTATATCTAATTTGAGCGTCCAAACCCATAACACAATCAATTGGTGAAGCCACATCGATAATAAAGGTCTTAATGGGAACTTTACACTCACCAAACTGTATGACAAAATAGATAAACTGAGAAATAGAAATAGAAGAACCATTGCCGACCATAAGCTTGATTGGCTCAGCATCAAAGCGAGGAAGGCCCTGCAAAAAGGGACTACGTTTGATAAGAGACGTGCTAACCAAATTGTGTGAGCTGCCAGTATCAAACAAGGTAAAGAATTTAGTGCCATCGGGCAAAAGTGATGGGATAAAGTTGCAATCATGAATCTTGATAGATAGAGGGGTAAGAGGAATAGGAGGCTGAAGTACAGCATATAAGATATCAGGGAAGTCGTCCCCAACAATTACATCTGAATCAAGAACATCATGAAAAATAAAAGTTGCAGAGGGAGCAGAAGTGGTAAGATCATTAGATTCGATAGGAAAAAGGTGGTGAGGGTCTAAAGTATTGGTAGATGTTGAGTTAGGACGAGGCACGGCTGTATCTGAGCACAGTCAAAATGATCCGTTGCGTCGTGGTTGCTGATGTGGTGGTCCCTGTGAACGATTCTGAGGTGGTGGTCGTTGGTTGCGAGGGAAAGGGCCAGCGCTCTGAGAGCGGTAAGCAGTTCTAATGCCATAAGGGTACTGAACACGTGAGTTGTTAGGGGCATTGCTGTTATACTGCTGTTGCGCAGGGTTTGTATTGCCATGCTGCTGATTATTAAAGTTCTGGTTATTCTGGGAGAATAGTCTATTATTACCAGATCTGTTGGAGTTAGCAAATCCATTGGCTGAAAGATTCCTGTTCGAATTACCGAACCTATTAGGAAAGGGTCTGCTAGGTCGATTATATCGTTGAGTGAAGGCATTGTTTGCAGAATTATCACGATTGTATGAACGTCCGGTAGGCTGGTAATCAGAAGATGTTGGTAGACTATATTGCTGGTTGGGAATGAATCTGCGACAATGAGTAGCGATATGACCTCGGAGTCCACAACGGAAGCAAGTAGGACCAGAAAAAGAAGATTGACCATAAGGCATTTGCTGAGAGACATATTGGGGTTGAGTGTCGTCCATGGAAGCATCTCGAGGTCCGAGTATCTGAGGCAATTGCTGCAGAGATTGATTAAGAGCGCCCATAGATTCCTGTAAAGTGAGCAAAGTTGATTGCGAATTCCCTGTATCGAATTTTGAACTAGGGATTTTAGTAACATCAACGTGCTGAGCGATAACTTCGCGCTCCATGATGCTTTGCACTATTGGAATTAATTCATCAAGAGGTTTGTTATCATCAATTAACTGAAGAGAATGCTGTAAGGTCAGGGGCAATCCCTTACGAAAGTATAAAGCCACAACTGATTCAGGTAGGCCCAAACGTGACACCAATTCCTTAATCTCATCCAAGTACTTGCCAACGTTATCACCATAGGTGATACGTTTCTGAGACAAAGCATCGAGGATAGATGCTCGACTCCTTAGCAATGAAAATTTATCTAAGAACAACTTCTCAAGTTTAGCCAAAGTCATAGGCTGCAGAGCATTACACCAATTGCGAGCGTGTCCTTCAGTGAACAGCTGCACGCGATGCAATATCTGCTGGTCATTTAAATTATGTAATTGGACATGATCCTTAAATTTAGTGATCCATGCCTGTGGTGTCAAACTATCGGACTCTCCATTAAATACTGGAGGTTTCATCTCTGAAAAATTAAGAGGCTTAGTTCTAGGCTGTGTTTCGGGCATTTGGGTATTAAATGCTGCTGCAGGAAAGGAAGAAGGCAGGGAACCTGAATGAGACACAGGAAAGGAAGAAGAAATTGGACGGTGAATAGATTGAGTAGCTCGATAAGACGCATCTCTGGTGTCCTGATAGGAAGGTGGGTAGGGCACAGATGTGCGCAAGCTAGTAAGGTCTTGTGGCTGAGATTGAGCCTGGGAATTAAGATTATTAAAAGTGGAATCAAAGTCATGGAGGTCCTGGAAAGTCTGGTTAGTTGAAGAGGCTTGAGACTGTGTAACCTGTTGGGAAAAATGCGAGGGTTGATTAGCATGTTCAAATAATAATTCATCACCAGTACGAGTTGCAGGTGCATGAGAAAAGGCGCCCGATGTGGCATTGTAATTGGAAGGATTGGAAACACCCAAGTTTTGGTTGTTTGAAGCCATATTGGAACCAGAAGGAGACTGAGCAGATAGACGATGTAGAAGTGTCTGATGGCTGGGATCGGTGTAACCTATAACTGGTTTACGACTAGAATGAGGAGTATGAGAAGGGAACAGTACTTGGGTGGTGGTATTAGCTGTACGTGGTCTGGTGATAGTATTTACAGTATATGAGACTGTAGCAAACTGAACTGTATTTGTGAGAAAAGTCTGTGCAGAAGTTAAGGATGCAGGCTGGCTTCCCTGAGTAGAAGTATTAAATGGGGCGGGGGGTACAGTGAAGGAAGAAGGTCCTGGTGCAGGCCGGGTGGTCCTGGGCGACGTATCAGTCCGCGGGAGAGGTTGTGGTGCGTGGCCCGGGGGAGACGATGGGGGGTGTTGTTGAGATGAAGGATCCTGATGAGAGTGATTAAATTGAAGGTTATTGAGAGACTGGTCGAATTCGTAGTTTTGATAGGCGTTATTAGAAACGTTATCAAGCAGAAAAGGGTCCTCAGGAGGAGGGACTTGATTCTGTTGACGAAAGCCTCCCAATGAAGGAATTTGGTCGACGCTCAATTCTGATCCAGGCACACGTGAAGGGGTATGATGTCGAGGGGAGGATCGTGGACTGTTGTCTGGGGTGTGATGGTGATGAGTATCAGAACCGTGTAGAGAATGACCAGGAGAAACAGGAGGTGATTGGGGGTGTTCAATGTTGTCTGCAGTAGACGTAACAGGAGGGGTTTGTGCAGCAGCACCAGGCTGTCCGTCAATATCAAATGAATGTGAAACAGGCGTTTGTTGATTAGTATTAGCAAACGATGATGCACCAGGTTGTTGAGAGTCTAATTGATGTATAAGAGAGGCGTCAGATTGACCAGCCTGAGAGGCAGAATTGTCCTCACCTGTTTCAGCCCTATGAGAATTTGTGGGATTGTCAGCAATATTAGAATGACGCTCCTGACGTTCAGAATCAGAGAGAGCTGGGGATCTATCCCTATCAAAATGTTGTTTATCAGAGTTATCACTATCAAAGGTATGGCCAGCAGAATTATTTTTATCGGAATTATCAGCTTTATCCCTAGCGATCTTAAGAGCAAGATGTGAATTTTCCTCGTCGGAATCAGAATCGTGTCGGCCAGGTGATTCTTCACGAGATTTTAAATTATCATGAGAGGGTGTGGAAACACGGGATCCGTCAGCAATATCCCCAACTTCTACATGTAAAGGAACAGTCAATGAGGATTTATCTGGTTGTTGGGCAATATGTTGGCCCGAGATATTAGGCTGTTCACCTGAAAGTGCAGTGTCAGTGTAAATGTCAGTCGCATCAAGATGTCCCTTATCGCCCTGACTTGTACTAGCAGAGGATGAGTCAGTTTCTGACATCATGAGGGTAAGAGGGTAAAGCCATACATTGGTAGGTTTTCTCAAATACGTATTATAACGAGCAAAAGAAGCCTCACGAAACAGAGCAAGTTCTGGTAAGGGAAGAGTCAAATAGCCAAGTTGGTCTAGTATCGACTCGTAGACATGCCATTGAGTGCTCTTATTAGTGGCAGCCAACAATAACCATTCATGAAAGAGAAGAGTAGGAGTGTGATGTTTGATATAACGAGAAGCACGAGCAGACAAATATCCCTTATCAACCGCTGTCTGAGCTTCCAAACGGAATTTAAGTAACCACTGCTGAAGTGTCAGCTGTGTCAACGGGACAGACATTCAGAGCGAAAATAGAAGTAAGAAGAGTAAGCGTACCGTGCATACTAGCACTTACTAGAGCAAAAATATAACTAATTTGAGGGAGAGTACGTATGAAAAGAGAGCCCAGAATCAAAATAAGAGTAAAGGCTACAAAATGTGCCACAGCGATTCCCTGCAATAAGCGTGGGTGTAACTCATAACACATGTTAACTAATGACCCGAAAAAATAAGGAAATTAACATATAACTTGAAAGCCATATGGGATAAGAAATATCGGCGATAGTGAAATAAGTAATTACTTGTCTCGCTTTGAATATATATATATATAGAATCCAGGAATAACTGTAAAATATCACTGGACATGGAGGAATAAAGAAGAAATGCCTAACACACAAGTCAATAAGAAAGAACACTCACTAGATAGCCTGATTGAAAGAAAACCAAAGTAACTGACATTGGCTAGATAAAAGTAGAGCAGTAGACCCGAGATAACAAAATATAACACGATACACTATCAATAGTCAGTGCGCGCAATGTCAATAAATGAATGGGAACGTGCATAAATGAAGAAGAGCATGCTGTTATTCAAGAAAAACAATAATGGAATGACAATCAGAATGTGATAATCAAATTCTCTAGAATGTTCGCCGGACGGGTAATAGCGATTTAAATTTTAAAAGAAAATGAAGTGTTACATATTTGAGTTGCAAAATGAGGAAAGAAGAAGGCAGAATAGCGTGGCCATGTGACCAGGCTATTAGACCTTAAGTGCCGTGTATAGAAAGTCTAAATAGTATGCTATGTGATTGGAAAATAGACAGACATATTGTTGATGTAATGTTAAAATATAAAAATAAAGTACAGATAGCCTAAGAAAACATTATAAAGAGAAGAAAATAATGAAAGTAATAAATTAAGGAAATAAGAATCAAGTGCCTTTCCTATTAATGTTTGCAAAATGAGCTCCTACCGTAATGGAAGATGTGCTGTGTTGCAAGCAAGGCCTAATGATGCGAGAGATGCCCCAGAGACTTGAGTGCGTTGTCTGGTCCGGGTCTGGATGAGGTGTGTAGGTAAAGTTGTGAGAAGTGTGGAAGATGAGAGGCAGGCATATCGAAGCTGAACATGAGCTAATAGGTAACCAAATAAAGATATGGGCGAAGCCCCTGAGCTACCTGGTAGGAATATTGCGCCCCCTATACTAGTAGGTGAATTAAGGCGTGATAACATGGCTAGCGTACTAAAACTTGAATTTTTGTATGCGTACGAAGGAAAAAATCAACTATCATTGACGACATGGCAGAACAATAGCTAATTAGGAGACCAAAACAGCTATCGGTGGCATGGCGTTGAACCGATGCTCTCTAGCCATAGCTGGCGAACCCGCTATGCATGATATGAAGTTGTGACATAATCGAATTTCTACATCAAAGTAGTGGACTTCCTTCATGCGAAGAAACCGTAGGCCCATAGCATTGCAAGGCTAGTGTTTCGGAAGGAAACGTCACTAATCGTCTTTTATGTTATTTGATGACTATTTCTAGTTGAATAAACATGGTAAATCAAGAGACAGTGTGACACAGCAGACAAGCGCCAAGAAGCCGCAGACCGGACTCTCCTCCATGCCATCTATGGTTCATTTCTCTCTCTCTCAGAGGTAGCTAATTGATGTTATTGAGTAGATGGACTCATTACCGGGGATCCTGCGGGAGACACCCTAGCACTTGCCACCACGAAACACCTACCCAAGAAATACCAGAGGCTCGACAGTTTAGGTTCACTTATTCATTTAATACTCAATTTATAGACAGTTACATCAAGAGTCATTCAAAGAACAGAAGCTATTCAACTTGTCAATACATCAAACAACGATCTTAACGAATTACATATACCATTAACTAAATGCCATCTCAATCAACCATGACCTGGGGTTCCTTTAAGAGAAACCTTTGATCATACCTCTAACAACAATACCCTTACCTGACGAATCGTCACGGCGTCAGGGAGACAGGAAGGCCCCCTGCTGCCTCAGCGGGAGCGGGCTCTCTTCTGGCTGGGCAAACAAGCTTGCCCCCAGAGATTGCTACTAGGGTGTTCTGCGGCTGCGCAGAAACACGAGGGTAACTGTTGCCATGGAAACATGGGGTGAGTTCTACCCCGTTGCTATCATTATAACTCATTACACAATAATATAATATATTACATTACTTTTATACAATAATAATATAAATGACATTACAGAATTAAGGTCTTGAGGTTCATGGTGATTTGAGGAAACTTCCTATAAGAGGAAAGAATGAAGACACCTCTGAAGCTAAAAGCTCAGCGGTGACAGTTACTCTGCCCGTTCATCAGAATCCATATTTTATGTTAACAAATAAACGTAATATACACAGCAAAATGACAGAATATCTTGCAACACAAGCTCAAAAAGCTCTCTTTGCATTTCAAGGAGACTCCAAGCAGGCACTTGGATATATCAACCCCCAGCTATCTTTGAAAATGTTTGACATATAATGTTCTCCCTATTCTGGAATACAACAGTGAAATATGGACAGATATAAAACCTGTCAGCGAACTTGAAAATTTACAACTTTGATACCTGAAGTGCTAGTTAGGTGTAAGGTAACAAACACCATCTTTGGCAGTTTATGGTGAAACAGGTAGATTCCAACAGGGCATTGGAGTCGGGTAGTAAGTGAACCGACTCCGACTCCCGACTCCTTTGGCTTTCTGAAAAGCGACTCCGACTATGACTCCTAAGGTCTCCTAAATTCCGACTCCGACTCCCGACTCCGCTTATTGGCATTATTTCACACAAATATTACATTATTAACAAGGGCAAAAAGTATTTCCACAAATTTTCCATTGGCTTTTGTTCTTGAATACTTGTTTAGGAAGTTTTGCTTAAAATTCAAGATAAATTTCAAGTTGTTGTAACATGGTTTTTGTAAATTATATTAATTATTTTTAAGGAGTCAGGAGTCAGCAAATTAATTTTCAACTCCGACTCCACCTGAAAATCAAAGTTCGACTCCGACTCCGACTCCACCCAAAAACCTACGACTCCACGACTCCGACTCCCGACTCCAAAGCCCTGGATTCCATTCCAATTACATGTCCGTCAAAATGTAAGAATGGTAAACTATTGGTCTCATTTAGAAAGAATGGGCAATGAAAAAATCCTGAAAAGATGCTTAAACATCCAGAAAGACATATTTAAGTAAATGATGCTCAGATGATCAGATCATAGAAACAAAAATAAATGGTTAATTTGTTACCATGGGAACCAAAAGTCATGAAATGAGGCCCATGGATGGCACTTTTAGAGACACAGATTCACTTTTTCTGGTCAAAACATTTAACTCTTACCAGGGATACAGAACAAGAAACCTATTAAAAATAATCCCTAACATTTCACAAATAATCAAATAAATGAACTTGACATTGAGTACATTTCCTTTAACTTTATATCCCTTAAAAAATCAATACCTCAAAGTCCTCGTATTGAGATCGCAAAAATGTTCTTATGAAAACTAACATTGTATAGATGCCATATTTGAGTTAAATCAAAGAACTGCTAACTGTTTCCTTGGTTGATGTTCTTCACAGTTCTTGTATAATATGAACTTGACTTTATCATGTAATTAAAAAATTGTCGATAATTACTCATCTTTCATTTTTCATTCTTGTGTTGCTTTTTACTTTTATTCTATAAGTATACACTCTAAAAAATGTCGGGTCAAAATTGGTTTTTTAGATTCAAAATGGTTTTTTGAAAAACCAAATTTCAATGCAAAACCAACATGGATTTTTAAAAAAATCCATGTTGGTTTTTTGCATTGAAATTTGGTTTTTCAAAAAACCATTTTGAATCTAAAAAACCAATTTTGTCTGAAATTTTTTAGAGTGTACATTTGAAATTTAGTTGGGTCGTGTCAAAAGACTCTGTGAAGAATGAAGCACGCATTGCGCAATGGAAATTTTTATTTAAAAATCGTTGCTTTTCAAACAAAGTTTGCCTTAAAAAGCGCTTTGTAGACTCATAAAAATAAATATAGGACAACTTGCATCTTTTGGTGATATCTCCTAATTCTCCGATGACTTGCCTTTTGAAAAATTAAACACAGCATGCATGAATAAATTGAATATTTAGGACGGGGCAACAAAAGCCCCCCATACCACTCCTCTGGAAAATGAACATATTTAAAGCAGATACCAGCTTCCTTGGGTCATTCAGACTTGAAAGAAATCCAGAGCAAGGCAGGGAAGGTAAGAAACATCTAAAGTATTTATATATTAAGCTTTTAATGCACTCAGCAGCTCAAGCAATGCATTATTGCAGGGCTTTGGAGTCGGGTAGTAAGTGAACTGACTCCGACTCCTGAGGCTGTCTGAAAAGCGACTCCGACTCCGACTCATTAGGTCTCAATTACGACTCCGTCTCCCGACTCCACTAATCAGCCTTATTGCACACTAGTACAACATGGTTAATAGAGGGGAATGAGTGTTTCTCATAGGATTTTGTACATAAATACTTGTTTAGGATGTTTTGTGTTATATTTGGAATATATTTTGCATTGTTTTGAGCTGTAACAATATTTTTGTAAATTCTATTAATTTATTTTTGGGAGTCAGGAGTCATCCAATTAATTTTTTACTCCGACTCCGACTCCTGCTGAAACTCAAAGTTTGACTGCGACTCCGACTCCACCCGAAAACCTTCGACTCCACGACTCCGTCTCCTGACTCCGACTCCGACTCCAAAGCCCTGTGCATTAGACATCACCAAGATATTTATACCATTGGAAAGTCAGGAATCTAACTGACAATTTCGCATGTGAGCATCCTGCTAAGGATTAATACAACAGCAAACAAAGAATCAGATTACTGTTTTAATTTTGTGAAAATTATAAGTTACAGATGATTTCATATTTGTAGACATGAGGACTAAATGTGAACTTTTTTTCTGGGACATGGTATCCAATGGGGAAAAGTGATGTCATAAGTTTTTTGATGTCATTTTTCCCTATTGAATACATGTTAAGGAAAAAAAAAATTAAATTCGGTCCTTATGTCTACAAATATGAAATCATCTGTAAAAGGTATAATAGAAGAAGAGTATGATGTCTTAGACACCTCATTGTCGAGTTCTAACATTTTTTGTATCAGTTAGATCCCGACCGGAGGGTCTAATACTAATACTCAATGCAACAACTGATTTTTAGTACCATTCCAAACAACAAATATGTGTTTACTACTTTATAGAAGTTGGAGATAATATAAAATAGAATTGCAAGTTGACAACCTTTACAATAGAATTGCTTCCTTAAATTGATATTTTCCTTTCTTAAATTTCCAGAGAATGGCTCGATTTCAACTGACCACTGGATTGGCTGCTGTAGCACTGCTCATGATATTGGTGTCCTCAGCTGATGCAGGTAAAACAATTATAATATTTTAATAATCTCTTTTAAAACACTCCTTTCAGCTACAAAAAAGTTTTAAAAAAAATAAAAGGCCTGCATATCGACCCAGAATGTGTGTAATTGTAACTTAGTGGCATTTTTCCTGGGAGGCAGCTATCTTGAGAGATTACTCCTGTTTTCAAAATTCTGTGGCTTTTCCAATGAATATGACCAATTTAACCATGGGGGGAAGCCCCAGCTGGATATACTTCATCAAATGACTGGATAACAGAGCCTTACAGAGGTCTTCCTTTGCAATATTTCTTACTGTTTGGGTTCCTTGAGTGACACTAAAAACCATTTCGAGTGGTGGTTGAGCACCCTTTCCTTCCTTCCTTTCTTCTTTCCTTTCTTCTTTCCTTCCTTCTTTCCTTCCTTCTTTACTTCCTTTTTTTCTTTTATTTTTTCCTTTCTTCTTTCCTTTCTTCCAGTGGCGTAACTGGGGAGTCTCGAGTGGGAGGGGCACCTTGGGGGCACCAACAATACAAATTGTATATTATAGCCAAGGTTGGGAAGTTCATATGGGGGGGGCACCTTGGGGGGCACAGGTCCAATATGGTGCCCCCCGTGCCCCTTGTGCCCACATGTCCCCCCCATAGGTATGCAAATGCTTTCTTCTTTCCCCTCTTCTTTCCTTTCTTCTTTCCTTTCTTCTTTTTTTCTTCTTTCCTTCTTTCCTTTCGTCTTTCCTTTCTTTCTTCCTGCCTTTTTTCCTTCCCCATTCCTTTCTTCCTTCATTCCCTTCTTCCTTTCTGCCCTTCTCCCTGCATATTTTTGGTCATATGTATGTTCACGGAAATCTCTTATATTAAAATGATAACGTACAGGATTTATCTCAAGTTATACTCAATGCCTGATCATCTCATTTGCACTCAACCTTCCTTGACCTTCTACGGCAAAACTCTCCCCTTTTCAATGCCATTGTATTCCTCTAAATGTCCCAATTAATGATAATTACTAAATTAAGCTGATTCATGTACAATACACAAGAGGGCAGCAGCTGCAAGGTCTCTACCAGTTGTCCCTTTTCTTCGGCTCTGTTCTCTTCTATTCCAAAAAATCTGCATCTAATTTATCTATACAATACATTTTTAGGCATTATCAGGGATTAGACCCCCCGGGGGTCTAAACTTATAGACCCCCTTAAACTTATGTAAAATACAACTGAATGAGGTTCATTCAATTTACCTGCCATATAAAAGCCCACACACAATAAACTGATTAATTAGTTTCATTGTGACAGCTTATCACACTTAGCTAACGATTAGTTGGTGGCAATGGTTATCTGTTTGCAATGGTCAGCTTTGATGGTGTCAAAGAGATTATGCCTTTTGTTGGGTGAATGCATTCTCCTTGTGTGTATTATATTGTACTGCTTTAGGCCCCTTTTCCCATACCTTATACATTGGAGACGGGCCTAAACCAGTACAATATTATATTGTACTGGATTAGCCCCGTTTTCCTATACCTTATACATTGCAAACGGGCCTAAAGCAGTACAATATATAGACACTCAGAAACATAAAGACAGAAAATATAGATAGTCGGCAAAATATTTTTCTGTATTATATTGTACTGCTTTAGCCCCCTTTTCCTATACCTTATACATTGCAAAGGGGCCTAATCCAGTACAATATTATATTGTACTGCTTTAGCCCCCTTTCTCTATACCTTATACATTGCAGACGGGCCTAAACCAGTACAATATAAAATTGTACTGGATTAGGCCCCTTTTCCTATACCTTATACATTGTATACGGGCCTAAAGCAGTACAATATAATACAGAGTAATACGAGTATTTATGTATATAAATATAACATAGAGTAAACATTTTAATAATATTTATATATTTTATATATATTTCAATAATAATACTTTTTAGGGGGAGACTCCCCCCTACGATCTAAAGAGGGCGATATATTTGATGGGGTTAGAGAAAAAAATGGGGTGTAGTTTTTTTTGGGGGAAAGAGTTACAATATTTGCCATTTTTAGATATTGGCATAGGGGTCTAAACCTTTGGACCCCTTCTGTATATAAACATATATGGATACGGGCCTAAAGGTTTAGGCCCCTTATACATAACAAATCATATGTAAACGGGTCTGAAAGTTTAGACCCCTTTATTGAATGAGCCCCATTAAGTTGTGCACCACAAGGGTCTAAGGTTTAGACCCCATGGAAGCAATAAAAATTGGTTTAGACACCTTTATTGAATGAGCCCCATTCAGTTGTGCAACATATGGGTCTGAAGGTTTAGACCCCATTGATGAATAAATATTGGTTTAGACCCCTTGATTGGATGAATCTCAGGTTTGCAGAAATTTATTGAATGAACCCCATTCAGTTCTAAACCAATACTTATTCCTTGATGGGTCTAAACCTTCACACCCATATGTTGCAAAACTGAATGAGGTTCATTCAATAAAGGTGTCTAAACCAATTTTTATTGCTTCAATGGGGTCTAAACCTTTAGACCCATATGGTGCACAACTGAATGGGTTCATTCAATAAAGGGGTCTAAACTTTTAGACCCGTTTACACATGATTTCTAATGTATAAGGGGCCTAAACCTTTAGGCCCGTATGCAGATCTGTTAATATGCCGAAGGGGTCTAAAGGTTTAGACCCCTATGCCAATATCTAAAAAAGGCAAATATTATAACTCTTTCCCCCAAAAAAAACTATACCCCATTTTTTTCTCTAACCCCATCAAATACATCGCCCTCTTTAGATCGTAGGGGGGAGTCTCCCCCCAAAAAGTATTATTATTCAAAAATATATAAAATAAAAATATATAAATATTATTTATATTTTTACTGTATGTTGGATTTATATACATAAATGGACTTATTACTCTGTATTATATTGTACTGCTTTAGGCCCCTTTTCCTATACCTTATACATGGCAGACGGGCCTAAAGCAGTACAATATTATATTGTACTGGATTAGGCCCTTTTCCTATACCTTATACATGGCAGACGGGCCTAAACCAGTACAATATAATACAGAATAATAAGACCATTTTTGTATATAAATAGAACATAGAGTAAAAATATATTGAAACTCTGTATTATATTGTACTGCTTTAGGCCCCTTTTCCTATACCTTATACATTGCAGACGGGCCTAAACCAGTACAATATTATATTGTACTGGATTAGGCCCCTTTTCCTATACCTTGTACATTGTATACGGGCCTAAAGCAGTACAATATAATACAGAGTAATAAGAGTATTTATGTATATAAATATAACATAGAGTAAACATTTTAATAATATTTATATATTTTATATATATATTTCAATAATAATACTTTTTAGGGGGAGACTCCCCCCTACGATCTAAAGAGGGCGATATATTTGATGGGGTTAGAGAAAAAAATGGGGTGTAGTTTTTTTTGGGGGAAAGAGTTACAATATTTGCCATTTTTAGATATTGGCATAGGGGTCTAAACCTTTAGACCCCTTCTGTATATAAACATATATGGATACGGGCCTAAAGGTTTAGGCCCCTTATACATAACAAATCATATGTAAACGGGTCTAAAAGTTTAGACCCATTTATTGAATGAACCCATTCAGTTGTGCACAATATGGGTGTAAAGGTTTAGACCCCATTGAAGCAATAAAAATTGGTGTAGACCTGAGAGTCATTCAATCAAGGGGTCTAAACCAATATTTTTTCATTGATGGGTCTAAACCTTCACACCCATATGTTGCACAACTGAATGAGGTTCATTCAATAAAGGTGTCTAAACCAATTTTTATTGCCTCAATGGGGTCTAACCCTTTAGACCCATATGGTGCACAACTGAATGGGTTCATTCAATAAAGGGGTCTAAACTTTTAGACCCGTTTACACATGATTTCTCATGTATAAGGGGCCTAAACCTTTAGGCCCGTATGCAGATCTGTTAATATGCCGAAGGGGTCTAAAGGTTTAGACCCCTATGCCAATATCTAAAAAAGGCAAATATTGTAACTCTTTCCCCCAAAAAAAACTATACCCCATTTTTTTCTCTAACCCCATCAAATGTATCGCCCTCTTTAGATAGTAGGGGGGAGTCTCCCCCAAAAAGTATTATTATTCAAAAATATATATAAAAAAAATTTATAAATATTATTTATATTTTTACTGTATGTTGGATTTATATACATAAATGGACTTATTACTCTGTCTTATATTGTACTGCTTTAGCCCCGTCTGCAATGTATAAGGTATAGGAAAAGGGGCCTAATCCAGTACAATATTATATTGTACTGGATTAGGCCCCTTTTCCTATACCTTATACATGGCAGATGGGTCTATAGCAGTACAATATAATACAGTATAATAAGACCATTTCTGTATATAAATAGAACATAGAGTAAAAATATATTGAAACTGTATTATATTGTACTGCTTTAGGCCCCTTTTCCTATACCTTATACATTGCAGACGGGCCTAAACCAGTACAATATTATATTGTACTGGATTAGGCCCCTTTTCCTATACCTTATACATTGCAGACGGGGCTAAAGCAGTACAATATAATACAGAGTAATAAGACAATTTATGTATATAAATCCAAAATAGAGTAAAAATATAAATAATATTTATATATTTTTTATATATATATTTTTGAATAATAATAATTTTTGGGGGAGAATCCCCCCTACGATTTAAAGAGGGCGATATATTTGATGGGGTTAGAGAAAAAAATGGGGTATAGTTTTTTTTGGGGGAAAGAGTTATAATATTTGCCTTTTTTAGATATTGGCATAGGGGTCTAAACCTTTAGACCCCTTCTGCATATCAAGATATCTGCATATGGGCCTAAAGGCTTAGGCCCCTTATACATTTCAAATCATATGTAAACGGGTCTAAAAGTTTAGACCCATTTATTGAATGAACCCATTCAGTTGTGCACAATATGGGTCTAAAGGTTTAGACCCCATTGAAACAATAAAAATTGGTCTAGACCTCAGAGTCATTCAATCAAGGGGTCTAAACCAATATTTTTTCATTGATGGGTCTAAACCTTCACACCCATATGTTCCACAATTGAATGAGGTTCATTCAATAAAGGTGTCTAAACCAATTTTTATTGCTTCAATGGGGTCTAAACCTTTAGACCCATATGGTGCACAACTGAATGGGTTCATTCAATAAAGGGGTCTAAACTTTTAGACCCGTTTACACATGATTTCTCATGTATAAGGGGCCTAAACCTTTAGGCCCGTATGCAGATCTGTTAATATGCCAAAGGGGTCTAAAGGTTTAGACCCCTATGCCAATATCTAAAAAAGGCAAATATAGTAACTCTTTCCCCCAAAAAAAACTATACCCCATTTTTTTCTCTAACCCCATCAAATATATCGCCCTCTTTAGATCGTAGGGGGGAGTCTCCCCCAAAAAGTATTATTATTCAAAAATATATATTAAAAAAATATATTAATATTATTTAAATTTTTTACTGTATGTTGGATTTATATACATAAATGGTCTTATTACACTGTCTTATATTGTACTGCTTTAGCCCCGTCTGCAATGTATAAGGTATAGGAAAAGGGGCCTAATCCAGTACAATATAATATTGTACTGGTTTAGGCCCGTCTGCAATGTATAACGTATAGGAAAAGGGGCCTAAAGCAGTACAATATAATACAGAGTTTCAATATATTTTTACTCTATGTTATATTTATATCCAAAAATTGTCTTATTATTCTGTATTATATTGTACTGGTTTAGCCCCGTCTGCAATGTATAAGGTATAGGAAAAAGGGCCTAATCCAGTACAATATAATATTGTACTGGTTTAGGCCCGTCTGCAATGTATAAGGTATAGGAAAAGGGGCCTAAAGCAGTACAATATAATACAGAGTTTCAATATATTTTTACTCTATGTTATATTTTTATCCCAAAATGGTCTTATTATTCTGTATTATATTGTACTCCTTTAGCCCCGTCTGCAATGTATAAGGTATAGGAAAAGGGGCCTAATCCAGTACAATATAATATTGTACTGGTTTAGGCCCGTCTGCAATGTATAAGGTATAGGAAAAGGGGCCTAAAGCAGTACAATATAATACAGAGTTTCAATATATTTTTACTCTATGTTATATTTATATCCAAAAATCGTCTTATTATTCTGTATTATATTGTACTGCTTTAGGCCCGTCTGCCATGTATAAGGTATAGGAAAAGGGGCCTATTCCAGTACAATATAATATTGTACTGGATTAGGCCCCTTTGCAATGTATAAGGTATAGGAAAAGGGGGCTAAAGCAGTACAATATAAAACACAAAGAAACCACTGGCATAATCTCTTTAACACCAACAGCTCACCATAATTACCATTGCGAACAACTTACCAAATCATCATGTTGCCAACAACTATAAGCATTAAGGAAAGTGTTAGAACCTGTCAAATCAAACAACAGTTTCTATTTATATAACCTGTGACAATCGAAGTGATTGTTTAGATTGTGTGTAGTTTTTTGCCTAGCCATTCAGTATTCATACAGTACTAATGGACTAAATATATTAACCCCCTGGGGGGTCTAATCCCTGATAATGCCCATTTTTATCCAAAACATAAAATGCATGTATCTATCCATCTTTTTATATGTTCTTTTCGTCCAATCTACGGGTAACTTACTTTGCTATTATTATCTCATAGGCCTATACTATTAATTCATGGACTCCTCAGTCTACCCCTCCCAAACTACTCATTGCTCAGTTTTGAAAGCGTGCATGCATCTTGCCATATATAAATTGCCTACAAGTTACTCAGCCAGCTTTCGTGTGTGTTATTACAGTCAAAGAAACTGAAGTGATATTTTTGCCATAAATATTTGTCTCTCTCTTCTCATGCCTTCACGGGTGTTATGCTATATTTAATGACTTTCGGCTAATTTTGACATAAAACAAGGTTGCTGATTGGTCTAATTTTCCTAGGCTGGACCAATCAGCAACCTTATGTTATAGCAAATTCTCTCGATTTTGGACAAACCAACTGAGTTGCCTGAGAGACCCAATGACCGTACAAGAAAATTATCAATTTTGAAGAAAATCCAAGCCCTCCATCCCCCGAGATCTGATAAGTGCCCAATGGCATATCCTACCATGAGGCATGAGGGCAATCTTTACAGATCACCACAAATTATTTGATATCATGTTTTTCCACTTTTGTTTATTTTCTTCAGTTCCTTCAGTTTGCTCTGACTCAGACGGAGATGGAAAGGACATTGTTTTCGCAATTGATTCTACCGTCTTTTTCGGAAGGGATTTTGATAAAATGAAGAATGCTGTTTTTACTACAATTAAATATCTCAACATTGACTATGAGTGCAGTAACAATGGCACTAAGAATAGAATTGGTCTCATGACTTTAGCCGACAATCCCGTAATCATCAACTACCTGAATCAGTACGAGATGCCGGATGAAAGCCAATTTCAAAAAGTTTTCGGATTCACCGACATTGGTAGGACTGTGCAGTAAGTATCGTATTTTGGGGTAGGGAGGGGATGGTTGGTCTAGCGGTAGTGTGCTAGGCTGCCAATCTCTGGGCTCAGGGTTCGAATCCAACTCTTGCCGGATCACTTGGGCCTATGTTGGACAGCTGTTTAAATCATCCTTCACCTCATTGCCATGTCCTCCTCCTGTCCTAATTAGCATACCAAGTGCATAAATACAGGACGTAAAGCCCCAATCGTCCATCCATCCACCATAATATGGGGTGAATGGGGGATACCGGGGTTCCTCAGAACTAACAGGAAAAAGTTTTTTCCTCCAAAAACGTCAATTTCAATTTAACTTTTATATTTTGTCATTATTAGTAAACATAGACTATCAGCACATCTTTTGATTGTTTGCAATTTCAAAAAATTTGGTAAACCTACCCAGAGCAGATATCAAGTTTTTACCAAAAGCCATTTTCGCCTGTCACTAACTCTACTGCATCAACAGTGATTCCGCAGATGTCTTGGTATAACTCCTTGGGCAAGTGACGTATTTTGACATCAAGGGACGTCAGTGTGACGTCAGAGATGTTATCCTAACATCAAAGATGTCATCATGATGTGAGGGCAGAATTCCCACTGGAAATATACAAAGATATGTCGTATGCGGCCAAGGCCGTTCGTTTTCACTCAGCTGCTATGCTTCACAATGGTGATATCATTGTGACCAATCAAAACGAAGTAAATACTTGCTCAATGCTCAATCTTCACCGAATTGTCAGGAATTATAGTCTGTACACAGTGGCAGGTGTTCAGACAAAATTTGGTTGAATGAAAGAAAGTTATGTAGTAACTGTAAAGCAAAAAGGCCAAATTTGTTGAAATTTAAGCGTATAATCAGTTCTGATGTAAAATGTCATTTGTGTGATAGTAATGGTCACCTAAGTGTCTGGATGAGTTTGGCACAAACCAAATTAAGCATTCATGACTAAATCGCAATTATATCTGCAGATTTAACATTTTTTCATCGGGTTATAATTACAAAAAAATATTCAATTTCTCAAGTAAGAATAAAGTAGTAAAAAAATTTTCTTCAGATAAAAATGTCATTTGTTTTATTAAATTCCACATCTATGGTAAGCATTTAACACTATTTTCTGTTCAGATAAGGTGGTGTTCTATCTTTTTACACCAACTTTGGCCATGTTTAAAGCCATGGTTAATGATGGTTTCTGCATTCTCCCGCTGGCAAAGTCACCTGAGTGCTGGCACAGCGTCAAGCGGTAGTTGGACCTTGACATTGTGAAGATGTGGTTTCTGTAAAATCCGAAAAACCAACAGTAAAACAATGTACAATATATCTAATTTTGTCATGAATGCTTACAGTGAAGCACTTTGATATAGAAAAAGTGGACTGTGGCACTATGAAAATGGCACTTCGTGACTCATGATAAACGATGAAGTGTCATCTTCTCTACTTTCAACATGGGAAACGTAGAGGCTGTTTGACCCGTCATGATCAAGAGTAAGCCATTTGACTTCTCATAACAAATTTTAGAGTGAAAATTAGATGCATAATCCTTTCATTTGGCTGTCACCAACAAGTGGGATAAGTCTCCTTCTATAAAATTAACATTGAAAGTATTGGGTTTGATCATGACAAATCATCAGCATGATGACACACGAAGTGCCATTTTCACAGTGCCACAGTTCACTTTAATTCTATATAAACGTGTTTCGCTGTAATCTGATGTGTACCTAACACATTCACTTTGTTGACTATTACTATGTAGCATCAGAACCGATTAATGCTTAGAATTCCACTAATTTGGTATTTTTGCCATACAGTCACTACGTAACATTGTTTCATTCAACATTTTTTATCAGAACACCTGCTACTGTGTACAGACTATAATTCCTGACACTTTGGTGAAGATTGAGCAAGTAAATTTGCTTTGTTATGATTGGTCACAATGATAGCACTGTGGTGAAGCATAGCAGCAGAATGAAAACTAACAGCCATGCATGTACACCATGCAGTGAATGTACCTGCCACCCAACTTTAAACATTAATCATGTAAAATTGAACTTTTCAGAATGGCTAAAGACTACATCTTCAAACGGGGCAGAGGGGACCGCCCTAGAAATCAGAATGTCTTGGTTGTCATTTATGAGGACTACTGTAAGTATATAAATTATTAGGTCTACCACAGGCCAATGGTCACATACATATACAGGCCAATGGTCACATATTATGTGTCTTTCTTGATCTTAATGAGATAATCAAGGTGGTAGAGTAAAGTGCCCCCTAGTACTGAGTAGCCATTGAATACACATAATTGGCACTCTCTGTGAGCATTCAATCAAGTTCATTAAAAGTGACTTGTCTCACAGATGTTCCTGTAGACAATTTTCACTCACTAAAGTGCATTACACACTGAAATTGAGGGTTATTTACCTACCAGGACAAAACTTGAGTTGGCAAAGACGTACATCGCAAGGGAATCCCCTTGACAGCCAATCAGAACTCAAGAAATGAGAATATCCCCTAACCTGTGGCCAGGATAGGTTATATATTCCCATTTCTTGAGTTCTGACTGGCTGTCATGGGAATTCCCTTGTGATGTAAGTCTTTGCCAAATCAAATGCTTTTGCTTTCCAATAGAGGGTGCTTGACATGCATACCTTGATTATTTCATTAAGAGTAAGGAAGACATATAATAATTATATATATATTATGTGACTATTGCATGTGGGTCTACACTTACAGGAGATTGCATAGAAGTTGATTTGACTTGCCCTGATTTTCCATTTGCCCTGATTCTTGGGGGGACAACAGTGTCCTAGATTTTTTTAGAAATTCTCGAGTCTCGTTCCCTAGACCACGACCATTTTCAAGAGTCATGAGCGAATCTTGTTGGAAACACTAGGCTGCGAATCACTTGGTTCCCTTCCCAGTAGCTCTCGGTGACCTGGACTTATGTTGGACAGCAGTTTCAATTATTCTTAGCACCTTTTTAGGGTGTTATCCTCCTATATATAGAGTATAATTGGAAAAAAACCTATAGGCCTATATATATATACAGCTACAAGACAAATTTTTCGTCGTCCTATTATATATATTGTACTATGTGCCATGAAATATTGATAAATTCACTGCATATCCTCAATTTTGATGGGCTCCATTTCCCAAAAGCCAGGTACTAGATAACATTTGGGTAATTTCAAACAATCTACCGGGCGTAGCCTCAGGGGCGACCATTTAATTAATGGGGGGGCTTGAAGTTTTCCTCGGCAGGAAATTATATATTTCACGGTAACTGCCGCAGTAATAATTCAATTCAAGCACGGGAAGTCCCTGAATATTCATTCCTAAATCAAGCATCACCTTGTTGAGGGATACCGTATTTTCTGTATTAAAAGCAAACCCCCTAATAAACGCCCACCCCCTCCATCTAGAATTGATTTTGATTAAAATTCCATCAAAATATGAGCTTATCCAACCTTTTTTAATACAAAAACATGCCCATACGCTGGCCTCTTGCCTCCATCATTACCTCAGCCCACTGGGTGTTTAATAGAGAAAATACGGTATCCCTACCGGAAAATATTTATTTCAAGACTGCCAAGAAAGAAATTATTTATTTCACCAAAACTGAACAAGAAATGATTTATAACTATGTAGACTTAATCCTGACCTTTGGAGATCCATTTTGGTTAGTTTTCATGTGACATGAAAACTAACCAAAATGGATCTCCAAAGGTCAGGATTAAGTCTACATAGTTATATCTGGAGTCAACATGGACGAGACGTAGTGAAAATGCTCAGATTATTAGAGAGGACAGCAGAGAAGTTGGAAGTGCAAGACTTGCAGCAGACTGTACATCGGGGAGACGGCCAGAACACTAGAGAAAAGACTAGAGGAACACCGAAAAACCACATCGTCAGCGATACATGAACACTGTGAGAACACCGGCCACCAAATAGATTGGGACAATGTCAAGGTATTAGGAAGAGAGGACAACTGGATGAAGAGGAAGATAAAGGAAGCAATTTCAATAAGGCGCCACAAACCATCACTCAACCGGGACCAAGGCTGGGACCTCCCCCCCATATACTGCAACCTCCTGTCACATGACTTGACTCTGAGCAGTCATGTGACCAACTGAGCCACTTCAGACAGCTGAGGAAGCCCTTGAGAGTAGGGCGAAAGCTCCTGGTGAGTCAATTATACAGACCTTTGTGACATGAAAACTAACCAAAAAGAAATGATTTATTTAAAAAAAAGCCAAACCCCCCCCCCTCTCCCTTTATATTAAATGGTCCCCCCCTAAAAACTAATGTTTTAAATTGTTTTTGACTTTGCAGTAAGGTCGTATCGTCATCCCTCGCCTGCAGAAGTAGCAAGAGCAGCTGGCATCCGGGTAGTGGTTATCGGAATTGGATCAATGGCCAGCCATAGTGGTCCCGACAGAGTTGCAACAAGTGGTGATGATATCGTCATCATCCATAATTATGATTCCTTGGATGAAAAGTTGGAAGAAATATTCAAATATTGCTAACTTAAAATGTGATCTTTTATGGATCAAAACAGTATTTAAAAGAACAACATTAGCGTTTGATGATTTGAATAAATACCTTATGAAAATGTATTTGTGAGCCTTCCCCTCTTAAGCCTTAATATTATCAACTTTGAGTATTTACACATACCTTGTAACAACGAAAAACCTCAACTTTGAGTATTTACACATGCCTTGTAACAAGGAAAAACCTCAACTTTGAGTATTTACACATGCCTTGTAACAACGAAAAACCTCAACTTTGAGTATTTACATGTGCATTGTAACGAGGAAAAACCTCAACTTTGAGTATTTACACATGCCTTGTAATGAAGAAAAACCTCAACTTTGAGCATTTTCACATGCCTTGTAATGAGGAAAAACCTCAACTTTGAGTATTTACACATGCCTTGTAACGAGGAAAAACCTCAACTTTGAGTATTTACACATGCCTTGTAACGAGGAAAAACCTCAACTTTGAGTATTTACACATGCCTTGTAACGAGGAAGAACCTCAACTTTGAGTATTTACACATGCCTTGTAACGAGGAAAAACCTCAACTTTGAGTATTTACACATGCCTTGTAACGAGGAAAAACCTCAACTTTGAGTATTTACACATGCCTTGTAACGAGGAAGAACCTCAACTTTGAGTATTTACACATGCCTTGTAATAAGGAAAAACCTCAACTTTGAGTATTTACACATGCCTTGTAACGAGGAAAAACCTCAACTTTGAGTATTTACACATGCCTTGTAACGAGGAAGAACCTCAACTTTGAGTATTTACACATGCCTTGTAATGAGGAAAAACCTCAACTTTGAGTATTTACACATGCCTTGTAACGAGGAAAAACCTCAACTTTGAGTATTTACACATGCCTTGTGACGAGGAAGAACCTCAACTTGAGTATTTACTCATGCCTTGTAACGAGGAAGAACCTCAACTTTGAGTGCTTACACATGCCTTGTAACGAGGAAGAACCTCAACTTTGAGTATTTACACATGCCTTTTAACGAGGAAAAACCTCAACTTTGAGTATTTACACATGCGTTGTAACGAGGAAAAACCTCAACTTTGAGTGCTTACACATGCCTTGTAATGAGCAAAAACCTCATCTTTGAGTATTTACACATGCCTTGTAACGAGGAAAAACCTCAACTTTGAGTGCTTACACATGCCTTGTAATGAGCAAAAACCTCATCTTTGAGTATTCACACATGCCTTGTAACGAGGAAAAACCATAAGCGTCATTGACCCACAGAGTTGATGAAACTCTACTGCATTATTTGGTTGGAAAGTACTACTTCCCACTCAGTGAGCTACTTCTCCTGGTATAAGAAGATTATCGCCTGCACGCTCAGCAAATGGAGGGTTGATTTCTAATTTTCTGGAGGGACCTAGTTTCCAAATCGTTCAGCTACCCATTTTTACTACTGAATTGCTCTGGAGATTCCATGAATTTTTGCGGCCAGGTATTTGAGTCAGCGGGACGATGACTGCTAATCTGGTTTGCCTGTCTCCGGCAGATTTTCCCGTGTCCAGTCACCAGGAGGCACAATTTTTACTAGCAATAAATTTCAAGTAGCCATCACCACATTGCCAACTTCAAAATATACTAAAGTAAATGCTGAGTGGCCAGTGCCTTAGAAAAGCCTACTTCACAATATTCTCAAGTAGATGCCAAGTAGCCAGTTTCAAGCAGCCAACTTCACAATAGTCTCAAGTAAATGCAACGTAGCCAGTTCCAAGTAGCCATCTTCACAATATTCTCAAGTAAATGCAACGTAGCCAGTTCCAAGTAGCCATCTTCACAATAGTCTCAAGTAATGCCAAGTAGCCAGAACCTAATAGCCATCTTCACAATATTCTCAAGTAAATGCCAAGTAGCCAGTTCCAAGTAGCCATCTTCACAATATTCTCAAGTAAATGCAACGTAGCAAGTTCCAAGTAGCCATCTTCCCAATAGTCTCAAGTAAATGCAACGTAGCCAGTTCCAAGTAGCCATCTTCACAATATTCTCAAGTAAATGCAACGTAGCCAGTTCCAAGTAGCCATCTTCACAATATTCTCAAGTAAATGCAACGTAGCCAGTTCCAAGTAGCCATCTTCACAATAGTCTCAAGTAATGCCAAGTAGCCAGTTCCAAGTAGCCATCTTCACAATATTCTCAAGTAAATGCAACGTAGCCAGTTCCAAGTAGCAATCTTCACAATATTCTCAAGTAAATGCATCGTAGCCAGTTCCAAGTAGCCATCTTCACAATAGTCTCAAGTAATGCCAAGTAGCCAGAACCTAATAGCCATCTTCACAATATTCTCAAGTAAATGCAACGTAGCCAGTTCCAAGTAGCCATCTTCACAATAGTCTCAAGTAAATGCAACGTAGCCAGTTCCAAGTAGCCATCTTCACAATATTCTCAAGTAAATGCAACGTAGCCAGTTCCAAGTAGCCATCTTCACAATAGTCTCAAGTAAATGCAACGTAGCCAGTTCCAAGTAGCCATCTTCCCAATAGTCTCAAGTAATGCCAAGTAGCCAGAACCTAATAGCCATCTTCACAATATTCTCAAGTAAATGCAACGTAGCCAGTTCCAAGTAGCCATCTTCACAATAGTCTCAAGTAATGCCAAGTAGCCAGAACCTAATAGCCATCCTCACAATATTCTCAAGTAAATGCAACGTAGCCAGTTCCAAGTAGCCATCTTCACAATATTCTCAAGTAAATGCAACGTAGCCAGTTCCAAGTAGCCATCTTCACAATAGTCTCAAGTAATGCCAAGTAGTCAGAACCTAATAGCCATCTTCACAATAGTCTCAAGTAATGCCAAGTAGCCAGAACCTAACAGCCATCTTCACAATATTCTCAAGTAAATGCAACGTAGCCAGTTCCAAGTAGCCATCTTCACAATAGTCTCAAGTAAATGCAACGTAGCCAGTTCCAAGTAGCCATCTTCACAATAGTCTCAAGTAATGCCAAGTAGCCAGAACCTAACAGCCATCTTCACAATATTCTCAAGTAAATGCAACGTAGCCAGTTCCAAGTAGCCATCTTCACAATATTCTCAAGTAATGCCAAGTAGCCAGAACCTAATAGCCATCTTCACAATATTCTCAAGTAAATGCAACGTAGCCAGTTCCAAGTAGCCATCTTCACAATAGTCTCAAGTAATGCCAAGTAGCCAGAACCTAATAGCCGCCTTCACAATATTCTCAAGTAAATCCAAGTAGCCAGTTCCAAGTAGCCATCTTCGCAATATTCTCAAGTAGATGCCAAGTAGCCAGTTTCAAACTTGAAGTGCAGAGGACCGCCATTTTTGTTCCTCAGTGATTTGGTATTTGTAATAAGATGATGTCCCTTTGGTAGGATGGAGTTAGGAGGTCTATATAGACATTTGTGTTGTTAGATTTCATTTCGCATTGTTTATTTATTTTTGACAACCAGTTTCATCAAGAAAATCAATTTAGGGTAAGTTGTGCCATTTTGATTGGGGTGAGTTGTGCCAATGGTATGACATAGGTATTAATTTTGTATTCATCTTTTTTTGTCTTCCTTTTACGCAAAGCCTAAACATGTTGTGAAATAACTTACACTGAAACGAACATGTGTTAAAAGTGTTATACCACCCTCTAAACAATAAATAATTCTAGTTTTTTTCAGAATTTTAAATTTTATTTATTTATTTATTTTTACATTTGAAGCCAGCAGCGTTGGGTGACTCCTCGCTACTTAATTTCAAATTTGCAAAAGTCAAGGCTCACCACAAATACTGAAAATGTGTCAGATGAAAGTGCTAGCTACAGGGAATTATCTGGGAAAGAAATTTAACGCGGGAACACTGAATCGAGGACTGAACGACGACTTGAAAAAACAACAGGTTGTCAAGATATGAATTAGCCATTCTAGCTATTCAAGAAACAGAAATGAAGAATGAAGGGATAATTGAAATTGAAACAACAGGTGGGAAGAAGAAATATGAACTGTATCACTGGTAGCCCTGGACTGCTGGGACAGGGGTCATGAATCCTCCCATTGGAAAAATCATGAGATTTGCTGGACAGTGTCTGGGAGAATGAAATTTTCACTGTTTTCCCCCGTATTTTATAATAATTTGTTGACTCATTCTAAAAGTACACATTTTTTACTGCTGACTGCACCTTATTTCTTCTCAGATAGTTATTGGAATAAGTGTTTAATTTCCCACTGAAACTTAGGAAGTGATTTTCATCCTTATAAATTAAACAAATGGCCTCTTCTCATTGGTCAAAAGAGAGTAACGTCTTAACAAGCATCTATGATGTCATAGCTGATTTTAGTGATGTCACAATAGTGACATCACAAATCAAAGTGAGGCTGATGGCTGTCTCTCACAGTTTTTTGACATTTCTCTCATTTAGAATTAATTTCTACTAAGGCAATCTTGGTGGAAATGAATTCAAAAGTGGTGCCGTCAGTAGTAATATATCTGAGCTACCAAAATCCAAATTTTATCAAATTTGGATACAAATTGTTGAATCTGGAGCAGTTCTCCCTGTACTATGTCAAATTCTCAAGATTTTACACGGGACGACCCATGACTCATGCTCACGCATGGGTCCCAGGGCTATCATACTGGTAGCGAAGAAGATAAGCATCACGGGGTTGGAATTATGACAGAAAAGGGAATAAATGCAGAATTCAAGATCATAACAGACAGCATATGTACAGCCACAGTGAAGTTAGGAGACAAGAGTAATCAAAGGAAAGCAGTATTTATTTTGACTTATGCACCGACGTTAGAAAACAGTGAGAAAAATAACATGCACAAGGCACTTCAAAGGGCATTCTGCACATCTTCTAACTACTGATCTGAAGTCCTGGTTATCTTGTAACTGTTGCTACTATAATTATATAAAAGGGCATACAAGGTAGCAACACATTGATGAAGCATGCAGTGGTGCTTTGTCCTAATTGCTGACCTCTTTTTGTTTTGACAAATTCTCAGTGAGCATTAAATAGATCTGGGGTGGGGAAGCCCCTCAATGACATCACAGGAATTCCTCTTTCCAGTTTTTCTTGGATGGTTTTCCTGAGTCTCTAAAATGGTATTTAGACAATGTGCATGTTCCTGTAAAGTTGATCAACACAATCTTGGGCAAATAAAACACCATGTGCAAAGTTTGAATAAAATTGGTGTAGTATTTTGTCTCAAAATGTGTCCACAAGATTCCAGAGAAGACCAATGACAATAGGGCAGAATGCCCTAATAAAAATCTGAAAGTACGTGAAGACTATTGTGAAGACGTCGAAAGAGTCATCAGCTCCGTCAGTAAAAGAGACATTTGTATTATAGGAGGAGACATGAACGCAAAGACAGGACTAGGCCTCAAAGATTTTCCGGAAGTTATAGGACGATATGGGAAGGGAGAAATGAACTCGTTGGGAAGGATTCTAGCAGAAACATTAATGAAAAATGACATTGTTTTGTGTAATACACAATTTCCTCTTAAAATGGCACATAGAACTACATGGGAGGCACCAATGCGAAAACAAGATCACAAAATAAGAATGGAGAAGTTTGAAGAAATCCTTACAGAAATCAAATTGATTACATCATGACAAGAGTAGATCAGAAAGATTTGTTGAAGATTCAAGGTCCTATAGCGGTATAGAAACTTTCACAGATCATAGACTAGTAAAGCCTGTAGAGGCGAAATTCAATCTTCAATGGTGCAAGATGAAATCCCAGAAAAATAAGTCGAAATTGAAATTAGAAAAACTGAGAGAAGACGAAAATCAAAGAGAATATCAAGATAAAATAAAAAATGAATTATAGCTGAGATACAAGTGTCAAGTCCTGGTCACGATAAATGGATGAAAATTGTCAAGATCTGTACCAAAGCTGCAGAAGAGGTTATAGGAAGAAAAGACAAAAGTAAAAAAAAGGGAAAATGAAGAAATTAAAGAACTGTCAAGAAGACAGATGAAGATTAGAGATAACATGAATTCAAGTAAAAGTAAAGAAAAGAAAGAAGAGTTACGAAAAGAAAGAAACAAGGTAATGAAAAAAATTCACAAGAAACTCGAAGAAGAAGAGGAAAAGAAAATCTTGGAGATGGTAGAAGCTGTGAAAGACTCAAAAAGTGATTCAAGGAGAATGTTCCAAGTAGTCAAAGATCTGCAAAGAATTAAAGAAAAAAAGAAAATATTGGTGGATGGAGAAAATGGAAAAGCTACAGATGAGGTAGAACAAACAAGAATTGTTACAAATTTTTTCCAAGAGATGTTTACCAAAGATATGGAAGAAGAGATAGAAAATATTGATCCGAAAGAGATGGCTGAAAAATTTAGTAAAGAAAAATGTATCTCTATGACAAGGACATTTTTACCTTCAGCGAACGAAGTTCGAAGAAGGTATTGTTATCACTTTGGTCAAAAGTTGTCCGTCCGCCGGGCGGGCGGTCGGGCGTCCGGGCGGCGGGCGGATAGATAGTTTCCGGGCCAGTACTCAGCCCCTATTGAATGTATATGGATGAAATTTGGTACATATGTAGCCTATATGGTCTAGTTGTGCCTTTTGATGGTTTGATTGATGGAACTTTTGTAATTTTTGAAATATTGAGCAAAATATAAAAAAAATATTTTTTTCGTTTCCGGGCTAGGACTCAGCCCCTATTGCATGCACATGGATGAACTTTGGTACACATGTAGCCTCTATGGTCTAATTGTGCCTTTTGATGGTCTCATGGATGGATATTTTGTACTTTTTTTAATATTGAGAAAAATAAAAAATAATAATTTTTTTCATTTCCGGGCTAGAACTCAGCCCTTAATACATGTACATGGATGAATTTTTTACACATGTAGCCAATACAGTCTAGTAGTGCCTTTTCCTGGTCTTATTGACTGATAATCCATACTTTTTGGAATATTGAGAAAAATGTATTAAATTTTTTTTTTTTGCATTTCTGGCCAAAACTTGGCCACAATTGCATGTACATGGATGAAATATGTTACACATGTCACCTATATGATTAATTTGTGCCTTTTGTGTGTGATTCATGGATATTCTATACATCTTGAAATATTGACAAAAAATATTAAAATTATTATTTTTTGTTTCCAGTCCAAAACTTGGCCATCATTGCATGTAGATGAAATTTTATATACATCACCTATATTATAATATTTTAGTTCTTTTTGTTGGTCTGCTTGATCATTATTGTTAATGCTTTTTCAAATATTCTGACCCATACCTCACAACTTATTCCTTGTTTATGCATGAAACTGGTCCATATTATATGTACATTGGTCTAGTAAGGCCTTTCCATCGTTCAACATACCTTGGCATGCAGGCGGGCATATGGCGGGGCGTATAGATAATTTCAGACCAAAGATCGGGCCACTATTGCAAATACTACATGCAATTTGGTTCACATCACTTTTATGGTGTAATGGTGTCCTTTTTAAATGTTGTTTTTTCGCTGAAGGTTTGCTGCTACGCAGCCTATGTTTATATATATTTTCTAAACATGTTAAAAATCAATTTTTTTTTTCAATTCAGAACTGACTTCACGCACTGAAATTATATAGTTTTGAAAATGGTCTGAAGTTTAATTGATTGTAACACTTGCAATTCAGCAATGCATTACTTGGAATTTTTTCTATGGGCATTTACTTCATAGAAATGCCTACTTTTAGATATCAAAACCTATCAATACATACCATATGCCCTCCAGTTCATGGTAAGATCGATACAGTACCCTTGTTACCTTCAGCGAACGAAGTTCGAAGAAGGTATTGTAATCACTTGGGTAAAAATGCTGTCCGTCCGCCGGGCGGGCGGGCGGGTGGGCGGGCGGTCGGGCGGCGGGCGGATAGATCATTTCCTGCCCAGCACTCGGCCTCTATTTAATGTACGTGGATGAAATTTGGTACACATCTAGCCTGTATGGTCTAGTTGTGCCTTTTGATAGTTTGATGAATAGATCTTAAATACTTTTTGAAATAATTAACAAAATATAAAAAAATTTTTTTTTCGTTTCCGGCCCAAGGATCGGTCATTATTGCATTTGCATGGATGAAATTTGGTACACATGTGGCCCATATGGTCTAGTTGTGCCTTTTGATGGTCTCATTGACAGATATTCTATACTTTCTGAAAAAATGAGAAAAAATATTAAAACATATTTTTTTTGTTTTTTGGGCTAAGACTTGGTCACTATTGCATGTACATGGATAAAGTTTGGTACACATATGGTCAATATGGTCTAGTGGTGCCTTTTGAAAGGCCTGATGGAAAATATTATTTACTTTTTGAAATATTGAAAAAAACAAAAAAAAAAATTTTTTGTTTCTAGCCAAACATCTGGTCACTATTGCATATACATGTATAAAGTTTGCTACACATATGGTCAATATGGTCTAGTGGTGCCTTTTGAAAGGCCTGATGGAAAATGTTATTTACTTTTTGAAATATTGAAAAAAAACAAAAAAAATAATTTTGTTTCTGGCCCAACATCCGGTCACAATTCCATATACATGGATGAAGTTTGGTACACATATGGCTTATATGGTCTAGTTGTGCCTTTTCATGGTCTGACAGATGGCTATTTTATAGTTTTTGTAATGTTGAGAAAAAATATTTAAAAATTTTTTTTATATCGGAGCCAAAACTTTTGCATATACAGTAATTCAATTTCTAAACAAATCACCTATGCAATGTAGCAGTGCTTTTTGATGCATATAACACTTTATGAATCATTGGAAAAACTTCAGAAAATAGAACAGCGTTATATTTTTTGGTTTTCAACCGGCACTTCATAACCTGTACTTTGTACATGCATGAAACTATACCATAATATGCGTAAATTAGTCTAATAAGGCCTTTCCCTGATTTTACGAATCCTAGCAAGCAGATGGGAAGATGGCAGGGCAGCGGGCAAATAGAGATAATTGAAGGCCACTACTCGGCCGCTATTGCATACCTATAAGCAATTTCGTAAACGCACCAATTTTATGATATTATTGTTATCTTCTAAAGGTGTTATTCGATGAAGGTTTGCTGCTGCGCAGCCTATGTTTTAAGGGTACTTTTCTTGTTTAAACCAAAATAAAAAACATTTAATTTCTGTTGGCTTGTCTGCAGCAGTTCTCAAAATGTCTGCTTCTTCTAAGGTCCGTCCTATGTTTTACATGTTAATTTGCCAGTGCAATATCAACCATGCAAGGTCATAGAATTAGGCACGGCTGTCGGCCAATCAGCAGCGAGTATTTCAGCTAGCCATATGCTATTTAAGGTGGCTCGCTACCCACGAAATTACGTCACCTGCACATAGGCCTATTTCCGCGCAGCCAGAGAGGCCCCATCTACCGTAACGTCACCATTGCAGTTGACACTGTTTCAGGATTTTTTTTATTTTTGAGAATTTCATGATTCGGTTGCTTCGTTTAGCAACTGTGGGACTTCTAAGAGGGTTAGAGACTGGTGGTCTGCACCATTAGATGCGCTATGAAGAATACTATAAACCGACAGACTTTCAGCATTCTGCTTTATGAAGAAAATTTCTACCAGCGATTTTGGGCAAGCATGTCTAATTTCGCAAAAATGACTCTGTTATATAAATAAATGTTTATATCAATTTCCAGGCCCGTTGGAAGCCTAGTCAGTACCATCATATTTTTCCTCACTTAATTTGGAAACAGATTACAAAGAAATAGAAAATTCTATCTCGTCTTTTTTTTACCGCTATAATTCATGAAAAGATAAAAAATTTTCAAAATCGAAACTTTTGTTCTGAACCCCTAGAAAAGTTCTTTATACTAAACATATCTCTCTGGAAGTTTAATCAGCTTTTCCATAAAACTGTCCTCTTAAATTCCATGCTTCATTTGATAACAAATGAATGGCCACTGAATGGCAGGGAAAACTTCACAGTAAGAAAATGAAGAAAAAAATTTAGTTTTTCAGGTTTGCGGGGATTGACTTTCTTTTACATAACCTCAAATATTTTGAAAGAAAGGCTGGTAGCGAACACTTTCGTTGATATATCCTTGTATTAAACTATATTTTGGATCATTTTAAACTATTTTAAAGAAATCCTATCTTGGAAAGTTCACGAGTATCGAGCCACCTTAAAGCTCTGTCTGGCCATTGTGCGGTGTCCGCTATCTACACAGATCTTCACAAAAATCTCATCAGTTCTCTGCTGTTGGAAATAGACAAATCCTGTAGAATTTCAGGAGTACCTGTGCAGATAGATAGATAGATAGATAGATAGATATGGTGAGTGCAGCCCTCTAAGCCCAGTTCTGGGTGCTCACTAGGGTTGATTGATGAGATGGGATGAGAGAGAGAGCGGGAGTCCCCAACATGTTACACATTTACCCCATGTGAAGGATCTTTTACTTGCAGCAGTTTTTCGTCAATCTTGTTGACAGACAAAAGGACAAACCAATGGACCGACACATGTGAATGAACACACTGGTCCCTTCCTGTGGTGGAACTAGTAAATGAGCAAACACCATGGCACCACACATGAAAGCAAAGCACAAATAGTCAGGGAGCCAAGTGTCAAAATTTTGATTTCACTGGTCCGGAAAAAACAGTGGTTTCAGACTTTTATCAGTGAAAGTAGACACCCTTAGCTTTCTCTTCTTGTCAAAAAAAGGGCATGTTGTTCGTTTCAGTTTTTAGATAAATTGGTTTCTATGGTAAAAAGTACAATATTTTTTTGAATCAGAAAAATTTATTTATTTTGCTCTAATTTCTACACTACAAGAGATAGCAACCTAGAATTTTGTGGGAATATTAATCATCGCACTGGCTTCAAGAAAATTCATGAAGACTTAATAAATGTTTGAAACTGTTGCCATGACAACGGTCAATTCTATCAAAATTGTCACTTTTTAGCAATATTACTTCATAACGATAATAAAATCAGGAAAACTTTCCAATCCAGAAAGTGGAAATTTTGTGGAAATATACCTTATAATATTATTGTTCTTTTGCATAAGAAATCTGACAGCATTTCATCGTTGGGGATAGCTGGCATACTGTTATTTGAAAATAAACAATTTTTTGTAGTTAGGACAAATATTCACTTTTTTGCTATAATTTCTACACTACAAGAGGTAGCAACCTAGAATTTTGTGGGAATACCAATCTTTGCAATGGCTTCGAGAAAATTCATGAAGACTTAATAAATGTTTGAAACTGTTGCCATTGCAACTGTCAATTCTATCAAAATCGTCACTTTTTAGCAATATTACTTCATAATGATAATAACATCGGGAAAACTTTCCAATCCAGAAAGTGGACATTTTGTGGAAATATACCTTATAGTACTAATGTTCATTTGCATAAGAAATCTGACAGCATTTCATCGTTGGGGATAGCAGGTATACTGATATTTGAAAATAAACAATTTTTTGTGATCAGGACAAATATTCACTTTTTTGGTCATTGTCATAGAACAAATTGTGTTAGACATGTGGGATTTCATGGGTTGACGGTTCTGTGAAAGCACTTTCATAACTTAGCATTATAGCTTAGATTTTTGAAAAACTGTTGCCATGGCAATTGAAATTTTTCAAGAATAAGCATTTCAACAGATATTTTTTACGATTTACATAGCTGGGCAAATTAACAAGAGATGGATGTTTCTATCAGTGGAGATGAGAGATCTAAACATGATACCTATCTGAAATTCAAATAAAATATTTTGTAAATATAGTGGTTGCCATGGTAACCAATACTTTTATGCTCAGTGTACACTACAGGTTTCATACGATCTCATCTCATCGATACTGTGTCAACTGCTGCAACAAAATCACTGGCAGAGTTGGGTGTATGCCTGACCTGCCTGCAGCAGGAAGGTTGCATTAAAAATGGGCAAAGTCAGGCCATTCAACCTATTTTACCCCTTTTCTTGCCTGCAGTGCACTCACAAGTTAATGTACCAAATGAAGAAAACACATAGGCATATTTCGTGGGGGGTCAGGGGGGGGCTGCAGCCCCCCCCCTGGCATCAGGGCAAATGGCATATATCAGGGCAAATCCTGACCAGTCAGGGCAGATCCACTGCTCTGGTCACATCCGTGCCATGTTAAAATTTCAGGGCAAAATAGCTACAGCCCCCCGCTAAAACGCCTGTCTCGTACGCCAATGAGAAAACACATTTTAGCAACACAAATCTGCAACAGCATCACAGAACATACAGCCCTGTCAGATATATCGCGCTACAGCATTGCAAGTGCACTAAATACCAAGGCAGGTTGTTACAGCACCATCGTGTCCATTACCATGGTAGAAATTATTCCAGTGTTCCTTAACAGTGAAGTAACTGCTCTCTCTTTGTGAGAAGAGCCATAAAAAAGAACAGCTGAGTCATTGTTGAGAATTGGGAAGTCATCAGAATTCTATTCTCCAGATATAGGATTTGGTCTCAAGTCTAAAGAGATAGTACTTCCTTGAGAAGCTACACTCCTGGAGATCACGAAGGCTGCTTGGCGGATACTGTTGCCAAGATAATGGTATCAATAGAACAATCTACAAAAATCTAACTATCGACCCGTTAGTGTTTTGACCACTCTTTCAAAAGTGGTTGAGGGCTTGATTTGTGATCAGCTGATGGCTTACTTCTCCCAGATAATGTCGGTGTATCTGTCTGCCTACAGAAAGGGTTACAGTTGTGAAAATGTGCTCATCAAGTGTGTGGAGGACTGGCGTTCTGCTTTGGACAACAACGATACAGTTGGCGCCATACTGATTGACCTGAGCAAGGCGTTCGACTCACTTCCACATGGACTCCTCCTTGCCAAGCTTCATGCTTATGGTGTCAGCGAAGATGCGTGTAAACTTGTCAGGAGCTACTTGTCTAACAGGTATCAGCGAGTGAAGCTTCAAAATGTTGTTAGCGAGTGGAATGTCTTGAAAAGAGGAGTGCCCCAGGGATCCCTGATGGGACCACTTTTATTTAATGTGTTTCTTAATGACATCTTTTTGTGCCTAGACAACCAATGTACCATCTACAACTACGCCGATGACAACACATTATCGTATCATCATAGAGATCCATCGATTGTCAAGAATGTACTGGAAAATGCGGCTGTCTCATCATTAGATTGGTTCCACTGTAATTTTATGCAAGCTAACCCGAACAAGTTTCAGTCAATAGTTCTGTCAAAAGATCAAAATGTGTCATTACAATTTAATGTAAATGGTAATATTATAGAGCCATCAAAGTATGTAAAGCTACTAGGCATAACTCTAGATAATGAACTTAGTTTCAATAATCATATCACCGCTGTATGTAAAAAGACTAGTAAGCAGCTAAATGCCATGAGTAGAATGTCTAAATTTTTGAGTCAGGACTCACTGATGAATGTTTTTCAAAGTTTCTTTATGTCATCTTTTAACTATTGCCCTTTAGTATGGCATCTGTGTGGTATAAGCAATACTCGTAAGTTAGAAAAACTCCACAAGAGGGCACTGCGTATTGTGTATAATGATTATGAAGGGAGTTATGCTGACCTCTTATGTAAATCAAATTCTAGATCTCTTTATGCCTCAAGATTGAAGATGTTAGCTATATTTGTGTTCAAAGTTTTAGAAAATCATTGTAAACCTGTGTCTGAGGAATTTTATGAACTAGTCCAACATGATTATAACACTAGAAACGTTAAAACACTAAAATTGCCAAGAGTTATAAGTATAAGTGAAAGGTATGGAAGAAACTCTCTAGCTAACCAAGGTGCTTCTTTGTGGAATTTATTACCATCTGTGATTAAAAATAGCTGTGATATAAATGTCTTTAAGAAAAGTATAAATACATGGAAGGGAGTTAGTTGTAACTGTGGCTTTTGCCTAAATTGTACGATATTTAAGAATGTGATTATATACAACATTAACGATTTTATAAGACTCATTCTGAAGATTTTATGCTTTTAATCCTATTGTCATTGTAAATATTTCATCCCTCATCTGTCGTATCATTTGTCGGTAAAAAGCATTTTTTGCTTATGTTAACTGTTTTATATATGTAACCCGACTATAAATAAATATTTACTTTACTTTTTTTTACTTTACTTTACTTTACAAAGAAAATGACAATACCAGGAACCTTTCGATTGGTATATTTAATTGTTTTGATAAGGAAGATTTTCTAATGAGACGGTTCCATCATTATAGTTATGAATAATGTACATGTATAGGCCTAACGTTGCTAACATCAAGACAGTGGCTGAAAGAAAGATTCACAAACTGCATTGATAACTTAATCAATTCTGGTGTGCATAACTGATACATATAAAAATATATTCTTCACTTGAATTGTTTCATCCAATCACAAGCGAGTATTCGTGTCCGACATTACCGCTATATTAGGCAGCAAAACGTTATATTGGATCCTGAAAAGTTATATTGGATCCTGAAAAGTTATATTGGATCCGTGACAGTTTTTGAATGAAGAACAATCACCTCACTACCTGTTGTTCAATTGTGACGTCACCACTGGTGATGTCATAATGGTCAACTTGTTATTGTGACATCACAACTGATGGCGTAATGAGAGCAAATTAACAATGGTGACGTCACCATTGCCTCCTCTTTCATGGTTTGAACTTTTAAAATTACAGCTGTTTGTAATGTGAGCTTGGGGTGGTATTTAGAATTAGAAGCTTTCTATATTATGATTTTTTCAATCGAGAGGGGAAAAATCACAGGCATTACAATCATTTTGAGAAAAAAGCTTGTCACTGCACTTATTGAATTATATATACAAGGTTGGCAACTCCTGGTTTGAGAATTCATGCTCTTGCTTGAGACAGCATTACAGCAGGAATTCGCAAACCAGGAATCCTGAGGGAGTTGCCAACCTTGTATGTATTGTATACAGGATACGTTTAGCAATGTGAGCTTTTTGTAAGAAATTATAATGCCTGTGGGAAAAATACTGTCTTAGCAGCAAGTCATGAAAGTTAAAAAACATCTGAATGCATATTTTTGACCATTTGGCAGCAAATCAACTTAATAAAAGGAAAATATAGCTTATATTGGATGAAGAATATAACAGATATCGGATGGTAAGTCGTCCAATATAGAGTATAATTGGATTCAGAAAAGTTATATTGGATTCGGCTGCGCCTCATCCAATATAACTTTTCTTCATCCAATTATACTCTATATTGGACTCCTTCCCATCCAATATGTGTATAATATTACCATGGTGACACGTAATTCCAAATATATGCTCTGAATGTGTAATTTACATATTTTGAAAACATAGCTTTCGAATTTCATGCACTTCTCCAATGCATGGGAATCATATATTTTACTCTTAGAACTGGCTTCAATTCATCAGAACAATATTAGGCCTATTTATATTACCTTTTTCTCCTTAACTGTCAAATTAATTTCATTGGAAAACAAAATGTAAACGTAAGTATGTCAACTTCAGCCATGGCTATCTCCATGGAAAATTATGCTATGGACATGTAAAGGACATTCCTGAATAGCTACACTCCTGTAGAATAACATGCAATGATTGAAAACTAAGATGGCAAATCCTGTCTTTGCTCAAGCCAACAGAAGCCAATGAAGTGTGTAATGTCTGATGAAGTTTCGTGTAAGTATGCTGCCTGTGCTGAAGCAAATAAGCACCTCGGCATATTTTGACAATATAATATAAGAGATAGATTCAATTAATTCCACAAGTTAAGTACTTTAAATTGCTGTTTAGATTATACATTCATAATTCATTTGAGGACATGATAACGTTAACCTTTTCATAAAAACGTGATCTCTACAAGTTTTTGAAGTATTTAGGAATATCTGCCCAATGAATCATGCCCTTTGAATTCTGTTACAAATTAATAAAATATGCTGTCCTGACGAATATCAGCGTTTGGAATTGTAATAGGAATGCCAAATCATTCATGACTGCTGTGTTATGTAAGCGGTGTGAAAGAGCCAAGTTTGTCAATCATAAGCGCAATTTTAAAGCCATTTCTTGTGGGGGATACTACATCAACCACTTATCATTTGTGGCCCTACTCATATATACATAAATCTGTGTTACCCGCCCTTTCTGCATAGCTTCATTCATCCCAAACACGGATATTTTGACTCCCAATATTGTGTTAACATCATGAAAGAAGTTCAGATTTTCAATATTCAGTGATTTCAGCTGCCATTTTTGGAAGAAGATTCTTTAAGCACCCATTATTACTGGTCTGTCTGCCTTGGGACCTATCTTATCATGTTCCTTGAAAAAAAAAGTATGTCTGGACACTAATTTTGCCTTGATATCTGCAATAGAAGCAAAGATATGACAAAGATATGACATTTTGGTGGCCATTTTGAAAAAAAGGGGTCTTCAAAGAATTTAAATAGTAAGTTTTCTGCTCTGGAACATGCTTTAACATATTCCTTGACCCCAAATATGTGTATTTTGACACTAATCTGGTCTCAATATCTGCAATAGAAGTGAAGCTATGGCGATTTTTTTGGTTTTTTGGCGGCCATTTTTAAAAAGGGGTGTAATTTGGGTTACGTTTGTTCATTGATAAATCTTTTTTGATGACCCCAAGGTACTTCTGTACCAAAGAGCATGTTTGTACCTCGAGGTGAAGTCAAAAATGGCTAATCCCACAACAAAGCAACACCCATGGAGGTATTCATCCGGATTTTGATACGGATGTGCGGCACGCGTTCTGAAATTCTTATCCTATGGTCAGGTTTTTAGAGAGAGAATTTCATACCCTATGGTCAGGTTATCATATAGTCCCTGGTTATTAACATAAAAGACAAATTAGAGTTTCCAATTTAACTGTTAACTTGGTAAACAGTTAACTGTTCCATTTCTGAACAGTTAACAGTTAACTGCCAGTTAACAGTTATGCAAGTGATCAGTTTGGTGTGATTGCCAAACTACCTTAAACAGTAAACAGTTGGATTAAACTATTCATAACCTTCTGTTCATAAATCTCTGGATCTGTTGTACTCAGTTGTTGATGGTTGACTTGTTCCAGCATACAATCAAACGAATATTTTGTCCTAAAGCAGACATAACTTTCTAAATGCCAGATTTTAGGCAAATTTAAGGCCCCAAGACACTGAAAATGAGCTGATAAGTAGCTTAGACATCTTCTTATTGTTTAACTATATTTTTAGATTGAAATGAACGCAAAAACTACAGACATTCACTTATTACTACCTAAACAAATAACAGGTCACTAACAAGATTTAGACCAAGCTTTTGGCAAAAAACCATTCTTTGGTGTCCAATTGAGATGTGCACCCTATGATGAGGCTCTCCTGTCCTCGATTAATAACCCTATGGTCAGGGAATTCTCTTAAAAACCCCATCTTTTAAGTACACTGTAGAGACAAATGCCAAAATGGGTAATAAAATTCTTCCAAGAGGAGGAGAGGGGAATGCAGCTTATTGCCCTTTAGTGGCTAAGCTTATAAGACTTGTAACTTTCAGGTCTATGCAGAATAGGCCAATAAAGGATATTAATTTCAAAAGTTATTTTAAAGCTGACTATGCCAAGTTTGGTGTCATCTTAAATATTTTCTTGTCTTGAGTAATGATAATTAATTCAAATCACGATCCATTTTGAAGTTTTGGATTTTAATTTTGTTGCTGAAGTCTCTCAGGGTGGAGTTATTTCACCCCTAACCACAATGACAAACACTGAGAGTTTTAGATGGTATCTGGGAAATTTGACACCACTTTCAGTGTCAAATAAGGGATATCTGCTGTGATACATGACTTTACCCCAAGAGCACAAAAAGTGCTGTTTTATGGCATTCGTCTCTACAGTGAGTAGCACATAGGAAGTATGACAGCGACCTGCCTTGACACATTCTTGGATTGTGAAATCTTTCATGATTTTTGGTCAATTGAATATTCCACACAGGAATAACATTAACAATAGACTCTAACACGAACTGAGCAGCTATGTTTGAATAAGTACAGTTATACATTTCCATGGCTACAGTACTGTCAATAACAAACCTTATGCTACCAACCACCACTTGTGCATCTATAATTAAAATCAACCATTTATCTCACAAGCATTTAGTGAAAATAAGCCAGAATTGCAGATTTTGATTTATTTAATATGGTTACCATAGCAACAGTTTCTGTATTTGACATAATAAAATTGAGAAGCATTTCTACCCATGACTTTAAGTCAATTTTAGGTACCAATTCATCTACTACATTTCATATGACGAGCTGAGAATTGGCAAAAAACTGCATTTAAAACAATGCCAAAATCCGATATATTTACATTGTCATGGTAACCATTACTGAAAATACAAAAAATTTAGTCATGAAATATTGAAGCATAAACCATGATACTCAACTCTGCCAAATATCAAGTTGTTATCACAACCTGTTTTTGAGCTACGTTCAGAATAAACAGATTTGCATATATTTAGATATATACGGTTCCCATAGCAACAGTTTTTGGAATAACACCTAAAACTGATAAACACTGCAAAATATGGTCTGCAAAGAAAAATCTATCAAATTTTTATGCACCTGCTACATTTTGTCAACAACTGAGAGCTGCTAAAAAAATAAAAAAGACATTAAAATGTTCACAAAATGCCGAATTCGGATATACTTATATTGTCATGGCAACCATAATTAAGATTTACCAAAAATAATCATGATGTTTCGAAGCATCCATTGCCATATACATACCTGCCAAAAATCAAATGGATATAACAAATGGTTTTTGAGCTATGGCTGAAAACATATTTAATCCCAGTTTTCCCAGAAATCAGACTTGTTACCATAGAAACCAATTTATCTAAAAACTGAAACGAACAACATGCACTTTTTTTTCAAAAAAATTGAAGCCCAGAGTGTCTACTTTCACCAAAAAAAATCCTTGACCACTGTTTTTTCCGGACCAGTAACTCCAGTTTTAAGCCACTTTTTGAGATTGGCTCCCTGACTAAAACACCAACATATTAACACAGGGGGAGGATGATCATATGATTATCCTCCCCCCCCCCTAGAATTTCAAATTGAAACAACTCAGTGGCACCAGTGTTGAGAATTATTAATTATATTGTGCAGTCTTTGTGATGATACTGATAGGATTTCATGTTGAAAATACAAGCTCCCGTAAGAGGTCCCTGGAATACCCCGCAGCGCAACTTTTGACCCGTTGGGCCTCACGCGTAGTTCGTGAACGGCGAAATCATCCCCCCTACAAGAACAAAAAATCTACGCCCCTGTATTCACATAAGCAATAGAAATCTTGGTAAAATTTATTTGACAAATATAGAGTATTTAAAAATAATGCAATCTTGCAAATGAGTAATACCAGTAAATGCTGTGGAAAATTACAAATCTACAAAACTAAATAGTAGGGGCTATTATTGTGAAAGAAAAGCTGGAACTGTGAACTGTTTCCTGGGTCGATGTTCTTGTTAAGATGTGAATTTTAATTTTTAATATATTCCTTGCATATATGATAAAAAAATCAATGATAATTATTCATATTGTATTTGCCTTTTCTTGTTTTTATTTTTGCCTGCGTACAGATTTAGGAAATTTCGTAAAATCATGCCAAAGACACTGATGAACCAAGAGTATGCATACATTTCGCAATGTGTATTGAAGCATAGCTTACTGCATTTCAACATCTTTGCTTTTTAAAAGAACCTTCTAAAAAAACTTTGTATAGGCTCCTGGCTCCTAAAAATAAAAGATATACCACAAACTGCATTATTTTGGTGATATTTGCAATGTTTGCCTTTCAAAAATCATGCTCAGCATGCATTGCACAGTGTCATACTTGCAAAATAGTTTGAACTTTTTCTTAATCCAGCACCTCCCGGGTCCCCCCACCCCCTTGAAAAATGAACATATATAAACAGATATCAGCTTCCTTGGGATATCCAGACTTCAGAGAATTCACTAACAAGGTAAGACACAATACGGCATGATACGAGCGCAATATGAAAATTTATTTGCACAAGGAAATTCATATTGAACGAGGGTGCAGCGAGAGTTAAATATGAATTAACGAGTGAAAATCGATTTTCATGTGGCGCAACGATAATAAGTGCCATATATGTTTTTTTACATCACTATGCTTCCAATATAATATTCCATTCTACGACAGCGGAAAGTGACATATTTTTTGCAGAATAAATCTACCAACGAAAAATCACTCTTTAATATTGTAAGATATAGGATATATATGAGCCTACTAAATATTTGGGAAACTTTCTTTTTTATCTGAAAATTCTGAAGAAAAAAAAAATCGGAAAAGATTTTGAAAAAAAAAATAAATTGAAAAAGAAATTTTGGAAAAATCTCATATTGCACTCTGACCATGCAATTTGAGTTTTAATGATGTTGTTATGTGACTGATTTTGGCCAATCGTCATCTAATCACTCTAACATAGTGGTCATGTAATATGATCTGTGCAAAAATAGAACCCCAAAGCTGTTGATTAAACAACATTACTGTTCTTAAGACTTCAGCTAGATATTTATTATTAATTTATTCCATGACCAGCCATGTATTGTCCCTAATACACCAAACCTGCCCAGGGAGATTGCTGTGTAGGGAAAATAAATTTTTTTTATTCCATGACCTGTTTTTTATTAACAAGCCAAATAATCACTAGTTATATTGGCATCATTCTCACCATTTAGGCTAAATAACCTAAAGCCAACATGTAATTTGTGAATTAACAAAAAGAGTGCCCTCTTTTGTTAATAACATGTCTGGAGTTGAGGGACAATAACTCATATTTCCCTGAGATGACGTTGCAAACAGTGCTCTTGTGTTAATGTTCAGAAAAGTGGTCTTTTATTGCAAAATTCACTTGTAAAATCATTTTTTCTAGCAAATATATGTACATGGCGGCCCTCGGGAAAATATGGACTGGCAGGGAGACTTGGGTCAATACAAAACAATCCATGTAATAATATATAAATAATTGATGGGTAAAAGCATATTATTTTCACATTGGCTAATTTTCAAAGTGAATTCCTTGCAGACAGAATTATGTGCTGGACAGAATTAATCAGCCTCACACTGTACTACTGGATGAACTGAGTTGGCTTAAATGATTGAGATGGTTGCACAAAATTGTTTGAGCTGACTTAGAAGCTTGCTGTTTTCATTTTATATAATCTGTCTGTTATCTTAGCTGAAAACAACAAGCTACATAAATAATATTGTTTCATGAGATTGGCCAAAACTAGTTTCTACTTCCAAATTTTCAGAAAATGGCTCGATTTCATCTTACTGCCGGACTGGCCATGGTGGCTTTGACTGTGGCTCTGCTGTCTTTGGCTGAAGCAGGTAAAACAGTTATCATATAATTATATGTATCATAAATATGATGTACTAGAATTGCCCATAAAATAAATTACCACAGGTTATTTACCAAGAGAGAGTGAATATGTGATTTATCCCATGAGGGCTTTTGGCCAACTTGTTGCATGGTCCCACAACCACACATATGTAATTCACAGTTACACGGGTGCACTCCACTGAACTGAGGTTCAAAACAGGTGATTACAACAAACAGTCAATGCCAAACAATGCTAAACCAGATAATCAAACTTGCTATTTTGTAACAGGACCCCTTTAAACATTGTCAGTGCATAAGAAAATGTGACAGAGGCTCACAGAGCCAGGGATTTTTTTTGCCCAAGAACTTCTAATTTGAGCATCCATTTATCCAAATGGACTATATTTATATTGCATGGGATATCTATTATTTGGAATTGCTAACAGGACAAATTGTAGGATACAGATTCATAAGAAAAGGTAAGATAAAATTCTCCTATGGCCATATCAACACATAATTTTTTACCAACTCACGTTGAAACTTTGAAGGCTGTTAATCAAATAACACAGATGTTTCAATGTTACACTTTGCATAGGTTTTGTCCACAGTGACTAAATACACAGTTCTAAGTGGTTTTCTATAGCTGACAGCTATTTGATTTTATATGAATTGACCTTTTCTGAAACATTGTGCTTTCTCAAAGCCAATGTTTTGATTAAAGAGGAAGTCATGTACATAATGTGTTGTTATAGTCACCATGTCATCGACAAAATGTTTTTATCACAGCTTGGACTCAAACCCTTGCCTCATAATTTCATAAATCACATATTGCCTCTTGCTAGGTCAATAACCCTTAGTTATGTGATAACTACGTGTTTATCCATTCCTCTGGCGTGGGCTGTCTCATAGTCAATTCCTCATCTTCTGAAATCTTCTGAAATCTTCTGAAATGCCTGCCTGTCAATTAAATCTTTAATTTGATATTGTTCTAATCACAATATTTCCTTCAGCTCCTTCAGTTTGCACGAACGGAAAGGACATCGTTTTCGCAATCGATTCAACCGCCTATCCAAATGATCTGGACCGCATGAAGAAAGACGTTTTGCTTAAAGTCAGCCAATTCAACCTTGACCGTGAGTGCAGTGATGACAGGTCTACTAAAACCAGAGTTGGCATCATGACTTTAGCCGATGAACCAGAAATTTTCAACTATCTGAATCAGTATGAGATGCCTGATGAAAGTGAGATCCAACGCTCATCCGGGTTCATTGATGTCGATAAAACAGTGAAGTAAGTATCCACAGCTTCAAAAATGTATTTTTGTCAATATCTAGTCACAGTCTCTGAGTTTGCCATTCCAGACACATACCAGTTTTTTCATGAATAGGATTCAAGTGAATAGGGTGTACAGGCAAAATTTACCAAATTTGGTCGATTTCAAAATTCAGTTGAATAGAAAGACTTAACCAATTACAGTCTGTCACTTCGATATCGAAAAAATGAAGACTCTAGAGTTCACTGTGAAAAATGCACTTTGTGACTCATGATAGCCGGTGAAGTGCCATCTTCTCTACTTTCAACATGAAAATAGAGACTGTTTGATTAGTCATGGTCAAGAGAAGGCCATTTGACTTGTGATACCTGATTTTAGAGTGAAAATCAGATGCATAATCCTTTAGTTTGGCTGTCACCAACAAGCAGGATAAGTATGCTTAAATCAAATTTTAAACATTGAAAGTGTTGGGTATGATCATGACAAATCATCAGCAACATGACACACAAAGTGCCATTTTCACAGTGCAACAGTACACTATTTTTCTATATCAATGTGACAGACTGTAAGTTTGTAGTTACTCTGAATACAGAGTCTATTATTATTTCAAATTGGTAGTCACACTGTACTCTGCATACAGAGTCTATAATCTATTTCAAAAGTGTAGTTACACAACAGGAATCTAATCCATGCAGGACATTGCAGGTCTGTATATAATTTTGCTAAATATGTCAATATCTATGGTCACTGTAAGCCTGCATCCTCTGGGTGCATGAGGCCAATTACTTGACCTACTTCTGAGTGCCATATGGCACAAAGACTCTGCCAATGCACACACAGCAAGCAACAGGATGAGAAAGCTACTGCCATAGTGGGTTAACAAGCATTCTCAGGTGGTTGTTGCTTTTGGCATCTTTTTCAAATTGCATGAACCCACTGACATTACAGTGAAACACTTTGATATAGAATTAAAGTGGACTGTGGCACTGTGAAAATGGCACTTTGTGTGTCATCATGCTGATGATTTGTCATGATCAAACCCAATACTTTCAATGTTAATTTGATTGAAGGAGACTTATCCCATTTGTTGCTGACAGCCAAACGAAAGGATTATGTATCTGATTTTCACTCTGAAATCAGTATTGACAAGTCAAATGGCCTTCTATTGATTATGACTAATCAAACAGCCTCTATCTTTCCCATGTTGAGGTAGAGAAGATGACACTTCATCAGCTATCATTAGTCAAGAAATGCATTTTTCACAGTGATCTGATCCTCATTTTGCCTATATCAAAGTGTTTCACTGTAATGATTGTGCCTTAAGAACATATTTATTTAAGTGTCATTTAAGAACTTTTCAAAAGTTTTGTCTGTATGACCAAATCAGTGATCAATCACTTTGATGCCCATTGTGAGACCTATTTATCCCCAAAATTCATCAGACTGAGAGATATAAAATATGATAACATCCTTCAAGGGCAGGCGTACACATTTTAGAAGGGGGGAGGCACAGTGCTGCTGCTTGGGTGATGAATTTGAATTATTTCCTTCAGAATGGCCAATACCCGTGTCTTCAATAGCCGCAAGGGTGACCGCCCTCAAAGGCAGAATGTTCTGGTTGTTCTCACTGACCATCACAGTAAGTATGCAGAATTTAAAAACACTATAATCGTAGAAATTTCAATCTTTTATTATTGCTGCATTGAACCATGCACTTGAGACGTCGAACGTCAAAATTCGTTAATAATTTTTTGGGAAATAAAAAGTATTGCGAGTATATATGACTAGGGTAACAGGGATGACTATTGTTTGTTTCTGAACATGCATGTGGGTTGCCCGGAACCAGAATACGAGAGTCTGTATAGGCTATATTATGAGGTTATACCATGGGTGGAGGCAGTATATCCCTGGTATAGTCACCCAAGATCCAGTATATACGGGGTCGAGGGTGACTATACCTGGGATATACTGCCTCCACCCATGGTATAACCTTTTTATCCCATGTCTTTTTTTAAAAATACTTTTATTTTTTATCAATATAAAACAGTTTGAAGCACTCAATGTTAAGGCAGCTGTGCTACAAAAAAAATCAATACTCTTAATTGGCAGCACTTAATTGCCTTAAATCACAACAATCAGCAAATATGCTGGTATCTACATGCTAATAAGCATGATATATAGGGGCACTGTTGTCTTTTGATTGGTCAGTTCCAGTATATCCCTGTTGATCTCATTGGGTACATTCGTTTTGCTGCTCCAAAGTGCTCTTGGAGTAGAGTAGTTCACTCCAGATCATTCGTTTTGCACTTCCGGGGGTAGTTTGGAGTAGATTGGAGTAGATCGGAAGTACTCCAAGAAATTGGGATATCCCATGACGTATGATTGTTTACATAAATAGATTACACTTCAGAAGCTTTGATTTAGTGGCCGATTGTGTGGTTTCGATGTGGATTGCTGCTATTCAATTGACACAATTTAAGCAATCGATTGGAGGTGCCAATTACAACATCAATTGCTATTAGCAAAGGGAATCCTCGTAGCAAATAATGACGTGCCTAAGTACTCCTTTTCATTCGATTCGGACCAAGCTTGGAGTAAACTACTCCAAGTTGGAGTAGTTTACTCTCAGAGTAGAAACGTCACTTCCTGGAGTAGTTAGGACAACTTTAGGGCAGAGGAATCGAATGTACCCATTATCTTTCAGTATATCCCTGTAGGCTAATTAGCCAAAGGAATTTGATTGGTTGAACTAAATATATCCCTGTTTCTTTCTGTTGTATTTCCCTCTGTCAATCTGTATTGACCAGGGAAAAGCTCAGTATGAAGGACAAAAGTTGGCTAGACATGGGATAAAATATATTCTGCATCAAAATTTTAAGGCCAATCATGTAGCAGGAGATCAGTCGCATGACACGCCAATAAATAATGATATTGGTGTCTTAAAAGTGTTATTGGTGTGTGGAGAGTGATATTGGTGTGCCCCTATGCTCTAAGCAGCAACGTAAGAAATGGGAGAAATTAAGTATATTTCATATTTAAAGAATTAAGGATCTTTAGAAAAACCAGTATTTTACAAATATGTAGGAGTCTGAAAATGTTGGTCCAGAATATAAAAAATAGTGGATGATGAGTCAACCAATATTATACAATTATGGACTTCGGTTGAGGTAAATATCACCGGTCAGGTCCGTATAACCTGATATTGACCAGAACTGAAGTCCACAATTGTTTTGTTCCATGACAATTTTTTCTCGGGAAAATTTTTTTTTTCTTCTTTTTTTTTTGGAATTTTTTTTTTTTGGAAAAATACAGGGTCGAGGGTGAAAATATCAGGGAAATACTTATATATTATTACATGGTTTGTTTTGTATTGACCCGAGTATTCTCCCTGCCAGTCAATATTTCCTGAGGGCCGTAATGCCCGTGCGAAAATATGGCTGGCAGGGAGAATACAAGGTCAATTTAAAACAATCCATATAATAATGTTTTTATTCCATGACTTGTTTTTTAATGACAAGACAAAATACCAGAAGTAATATTGGTATCATTCTAACCATTTAGGCTAAATAACTCTTAGCCAACATGTAATTTGTGAATTAACACAAGAGGGCTCTGGGGGTAACGTCATCTGAGGGAAATAACAACGTCTTTTGAGGGACAATAACTTGTATTTCACTGAGATGACGTTGTTATTTCCCTGGGCAGGTTTGTGTTATTGGGGACAATACATGGGTAGTCATGGAATAACAAATGTTCACTGATCAGTGAATAACACATTTGTTATCGACCTGCACACACCACCGCACACAGGTGAACATCACATTTATGCAGGTGGGTTGTTGGCTAATCAGGGGGCTTGTTACATAGGGGTCATGGAACAATGAGTTTTATTGACCTTAGCAGGTAATATTGGTCTTGGCCTTCGTCCTTCATGGTCCCACAACCACACATATGGAATTCACAGAGACATTGTTGCACTCCACTGAACTGAGGTTCGAAACAGGTGATTACAACAAACAGTCAATACCAAACAATGCTAAACAAGATAATCCAGCTGGCTATTTCGTAACAGGGCCCCTTTAGACATTGTCAGAACATAAGAAAATGTGTTAGAGGCTCACAGAGCCAGGGAATATTTGCCAAAGAAATTCTAATTTGAGCATCTGTGCATCCACTTATCCACATGGAATTGTTCATGGACTATATTTACATTGCATGGGATATCTATATTTGGAATTGCTAACAAGACAAATTGTAGGATGCAGATTCATAGAAAAGGTAAGATATAAATTCTCCTATGGCCATGTCAACACAGAATTTTTTGCCAACTCACATTGAAACTTTGAAGGCTGTTAATCAAATATCAAAGATGTTTCAAGGTTACACTTTGCATAGGCTTTGTCCACAGTGACTAAATACACCAGTTCTATGTGTTTTCTACAACTGAAAGCAATTTGATGTTATATGAATTGACTTTTTCTGAAACATGTGCTTTCTCCAAGCCAATGTTTTGATCAAACAGGAAGTCATGTACAACATGTACAGTGCTGCCACGTTGTTGCACCATGGTCCTTGTCCAATATTACTGCTTTGGCCAATAAAACTCAATATTGGTCTCCTCACCATCCACTATCTATATAATATATTCATTCATGATAGATAACTTCAATTTGCTGATCTGATGCATTGCTTTAAAACAACAGGTATGTAAAGGTTATTCACCACGGGAGAGGGAATATGTGATATATCACCCAAGGCCTTTAGGCGGAGGTGTGAGAAACACATATTCCTGATCCCATGGTGAATAACCGGCTTATACCATGAGACAAACACTCAAACAGTCAAACATGAGAGGATAACTGGACAACAAAGAATATGGGAATTATTCCCCTGCAATACTGGCATGTGATTGGATGACAGAGGTGTCGAATGGTATACATTTCCTTATTCTTTGCAGTAAGCTCATGGAACAGTTTCCCTGCTGTGGATGCTGCAAAATCAGCTGGTACTAGGATAGTGGCTATCGGTGTTGGGATATTCGCTAACAGGGATGGTCTTCAAAGAATAGCCTCCAGCAGCAATGACGTTGCCATCGTCGATGATTTCGACTCTCTGGACGAAGAGTTGAACAAAATATTCAAAAATTGCTAGTTTTTGAAGTGTGAAGATTCTTATAGAAGCGATATAATTGTTTTTCAATTTATATCCTGCAATAAGAGCAACAGCATTTGAATAAAGGCATCGTGAAAATTTCAAATTAGGCATTTCTTTGCAATTCAGTTTTGATTGGCAAGTATTCATGTTTAGGGGCTAAATACAGTGAAGTTGAAAGTAGTTCAGTTGTGGAAAACTGATTACAGCAAGGACATTTGATATGCAAAAAGAGTGCACTGTTGCACTGTGAAAATGGCACATTGTGACTCATGATAGCTGATAAAGTGTCATCTTCTCTACATTCAACATGGGAAATATAGAGGCTGTTTGATTAGTCACGATCAAGAGAAGGCCATTTGATTTGTCATAACTGATTTTAGAGTAAAAATCAGATGCATAATCCTTTCGTTTGCCTATCACCAACAAGCAGGATAAGTCTCCTTAAATCAGATCAACATTGAAAGTACATACATTGGGTATGATCATGACAAATCATCAGCATGATGACACACAAAGTGCCATTTTCATAGTGCAGTGGTCCCCTCTTTTCGCATTTATCAAATTTCCTGGCTGTACGAGTAGTTGCAGGGATGTGTGACTGCGTGACTGCGATCAGACTGTTCTTAAATTCAGGTTAGTATCTTCTCTTGGACATTTGACAGACTGTGGCATTATAAGTTACTCAAAATAAGTAGGCCACTCATATATAAGAATAATAAGATGATGCAAAAACACAACATAATTGTTTTATTCCATATTTGTACCATTTACAAAATAATAACTTTATACAATCAGTTATAATCTGTTAGTATATAACTCTGTAACAAAATTATATGTCAAAGAAACATGAGACAGCAGTCCAAAGTTAAGATTCAAATTCAGTGTAAGAAAATCTCTGAGTAATTTGGCAAGCTTCCACAGAAAGTGTACAAAATCTCAAAAGAAAGTTATCACAATCAACAACACAGAAAATAAAAAGAGTCACATTTCGTCAGTGGGCGTTCCACTGAGCTTTTTGCATCTGGATTTGCTCAATCAAACTACGAGACAGACAGATACCCAAAATCTGAAAAGATAGACAAAAGCAAAATGATATATCATTGGAATATTTACTTGGAATCAATAATTTTTTTTCTACTAGCCTATAGGTCTAAGAGGCGGATCCAGAAATTGTAATACTGCGAATAAAAATTTACTTAGTACATTTTCATTAGACTCTATTTAAAGCATCTATAAGCGACTATAAAGAGTATCGGAGAGAGAGGCCAGGGCTGTTGCCCCCAAAATTTGGTTAACACCGCAAATTCAGGCAAAGGAGTCAACAAATTTGGGCAGATAATTAAGTCATAAGTACATATGAAAATCAGTGGTTCTTCTATATGTCACTTGAAATTTTATAAAATCCAGATCATGAAATTGGGAGAATGTCGTTCGCTCTCCCAAAACATCAGCTCGCAGTACAACTATGATTAAATAAAGTTAGCTCCTTGGCACTCACATTTTATAAAATATGTGTTGTTTTTTTTCAAAACTTTATCTGTAAAAATTTCAAATGTATACTTACTTGTGGGATTACAATACTGAGACACATAGCTCCAACAATAATAGTGTTCCTCTCCAACCACTCTCCGAAGCCCTTTAAGCAGCCTTTCGTGAAGACTTTGTGCCTAATTTCGCTCCTCTGTCGACAAAGGCAAAAACAGAGAACATAAGTCAGCCAATAAACACATATTACTACTATTTGAGAAAAATGTATTCACTTCTATAAAATATTACTGAAAAACAAAAATTTCCGCAGAAGTGATAAGAAGTAACTTACGTCTTTATTGGTTGTGTCGAAGCCACACATAACATTGACCATTCGGTCCTGAAAAAGAGGAAAATGGTAGAATAATTAGAAAAAATTTGTGGTGTCCGGTCAGTCGATCCAAGTTCTAAGCTATAAATTAATAAGGTCTGGTCTAAATAATCAATATGATGTTTGCGGTCCAGTACCGTAAAACGGGGTAAAGTTGGCGACCTATTTTAACCCAGTTAATGGCAGAAATGCCAACTTTCTTCACTGTCACAGGTGGCAAATTTGCAAAAGAAACCTGTGTCGGCGAGGAAAGTTTGCATTTCTTCCATTAAGTGGGCTAAAATGGCATGCAAACTTTCTCCTGGATTTCCAACTTTACCCTGTTTTACCGTAATGAAGAAGAATAAATCTCTAAATTCTACATAATTAATATATATATATCATGCTGAATTAATTTTTTTTAATTTACTAAACATTTCTGATTGATTTTTAATTGACCTTGATCATTATTTCATATTAATTGAAATACCTGAGTAGTAGTACAGCATGAGTGGGGTACCCCACATCTTTCCACACTGGGGTTGGATTCTGTGCAATTAAAGTAGACATTGTCCTGCCAGTCTTTGAAGCCAAAATCAGTGTTGCTCACACCACAACATTCAAACTGAAAAGAAATGTGTAGTTTTAACATAACAAGAATCTTGGGATACAAATCTGTTTTTCTATGCTCTTGATATCTATCTTATAAAAGATTAACTGAAGAATCTCATTGAGGCTCTGGGTGAGGGGGGGGGGGGTAAATGGGGGACAGGGAATTCAAAGTAAAAGGCACAAATGAGGATGATACAAAACCCATCTAGAGCCTAAGAAGTTATCTTCATATATTGAGTTTAGAATGACAGTTAAATAAAACTGGCAGGTAGAATAGGTTTGATATGATTCTAATCTTTCTTTCGAGCATTATTTTAATCTGGCGACATACCAGCTTTAAAATTTAATAGACTAAAAATGATAAATTTTCAGCATACCTTCCTCTGAATAGAATCTATCATATCCCTAAGGTCATCGTCATCTCTGTATCTCACGACCGCCTGTTTGAGGGCTTCTTCCGGACCGAGAAATCCGAGCTCATGGCGTGCGGAGGGAATGTAGTAAAATACGAAAATAAGAACTCCCAAAACTAACTCCAGAAGCAGGATAATTGTCAAAGTTATGTGGAACTGAAATAAAGCAAGACCTTGTTTAATGATGACTTTAAATACGATACAACAAGTCATTTTGTAGGCATAGAATGATACAGTAATCAATGATAGTTAATCACAAAACAAGATGCAAATTTTGAGAAAGTTGGAAAAGTTTAAATAAAGCTTCAGTGACCAAACCATATCTCATTCACATTGTAGACTCTCAAGTTATCAATTCCCAGATTAATGGATGTATGACTAGGGGTCTATCTCCTTTGTATTGTCCTCCTTTCCTAATTAGCCTTAAACTTGCATAAATAGAGCTTCTAATTTATGCCCTTTGTACTTGTAGCCCAATTAGGCACAAGCAGAGGCTCTATTTATGCTAATTAGAATAGGAGGACACATCGATGAGGACCATGATGATACAAACTGATGTCACATGAGGTCTAGATGACATTGTGGGCTGGAATTTAAACCAAAATCTACCATTTGGAAGCCCAGAGCACTACCATCGTCCCAACTGTAAACCCGCCTCCCTCATCACTGCATAGAATCATGCATACTCACAGTTTTAAGAAGGCATATATTCTCCCTCAGCGCACCCAAGCATCCGAAGAAACCAAGACTGAAAATGAAGGCTCCCGCTATGCACATCAGGATGGAGGGATCGAAGAAAAGATCCAGGACATCCCGGATGGACTTGTCCTTCTCTGCCAGGATCCATAGTCCCACTCCGGAAATGCCCATTCCCAGGAGCTGAAAAAATAAGATGGTGTTACTTGATGAGCAAAATCGCAGCTGGATGTCGTTCGGATGGGACGTTAAATTGACGGCCCCATGTATCAGAGTCTAATATAAGCTGGGCATAAAAGATACCTCACAAGGGGTAAATGTGTAACATGTTGGAGACTCCAGCTCTCTCTCCATCTCATCATCAATCAACCCTTGTGAGTGACCAGAACTGGGCTTAGAGGGCTTAGAGGGCTGCACTTACCACATCTATCTATCTAACTATCTATTATCTATCTACTTTCCACTGGAAGTCTCTCTCCGATGAGTGAGCACTTTCGAGTTCAAAGTTTTTTAAAATCATCTTCATTGGCCATCATAGATGACACAGCAATGATGTGAAGGATGATTGAAACTGCTGTCCAACATGCAATATACGTCCAGTTGAACCGGGCATAGCAGGAATCAAACCCAGGACCCAGCGATTGGCAGCCAAGCTTAACTGCGCCAACCCTTCCTCTGCTTTCCTGCATTATATTGTCAATCATAGTTTTCCTTTTAAACTTATCTAAAAAATAGGCCTACACTATTTTACATCCGATACAAACTAAAGCTACCAGACTGTACAATAGACTATCATGGCATTGTTTCGCAGAGCTCATGACAAACAACCAGCCCATTAGGGATGGAATACCACATACACTACACAAATTAGATGCAAATAAAATCGACACCTTACCCAAAACAGGAAGTTGAATGAGAAGAGCAGGCATTTCAACAGAGGGCTGATATAGTTCCGGGGGCGGAAGTGTCGGTTCCTATGGCAATCGTGACTGGAGTTACGCTGGGGCTGTTGTTGTTGTTGTTGTGGCTGTTGTCTCGGTGGATGTGGCGTCGCCGCCTTATACTGCCTCGCATTGTGGTGGTACATCACCCTGGTCGCTTACATTGTTTTTGTGGCATCAATAATCCTTTTCTAAAAAATGAAAATACATCTATAATTATTATGCTTGTAAGACATTGATGGATGGATGATTGGGGCTTTATGTCCTGTATGTATGCACTTGGTAGGCTAATTAGGACAGGAGGAGGACACAGCAATGAGGGGAAGGACAATTGAAACAACCGTCCAACATAGGCCCAGGTGACCCGGCAAGAGCGGGATTCAAAACCTGAACCCGCAATAGGCAGCCTAGCACGCAGGGGTGCCAGAAGGAATCGCAGGCGGCAGGGGCGGTCAGACGAAAAAGGGCAAATCATATTCGCGCTAATTTCATGTGACAAAATTTAAATAGAGATTCAATAATAATTTTGCATATATACTTACTAATTTGTGCCTAAAATTTATAAAATAAGGCCTAATAATGTATTTTTCTTTAAGATCATAAGGGCACTCTTGCCCCCCTCTGCCCCCCTTGGGTAAGTGCAGGAGGGGCAATTGCCCCCCCCCCCTGCCACCCCTGTTCCGACACCGCTGCTAGCACGCTACCACTAGACCAACCCTTCCCGTTTTGTGTAAGAAAAATGTTGTCAATGAAAAATGCATGTAGATAGATATGGCAAGTGCAGCCCACTATGGCCAGTTCTTGTGGATCGCGAGGTTCAATTGATGAGACGGGAGAGAACTGAGAATTGGATTCCTCAACATGTCACATATTAAGGCCTTTTTGTTGTTACTTAAAATTGATCACTGTTGTGACATTATTAAAACTTAACACTTAATTGTTGTGCTTTTTTAGTTTTCGATAGCTGTCTTTAAACCCAGTCAAAGTCTTGGGAACAGTGGGTGAGGAGTCATCATCTCTCTTGTGGCCAAAACAAGACCTGACAAGGTAAGTGATATCATTTTGTAAGTAGTAAAAGATTGAATTAGCTCTACTGTAGTTACTGCATACATTATATAGTTAATTTATTAGAAACAGGGCATGATTTATGCATGAATTTGTAATTAAATTACGTGCATACACATATATGGCCTTGTCTACTTCCTAAGGGAATGTGATTGCTGAGTCTTACTCTGATTTACCTCAATGTTGAATAGAAACCTTGTGAATTTGCCTTGAAATTGTAACTATTTCTTTGGACCTGCAATGCTACAGAATACAAAATTTAACTTTGTGCCAGATGGCAGCAGCATGCAGTTCTCATTTTCACCAGACCTAAGGTCACCCATCTCCCTACGACAAATTTACCACTTATCATAATGTGACAAATGGAACTATAGTGTCATCAATAATGTCCACAAACATTGAATGATATAAATCATGGTTATCAATCGTCCAGAGCTGGTCATTAAGGGTTGGACTTACCATATCTATCCGTCTAACATCCAAACTTCACGACAATTCATAATTGAGGAAATCATCATGTTTTTATTACAATCTGCTATTAATAGCCTCAAGCTAAAGATATACTTTGTTCAACTCATTCAAAGAAAACACATGGACCATGAAACAGGCCTGGTCTAATAAACATGGTATCTAATGTGTCAACCATAAAACACACATGTGGGCCATGATATGGCAAATATATTCATGACCCCAGGCTAATAGGCAAGTGCCACAGTCAGTGTGACTATATGATTAGGCAGAGGAACCATATATCTGTCATAGATGGGTTTTGCTATGGTAATTTCGCCTGGTAAACATGTTCTGCTGATCAGTGATATATTGCAGATGGACAAAAACAGATGATGACATTATTAGTTTATTGGACATATTCTAACCAATCAGAAGAGGCTGTAGTTGCTTTGCTCAAAGTCATGTAAGAGTGATTTGGTCTGCTTCTCTGAGGGTCTTGGATTAGACCCCCCCCCAAAAAAAAAAGCATATCAATATATTTGTTTTCTTTGTACATTCAAGTTTTTAACAAGTCCTCAACTGAAAATTGGTTGTTTTCGCTTATGCCAGGCATCTGGGTGGTTATGGTTCAGGAGCCTGCTCCATTGAAAGTCTTTGCTAGCACGGTTTCGAATCCCGGTTGGGAACCCAACATTTTCAGTGGACCTTCGTGAGCAATATCCCAGCTGGATGTCATTTGGATGAGATATTAAATTGGCGGTCCTTGTATCAGGGTGCTGGGCAAGTAGAAGATCCCGCACATGGGGTAAATGTGTAACATGTTGAGATCTTCCTCACACTCCCCCCCCCCCGTCTCATCAATCAGCCCCTGTGAGTGCCCAGTCAGGGCTTAGAGGGCTGCATCTATCTATCTATCTATCTATCTATCTATCTATCTATCTATCTATCTATCTATCTATCTGTTTATTTGTCTATCCAAGTAACATTGCACATCTACTGTAACACGCCTTGATTCCCAATTCCAATGTCACCAATAATATCAAAAATATTCTGGTATCTGCCTTCAATACGATTCTATCACATTCCATATATTCCGTTTTTCATATGAGTATCATAAGTTGATAATATTATAATAGATGATATGAATAGTGTGCTAACAAAGGCATATACACAAGTGTCAACACATATGTGCAATGTTACTTCTCAAAGAGAAAACTCACCAGAATCATCAAATCATGTATCAAACTAGGAATTTCAGGTGCTATGTCTCTGGACGACATCTTTAACAAGAAATTCTTTAAAAAAAGAATTGTAGGGACCTGAGGTTTCTTCAAACACATATTTTATTTTCCAAATATTCAAATAATGTTTTATGTTTGTGTAGTTGCATCTATACCTCTAATGTACCACTATGAGTGTGTGATTTAACAAACCTAATACATGTTACATCATGATTAGGTATGCCTAATTACAGGTGTTATTAACATAGACAGCAAAGCAAGCAATGAGAAGCCCTTTTAAATTCTTTGTCATGAACATGAAATTTCTATTTCCATTACAACAAACTAATTGTGGCTTGCATAATATTTGGATTATTACACTTTTAGACTGGCCAGTTTGTGAGAAGTTGAATATCTAATGTTCTCATACAGTGTTTTCTTTTATCACTTGTCTTATGTCGTCTCAAATGTTTATACACTTAGGCTACATAATTTTTTGAAGGAAATCTCTATGGGATAATATTATGCTCCAGGTGTGCTTTGGAGATGGTCCCCAATCACTCAACCATGACAGCTCCCAAGGTCATGCAGTGAAGGAGCTACTGAGCATAAAGAGGGGCAAATATATACTTGATTTGTAAATTGTAGTCACAGTTACCTTTGCTGTAGCATGAGTACCCTCCTAATATTGGAGGTAAATTTAGAGGGTACTCCTGCTATAGGGAAAGTATATCTGCAAGGCCAACTTCCTATTGATCCCCTCCAGAAACTCAAGAAGCTCCACCACTGCAGTACACATAAATTGATGACAAATAGCACTTGGCTGATTATTTTTGCCCCTTTAGTTAGGGACCTCCACTGTAAAATCTTTCCTCATTTGGAGCTTATAACACAGATCTGAGATGGTCCCTACAAAAAAGCTACTTTGCAACGATGCAAGGTTATTATAAATGATGTAGATCACCCATTTAATCAATTGTACAACTTGTTACCATCAGGTCGAAGATACAGTTCCATCAAATGTAGAACCTCTAGGTATTCCATCTCATTTGTTCCATCAAGTGTTAGACTCATCAATGACCTTAAAGTCAATCTATCACAAACTTAAACCATATCATCAATCATCCATCTATCTGTTGTATAAATGATGTGTGAATCTGACTGTTTGCATGTTTCCTTGAGTGAATGCCTATATTTTGATTGTACACAACAAGTTTCATGTTTTCATGATTAAATAAAGTATTTATTATTATTATTATTATTATATTATTATTATTAAATACCAACATATTTATTCCATAATTAATTTATTATGCATTCCTTTATGGTGTTTAATCTCAGTATCATCTGACATTCTGTTGACATTCTGTAAAACCATGTTGTTTATTTGCCTGGTATTTTTTTGTGTCATTTTTCTTTGGAAGAATCAAATGAGTTATTTGACATATTGGCACACAGAGACAAAGTGTCAATATGCCTACACTGTATCATATGCCTGTATAGATTCCAACTGACAACATCATGTGACACTCTCAAACTTATGTGACCCATCTTCAGTATAAATGTATTTATATAAAATGTATTTATATATAAATATATTTTTGACACATTTTTCTCATTTTACAAATTAAATGAGTAGACACAACTTGGCTTACAGTGTCAATATGCCTACATTGTATCATAATGCTATATCGTATGACTCTCTAGGACTTGTAAAGAGTAGACCCATCTTCTTCATAAATCTCCATATATTCTTTTTGTGCCATGGTAGAATTAAATGAGTAATTTTGCATATATTGGCCTAGAGTGTCAATATAAGGCCAGTGTGAGCTTTTTGTATCATATGCCTATTTATGTGCTCTAATAATCATCTGACTGACACTTTCACACTTCTGAAGACCCATCTTCTTCTAAATGTCAATATATTTTTTTGTGACATTTTTCTCATTTTACAATAAACGTGTCAATATGCCCACATTGTATCATACATGTATCATATATGCCAATATAGACTCCATATCATCTGATGTTGTCTGTCCTCTTTAGAGCTTATACTCTTTCTGTATTGGCATTTGGCATTCAGAAGCAGCTGATGTTGACAATCTAGGCTTATTGATTTTTTGGCATGTGATATTCTGCTAACAGAAAAATGTTGAATGTAACAGAACCATGTATATATATTTACATGAAATTAACTCACATTGATAAATATTTACTCTGATATATCCATAAATGTATGTATAGTATGAACTTACCATTAATGAAGGGTAGGTTGCTATATCAATGTGGCAATAACCATGTCTTAATGTCACTGATGTGATGTCAAAAATATGATATTAGCTTAAAGTATCCATCCATGTGATATCATGTTAGCTTCCCTGTATCATATTCAATTTAATGTAATTACAGCAAACATCCAATTGTTTTTATATAGAGTCTTCCTGTTTGATCATTATGGTGGATCCCCTGGATCCTAGATCATGCACAGCTGTGATCAGCTGCTATTCTGCTGCTGCTCCTGTTGCTACTGTTATGGTACTGGTGCTGCCCCACAGCGGGAAAAGTGGGCATTGCGTTCTAAACTAATAGTTGTCACTGTCCAGCACGTGTTAGCACGTGGCTATTGAAAAGGAATGAATAGGAAGCCTTGGGTATTTGAAGAGCAAAACTTGTTTTAAATATGCTGAATATATCACCAGAACCACCACATAATTATGTGCTAGATGTAAATAGAAATGCTAATCTCTTGGTACCTGACTAGTTTGTTAACAACTGTAGAACGCACAAAACTGTAGCGACAAAAATGATTGGCCGCGGATCATATCAACTCATAATCTCATCAGCTATGGGTGCTTTTGTTAGTTGTTTATTACAGCGAAAAGAAAACATAAGTCTGCTGAACATGTGAATGCTCTCAGATACTTTCTTGGTTTTGCAAATTTTCAAGCCGAAGTCCAGTGAGTCAAACCAGGTTAAAAACCGAGTTTCTTCCTTTCGACACGGTGACGACTCCTCTGTCAGCCAATCACGTGTCAGTATTTCATGATGATCATTCCTATATTCTTTGTTGTCCACTTATCCTCACGTTTGACTGTTTGAGTGTTTGTCTCATGGTATAAGCCGGTTAGGCCTATTCACCGTGGGATCGGGTAGGTATGTAGGCCTATCTATAGGTTATTCACCACGGGAGAGGGAATATGTTTTCAATTGCCACGGGAACATGTGATTTGCTCTTCATTGGTATATTACATATAAAATTACAAGAGAAAAAAAAACAAATTGTCTGGTGAATTACAAAGTGTTGAGATCCCAGAACCTGCACTGGAAAAGGGCAGAGGATGTAAACCAAAACAAATCAGAGTCAGGTGTAAGGAGGTGTGAGACTTAGTATGGCACCCTATTAAAATTAGTGAAAATGCTTTTTTTCCTATCAACGTTCAACAACATAGTTCTCAATAACCACAAGCTTTTTTTTTTTTTAATTTCCAGGACTTATTAGGCACCAGAGTCTAACCATAAGTTTACACACTTAGCACCTGTGTAGCCATTCCAAAATTTTTCGACCTTCACTCAGCTCAGTAAAACCCAACCTTAACTTTTTCAACAAGACCATAACAATGGTAGGAAGTAAAACACAAAAGAAGTAGAAATTCAGTAACTTTTATTTTATGTTTGATCCATAGCACTCATTCAGCTAAACAAACCTGGATATCAATTAATTTTTAATCTGTACGATTACTCCAATATTGGCCTACTCTCAGCAGTAATGAGCATCAAATGGCACATAAATTCACTCAAAATGATAAGACAGGAAAAATACAAGTACTCTGGGGTAACTATGTAATTACATATGTTCAGGCCAAAGCACAGTTTTAAAAAACACTCACTTTTCTTCATAAAATAATCTTTCTAAAGAAATAATTCTGTTAAAATTTCAACAATTATTTTGCTTCAGCATTATGTGTACCGTAGTGGTATTCATATGAAACATTAAAACAATTCAATTCATCAATGTAGATTGTAGAATTTCTTTCATTATTTGGCGTCATATTTACAAACTTTATTTTTAAACAACTTAATTTTCATATATTGCATACACTCTTAACGCAAAAGGCTCTTGATGGTATATATAAAGAACCCACTGCTGAAATAAGGTTCTAAATTATGTTAAGGGTTAAACTGAATTGAAAAGGTTCAATACTGGTGGGGAGGCCCAACTTGAGAGGTAGGGCTTCCATTGTGGGAGTTCAGTGCTGTTTTGTTTGCTGTTGAAACCTTTTTAAAAGTTGAACAATGAAAATTTTAGGGTTCCTTATCTATACCAGCTTATAGAACCCTTAAAGGTTCCATATAAGATATAAAAGAGTGTGTTATACCGACTGCTGTATTTAATTCTTGCATGCCTATATTTATATTCCCTAAAACAAAATTTGAAATTTTAATTTGATTAATCAATTAATTAATCAAACCCAATGTCCTAGCATAGCTATCCCCATAGTAAACCAATAACTCTTGGCCGGGCCAGATGTCGCGACACGTCATGTAAAGAATTTTTCCCGCACACTGAAGAGACTTAACATTTTGGTCTTCGTTGCTCTTTGCACAATTGCCAAAACGAAGACTAGATGATGTCGGTATGTTGCCAGCATCCACGTAATAACTTTCGTATCCCTCTCTGAAAACCTGAAATAAAATAAATGAAAAACTTAAGCGAAATTATAAAAATAAATTATTTTATATCATTTTGTATTGACGTAGGGGAGAGTGGGGCACCCAAAGCCATTTTTGACATTAAATCAGTGGCGCACCATTGCTCGAACCATCCTGTCCAACAATAGTGTTTAAATTGAGGCAAATAATGCTGTGAATGGCAATTCATAGCTTGCAACAACTTTTTGTGCTATAAAAGTTTCAGTCGTTCAGCTGCAGACGAAAATGAACTGTAACATAAAGCATAATATCTAAGAAAAATGTCTGCCATTTTTCTTTGTTTTGCTCAGGTTACATATTCTTAAATAAAATCTAATGGAATTTTGCGAAACCCAACCATGACTTTTGTTATGTTAGTCAGGGAGAATGAAAAGCATGTATTAAGTTTTTCATTTCATCAGACGGCCCGGGGATCATGAGTCCACCCTCCACAATTCACATGCAGTTTGGTTGAGGATGTTGGGGTTGCATTTTTATGGCAAAACATTACCCACTTCGTTTACTTTTAAGAAGTACTGCATATCATCATCCAATTTTTTTTTCATCATTTCACTTACCACCCAGGCATACCAACTGATATCCTCTTCTCTGTCCATTGGAACTATTTCTCCTTCATATTCACCTAACCAGGTAAATCTGCAAGGAAAAAAAAATCACAAAAATTGACAAAAGTCAGTGTAGCCTTAGTTACCCAGGCCAAGAAATGACTATTAACTAATTAGTTACTGATCAATAGTCATCTTGTTATCTTACATACTAATGCTTTGGGCAATGTACTAACAAATAGATTAGGCCAGACGCAGTTTAAGTTTAGCTTCTCAGATCAACCGACCCAACAGATTTTCTGACGACAAAAAAAAAGAAGCTTATTCATGACTTTATTTAATTGATTGATAAATAAAAAAATTCCCGTCCTACCAACTGACCTTAGAAAAAGTGCCTCGAGAAGATCCGAGAAGCTAAAGATCAATGGTGTCTGGCCTTACTTGTTAGATAGCCTACCAAGTGCATAAATACAGGACGTAAAGCCCCAGTCATCCATCCATCCAGCCTTACTTGTTAGATGATTAAGGGGGAGACCATTTAATATCCAGAGGGGGGCTTGGAGTTTTTTTTAAAATAAATAATTTCTCAGTTTTGGTGCAATAAATAAATTCTTTCTGCCTAAGAGCAGTCTTGAAATAAATAACTTCTGCATGGAGTATTTCTTTATAAGGTGTTGCTTGATTTTGGAATAAACATTCAGGGACTTGAAATAAATAAATACTGCTGCCATCACCGTGAAATAAATAATTAGCTGCCGAGGGAAACTCCAACCCCCCCCCCCCCTTAAATGGTCACCCCTAAGTCAGCGTAAGCTCTGGCACATATATACTCATACAAATTTACAGAAACTTTCTATAGTCCTGCTACTCCACTTGGGCATAATTTTTGACTTACATAGCTGAAAAATCATATATCATTTTAATGAAATTTTGTGAGCAGATAAGACACAAAAATGACACTTACTTTTTAATAAATGTTTCTGATATTAATCCATAACCAGCATTAGGAATTTTAGATGGAGCGATTACTAAGCCTCTTGGAGCAGTTTTATAGGCCCGGTAAGGGTCATTCCAAAGAACCTGTGAAAGAAGATGAAATAGATGAAATAGGTCTACATTAGGTATGTACACAATGGCAATACGACGTAAAATTTGCTGATTTATTTCATAACGCAACAAAAAACACAGATTGTGTCTCCATTATCCAAAATAAAAAGATGACAATAGTTGATATAAATTATGAGAATGTACATATTGCCTTCTATTTTATTTACTGTGAGAAATAGAACAAAATGTGCTCTTGGGGGTATTGGCCAGATTCTAAAAAAGCTTAAAATTCATTGACAATAGCTGCGACATAACATATTTTTAATAAGATAAGAAAGATTAAATTATTAAAAAAATTTAATACACTTAGTTCTCGTTCTGTGATCAACGTCGGGTCATTCGGAGAAGGGCAGTCCATTTCGTCGCCACTAAAGGGTTCGTCTACAATCATCTGTGAGTGGCATACTGAAAAACAGAATGTACAATCATCTGTGAGTGGCATACTGAAAAATAGAATGTTACAATCATCTGTGAATGGCATACTGAAAAATAGAATGTTACAATCATCTGTGAATGGCATACTGAAAAATAGAATGTTACAATCATCTGTGAATGGCATACTGAAAAATAGAATGTACAATCATCTGTGAGTGGCATACTGAAAAATAGAATGTTACAATCATCTGTGAGTGGCATACTGAAAAATAGAATGTTACAATCATCTGTGAATGGCATACTGAAAAATAGAATGTACAATCATCTGTGAGTGGCATACTGAAAATAGAATGTTTTATAAATATTAATTTGTAAGAGAATAACAAAAAAAATTGGGAGAGAATTATAGAAATGTTCAAAAAAGTTGCAAGAGAATCTCAGAAACTTGTGAGAGAATTATTAGGCCTATAGGATTTTATCCCCAGATGTGCTTCATAAGTTGATAAACAATTAGACATGTAATGTTAGTAAATTACAAGTGGACCAACAATGTTTGGTTTTATCACTGGCTTTTTATATTGTTGGTCTTTTGTGACTGCAAAATCTTTATTCACAAATGTTTATTACGCCGGGTTTTTATTTCTGTTGTCTCTTGTGACTAGAAAACCTTTACTCCTGCAAGCTTTTTATTTTGTTGGTCTCTTGACACTAGAAAATGTTTACTTACGCAAACTTAGGTTTGTTGTGACTAGAAAATGTTTACTAGTGCAAGCTTTATATATCTTAGATCTTTTGTGACTAGAAAATGTTTACTTATAAATGCAAACTTCATATTTCTTAGCTTTATAATTTATATATCTTAGATCTTTTGTGACTAGAAAATGTTTGCCTATGTTAGCTTTTTATTTTGTAGGTCTCTGCGACAAGATTTTCAGATTCGGATTCAGACTCAGATGTTTTATTTGTAGCTCAATTCTTATTACATCACATTGTATCAGCCATTCCAGTAGCGGATCCGGGGGGGTTTAGGGGGTTCAAACCCCCCCTTTGGCCTCTACATTTTAATGTAAAAAAAAAAATCCGAATATTTTTAGTACGTTTTAATTCCCAACCCCCCCCCCCCATCTGACATTTTCTGGATCCTCCCCTGCATTCTACGCGTATAAAATTCAAGTGAGCTACAGGGGCTGAGGCTCCTCAAAGACAACAAGTGCCATTGCCGAGCAGCCCCCTGTGTCATTCGAGCTCATTTAATCTTTGGTACAGTGGCTGGAAATAAACATTAATTGAAAAAGATAGAAAGAGAAGATCCAACATTTAAAAGTTTTCAAGGTTTACTTACCAAATTTGTAACCAGCCGTAAAGTTTTTAATATTTCCAAGTTATAATTCTTTGGTCTCTTGTGATAAGACTAACACAAGCTTTTTATTTGGTTGGTCTTTTGCATCAAGAATATGTTTATTTATGCAAGCTGTTTGTTTCTTTGGTCTGTTGTGACCAGAAAATGTCTATTTATGCGAGCTTTTTATTTCTTTGGTCTTTTGTGACTAGAAAATGTTTATTTAGGCTTTTGTCACATCTTGTCAAATCTCCTTGCTAACTGACGCTTTTACCTCTTTTTGCATGATTAGGAAGAAAACATCATGGCCAATAGCTTAGATAAATTATATGCCATTGCAATGCGGTGCTGAATGTGAACTATTTGTGGGAAATGAAGAACTACTGACACAAAGAAGGTCCCTTATAGTAGAGCAGCAAGAGATTTATTATACACCGCATCTAAATCTTTTGAAACATGGTTTGATGCCATTTTGATGGTCTGTCTTGTCCTGAAAGTAATCTTATCTGTCTTTCAGCACTGTTGTCTGGTCAAGTTCTGCCCATGACATAAAAATTATGATAAAATTGTAGGTCAGATATATATTTCTAGGCACATCTAGAACAGTTCTGAAGTTGTTATCTTGAGTTATGTTGATCAATTGAATAGAAGTGTGACAAGTGTCATTCTGTAATCTTATCTCTGTGATAATGCCCACACAAACGTTCCAGAATTGCTGACTTGATGAAGTATCAGACATACAGTACATAATGTACACTACAATTATTATAAAGCAAAATAGATGATTGGTTTTCACGGCACAGACTCATTATATGAAATATCATTAAAAAATAAACATTTAATTTAAGCATTGCACTTTTTTCAACATTAATTCTGATTATCCATTGTATTATAAAATTTTGATGTTGATGGTTTATTTTTTTTAATAAAACGTTTAGATAACTGTATTTTGGTCGCAAAAGATTTGACGTTGAGATTGTATTTTGGTCGCAAAAGTTTTGATGTAAACACTGTATTTTTTCAAAAAAAGTTTTGATGTTAATATAGAAACAGTATTTTTGTAAAAAAAAGTTATATATTTAAACTGCATTTTGTTGAAATGTAAATAACATGATATTAAGTATTGGCCTCTGAATGACATTTTATTTAGTTCTAAAACATCACAGAATTTTATAAGAACAACAAAAATACTGAGCCTCTTTAATTAGCAAAAAATCAAATAAACCCAGATTCATCTATGTATAATCAGGATTAATTACCAAATTTTAAACATAATCCACTTACCTGATAAAAAATTAGTAAAAATCTTGAAGATAATGAATAGTAAATGAGTCGAAAATCGTAAAAGTTTCATTTTTGACTCCGACGAAGGAATATGTCCGAACTAACATATATACACGATATGCATACATATGTATGTGATGTACTTATTAAATTTAAGTTAGTGCAAGGCAAGGTCTAATCCCCACATTTTTGCAAAAGTCCAGTATAAATGGAATTTTTAGTCCGTATTGACATCCGATACTGGACATTCATGATGAGGTGAAAGAAAAACAGAAATTGTGTTGAAGAAAAATATGGTGTGACCCATGCACCACAATTAGGCTATTTAGTATGAGATAAATCCTGGTGAAAAAATCCTTATAAAATCTTAGTCAATGGGTGTACTGAACATATACTTATTATATTATAATAATCTCATATGACAGCCAAGCCACAGCTGCGAATGAAAGTGGTACTTTATTTAACTTTACATATCACACGTTAGCGATTTATTTACACTTAGATATCATCAGTGGGCCTACTGAATGGAGATGTTCTATATTATACATTAGCGTATTTTGGGGGTCCGTTTCATCACGGTTCCCTCCACCCTCAGTCTCAAAATAAATATGAAAGAAAGGAGAAGTTTGGGATTTCCACCCATTGTTACTTATGCCCCCCTCCCTCAAGAAATTTCTGAATATGCCACTGAAGTCTGTTGGTTTAAATATTTAGTACATATAATTTACAAGGCCTAAGTCAGCTATCTATCCATTCAAATGATAACAATATCTGAGGTCCTCATCTTTTGCCTTTGTACTGATAGAGAGGACTGTTTCAATCATCCTTCGCCTCATTGCTGTGAACTTCTTGTGTCCTAATTAGTATACCAAGAGCATACATACAGGACGTAAAGTCCCAATCATCCATCCATCTGCTCTCATAGGTTCGAGTCCCAATCATTGCATCAAGAAAATTGAAAACCCCTTGAGATGGCTGTTTCAATCATCCTTTGCCTCATTGCCGTATCCTCCTTCTGCCCTAATTAGCACACCAAGTGCATACATACAGGACGTAAAGTCCCAATCATCCATCCATCTGCTCTCGTAGAGACATTGCAGGTTCGAGTCCCAATCATTGTATTGAGAAAATGGAATACCCCTTGAGATGGCTGTTTCAAGCATCCTTCGCCTCATTGCCGTATCCTCCTTCTGCCCTAATTAGCACACCAAGTGCATACATACAGGACGTAAAGTCCCAATCATCCATCCATCTGCTCTCGTAGAGACATTGCAGGTTCGAGTCCCAATCATTGTATTGAGAAAATGGAATACCCCTTGAGATGGCTGTTTCAATCATCCTTCGCCTCATTGCCGTATCCTTCTTCTGTCCTAATTAGCCTATGATGCGCGTAAATACAGGACAGAAAGTCCCAATCATCCATCCATCTGCTCTCATAGAGACATTGCAGGTCGGGGTCCCAATCATTGCATTGAGAAAATTGAAATACAGTATAACCTGTGTTAAGCAGCCAGTCAAGGGAATGGACAAAAGTGGCTCCTTAAGGCAGGTTGCTGCTTAATAGAGGTGTGGTTTCGGAGCTGGTTGAAATCTGCCATTCACAGGGAAAGCAATTTGTGAATGAATGGCCATTTTTAGGCCATCAAATTATTAAATAATCAAAATTCTAGCCAATTAATAGATATCTAAACATGTCATTTAAATTACATAAACTTTAAATAGACAACCAGCACATTGAAACTGTACTATTGTGATCTTGCTGCAATAAAATTAGTATTTTGTTAGTTGTTTCTATGCTGCCTTTATCATGTTGTACATTAATATGCTAGTTTGCAGTTATGTAACAAGATTGGGATATTGAGAAAATGGAATGCCCCTTGAGATGGCTGTTTCAATCATGCTTCGCCTCATTGTCGTGTCCTCCTTCTCTCCTAATTAGCCTATGATGAGCGTAAATACAGGACAGAAAGTCCCAATTATCCATCCATCTGCTCTCGTAAAGACATTGCAGGTTCGAGTCCCAATCATTGTATTGAGAAAATGGGATACCATTACCCACACTATGTAAACACAAGGTTGCTAATTGGTGAAGGGCTTGTCTGTCATCACATGAAATGTATGCTACAAATTATGTTGCCAAATAAATAGTTTTTCACAACATTGCCACAACATTGCATAATAAGCTCATATCTTGCATGGCATAGTTTCACAATGTTGTGACAACGTCATTTTCACCATACACCGTACAACGTAATGGTTTTATATGGAACCTTTAAAGGTTCTATATGCTGGTACAGATAAGGAACCCTAATGGTTCATTATTCAACTTTTAAAAAGGTTCTAACAGCACACAAACAAAAAAATTTAGATAATCTAGCTGCACTGTGCTGAGGTCCTGCAATGAAACACCCTTCTCTCAATTTGGGAGCATAGGGTCCTATCATAGGGCCTTCCCACCAGGTATTATAACAAAACAACCCAAGTCAGGGTCACTGAGTAACAATATCACGAGCTGTTGTGTGAATTAAAATCACTCGAGCCCGCAGGGCGAGAGTGATATTAATTCACACAACATCGAGTGATATTGTACGAAGTGCCCTGACGCGTGGTTGTTTTGTTTTTATCACCTGGTTTTTCCTCAAATTTTCAATTATAAAGAGGGACTATTTTCTGCCATTACAAAAATGTGACGTCACCATGGAGCAACAATGGAGGTGACGTCACAATCCTATTGTTTTGGCCATTGCTTGGTTTGTGATGTCATCAGGCATCTGAAATGCCGGTGATGTCATAACAATTGTTAAAAAATATCGCCCTTGAAGGGTGGTATTTTTTACAATATCATAGGCCCTGATATTTTGACTGTAAACAGTGATATTCACAGCCAACCAGGTGATAATGAACCTTTTAGATCCTGTTGAACCCTTCAAAAAATGTAGAACCTTTTTTTTCAGCTGTTGGTTTTTTTATATACTTTCAAGAACCTTTTGCGCTATGAGTGTAGGGGGGAGAGTTAGCTCAGTGGTAGCGTATCTACGTTGCAGCAACGTTGTGACTACCCTGTGAGTCAGCCCAAAGATTATGTACCCAAGATGTGACGCCACCATTTGGCTCCATGGGAATCCTCATATTGAGACGTCACCTGGGGAGTGGCACACCAACTAATTTCATGGGAGATGCATGACTTTCTGTGCAAAATCGGACCTATAGACCTTAATAGTAGTCAGAATTACAAAATTTAAAAAGCGTAATACAGGGAACAAAATTCCACACCGCTAAGGCTAGATAAAAATTGTTGCCAAAACAAAGCTATTGCTTCTTTTAGCAAGTTAATCTTGATAAAGCATATTTTAACTTCAGTAACAAATTCATTGCTCTGAAAATAATAAAGTTAGAAAGAGTGTTTTGATGACAAAAGATGCATATTTCAAAAGTCTCCTTTGGGAAATCATTTCATGCTCCTACCATTATTAGTTTCTTCTAGATTAAGCATTAAATTGCCCAAAAATTCACATTTTCCACACTTTTTTTTAGACTTTTTTGCATTCAGAGGTTTGAAGGCTGCTATAAAGTTGACAAAAAAAATGTTTTGGAGAAATATTTTCATTCAGAGGTTTAAAGTCTGCTATAAAGTTGGCAAAAAAAATTCAAAAACAAATCCACATTCAAGCACAATACTCACAGGTTATATAAATTAATTTTGTGAGCCAATAATTTATGACGTATGTTGAGATACGTATCAACATGCACAAAGTGAGTTATTACATCAGAATGCCAATTTCTGGCAATTTTTTTGAGAAATCTTTTCATTCAGAGGTTTAAAGTCTGCTATAAAGTTGGCAAAAAAAATTCAAAAACAAATCCACATTCAAGCACATTACTCACGGATTCTATAAATGTAAAAATTAATTTTGTTAGCCAATTATTAATGGTTTATGATGAGATACATTTCAACATGCACTAACTGAGCTATGACCTCAGAACGCCAATTTTTGACAATCTTTTTAGAAATCCCTTCTCTCAGAGGTTTAAAATTTGCTAAGGAGTTTGAGAAAAAATTAAAAAACAAATGAATCTAAAAGGAAAACGCATGCAGATTCCAAAAATGTCAAAATTGTTCAATAGTTGCTGATTTATGATGAGATGGGTTTATTGTACACATATAAACTGCTGTCATGTTGAAGCAGGCCGATTTTAGACATCTTTTTGACACATTCTCTTACTCTAACCCTCAGTCTGCTATAGATTTTAAGAGAAAAAAATACCATGCAAAGCATGTAAAGCCTCAGCTAGAGAAATAAACACTGCATTTAAAAGATTTGAATAATCTGGTAGGTTAAATAAAATTTTAAGGAGTATCAGTAATTCACTATCACTGTGGAGGGAGCTGGGCACATATATAACTGCTGCAGAATGCACTGCATACATAACACTTCACTTGTTAATTGTCCAAAATGGGTAAATTTTCAGAAATATAATTGGTAGGCCAGGCCTAAATGATTGCCATTGATCAGTAATTGCCAGGCCAATTCAGTTTCATCTGCATGGAGCCCTAGTGTGAATGTGGTGAACTACAGCACTTGCTAGCTGTGCTGCCATCTCACGGGAATCCCGAAACTTCATAGTGACGTCACGAAACGAAGTGAGCTGATCATGCAGAGCGTCATTAGATGTGGACGGAGAAGGTCACTTATGGCTAGCGCTCTGTTAAAATGGCCTGTATTAGCAGATTTAGGCACTCAACATGGTCTGAATACAACCCTGTCTCATGTGTAGGAGTAAGTAAAGGTACAGCAGGAGTTTGGTAGGTTTATTTGTCAGATTAACAGAGAAATCATTGGTGATAGGTTGTCAGACCAGAAACTGCCTGCCGGCATGGAAACACACGATTGTAATAAGCCAGAAGCTATGTAATAGCTTCGGCTTAAAAATTCAAATCAAATTCATCATCAAAGGCAAGTGTTGCATAAAATATTTCGCAACTTTCATAATTTTCGGATCTTCTGTTTTTTGAGAACCAAGGTTATAAACTTAGCACATTTCGCAAAAGAGAAAAAACTCACTGGAAATTTGTGATTTTTTGTGTTTAAATTAACTGTATTTTCGAGCAGAAAAAAAATTCTTATACAAATTCTGAAAAGTAGGGGATAAAATTCAAGTATTGAATGAATTATTCCTTTAATTTTATAATTTTCCTATTGATAATTATTGAGTTTCAGGACTATGAACATAAGGATTTTACATGTGCAAACAAACAGCATTTTTGGTTGCTACAGAAATGCTAGACAAATTCTGAGAAGCAGGTAATAAACTTCAATAGTTGACTGAAATGCTCTCCAAATTTCAGGATGATATTGTGGATACTTTGTGAGTTTCAGACCTCTGAACATGGCATGTTTAAGCATTAAAAGACCAGCAACTCAGTGCACAATATCTTGACGTCATCAAGTGCATGTGCACCCAGCCAGAGTTCTCCATGGCGACAAAGTCGACAGAATAACAAAGAGGATACATAAATAATTTTGACTTTACTATTATTTATTCTCATGTAGAAACATCCCCATTTACTGTGAATATTTCTAATATTTTGCACTTTAAACAAAAAGTAAACAAAATCAGTGGTGCCATCTGAGTTTTGGCAGGGAACTAACTTGATTCCCAAAACCAGCTTGGTGTCACCCATGTGGTCAGCCCATAGAAATACATAGAACGGACATGAGGCTGTTTGATGCCACCTCAAGATGAGGTCACCAAATCCGCCATATTGGAACTGCCCTGAGACATGACGACTAATTGTGATGTGACGTCATGCCATTGTTATAAGTGACATCACAGTCACTGGTGACGTCACGGTCCATTGTGCCAGTATTCAGGGCAGTTCCAAGATGGTGGATTTGGTTGCTTCATCTGCCAGAGCCTCATGTCCCTTCTATGTATTTCTATGGGTCAGCCCAACTGTTGCGACGTTGGTGTAAATTACGTAGAATTGTATGGTAGAATTTATGTTGTCACAGCATTGAGATATGATGGTAGCATGCGATGTGATGGCAATTTTGTCACAATGTCGTGAAAAAATCTCAATGTACATTGCTATGTGAGAACAGACAAGCCCTCCGCCAATTAGCAATGTTGCCACGTGTGTTTATTGTATGTTTTGGGTGCCTTGGTCAGCTTTGATTGGTTGAAAAGATAGTCATTTTCAAATCAAATATGGTAATTAAGACTCTCATTCATAGTCCACTTGAATGTGATAAAGTGGTAGCTTTAGAAAGCTGATTTCTATTAAAGCAGTCACTCTTTGTGTACGAATTTTAATTGACTGATTTATTTTAAATGGTTGTGGTCACTAATCAATACATATATGTAAACAAAACATACCATCACTTATGGTGTGTTATATTTAACCATATGTTGATGTTTTTAAAAATAATTCGCTCTTAAAATAGAAACAAAAAAATGTTCTTAGTGTTTGAATATTGACTGAAAAATGTAGTCAGATTTGAAGCTTCCTGATCTGGTATGTCTCAGTTTCCCTTGGACAAGTGACAGTTTAATCTATTTACCATTCAGACCTATATAATATATATCTACCTATTTAATTTTTTTTTAAAGAAATATAATTCTAGCACAGACAAAGTAAACATAATCAAAAATGGCAATAACAACAAAATAAAAGTAAATAAATAAAAACAATGAAAGCCTAAGATATAAAATTTTTTTTAAAATGTTATTAAAATCCTAAGTGTCATTCAGTCCCAGAATTCCTGCATAGTGATCTCCGTAGTAAATGAATAATTCTTGTCCTGGCAAAATATCTCTACATGTCATGTAAAATATGTGACCTCGACATTCGTGGACGTTCACGTTTAGTGCAGTTGCTTTTGGTGCACAGTTCACCCATCGAAGAAAGTTGGAAGTGGGAATATTTATACCATCTAGGAAGTGACTATCCTGCCCTGATCTGTGGACCTACAAGAAAATATGAAACAAATTCAATTAGGCCCTGGCCTGGCATTAATATCAGTGTGCAAGTGCCATTGTATATGAGTGAGTATACCATTGTATATGACTGGCATTCAAGAAAATGTAAAAAAAAAAATCCCGCTATATGCTTCCCGTTCCACACCTGCCCATCCGAGTTTTATCACAAAATTCCCCGTCCACAAGTTTGCGTAGTCCGCATTTTACTACAATGCTGGCCCGCAATCTGATGACGATTCTACACAGCCTGATTTTCCAGATTTGGCCTCTCGAATGGTGCCAAATTAGCCCTGGACCCCTGGGACAGGGGTCATGAATCCTCACATTGGAAAATCATGAGATTTCAAGGACATGGTCTAGGAGAACTAAATTTTCACTCTTTTTCCAAGTGTTCTATACTGATTTATTGACGTATTCTATAAGTATACTTTTTTTTGCTGCTGACTGCACCTTATTTTTGCTCAGATAGTCCGTTGAATAAAAGTTTAACCTTCTTCAGAAACTAGAGAACTTGTTTTTATCCTTATACATTGAAGAAATGGCCTCTTCTCATTGGTTGAGAGCAAGTGATGTCATAACAAATCTCTATGATGTCATAGGCAATTGTTGTGACGTCATAATAGTGACATAACACATCAAAGTGAGGCTGGTGGCAGTCTCTCACATTTTTTTTAACTTTCTGCGACTTAAAAGTAATTTTTACCATAGAAATATTTGTTTAATTGCTTTCAAAAGTAGTGCCGTCAGCAGTAAAATATGTAGGCTACCCAAATCCAAAATTTTATCAAATTTAGATAAGAATTGTTTAATCTAGACCAATTCTCCCGATACCATGTCAAAATCTCAAGATTTTGAATGGGACGACCCATGACCCATGCTACGCATGGGTCCCAGGGCTAGTGCGAAATAGAGTCACTAACAATATATCAGCGAATGGCTGAAACATCGCCTCAAAAATATATAGAGAAAGGATAAAGTACATTTACCCTCCAAGTATACCAACTGATATCCTCTTCTCTGTCAATTGGAACTATTTCCCCATCATACTCTCCCAACCAGGTAAATCTGAATTATGATAAAATCATGATGGTTAGACTATTAAACATGGCCTATATTAAATATGGCATAAATTGTATAATAGAAAGTTAATTATTTTACAACACTTCTGCTTTATGAAATCACACTTTCCTCACATTACGCTGACCCATTGCAAAAAGTATGTACGTACATGTATGTATGTAGTTTATTTATTGACGCCAGAAAAAGCTATAAGCTTATCGAGCTGCCCCCCCCCCCCCCCCAGAAAGGAAAGGAATTACAAAATAGAATTAATAATGTGATATGTTCACAAAGAATACTGAAAATAATGCAATATGAGAAAATAAATTTTCAAATGTGATGGAAATGATTTTAAAAAGTTGTGATATCAAGCTGCAAACAAGAGCAAAGACCTTTATTTGTAGGGATTCCTGGAAATTAACAATAAATTTACCCGACTTGATTTGCCTGACATGCATCAATATCACACATTTTTTCACCGCCAGCATAACGATCTTACCTTTTTATAAAAGTTTCAGAAAACACTCCATAACCCGCATTTGGAATGCTAGATGGCGCCACAACTAAACCTTTAGGAGTCGTTTTAAAAGCTCGAAAAGGATCTCCCCAGGGTACCTACGAAAGGAAAGCAACAATTTTTTTAAATTTAGTTTTAAAATTTTTTTTAATTTTTAGTAAGTATTTCAATGTGGTTTTATTTTCGTATTTTAATCAATTTGCACTATTCATATTGGTGATATACATATACGATATATTGTACCTCTGTGGCCTACTCCATGTATCATCTGCAATTGCTTGTTATCGCCGTTTTAAACTGTCTCTCAAGAACTTTTGAAAATTTTGTTGGTATGAATCAAATCTGTGACCAGTCATTTTGATGCCCATTGTAAGACCAGTTCCCATTCGAAGTCCATCATAATAATGGACATAAAAGCTCATAACATCCGTTATATCCATGCCAAATTGCATTATTCTCCGAGTTTTGCTTTTGAAGTTATTAGAACCCAATGTTTACAGTTTGTCACGTCAAGCATTGGGACAGAAATTTAGCATTGTTTGTACAGTTCATAAAAATCAACACAATGAGATAGGAGGTTCAGAAAATACCAAATTGGCAAGAACTAAGTCTGGGGAGGCACTGCAGTGCACTTTTGTGACGTCACTGTCCATTGTTTGTCAGATTGGCAGCGAAACAAATGTCAACATTTTGCAAAATTGGACTGCCATTTCCATAAAATGGCAAATATCGGAGAAAAACGGAACCAAATCATTGTGAAAATGTGATGTTCATATTACAACAGAGCTAAACTAAACATAGGTAGGTTTATTTCTCCTGTGGGGCTTGTGGTAGCTGAGTTGTCTGGCCAAACGTCTGTCCTCTGCTTGATGTGACAAACTATAGTTTAAAATTTTTCTCTTGGGGAGACTCGTCCGCATGGGGCCCAAGGCTAGGGGAGACCGGGGCTGATTGTCACAGGGACTTGTTGTCACTGTAAACAACGATTGGTTGAGCTGTGAAACTCTCTAGTTGAGTGCATAAGAAGTGCTTATATAACCCACTGGAGGGCAATTCTGTTAAGTACGATTTACAGATTTGACACTTTAGCAGCTAGTGTAGCCCTTCAATCACACCTCAGCTATTTCATTGTTAAATAGGGATGAGGCCAGGTAATAGGGGTATCAGACAAGCCATCAACCATACAGGTACAGTGGTCCCTGCCAGCAACGACCTCTTAATAAGCGACCATACCCCTGTATACGACCATAGACCCTATGCATTAACGTTTTTCTTAATAAATATCACCCCAATATGCGACCAACCTGTCTAACGCGACCAGCGACCACTTATTTGATGGAATTCGGTGCATTTCATCCTCCTGAACGACCACAAAACGACCACAAAATGACCAAAACGACCGCAACTTCGTCAAGAAGCCACGACTGTTTGTTTACAATTTGCGCCAACGACCAAGTTATTCATTGATTTTCCGCCAGAGGGCATGATTCCCGAAATTTGCGACACTAGCGCCACTCCCAGTCCCAGTTAATTGCTGAAAACTTTAAGAATTGGTTAGATTGGTCCTAGGACAAACTCTGGACTGACAAGTCTCGCGGTCTCGCCCATTGGATACGGCCTTAAGAAGTGTTGGCGCGCGAGATTTTGCGAGAGTAGAGGTGGCCTACCTCCGCCAGCCATGTTGACGCCATGCAGCGTGCTGCAGAATGTGCCAATTAACACCGTTGAATTGTCTGCTGTGTTTGCAGTTAGTTTGATTTAGGAGCTCAAGTCAAGTTCCAGTTCAAGAAAACAACTTTAAGGAATGGGAAGACCACCTGTTTCAAGCTGCTAAGTGGCAGGATCAACAGTTACACACTCGAATACACGAAGACAAAGTTAGCAGGTGTCAGTTGACTGAGTTTGTGGCGGGAGCTATGGTTCAGCATTGCTGCATTGTTGGCTGCAGTGCCAAGAGTTCGACATCAAGGGGCTTGACTTTCTTTGCTGTCAAAAGAAAGAATGAGGAATGGCAGAAACAGCTGATCAGAGCAGTGAACAGGCAGGACGACTCGTTCAATGTGAAATATGCCAGGATTTGTTCCCGCCATTTTGAGCCGGCATGCTGTGAGGTGTCACAGAAACCACGATCATCTGCCATGTCTGGTGAGTTTATGTCTTTCAACACCTTTGTTATTCAACTGTTAAACATGTTGACAGCACAATAAACCAGCCTGTCTACTTTTTACATTTGGTTGTTTCTTGTTAGAGTCAGAAATTCTGAATGGTGATTTTCTGTGTCAGCTGCTGGTTGTTGCAGAGTCAACAAGGTTGTCTGTGAACAAGGTGAAGACTGAAGTGAACTATACACTGATGAGGGGGTTAAACTAGAAATAATTGTTTGGGTGATTTTAGGCTGGGGGCTACGTGGCTTGAGCACCATAATAATATAGTCTAGTCCACCTACTTACCTGCAGTGGCGTCCCTATGGGGGGGCACGGGGGGGCATAGGCCCCCCCATATTGGACCTGTGCCCCCCCAGGTGCCCCCCCATATGAACTTTCCAACTCTGGCTGAAATATACAATTAGTATAGTGGGTGCCCCCCCAGAGAATTGCGTGCCCCCCCAGGTGCCCCCCCGCTCGAAACCCCCCAATTATGCCACTGCCTACCTGGCCTAGTAAGTTGTCCCTTCAATCTCCCTGTGGCTTTATGGGGGTGCCCATGTAGGGAGGAGGGGGACAGGAGAGAATTGGGAGATGCATGTGGATTTTAAAGTGGACAAGAGAATTCCTGGGGTTTTAGTACATTTTATCTATAAATTCCTCCCCTCCTCTTCAACTTTAAGTCAGTCTGTTAAGACAGAAAAATAAATTGTCTTTTTTGCCCGAAGCTTTAAAAACTACACATTTATGCCTGATTTATTATTCGCTAATTTTCTCTTGCAGAGGCCCCTCAGTGCACCCTGAAGGAATGGAGTTTGCCAACCCTACATCTGCCCAAGAGATCTTTTCAAAAGACTCCAAAACCAAGAAGGACTCCGGTATGTACACTTCAGGTTTTCATAATAGTGAACAATGTTGATTTCTTGATGCACGTTAATGATATTGAATAAACCTGGCCAAGTAAATTTTGTGGATTATGTTATTCAGATTCTATGCACTAAGCAGCACCATATTTTAATCAACTACCATGTTTATCATAGCATAAATATATATCAGAATAATTTGCGCTTATCTGCTTTGGAGATTGAAATTCAATCAATCCTAATTTTAGTTTAATGATTTATCTTTCTAAATGTTGTACGTAGCTTAAAAGCATGACAACTTAGACAGACTTATCAACCCCTGTCATATTGAATCACAATAAGTCTCTTTCTTTATTAGACTGAACGTCCATTTGAAGAACCAGTTGAGCAACTACCTGATTGGGAAAACCTGTGGGATTCTGAGATCGATGATTGGTACAAGATACCCCTAGACGGTGCTACAGACTTCATTCGATATGTTGATATGAAGGTAATCCTTGCATCATTGTGGTCTAAATTTCTAACATAATAGTTACTGAGTTACCTGTTACTACAGTACCACAAAGTGAGTCTAATGTCGCTAAATACATGAACCATTCTATATTTAGCACATCAATTAGTACTGATTTTTATTCTATCTGACAGGTCACTCACTGCCTCAGGGTGAGCCACGATGGAGTTCCTGTTGTGACTCTTTTCCTTCACGGCAGGCAAGTTCCCTTCACATATGACCACCAACCGTTGGAAGAGGTAGCGTCATACCTTCTGCTGTTACGGCCATGCGAAGGGGTCACATCAAGGGCTTTACAAGGCATGAAGGGAACCAACTTCTCGAGGACGATCAACTGCGGGCAGTCATACCTGCGGAGCAGTGCCTGTGTCGCAGCAGCAACTGGGGAAGGCAGTGTATGTGTTCCATGCAAGAAGTTGGAGGCACTGCTGAGGCGGCGGAGGAAGCGGAGGAAGCGGGGAAAGCTTGGAAAGAAGGCATCTTGGAGGAAGGCCAGCAGGAGGCAGCTCTTGACGACTCTGCAGGCGGAGCGTCAAGAGAGGAAGGAGTTAGAAGCCCTTTTGCCTAAACCTGCCAAAGACGTCCCTGTTGGAGACCGTTTGCATGACAGCTTGATGTCTATCGTGAACAACACCCGACAAGCTGAGGTACCGGCCTATGTGAAGACTTTCTGGGAAGAGCAAGTGAAGAATATCGACCGCAGCCCCACTGGCAGAAGATGGTCCCCGGAAATGATTCGCCTCTCTCTTATGATACATAGTCAGAGCCCACAGGCCTACAGGACCCTACGAAGCACAGGGCTGCTGCAGCTCCCAGGCGAGACAACGCTTCGAGATTACTCGAATGCCAGTTCCCCTTCACAGGGCTTCCAACCTGAGGTAAGAGGAAATACTTTGCAATGGTAATTCATGATTCTCGAAAGTAATTGTTTCTACTTTTTGTAAGTTCACATGTTATTTTAAATTTATATCACAATGAACACGATGAATGCCCCAAATAAAGCCGAGGCTATTGTAGGTCTGGAGCCAGAAATAGACCTATTTCACTGAATGGCCTGAACATGGAACCAAATTTGTCCCCAAATAACTGTGCAATTCAACAATACTTAATTTGCTTTTCACACCAGGGAGATTTATGCACTCTAAATCCAAAAACACAACTTTCAAAATTTACACTGAAATAATGACCAAGTTATAAAGCCTTGAAATTACATTAAAATGCACTAAAAATACTCCAGCTTGGAGAGAACTTGGCTGGACCAATCAGAGACAAGGGCGGGAAAGCTATTAGCCAATGGGACTTAAGTATTCACAACTTTTCACCTAGTGTTAACTGGGAGAACCATTCATGAAATTGGTCAATTAAAGACTTCAATAATCAAGTTAAATAGATTGGTAGATATTTCTATTCTGTTGACAAAATTGTGATTCAGGGTGAAAAACACTTTAATAATTGTTTCAGATATAATAAGATTTAATGTGATTGATTGATTTTAACATAAGCTATCATTGCTGTTGTACTTTGAAATGAATGTTTGTGTACTGTTTTTTTTAAGCTTGCGCGTGATCAACCTAAGACCTGTTAAGTCCATAGATCTGTATTATTATACAATAGAGATAGGATCATGGAGATCTTTGAGACTAAACTTGTAATTTTTTGTTAAACAGAATTTGTTTTTCATGCATGTTAAATGTTGTAAACTTTATGTAAATTAAGATTTACAATTATTGCAGGTGATAAATGACATCAAGGCTTCTGTGGCAGGACTAGACCTCAAGGAACATGAGAAGTGGGTTTACAACTCTCATGTTTGATGAGATGAAGATACAGACAGACCTGGTATGTAAGATATGTACAATAAAGTCTAGAAGATTCTTTTCTTCTTGATTTCTTGACAGTATTATATTCCACATTGAAAAATTGTGCCAAGCTATCTGTTGATTCTCTAGAGTAAAGATAATTGATTTTATCGATAAAACATTGTATGAAAAGCTTAACATTAGTTGGACTCTGTTGCTCAAAAGTAAACATGTAATATTTCTTTTTTCGCAGGTGTTTAGTCAGAGAACAGGGCAGTTGGTGGGCTTTGTGCACGATGGATGGAGAGTCGCAACCCACGTTCTCGTGTTCATGGTCGTTGGCCTAACCAATCGTGCGATAAAGTTCTCTCTGGGCCACTTCGGTACAAGTGGTCTCTCCGCTGACGCCCTCTACCCAATGATTTGGAAAGCCGTAGGCCTCCTTGAAGTATCCATTGGTCTCAAAGTAAGTAAATATTGTGGTAACTGCATTGTGTTTTACTTCTTTTTTTTTCGCATCAAGTACTATTAATTGATGTTCCTGTTTCAATTTCCTTTTTGTTGTTTCATTGTTGCGTTTGATGTTACAATGTTGCATTTCATTTTTTCTTCAGACTTTTGTTCTTATATTTTAAATTCATGGTTGTGCATGCAGATGAAGACTGAAATGTCCCACAAAGGTACCAGTGAAAGTAAGTGTCTTAAATATGGGTGCAAGTTTTATGTTAGTTTTGAAAATTTGAGATATTTCGAAGAAATTGCGAGTCAAATGAACAATGTTTCAATTTACATTCTCCAGGTGATAGCAGTGACGGCAGACAAGGCGGCTGCCAATCTGAAGTTTGCCAGCATGATGGGGGAGGGAGTTATGCCGAACTATTATGCCAATGATGACAGGATGATTTACTTCGTTTCGGACGCACCGCATCTCCTCAAAACTGTAAGAAACAATCTGGCATCTTCAGGAGCTGGCCGAAGGTCAAAATTCCTATGGGTAAGTTTCTGCGTGCATGGTGTAGTACTGGTGCTATACAGCTAAATTTGCATTAACTCGATTTTGGCATTGTGGTGGCATTGTTGAATCACGTTAATAATTTTGTTTCCTTTTAGAATAACGGCAAGCACCTCCTGTGGACCCACGTGAAAGAGGTCTTCCAAGCGGACCAGCAGAGGGAACTGAGGAGGACGCGGTTGACCAAGGAACATGTAGATTTGACATCTTACTCGGTTATGAATGTCAAACTAGCTGCCCAAGTAAGTTCGCAAGATATTTGCTTTAATCTGCTTTAAAGCTTAAAGTTTAGATTTTGAAGGAAATTGTCCTTTTAATTTATTAAAGGAAATTTTCAAGGAAATTGCCCAGGAATAAATAGTAGAATAAGTAGACATTATGTAGCGTATTGTTAAGTTTTGTTTTACAATGTTTTCTAATAGCCAGACGTTATTGCAGGTGCTGAGCGACTCAGTGGGCAAGATCATGCAGGTGTATGGCTCTGACGACATGACTGAGACGGCCACTTTCATACTACTGATGGACCGCTTCTTTGATTGCCTTAACGTGAGGAACGAGAAGGAGGCAAAGCGGACACGCAAACCGGACAGGCTCCCCTTCACTGATGTGGATGACCCCAGGCTGAAGGTATTATTCATTATTTAAATGGGCATTTGCTCAATTGTCTGGAATATTTGTATCCCATCTTGAATTGTCTTTGCTGATAAAAACTGGAACTTGAAAAACTGTTCAACCCATTGGAAGAGAAGGATTCTCTCCATTAAATTATACACTAATTCTTTGATAAAGTAATCTGGAGCATCTTTTTTCTGATTGAATACAGATGGCATACTGAGCAACTTTTTTGAAAGATGGCATTTAACAATACTTATTTTTAATTTCTAGTTCTTAGAAGATGATTTCCTTGGATACCTGACTTCCTGGAAGGAGTCTGTACAGAACAGAGAGGGTTTCACGAAGGCCGAGCAAGCCATGATGTTTCTGACCCCACAAACTTACCAAGGTTTGAAACTCACAGGTATGTAGTTCCAAAAGTAGGCCCACAGGTGAAAATATTGGCAATTAAAAATGCAGTTTTGGAAATGTTCGGAATTGATGAATGAGGAATGACAAGCAGTCTTTGCGAAGATCCAAATCTCTTGCCGGACCGAAATGGATATTTTGGCAATTTCAAGAAAATTTAACATGCATCCAATTACAATTTCTTGGCTGGAACTGCCGGTCCGGTTGAAAATCTGCCGGTCAGGTCCTTCGGACCGGCAATCTTCGCAAAGACTGATGACAAGAGTTCTGCCCCAGAGCTTAAATGAATAGGCCCTACAAGAAAATATAATCACAGAGGAAATCAGACAGCAGAGAGTACTTTTCAACAGCCCCTGTCGCTTAGTTAAAAAATAGTCTTGATTTTTGATAGTCAACTATGTTATCAATGCCATGGAGACCAGTCTGTTGCCCCGACTGAAACAAAAATGCTACTTTGGCAAAGTTAGTTTTGACTGATATATTTGTTTTCAGTGCGTTCCGTGTGTGGAATCATCAGGTTCTTGCTGAACCAAGGCGTTCCTGCTGTCTTCACCAACAGGCTATCGCAAGACCCATTGGAGTCGCACTTCGGCCGTCACCGAGGGTTGGCGCGAAGGTCAGACAATCCAACTCTCCTTTCATTTGGGTAGGTATTTATTGCAAATGTAATTATTTATGGAATGCATTATTAATGTGGTAATCCCATTAATTTTGTCTGGAGGAATAACTTCGCTCACCTCTTGTTGAATAGGATTACACTGTTAGGGCCTATATCACTGAGGTAAATGAACTTCTTCATAAGCTTTATTAATAGGCTCTCACATCAAACAGATAGTAACAATGCACACATATAGAAAGCTTTATTCTGATGCCTTGCGAACTGGTCTAAATAGACATGTCAATGGGCTACAACCAGCAACATCCGCAACTAAGCCAAAGGTAAACCGTGTAATTCACAACAGTAGCTCAATCAATCTCTCCAACAGATTTGAGATTTTAGCACAAAATGACTCCATGTCAGCCTCTGCTGAACATATAAAAATTCATCCCCACAAGACTATTCTCAAACCAAACAATATTCTGAAAACCTGTGTGTGGAATGCTCAGAGTTTGAGACAGAAAACGCAAATTGTTAAGGACTACAATGATGAATATGATCTAGACATCTTTCTTTTCACTGAGACTTGGTTAAAAGATGATGATAAAGTTGAAATCGGCGAGTTGGAGCAAAATGGTGGATATTTCTTTCTTAGCTCGCCTCGTTTCGGAAGACCAGGTGGTGGAGTAGGTTGCCTTGTCAGATCTGGCATTCAAGCAATTCAAAAAGATCGCATGAAGACCAAGACCTTTGAACATATGGAAATACAAGTTCAAATGGATGGGAAAATTGTCACAATTCTTCTAGTGTACCGCCCAGAGCCATCCAACAAAAATAAATACAGTATTGCAGAATTCTTCACCGAATTCACAAAGTTTCTGGGACACTATCAAACATTCAACAATGAAATCATAATTACTGGCGATTTCAACTTTCATGTGAATAAACCGGATGATAACAAGGCCATTAAATTTAATGACATCCTCGAAATGTTTGGTCTTGTGCAACACGTCTCTGCACCAACGCACAAAGATGGCAATACACTGGACCTTGTTATTACTCGAGAAAAATCCATATTGAACAACTGTAGGGTCAGTGACCTGCTCTCTGATCATAACTGCATTCTGTTTGACATTCCAATCAAGAAAGCAAAAAAACCCAAGAAGAAAATCAGTTTCAGAAAAACTAGTAAAATTGTTGTTCAAGATTTCAAAAAAGACATTGGAAGACATCTGTCTGTAAGTGGGATGGAACAAAAAGGTCTTAATGAACTTATTCGACTCTATAACTCTACTGAAGAGGTTTTGGAGAAACATGCTCCCATTAAAATCAGAGAAGTAACTCTACGCACACCCACTCCATTCAACAATGCTGATATCAAGCTTCTAAAATCAGAAAAGAGGAAAGCAGAGAGATTATGGAGGAGAACCAGACTTGAAAATGACTGGGAGACATTCAAAGAAAAAAGAAATGCATTGAATCTGCAGCTGAGTCACCTCAAATCGGAAGATCTGCGAGTCAAGATTAAAGATTCTAATGGTGATGCTAAGAAGTTGTTCAAGTTACTGAACGCAAGTCTGAACAGGAAACAAGAACTACCTCTTCCACCACACACAAATGAAATTGACTTGGCAAATGATTTTAATAAGTTCTTTGATGAAAAGATTAAAACACTCAGGTCTAAGGTGGACTCCACACACAATGATACTGCCAACAATATCGAAACTGCCCCTCATACACTCCGACACTTCAGAAGGCTATCTCAAAATGACATAAAGAAACTGATCAGAGAAATGCCAGTTAAACACTGCCAACTTGATCCCATTCCCACATGGCTTTTGCTCCAATGCATTGATGAATACCTCCCAGTTATAACCAATGTTGTCAATAAGTCACTCACACAGGGAGAAATGCCTCTTGAGCTGAAACATGCTTTAGTAAAACCTTTGTTGAAAAAATGTGGATTGGATCTAATCAAAAAGAATTATAGACCAGTATCAAACTTGTCATTCCTTGGCAAACTTATTGAAAGTGCTGTTATTAAACAATACACAGACCATCTTACTACAAACAACCTGGACGATGAGAAACAGTCAGCTTACAGAAAATTCCACAGCACTGAAACCCTTCTGACAAAGATCCATGACGATATCATGTTGAATATGACCAAAGGTGAAGTAACGATGCTTGTACTGTTGGACCTTTCAGCCGCTTTTGACACAATTGATCACAAGATTCTACTGAAACGTTTAGAAAGCAGATACGGTATTCATGATTCTGCGCTATGCTGGTTCAAGTCATACCTTTCTGAAAGGTCACAGTCGGTGATAATTAACGACAAGACATCAACCAGACTGCCACTCAAATTTGGAGTTCCTCAAGGTTCAAAATTAGGACCAATCCTATTTAATTCATACATCGCTCCATTAAGCGAAGTGGCTGAAAAACACCAAGTCAAAGACCAAAAGTATGCCGATGACGAGCAACTTATACTCTCTTTCAAACCAACTTTCTCAGAACAAGGAAATGCCGTAGTCAAAATGGAAAAGTGCATTGCTGATATCAGAAAATTTCTCCATGAAAATAAGCTTTGTAACAATGGAGAAAAAACAGAACTACTGCTCATTGGCAGTCCACATCAACTTAATAAACTCCAAGTATCATCAATCCATGTCGACAATGTCAAAATCAATGCAGTCGATCATGTTAGAAATCTGGGTGTAATCTTTGACAAAAACATGACCATGGAAAAACAAGTCAACAAAATGTGTCGGAATGCCTATTTTAATATTAGAAACATTTCAAAAATTAGGAAGTCATTGGACAAGGAAACCTGTAAAACAGCGGTCAATGCTCTTGTCACACCTCACCTAGACTATGGAAATGGTCTTCTTTACGGAACATCGAATCGTTTGCTGTATAAACTTCAAGTGGCCCAAAACTCAGCCGTTCGACTCATTGAAAAATTGAGAAAGCATGACAGTGTAAGCCAGCATAGGAAGCAGCTACATTGGCTGCCCATTCCAGCAAGAATACAATTCAAACTCATGTTAACAACTTGGAAAGCAATAAACGGGCAAGCTCCCTTGTATATTCAAAATATGATTCAGCCAAAATCTGAACGAAACTGTAATCTGAGAAGCAATAACAAAATGCTCTTAAATGAACCACCCTCCTGCAATAAAAACAAATATGAAGACAGAGCCTTTTCGCATGCCGCTCCGAAATTGTGGAACCAACTCCCAGAGATAGTCAAGGCCTCCAAAACACTTGAAGGTTTCAAGAGAAATCTTAAGACTTACCTATTTAAAAGTTTCTACAGATAAATCCAGCATCCACAAGCGCTAGTGAGCAGTTTACTGGAATTAGCGCTATATAAATGCCTATTATTATTATTATTATTATATATGTTTCTACATGTACGTAGTCCATGTATTGCTTTTTATTTATTGAAAGAATTCTCCCTATCCTGGTCTTGGCAGTAAACATCACTTCACTTTGCATGTATGATATGAATAGATCACCAGTGAAATCATGATTGCAATAAATTAAGTCTTGTCATTAGTATAATATATAATAGGTCTATCCTTGTATCTATGATAAAAATATTGATTCTTTGGAGCCTATATTGTTATTCTCTTTATCTTCAGCTACCAAGATAACAAACTGCGGCTGCAGCGAGATTTGACGATTTCTACCAACCGTGAAAGAGAACAATGTCAGACCCAAGCCTTTGCCCCACTCAGGAAGCGGTCTCGTCAGGACACCTGAATGTAGATTTGTACCCCTTCTGTATAATCGGCATCAATCGCACTAACCTCAGAATACATTCTGACAGGAAACAAACCACTATTCAAATGTGTTAAACAGTAGAACAACTTTTAATTAATGTCTAGCGCAAATAATGAAGTTTCACATGTCGGTCCAAGCCAGCAACAAGTAAACTTTAAAATAGGCAACAGAAATCGAAAAATGACAATAAGCAAAACATTCAGTTGAACAGTTAAAATTGAATTGTACACCTATTTGGTTATTTGGGTCATTCTCCCAGAAATGTGACCAATGCAACATCAAAAGGCTGAAAAATGTAGTCAAAATTAGTAAAAACGTCTTCCTCCTTGAGGACTTGAAAGTTCAAATTTTTGGTAAATAAATATTGATAATTTTCAACCCGAGCTGATACGAGGCGGGCTGTTTGTAACAAGGTTGAGCATAGCAGAGTTGAGTTTAATGCAATAAAACTAGCTTTAGTATAATTAACGTAATTGCACCATATATCACTAACCCTCCGTTAACTAGCTCAGAAAATAGATTGACAGACATCGATGAAATTATGAACTCCTTGAACTTTCCTTCACTTCATTTTAAAATACCATAGCAAGAGTTGATATCTCGACTATTGTTCACCTTTTCGGGAGAATGATCCATTTACAGAAATACTGATTTTCATTGATTTTAGGAGTTGACCATTAGTTATTGAGTGTTTTCCTGAATGCAATTTGGCGTTTGTGTGATAATTTTTGCATAATGACTTTACCATGGTGGTGAATACGGATTTTATGAAACTTCACAATTAAGTCTAGGAGCACTTTGTCAATCACGCTTGCTGGATAAATTTCTTCAGCGTCAGAAAAAATCGTGAAAAACTCATCCCTTAGCAATTCCCGACATTGTTCAACAAAAGTGTCCTTGCTGACTTTTGTTTCCTTGAACATTTTCTTAAACAGGCCTTCAGCCTTTTTGAACAGAGTAAAAGTCTGTTCCCCAATGAAAGTTAGCCCACCCCGGTCTTTAGTGCTGATTAACGTTGCATAAGCAGCTTCCTCCTGAGAGCTCTCCAGCAATTCTACGCATCTTAGGTAGGTCCCCTTAGCTTTAAATTTTAATTTCGAAATAACTGATCCCCCTATGTAGGAGATTACATCGTAGTCATCCGGACTAACTTCGTTCTCCAGGAGGCCTACAACCTGGTTCGTTTCGGGCCAAATTCGTCTCAGGCAAGCTTCGAACACACAAGTGGCCAGAAATATTGTTGTTCGCCTTTCAACATTTGGAAATAACCTTCCAATTTCGGTTACTTGATTATGAAACAACAACCATGACTTTTGCTTGCTGAGACTTTTTGTTGCGGTCAGCACAATGCAAGTGTTAAGAATTTGGAGATGGTTCCATACTTCTGTAATGAAACAATACAATATTTGTAAGATTAAATAAAATTTATTTATTGGTACTGTTTTACAACTTTTTCAATAGACCAAAAATTCACGGATTGTTCTGTCAGTTAACACTCGGGAGAAAAGTTGTGCTTGGGGTCAGCATACTTAAGAATCATTGAAGTACAAAAATGTTATTTGGGGCGAATGTTCCAGCTGCTCCGTGAAAAAGGTCTATCTATCATGGAAATGTAACACAACTTTATTGAAATATATTTTTCTTTATTTATTCATTTACATACATATATGTATTATTTTAATTTTTCCTGTATATTTTACATTGAGATAAGCGAATATTAAAACTGTATTTCCGAATATTAAAACTGTATTTCTGTGAACATAGTAAAATTAAATTGTCATTTGGAAATAGAAGTAGCAGCAATGCCGGCAAGTAAACATGGTATAAGCAACATAAACAATAAATGTTTTAACAATAATACTTGAACTGAAATAACATGTCTACAATAAAGTTGTTTGAAATATGAAATTTTTATGAATGTTTGACTTTTTCGGTTATTTGAGAAGATGTATCACTTTTTCAGTGGACTTTAATGTCACTTTGTGGACTTCAATGTCACTATTTGCAATCGTAAATGTCTGACATTCAAGTGAATTTCTGTGCCCAGCTCTGGTCTGATTTCCTTGTGGCCTAGTGGTTAAGGGCACTTGTCTGTTCAGGAATTCATTGAGGTTGAGACCGTTGAGTCCATGGGACGGATCCCTGTGGTGATTTTTACTCTATTTGATGTCAGGGGGAATACGATTGTCCTCAGATCATGCCCACTGGGATATCTCTGAATGAATAGAGCCTGCCTTATCTTCTCTTAGTACAGCAGTCTCAACAATGAATGTACAGTCCCCTGGTGGGTCAATGATGCACTGATTCAACTCAAATTAAGAATCGTCAATTTTCCTGTTTAAAGGTGGAACTTCCTTGAGTAGTTCCAACATTTTCCACAAGTTCGGCCAGTTTGTAATGTCAAGTTGTCGAAAATCTTGAGAACGCAACATGAGAAATCTGTCAATCGTAGTAACCTTCAGATCCAAGATCAGGAAGTGAACTGTCGAAAATCTTGAAAACGCAACGAACGCAACGTGAGAACTCTGTCAAAGTTCAAAGTGTCAATAGTAGTAACCTTCAGCTCCAAGATCCAGTTCATGGAAACCTTTAGCCTCCTCGAGGCCGGCCTCGACGTCCTGGAGGGTAACAACATTGACCTGCAAATATAAAAATTCCAGTCAGTCACACGTCATTATGGTAGGACATACAGAGCGGGGGCACAAAGAGGGGTACACATACCCCCCTCACAGGTCTCTAAATTAAAAGCGAAATAATATCCCAAATATGGAACTCACATCCTCACTCATGTTAGCGTCCACTGCAGCGTCATCACTTACATCAGCCTCCACTTGCAACTGTGCAGCAGGATCCTGAAATGGAAGTCAAAATAATTAATAAACACATGTATTTATGTCCATAGAGAAATTCCTATCGGTCATTTATTAAATATTTATCACTGTATTACTGACACAGGCATCACCTATTTACTATTTAAGGGGGCAGTTCATAATTGAGCCCTTCAGACTCTCTGCCCAAATTTTTGAGATCCTTGCCCGAATGTTGTGTCGATTTACAAGGCTGCCAGATTTTTAGGGAGCAGCTGCCCCCTGCGGCCCTGCCCCACTGGTTTATACGCCAATGAAATTTACCAGTGATAATATAAAAGGCACATTAATGTTATATACATGAAAGGCCTATATATATGATACTCATACTAACCAGAAAAATTGCCTCTAAATCAGCATCCCACGATGCAGCCTTAGTCCTTGCAGATTGACCTGTCAAAATAAAGTTGTTTATGTCAGTCTAAAGACTAAACAAATCGGTATAGCTGAAAAAAAAAATCCTTGCATATATTGGAATGTTATAGGACCATTGTGTTCATTTACTGATAATTTAGGCCTATGATATAACAAATAATTATGAAGCTAAGTGTGGACAAAATAATTAATTCACAAAAGTGAAGTTCATTTATTTGTGGCCCTTGACATTGTTGGTAAGGATTTAGTAATTTACCATGGTAGCTTTTTATGATAACTAACGTCACAAGAATTTCAGGAATATTGTGATTAGGCCTACATGCTGTATACAATGTGTCACAAAGTGTGTTTAACAGATAAATTGTCTCTTAATTCAAGCTGAACTTGACACTTGAAGTGAGCCACTTGCACCTGTCAATATAGTCTTAATATGTTGACATTGTTGACGTGAGGCAAGCTGCTCAGTTTCTGGCTCAGTTGCATCAGTAAGGCTGTCAACAGACGTCTTTAAACTTGTTCGACACATTCTCGGGTCAATTGTTTTGTTCACAGCACATAAGTCAATCTAAAATGTAAAATAATACCTTGTTTTCGCTGTAACAATACAGGCTTCTGTCAGGTCTCTCAGCCAGTGTCAGCTGCAGCGCGTCAGCTGAACCTCTACTCTCGCGATGTCTCGCGCGTCCAGTGCATAACACGTCAAAAACGAGATTATCAGTCCAGAGTTTGTCCTAGGATTGGTCATTTTTGGTCGCTCAGAAATGCTTTTGGTCTCGTTTTGAAGCATTCAGAGAGGAGCATGTCATAAGTAAATAATCTGGTAGACCCTGTGCTTTACAATGATGTTTTTTGTTTGCAACTGATGGAGGCTTACAAATAATTAGCTTGGCAATTTTTTTAGATGTCTTTATATTTTTGCTGTGTATTAATCAAATCATAATGAGACTAGACTTTGTGCATTTTTAGATACTGGGTCAAGAGATAATTTTTCTGTCTGTATATCACTTTTAATATGTATAGGCCTATAGACTAGGATCAAAAGTAAATATCTTCTATTTATGAATTATAGTTAGCATCAAATTCTATTTCTTTTCAAATGCATGGTATGAATATAATTTTATGTAGGGTGTATTATGAAGCCCAATATTAGCATTAATGTTTTTCATGTTTTTGCATTAATCAATGAATATGGGTCGAAACATCAGAACCCTGACGAGAGACCGCACCCCCACGAGAGACCGCTTGCCTCCTGCAGAAGGGGCGGTCTCATAACGCAGGGACCACTGTATGTCATTCCAAATCTTGACATCATATTGGGATATTTTTTTTACAATGCAGTACTCCGGGTAGGTTCTCACGTACTGGGAGCAGGTTGTCACATACAGCGGGGCAGGTTGCTACTCATTTGTTTGAGAGTTTTGATGCAGAAAGTCTGACTCTGTTACATCGTGGGAGTACATCCGACACGATGACATTTAGCCTTGTAGCTCTGCCGGTATACATACAACCATGCAGATAAATCTTTTGACATTCACATAGAATGGCAGTGCTCCTACTCACTTCAAATAGGAATAATAGCATGTTTAAGGTCCAAACATGTGACAACCTGCCCTGTGACAACCAGCTGCAGACTCTCCTACACCCTGTAGTTACCATAAGATAAGATAAGATATTACTTTATTGTATCATCAATAAACATATGTACATGATGAAACTCAATTTGGCATAAATAGACAAGCACACCAAGCAGTGCAAAATAAATAAATATGATATGACAAGAATAAATTATAATACTGAAGCAGATATATCTATACAAAGGATCACAGACTAGATTTATGGTTGTATAGTTTGATGGCATGATTTACAAATGTATTAGCATATCTAGTGGTGCGATGTTTCGGCACACAGAGTCTTTTACCAGATCTCAAGAAATTAAATTTACAATGGAGTGGGTGCTTTTCATCTTTTAGTATTTTTATCAATGGTACACAGTACATGCAAAACGACTTACTGATAGTTCACGTGCGTTGATTACAGTAGGGTCACCCGGAGAAGGACAGGTCATTTCTGCTTCGTCGAATGGCTCATTGACTATCATTTGAGAATGACTTACTGAAAAGGACAATTTTTATGACTTACATAGTAAAAGAAATGTGTAAACCTGGGTAATCAAACCAAGTGTAAAATGACATCACAGTTCGTAGCTATTTTACAATAATTACAATATACACTCTAAAAAATGTCGGGACAAAATTGGTTTTTTAGATTCAAAATGGTTTTTTGAAAAACCAAATTTCAATGCAAAACCAACATGGATTTTTAAAATGGTGAGTCCTTTGGGGTTAAAAAAAAGCCTCAGCATAACGATAGGCACCGTTATGTAGCTGAAGATGAGACGAACAAGAAGATGTAAAAAACAAAAAAATCTGTTGAAAACTTTTTGAGATATTGAATTTTTTCACTTTCTGATTTATCACAACCAAGTTTTAACATCACAAGTCATGTGGAAAGTCTCTTAAATGAGCACTGCCTTTGCAAAACCAGTTTCAATGATAAAACATATCATTCAAAACACATATTAATCCTTTTTTTTTAATGCAAAGAAGGTGTGACAAACTCATGCACGCATAATTTCAAAATAAAGTGGAAATTTTTCATAAGAATTGCAAAAATTTGCATGCTCAACTATTTCCTGGCTAGTATTATGAAATGTATGTGAGTAAATATTTGACAGAGCTTCCGTACTGAAATATTCTTATCCTATCAATTAGGGAGAGTAAGGAGAAAACACTTCACTTAATTTTGATTTTATGAAACAAACGACAATGTTAGCTTGATGATCTGACATTACCTGACCTGTATAACACTGTTTGACTACAAACCAATCGAATAATAATAGGTTTTTGAGTAGAAGAACATCCATGGTCTTCTGACAATAACTTCAACTCAGTACAGGAATAAAATAACAAATTGATAAACCATAGCGTTATGAATAGGTAATACACTGTACATTAAATGTCTATTCGGGGTTCCAAACCTGTGTATTGCCTGACATCCAATCCATTCACCCTATTTGATAATTCTGTGATTTTATTCATAAAATGAATGTGAAACGAACTGATTAAAACTAAGATACCAAAGTTCATAAAACCAATTGCGCACTTCTTCTTTCTTTTAAATACCAAACTGTCAAAGGCAAGCACACAGGCAGACATCTAAGCATTTATATAACCATACATTTCCTGAAGAATTATATATTTCCAGAATAGCCGTATCTTTTTATAACCCTAATTTTCAATTTTGTTAAAAAGAACTATTATATAATCTTGGACTCTTCATCAACAATATCTAGCTTTCAAGATAACAATGCGTTTCACTTGTTACAGGATGACATTACACATTTTAGCCAAATTGGTAGCGTAGCTATATGTGGTGACTTCAATGCTTGTACTGGTAGAATGTCAGACTTCTCATCCACACTTGGAAACGATAAACATAGTCTAATTGCCAATTACTGTGAATCGTCGTCGCTTACTTTTCCTGATTATGAACGGTACTCTGATGACAGTAAGATAAATCGTTATGGAAAGGAGCTGCTAGAGCTGTGCAAATCGAGTGACTTGAGAATTATGAATGGTTATTTTGATAGGAATAGGAGCACAGGAACTTTCACTTGTTACACTGCAAACGGCAAAAGTTTGATTGACTACCTAATATGTGATGCACAGTTTTATCAGAACCTATGCGGTTTCGATATTGATCCACTTAATAGTGATTCAGACCACAGGCCCCTGCTATTTTCTATAAAACTTATGAACTCTGATGAGTTGGCTTCGGCTTCTGAGTCAAGTGCACACGACTCCCTACCGGCTTCATGTATGAAATTTTATAGATATAAATTTGATTTGCAAAAAGCAGCAAATTTAATGCCAACATTGACGGATGTCCATTGTTTGTCACTTTATGACACATTCATGGATTGTATTGTCTCCAATACAGGTGTAGACAATGCTGTCACTGAATTATATACCTTATTGGAATCTGCCATTTCTAGAAATTTTCAAAAGAAACATCTGAGGGCAGCCTCCGATACATTTCCTAGGAATGAGTGGTTTGACACTGAGTGCAAATCTCTTAAACGAAAAGTCAATGACTTCTCTAAGCACAATGATTTAAACTCTTCAATTAACCTTGTAGAATACAATAGTTTAAAAAGGGAATATCGTTCTACTTTGCAAAGAAAGAAACGAGTATATCAAAATAATATTAGAACAGAGTTAAGTACTATGGAAAGTAATAATCCCCAAGATTACTGGAAATTTTGGGATAGCTTGAAGAGAAATAGTTCGGTTACGTTCACCTCCAATATAACTCTAAATGCATTTGAGACTTATTTCTCAGGCATTCAGTCTCCACCAGTGGTTGTTCAAGAGAAATTTGACATGCAATTTCTAAATGAAGTAGCGCGTTTTATGAATTCATACAACAATGCGCCACATCTCTCTCCATTTATTACTGATGCCCCAATCACATTGCATGAGGTAGAAACTGAACTGAAGCATCTTAAGTCTGGTAAAGCTCCAGGAATTGATGGTATAAGTAATGAGTTCTATAAATATCTCTCTGATTATCTAACTGAGCCTTTGACTATAACTTTTAACTATATTTGGGAGAAAGGTGCTTACCCTGATAAATGGGCAGAAGGAATTATCCAGCCCTTGCATAAAAAAGGCAGTCAGAGTGAACCAGATAATTATCGCAAATTAACTTTGATGGCTTGTATGGGAAAAATTTTTGAATCTATTGTCAATAAAAGATTAGTTTTCCAAGAGAAAGCAACTAATTCAGCTGATCCACACCAATTTGGTTTCTGTAAAGGGTGTAGAACCAGTGACAATGTATTCATTATAGACACATTAATGTCTTATCACAGGCACAAGAAAAAACCACTGTTCATTACCTTCGTTGATTTTTCTAAGGCATTTGACTTTGTAAACCGTACTTTCCTCTATTACAAATTAATTAAAAAGGGATATGGAGGCAGGTTGTTGAATGTCATTCAAAGCATGTTCTCAAAATCAGGTGCTAGGGTTAGATGGCAGGGTCAACTTGGATCAAGTATTGATAGTACCCATGGTGTTCTCCAGGGTGGTATTGTCAGTCCTAAACTGTTTAATTTATTTCTATCTGATATGAATGAGTACTTTGACAAAAGTAGTGGTATTGAAATCAACAATGTCGTATTCACTCATCTTCTGTACGCAGATGACCTTGTACTAGTCTCCGGCAGTGCGTCGGGAATGCAGAAATTGTTAGACAACCTTGCATCTTATTGTAGAAAATGGCACTTGTTGATCAACTCAGAAAAAAGCAAGATAATGGTAGTACAGCCAAATAGACGTCAGGCAACAAATGATACTTCCTATGAGTTCTCAATAGGTGGTGATAGTCTAGAGGTAGTCGAGTCGTATAAATATCTTGGACATATTATCAGTAGCACAGGTAAAATTTATGAAAAAATGCATGACCATCTCGCGACTCAGGCACAAAAAGCAATGCATGCACTCAAGGAGTGTGTGAAATCTACTGTTGGATATTTACCAGCAAAAGTCTATCTAAAGATGTTTGATTCACATGTCATGCCTATCCTTGAATATCACAGTGAAATATGGTTTTCAGTGAAAGAAATTAGAGTGCTTGAGAAAATCCAACTACAGTTTCTTAAAAATCTTCTTGGTGTTAGGCTTCAAACTTCCACTGTCGCTGTGCTTGCTGACACAGGGCGATTTCCACTACTCTGCAGACAACAGGTATCTGCTATAAAATACTTGGAAAGGTTAAAATCGGGCAACTGTCCTGTTTTGCTTAATGAATGCTATGAAATACAAAAATATTTACAGATAAAGAAAAAGTCTTGTTGGCTGGCTAGAGTCCATGAGATCTCAGCATACAATATTATTGAAGATGCCAGTGTGAATAGAATGGTAACAAAATTATATGATCAAGCACAAACTAAAATGCTAGCTGAATTAAATGACAGTTGTAAAAACCCAAAGCTTAGAACATACAAATTATTTAAGAAAGATTTTCGTCTCGAGCCTTACTTAAATATAAACCTCCCTAAATGTCTCTATCAGAGCATTGCTAGATTTCGATTAAGTTCTCATAACCTTCACATAGAACTAGGTAGACACAAACGACCATATGTTGTGGCAGAGGATCGTTTTTGTAAAAGATGTGACATGAATGTGGTTGAAGATGAATTCCATTGCCTCATGATTTGCAAAAAATGGAGCTCATTTAGATCTGACCTTCTTGTATAATTGCCTCTCAGCAGATAAATGATTTCCTTGTACTAAATCAAAATGAACAGTTCCTACGTATACTGACTGATAAAAACTATGAAATGAATTTTAGCCTTGCAAAATTTTTGGCTGTAATATTAAAAACTGATAACATTGTCTGAAAGAGATCCTTATTTCAAATTATTCGTATCACCACTGCACAAATCATGGGTGGCCACAGGCACTGAACATGTGGTACTCACATGACATGGCATTGTTCTTTTTGTGTATGCATGTAAATAGTTGTTGTTTATGATATATGTACATGTATGTGTCCTGTATTCTTTTAAACCCTCTGTTGGGGTGCTATTTATTTGGTGCTTTGGTGCTAACAATACTTCTTTTAATATTCTTGTACTATGGCTGCTACGGATAGAACCCCATGTAATTGCTACCGATAGAACTACTGATAGAACCCCATGTAATTGCTACTGATAAATTCTATGAAACTTTGATGTGTAAACTAGCTATGTTTCTATGGAATATTTCATTAAATGTGACAGTATATATATATGTTTCCATTTTGCTTGTGGACATATAATTATGGTGCTTTTAAATTACAGTACAGTGGTCCCTGTCATGAACGACCTCCTAATAAGCGACCAGACCCCTTCATGCGACCATAGACGTTCTGCATTAATGTTTTTCTTCATAAATACCACCCTAATATGCGACCAACCTGTCTAACGCGACCAACGACCGCTAAAATGGCTAGAATTGGTTGATTTCATCCTCATATGCGACCAGGAAAAAAGCCAGAAACGACCAAAAATCGGCAATGAAGCTACGATATTTTGCTTCCATGTGGCACCATAACTGATTGCATTGCAGATAATTGCTTCAGGGTCAAGGTAAGAGAAACTATGAGCTTCACTGAATCAGTTCATTGCATTTTTCAACTGATTGCTATCACTAATCACTTCAATTGATTTCTGCTGCTTCAATTGATTGCTGTGGCTTCAGTTGATTGCTGTTACTTTAATTGATTGCTGTCACTTCATTCATTGCTGTTAATTGAGCATGTATGAGTTAATTATAGCATCAATTGACTCAACTACCCAGTTCCATCACTTTAGTTTTATGATCAGGTAATATTCTCTTGCATTGATGTTTAAGTGTTCTGTTGAAAGACGTTTATTGAACTTTGTCATTGAAGTGCAGTAGCTTTGAACTATGAAAGAGTAGATTGGTAGTTCTTCGTCCAAAAATGCAAATGTACATGTAATGCTTTCAATAGATTGATTGATTGCCATTCATGTATTATCAGCTTGAGTTGAAGAATTAATGCATTAGTTTTGTGAGTAGAGCGACATAGAAAACTTACCAACAAAATAATTGTAGGCCTAAGAATAATATCAGTATCATCAGGTAACCTATTTCACTTTGTTTCTGCATTAAGGTGGCTCAAGCGTGGTACACTGCACATACTTCTGAGCAGCCTGGTTGCCTAGCAACATAGCGTCACAACTGCTGCAGGCACTGAAAAAGTTGTGACGTTACCATTTTCTGCTCTCATTTTTTTAACAGCATGGCAGCCAGTAATTTGCTATTTAAGTGAGATCTAATGCAGCTAGAATCATAATTATTTTTTTATTGAATGCAGTAAGACCTACTCTATGCTAATTCAAAGTTTCAGCTTCTCGTCTTTATTAAAAGAATTTTCTCAACTAATTTCATTCAACTGTGTCTAAAATTGTCTTTATTTCTTTAAATTGACATTGGCATAGTCATGCTACTGCAGTTAAAAAATGACTCGGTGAATTTTTTTTATTTTTTGACATTTGTTTGACAATAACCTGTTTATGATATATGCAAATTTTTAAAAAAATCTGTATGATCGTTTTCCTAAAATTTGATTACTGCCAAAATTGACGCATGCAAAATCTGCAATTAATTAGTGTGTTTGTGCCCTTTGAGCTCTTATATAAAAAAGTATTTTAACCTTTTTCTTCAAATTTGTGGCAAATGTATTGGTTTACATCCATGGGAAGACATTTCTGACATTTTTGTGTGACAAATGCATGTAATGCTTTATTCTGTGGTACATAACCAAAAACTCAATTTATAACTTTTAAGCAGTCATAAGGCCAAACATGCTGTTACCATGGCAACCAAACGAGTCGGTGAAATTTGTTTATTTTTCATTTTTGGAATGTATGGGTCCCATAGACTACCTGTGCAAAATTTTAGAAAAATCTGTATGATCAAACTACCACGCTTGAGTCACCTTAAGGTAAATTACATGATGTGTATTTATATGAGTTAATTTGCATGATTCAGTCAGGTATATAGGTAATATCATTTAAATCTACATGTAAGTATAGACTTGCTATTCATTGATTTTTACCAAAGCATCTGTACCCCGACGAGAGACCGTACCCGCACGAGAGACCGCTTGACCTCTGCAGAAGTGGCGGTCTCATAACGCAGGGACCACTGTATTATCATTATTTTATATAAATTGATACTTGTCATTCTCTCTAGATGTAGTTTATAGTCACTGTCCCTTAGGGTGTTTCAGGTGCCCCCAATATTTTCCGATCCTGCTTGACCTTGGTCTGGTATTGCAGTTTATATAGCAGAAGTCACATGTAAAATTTTGGCCCGTTCTATAAATACTTAACTTTACCAGAATTCACTTGAAGTTTATAATGTAATTCCCCATTGGCGAACTTGCAAATCCTGAAGATATTGCAAAAATCAATGAAGGAATATATATTTTTTCCTCAATCCATAGTTTCTGAGTAAGTTTTGGGAGGGCAATTCAAATCTAGCATCAGCTATTTTATAGCAGGTCTTCCAAATGAGCTATGAAGTGTTGAATTTCCAAAAATTCTCCCATTTTATGCAGATTTTCACAAATTTGACAGCTTCTGGCAGCTACGCAAATGGGGTTATACAAAAAATAACACCAGATTTGAATTTCCCTCCCAAAACTTACTCAGGAACTGTGGATTGAGAAAAAAATATTGATTTCTTCATTGGTTTTTGAAAAATCTTGAGAATTTGCATGTTCGCCAATGGGGAATTACATTATAAACTTCAAGTGAATTCTGGTAAAGTTAAGTATTTATAGAATGGGCCAAAATTTTACATGTGACTTCTACTATATAAACTGCAATACCAGACCAAGGTCAAGCAGGATCGGAAAATATTGGGGGCACCTGAAACACCCTACTGTCCCTCTCTGTTGTATATATATATCTTCTGTCTTTCTTTGTAGTAATTTTACTGTCATCACACATGTATCTTGTTGATATTTCGTTGTGAATAAAAGAATATATATATATATATAATTTTGTGTGTGTCAATAATCAAGAAATTGTGGTATTTCCTTGGTAAACATTGAGGTAAAGACAGCAAAAAGTTCTCTAGTGCTTGTGATACAATTCTAAAAATTACACAAAAAGAAGTTTATCACACACAACATCAATATGGGACTTTTCCCAATAAAGATAACATTCTGTTTAATTTTAAAATATCATCTGAAACATACAAAAATGTTGTTTTAAAGTTTGCTCATGTGAATTTGAAACTTGCACCCCAGTTAGATGGAATATCACCCAAACAAAGGAATGTGACAAACCAGAAATTGAAAAATTGCAATATCTCAAAAAGTTTCCAACAGATTATTTTGTTTTTTACATCTGCTTGTTCGTCTCATCTTCAGCTTTGTAACGGTGCCTATCGTTATGCTGGGGCATTCATTTAACCCAAATTTGGTTCGGGCTCACTGTGAATTCCATAAGCAGTCTGGTTGAGGATGTTCAGCATTGATTTAAAGGCAAAACATTGCCTGTGTCACTTTCTGACAGGCGGCACTGTAGGACGTAGGCTCACACTAATTTCAGGACTCTAATCATACAAGTTTTATAGAGAATTGGGATTACCCAAAGAAAGCTATTGCACTATCACATAAGTTACAAATACTATAAGAATTGAAAAAAATACTGTAAACACTCTTACCTGTGACAAAATTTGCTAAAATTTCTAAGATCAAAATAACGGCATCCGAGAAGGTAAAATATTGTCGAAACTTCATCTTGTCGAATGTTTGAGACACTATTTTGTTCTCCGACAAAGTAATCCACAGGTGTACTTTATTGCCTTATGCCGTTTTCAGCATGCAGTTAAGAATATGTACATTTCAAAAGCTATTGCTTTGCATTGAATTTTACATGTATTTGTACTGGGGATTTTTATAGATTATGAATTCAGTCATTTTGTATTTGTTCTATGAAAAATTTGATATATATTTCTAATTGATATTACAATTAATACACATATCATTTAATGGTGAGGAAGTTAAATAACATGATAATAAATCAAATGTATACGATATTAAATACATTGATAATACATGTATACAATGTACGTAACATGATATATTTAACTAAATTTCAATTGAGATAAATGATAAAACATACAGGTAACACTAATTGGTTTATATTATTATTCTTCCAGTTGGTAATCCTCGATATCTGAATTATCAATATAATACTGGATTTTTTTTCAACTTACATACAACGTTTCATCTGCAACCTGCAGACTTCATCACGTGAATGTCAAAATCAAGGATGTTTCATTGTTTGATGTAACTGTTGGTGTGTTAGGGAGGATGACTGGCTTAAAAGAGGGGTAAAGGAAGCCATCTATGAGCCTACAGAAAGACCAACACTGAATCAGACAGGAGGCTTGCGGTTTAAACTGCCACACACCTGGGACTGGGCGCTTCAAATTTCCCAGTTTTCACTGACACCACAGTTACATCAAACATTGAAACAGCCTTGATTTTGCCATTCACCTGATGAAGTCTGCAGGTTGCAGATGAAATGTTGTATGTAAGTTGAAAATCCAGTATTATATTTATAATTCACATATCATGCAGGTAACACTACTTTTGGTTAAACAGCACCCAACACAGATTAAAAATGAAAAATGAACTAGGTTCAAGCCACTCAAATGGTTTTGAAATAAAAGTAGGAGAGACCAGGGCTATTTGAAGAGTGGAGTTGGTTGAATTTTTGCCCTAATTCCCTGCATGGGGTTAAATTTTTCCCAAGTTTGACTTCTAGAAGATTATTTGTTCATCAAGGCATGACATCACTTCCTACATGAGCCGTATTTCGAATCCTGTACTTGACCAGGCTGATAAGTTGATTTTTGTGCCCCTGAAGTAAAATGTTTGAGTTGAAATTATTTTGACCTGTATACTATTTGAAATATGTAATGCAAGTTACTTGACTACAACTTGGAAGCCTCTGGTATTGCAAACCAACAGGCAAAGACTTTTTTTGGTAAGTCTTTGATAAAGGCGATGTAATGGTCGACTTTTACCACACGGCGGGTTGGCGCTAGTTGTTCAGCTTTTTAGGTGCAATGCCATGCATAGTTTCGTTATTACAGCAAAATATGGATAATCACTGTACTTCATAGTGCAGTTTTATCATATTAATGTTTTGGTTTTTTTGCTGAATTAACGTACATCATTCAGAAAAAAATTACGATGACCGCCTGTTGAAATATCCAAGCGACCCTTGAAGAAGTGTTAATTGCTTAAAAGGGTTGTTTTTCAATCGGGGTACATGGTTTTGTCTCAAGGGGGTCAACCATAAGGGTTCTTTTTTTCTGGCCAAATTAACTTTTTTCCGTTGCAATGTATTGTGCCTTGTATTTCTGAAAATTTTAGGGCTACAAGTGTTCTGGATTTTTTTTTATTTGACTTTTTGTGTCATGTTATTGCTAAATATGACCAAGGTCAACTATTCCATTCATCCCTCTATTCAGGGGCACACCATGACTGCTTTTTTAAAAGTTGAGCTAGGAGGGTGGGATTTGGTTTCCACATGTTTTGACACTTAAGGAGTAACATCCTATTGAAGCTGGATACATCTTATCTATTATTCACTTTTCTCGGCCAACTAGCCAGGTGGGGTCATAATATCTCCTAGCCAGCTGCCGTATGTACAACATTTGCTACCCAGCTACATCACTGTAGCCAGCTGGCTAGCAAAAATAACCAGCTGGTATGTTGCCAGCTGGGAGATGCTTTTATCTTCAAACTAACCAGCTGGGTGTACTTTATGGGAGATGCATGGAAATGCTAATTAAAGCCTGATTTATCTTTCCGCTACCAATTACCTGTACCTCATTTTATAACCTTGTAAGGATGTCTTTGTCTTCCTTAGTCCACCTTAATTGCAAGGTATATCTTTGGATAATAAGAAATAATCTATAACGTTTCCATTTTTAAAATTTATTGAGGAAATGAATATATATCTTTCTGGTTGTACAAACACTCGTGTACATCTCATATGTTTTGATTTTGTCTGAATTTTCCTCAAGATGGCAGCAGTTGCAAGACCACAAACATCTGTTGGACCAGTGGCAGTCTGGGGCAAGTAACTGTGCAAGGAGGGTGGCTCAATTAGACAATATGTTTCGCGATTTTATCAACCAATAACTTTGACTTTAATTTTTTTTTTAAACTTATCTATCTATCCTGTGCTATCTAGTGCAATGCAAATTATCTATTGTTCACATACAATATTATACAGGTCTATTGCCATAGAAATTCCATATTGTGTTGGTCCAGATAATATAAAATTGAAAATTTGAAGAGAAAATATTATTTTTTTGCTTTAAATAGGCCTATTGCTTTTAACAGAAATGTCTAACCCTAAATACAAAGGTGGTAATGAAATTTTACTCCTGGGGGGGGATTTAGTCATGTTTTTAGATGGAGGTTAGTCTAAAAAATAGACAGAAGCTAATTATAGAAGAAATAGAAGAGGAAGACATTTAAAGGGACGAGAGTACATTTACCATTTTAAGGAATAGGCCTAATATATTATATATATATTTAATTGAATTTTCATTCTGAAAGCAAAACTTTATTTGTATTATCAGTAAGCGCCAGTGTCCAGTTTTATTTACAACAAATATATTATTTTTGCTTCAGGAATGGTGATTATTTTTCTCTGTCAGTTAAATTAGCAAAATGTAAATATGAACTCTTTCATGCTTACCTCTATAAAGTAATTTTATTGAATTTTTTTTTTTTCAACTTTTGTAATGAATAATTTGTGAGATGGAGTGATTGTTGCCAAGAGGGCTGTGGGCTCAGGCCTATACATTCAGGTGAGGAAATACATCTCTGCAAGCCACAGTTATAAGTATCCTACACTATTATAAAGGCCTGGAGTAACTGGCTCTATGTATATCAGTGTTGTGAGGGTGGTCAGCTTTTACAGTTGTGGGGCTTCTCATAGATATGGGCCCTTTAAGTCTTTATCTTAACAAGCTTATCAAATTTAATTGCTGTAATCTCATGTGGCATTAGCTTCTGTATGACATGGCCAACCACATTGTTTATCTTGCTAATTGACCATGACAACGCCACTGATTTCAATGCCATACCTGTTGTTGCACAATGGTATTTAACACTGCACTCCTGGAATTAGACTCACAAAAAATTACAGATTGTGCTGCTGATAAGAACTGGGGGGGGGGTGCAGGGTGAAAAGTAATTACCATGGGTCCTATCTCCTATATTAAATGGCCTTTAATCTTGTTAGTGGTCAACAAAACTGCAGGATGCAGTGTCACTTTCTAGCCTGCCAAGTACCCCCTTAGCACAGGAAAGGTTATAGAGAAATGTACAGAATCAGGATTTCAAAGTTATTCAACATTCCCCAAATAAATAAGGCCAGTTTTGAGAAAGATAAAATAAAAAGCCTTGACCTTGTGTGGTGACCAGTTGATAGCTGTCCTGTTGACCACAACTGTATGGGATGCTGCAAACATATAAGGACATCAAGGAGATAAACACCTCCATGGGGCAATCACACCAATTAACCTCCCTTCCTTGGCCACTAATGACCCTTTTCTGAGTCTATTCCCTTCATCTTCTTCCCTTCTTCTTCATCCTTCTTCTTCCTCCCTTCATCTTCCTCCTCCCCTTCTTCTTCCTCTTGTTCTCCCTTCCTTCTTCTTCCCCCTCTTCTTCCTCCCCTTCTTCTTCCTCCATTCTTCTTCCTCTCTTTTTCTTCCTTCTTCTTCCTCTAGAGCTTCTTCTCCCTCCCTTTCTTCTTCCTCCCCTTCTTCATCCTCCCTTCTTCTTCCTCCCTTCTTCTTCCTCCTTATTCTTCCTTTGTCCTTCTTCCTCCCTTCTTCTTCCTCCCCATCATCTTCCTGCCCTTCTACTTCATCCATTCTTCTTCCTCCCCTTCATTTTCCTCTTCTTCCTTCCTTCTTCTTCCTTCTCCTTCTTCCCTGCTTCTTCTTCCCCTTCATCTTCCTCCTTTTCTTCTTCGTTCCTTCCTCTTCTTCCACCCTTTTTTGTTCTCTTCTTCTTCTTCTTCTTCTTCTTCTTCATCCTCTTTTTCATCCTCCTTTTCTTCCTCCTTTTCTTTCTCCTATCTTCTTCCTCCTTCTTCCTCCTTCTTCCTCCTTCTTCCTCCTTCTTCCTCCTTCTTCCTCCTTCTTCCTCCCTCCTCATTCTTCTTCCCTCTTCTTTTCCCCCTTCATCTTCCCCTTCTTCTTCCTTCCTTCTTCCTACTTCCTTCTTCTTCCAAAATTTCGCAAAGATTTTTGTAATTTTCTCAGATGATTGTGATGAGGGCTTCAGGCTTATTTCCCCTTGTTAAACTGAAGTCATTTTGATAAATGTCTAGGGTACATAGAGTGGCAACATATTCAGGTACTATAAGGGTGGTTGAAAAAGAACGAAATAGTAGTTTACAGAAAGTCTGGTAAGTTATTAATATTTAAATATTGTCTGTTTTTTTTTTAAATGAGTTTAAAACAGGGCAATCACTGAATAAAGAAATGAAGTAATTCCATATTTTTTTCCATATCTAACAATCTTAATTTCTCATTTGTCTTGATTCATTTCCTTCCTTCCTTCCTTCCTTCAATTTTCCTATTAGTGGCCAAGGAACAGGGTTGGGGGTGATTTCCCCCATATGTTGTCAGCACGACAGGAATCAACTTGTCACCCAACAAGGCCAAGGCATCTTTCCATATTTTGACTGGCTAAAACTGGCATTATTTAGTTTGGGGTATTTTGAACGATTGATAAATCTATTTAAAAGTTCAGGAAGCCAGAAAAGCACCATTGCTTATCAAACTTGCACCTTAGAACAACATAGATAATCCTTCATTGTGAAAACTTATGCACACATGACATCCCTGAAGCATAATTTGTTGCTTTTCTACCATTTGGAGACAATTTTTAAGAGTGCCTCTCAGACCAGTGTATATCCAAACAAACAGAATCTGCTGCATTTGAATTACATCTGACTTGAAAAATGCTTACTGTAGATCTACACGTGGTTTTATTGACCAAGATGGCATAAATTATAATTGAATCAAATAATCAGTCCATAGAGGGTAGAAATAGGCGGATTAGGGGGCCCCCCTTTCATCGGATAAATGTACCCTTCATATTGCTATTTGGGAAAAAATTAGTTCGAGAGACTCCAATGTTAAATATATTGCCACTTCCCCCTTTTGAAAAATCATGGATCCGCCCCTGGTAGATAGCATCTATAGGCAATCACAGTCCTATGAGTAGTAATGTCTAAGCTCTTACAACGTATTCAGTTTAGTTTCAACCTGGATGAAGGATGAGTAATGAGCAAACGTCCATGTGACATCCGATCTGAAGGGTCACCACCAGGGGTCATCTGGGTCACCTGAGACCCCTCTGATGTCACTTGACACCTCCAGATCCAAAGCTCAGAGCAACCAATTAGAGTAAAACGTTTTAATGACGTCTGAGTGAGCCTCATAAGAGTTTTCCAAACGTTTGCTTGTCGTCTTGAGGGGGGTATAGATTTACCACCTGGTGGTGCAATCCCCAATTTCTCCTATAAAAGAATCTGGACATCAGAGTATAGAGTGTAAAAGCTGCTGACTCCCCAAAACACAACAAGAATGCAATCTTCAACTTTATACAAAGTAACTGATGATTTCACTTTCACTTCCATGTTCATTCCAATTGGTTATGGAAAAGGCAGAGATATTATTATGACAGCAGATCCTTTCTTTATTACTCTAATAAAGAAAGACACATTGGATCTTGATTTCATCATTCAGTTTGGTCCCAGTCAAATCAAATTGATTGATAAATTTTTCAATGAAATCAAAAGTGCTGTTAGTCTATGCTCACAAGATGCATTGCAAGAAACATTCATGCATTCCTTAGGTGGTGGACTTTTTGTTCGGGTCACCCCTAGTATCTATTGTGTCACATTTGGAAAATTTTATAGACACAATAAGATATGTTTAAACTTCAAAGAGTTTGAGCACTTTGTACGGAATTGGAAATCTGCAATATATTTTGTGCCTTACAAAGAAGCAGAAATTTGTGAGTTTGATAGCATAGATGACCATTATTCATGTCCTTCTTGTTGGTTTTGAATTCTGAAAAAAAAAAAAAAAAAAAAAAAAAAAATTAAAAAAATTAATTTAAATATTCAAAATTATGATGCCATTGAAGCTTACCTTCCTGTGGTGGCATTTATACTTAAATTGCAAATGTTTTTGCAATTTACAAACTAAAAGCTTCTTACAACAAGTAAAATAATTAATTTTCGTGTTCAAGTAAAGGTGACCAACACACTGGGGTATCAAAGCACTGTCACCACTGGTATATCAACAGCTATCAAATGGTCTTCTCCCTGTAATTATTGTTAAGTGCTTAGGTAAAAGTTCTATACAGACCTCCTAATGCATGTATTTACCCAGGGCAAGTTTCCGTCAACTATCCCGATAGACTGTACCCCAGGTATCTAAGACTGTGTGTACCATTAATCTGTTTTATCAAAAGCATTTGAATTTATGCAGCTTGCATTTGTTTTACTGAAAATTTTGCTCTTTAAAAAGATGTATACAAATAAAAGTGGTTCAAATTGTGCTTCAATAGAGTCTACACTTCCAAGGATCTGTGTAAATGAGTATAATCCTTAAATAAAAATACTGGTTTTGAGAAAGAAAAGCAACCATTTTAGTATATATTTCACCTTACAGGACAAATTTTTCTCTAAGCATTTGTCCACTAATAATTTTCAGGCTAAATTTTATATTGTAAAAAAACAAGTCCACTGCAATATAGCAGTAGTCTCTGCATAAATAGTGTTTCCATTTCAGTATTTTTCTCTTCCAATTGTGTGTTCATTCAACTTTCATTCAGGAATATTTCAAACACCTATCTATCGATCGACCCATCTATTTATCTATCTATCTATCTATCAATCCATCTATCTATCTATCTATCTATCTATCTAATGATCCATCTATCTATCTATCAATGCATCTATCTATCTATCGATCCATCTATCTATCTATCGATGCATCTATCGATCTATCTATCTATCAATCAATCTGCTATCTATCTATCTGTCTATCGATCTATCCATCTATTGATCTATCTATCTATCAATATCTATCTATCTTCCTATCTATCTATCTATGTTATCCTATTTGCTTTTGTCATTAAATGATTGGGGAAAAAAAGGAAAAAAATAAGAAACAAAACATTTCAATGTTTCTTTCCATATTTCAATGTTGCTTTCCATATTTCAATGTTTCTATCCATAATATCAATGTTAATTCACCAAAAAATATATATACCCTCTGTGCTCTACGATCGATCAATCTATTTATCCATCTATCTATCTATCTATCTATCTATCTATTGATCCATCTATCTATCTATCGATCAATCTATCTATCTATCGATGTATCTATCGATCTATCGATGCATCTATCGATCTATCTATCTATCTATCAATCTGCTATCTGTCTATCGATCTATCCATCTATTGATCTATCTATCTATCAATATCTATCTATCTTCCTATCTATCTATCTATGTTATCCTATTTGCTTTTGTCATTAAATGATTGGGGGAAAAAAAAGAAAAAAAAAGAAACAAAACATTTCAATGTTTCTTTCCATATTTCAATGTTTCTTTCCATATTTCAATGTTTCTTTCCATAATATCAATGTTAATTCACCAAAAAATATATTTATACCCTCTGTGCTCTACACTCTGTACTCAAGGGTAGGTCTCAGACCTATCTATTGATCTATCTATCGATCTATCCATCAATTTATCTATCGATCTATCTATCTATTAATCTATTAATCTATCTATCAATCTATAGATCAGAAGACCTATAGATCTATCTATCGATCCATCTATCTATCTATCGATCCATCTATTCTATAGGTCTATCTATCTATCTATCTATCTATCTATCTATCTATCCGTCTATCGATCTATTGATCTACCAATCTATTGATCTATCTCTCTATCGATCTATCTATCTATATATCTTTCTATCTATCTATCTATCTATCTATCTATCAATGTTATCCATTTTGTTTTGTTCTTTTTATCATTCGATGATTGAAAAAATATGTAAATATTTCTTTCCATATTTATCAATGCTAATTCGCCCCACTAGATATAAGCACTCTGTGCTCTACATGCTGTACTCAAGGGTAAGCATCAGCTCAGGCCCTATTGCACCATCATTTAGCAATCTGCTCTATGGTTTAACAAAAGTCTTAAGACATTGATTCATTAATTTGAACATTGTGTATACCATCGAAACCACAACATAATAATAATAAATATCAGCACAAAAATGACTTTTTTAACAGAAAAAATAGATTTTGTTCAAATCATTGATGTGATTACACAACTTTTAAACAATAAAACACTACTTAGATTCATTATTTAAAAAGAAATTGTTTTGAAAGTCATGCAGTTGATGTCATTGTGTGCATGTATAAATGTGTCATATATGTATAATGTATTTTTGTGAGTATATTTTAAATAATTATTGCAGTTTTTGAGTATATTTTATATGATTTTGTGTTGTATTGTTTGTGTTTTATATTTTTGGGGTATATTAGGGGTACACCAGCCCTAGGGGTTACAGCAGTTCTACTGTTTTGGTGTTCTCCAGTGCCACATTTTCATAAATTGTGTAGATGTTTTATTGATATTGTAAGTAATTTTACAAATTAACACATTCATATGCACCAGAAACTTATTTTGTCTGAACAAAAGAGAGAAACTTTAATTCTGTCATGTCATGCATGAGTAAATTTGTTTCATTGCAGCTTTGTTGGGGTAATATAGTAAGAGAATCTCCTTGAGTGCTCAACTGCTCATGAGCACAAGGTAAACCAAAAAATTATATGTGCTTTTAGATTAATTTCAATGAACTATCAGTGGGTCAGTATGATTTTTATATGCACCTAAATGATGTAAAGTTGAATATTTGTGATGTTTTGTGCACACATTCCCAAATCCAGGTATTTACTGACACAGAATATAGTATTACCATGACAACATATGACTAAGGTTCCAACACATAGATTGATTTAATCTTGCATCAAACACATGGGATTTTTATCTATTACACACTATAACTCCATCCCATGTCATCGTTTTTGTTTGGTTTATATGTGCAAAGGAATGATTCACATTTAAAAAATAAAATGTTCAAAAACAGAAACAAAATTGTATGGATGAATTGAATTGCATTAGAAATGGAAGCATGTTCCAATCTGCATTGGTACACTTTTTTTTAATTATGGGTAAGAACACACACAAAAACTTGAACTCCTATGTAAGAAGCTTAACTTTCTGCCAACAAATGTGTTGGTGTTCAGTGATTTTCAGAAAATCATTTTGCATTGTGTCTTTTGCAAGTGAAATTAATAACTTAAGTCACTGAAGTCACCACTTTATGCAACAGTTCTAAACAGAAAATTACATTTTCTTGATTATTCTATGTTCATAAGTACAAATGTGCTGATTTTATTTAAAATCAGATTTTGAAATCATACAGAGAATGTAGTTTGTTCCACCTGTTTAAGTCTCCTTGTTGAAAACATTATAAGAAAATGCTATAACATAGATTCAATTTTATCCTCCAAGTTATTATCGTTGCGTTTTTACTGCTAATTTTCACTCCACAGAGACATCCATTGTCAATACCAACGAATATTGATAATGCATTGAGTAAATAATTGAACATTAAAAACAAACTAAGCTATTTTCCTGCAAAATTACCAATTTAAGTAAAATCCTCTTCATTACTATCTTTAAGGATGTTAAATTTAACTAAAATCGTATAATAACATATGTCATCCCATCATCGTCTTATGTTGTTATCCTACCACAAGTCAAATTTTAACTTTTTAAGGTGTTGCATCCAAGAATCACCTGTCAAGGCTGACGTACCCAGTGTGATAATAATAAAACAACCAACCAAATATGTTTACCTGATGTCTAAAGTATGGACTAAAGTGCATTTATTGCAACCAGAAATCCATTAGTGTGATGAAAATCAAGTTCAACCTAACATAAATAATAATACTTGGTATTGTGAACACAGATTAAGATACTCAGAAGCTCTCAGGAAGCACAGAAACAAGGATGAAGAAAAGTGAAAAAAGGATGTTCAATTCAAAATATATTCCCATTTTTATGGTGCTTAATGTCTGAATTTTGAGGTATTTTCAAACTATGTGGTGAATACTGAACTTACCATATATACAACCCATATAAAATATTTACCTCTATTAAAATATATATATTTTTTAAGAAAAAGTTGTCCTGTTAGTCCTATCAAAATAATGGTTAACAATGATAAAGTGAGTTACAAGAGATTTGTCAATGATGCAAACTCTACTGCTAATGTACATGTTATTGCTAAATATTTGAATTATCAAACAACACATGTATAAACATAGACTGAAGGATATGTTTGTTTTCAAGATATTATGGTCATATTCCTGTTGTGAATTGTATTACTCAGTTGAATTGATGGAAATATTGCTGGTTTTAATGCTACCGAACTGCAATGTATTTTAGAATTTTTATTTATTGAATAGCAAACCACTGTTTTATTGTTGTTTTATTGTTCCTTTTTGTTTCTTTTTATATGATTAAACCAATTGTATATCGCGAATAGTGTGTGAATAAAGTATTTTATATATACTATTGGGAAATTAGAGCCAATTAGCCCAATAACAGACCCATTCACATATTTTACCATAACTTTTTTTGGTGCATTGTTGTAAAATATACATGAAATACGTAAAATAATCAACTTATCACATCTGATTATGGTTACATAATATAGACAATATAAGAAATGGAAATCCCAAATTTCAAATTAGACTTTTATTAACAGAACGAATATTACAATAAAACTAGGTTACATTATGTCTTACCAGTCACAAGGAATTTAGAGTCATAGCTTTTTCAATTCATATTGAAGCAAACATTTATTTGACTCATCTAGTCTACTGTAGACAATTTGTTTCATTCATTTTAAATTGATAATTCCTTCCCTGTCATAATGATGACAAATCCACACAAATTTTGCCTTTTTCATGACAAAAACAATTATTTGATGACAGTGTTTCACATGCTAAGGGCATTTTGCATGAAGGCAACTGATTTCCACTTCTGCTAGTCACGCTGCATAAATTATTTTTGAAAGATTCGAAGCTAAAGATGTACAGCGATTGAATCAAATGTAACTATTTTCTAAAACTGAGCTTTCGCTCTTTTACCCTCATGATCTATTGATGTTGCTACAAAAGGCTAATAATTCAATGCAAAGTGCATAAACAAATTGAAGCATCCATTTATTAATGTAAAACTTACCTACTTCATAAATCTATAAAACCCTAATTTATCTTACTCTGTAAATAAAAAATTCTTCTATAAAAACATTTTAATGTTAAATTAAGAACACTAGGTCACATTATAAATGTCACCAGACCTTTCAGCTTGTCCTGAGGAAGTTGGAAAATTATTTAAGAATCTTTTTTTTACATTGGATGAAATTAGGAGAATTTTTATGTAAATGTAGACTTGTCTTTTTTTTATGATAAAGGTTTTCACCAAAGAATGCACAATTTACTTTTGACCTTGTACGGTGATGTTGATATAATTGTTGAAATCGGCATTGTTTTTTTCTCAATACTTGTATTGTGGGTTTAATTGTCGATTTTTGTTATTCCCTCATGTTATCACAGCTGTGACACGCTATATTTTTGTAGTCCTGTCTATTATCCACGAGACAAAATATCAATGATCAGATAATTGCTTCCGACTTTTGCGTTTCCCTTATTTGCTTAGGACCACATGTTCACATGTTGATGGATCGATAGATAGATTGATAGATAGATAGATGGATCGATAGATAGATACATTGATAAATAGATCAACAGATAGATAGATCGATAAATAGATCGATAGATAGATCGATAGATAGATTGATAGGTTAATTATACCGCGTGCCATGATTTATGACATTTCTGCAATTATTGACCGTTTGGCACGCGGTATAATTAACCTATCAATCTATCTATCGATCTATCTATCGATCTATTTATCGATCTATCTATCTGTTGATCTATTTATCAATGTATCTATCTATCGATCCATCTATCTATCTATCAATCTATCTATCGATCCATCAACATGTGAACATGTGGTCCTAAGCAAATAAGGGAAACGCAAAAGTCGGAAGCAATTATCTGATCATTGATATTTTGTCTCGTGGATAATAGACAGGACTACAAAAATATAGCGTGTCACAGCTGTGATAACATGAGGGAATAACAAAAATCGACAATTAAACCCACAATACAAGTATTGAGAAAAAAACAATGCCGATTTCAACAATTATATCAACATCACCGTACAAGGTCAAAAGTAAATTGTGCATTCTTTGGTGAAAACCTTTATCATAAAAAAAAGACAAGTCTACATTTACATAAAAATTCTCCTAATTTCATCCAATGTAAAAAAAAGATTCTTAAATAATTTTCCAACTTCCTCAGGACAAGCTGAAAGGTCTGGTGACATTTATAATGTGACCTAGTGTTCTTAATTTAACATTAAAATGTTTTTATAGAAGAATTTTTTATTTACAGAGTAAGATAAATTAGGGTTTTATAGATTTATGAAGTAGGTAAGTTTTACATTAATAAATGGATGCTTCAATTTGTTTATGCACTTTGCATTGAATTATTAGCCTTTTGTAGCAACATCAATAGATCATGAGGGTAAAAGAGCGAAAGCTCAGTTTTAGAAAATAGTTACATTTGATTCAATCGCTGTACATCTTTAGCTTCGAATCTTTCAAAAATAATTTATGCAGCGTGACTAGCAGAAGTGGAAATCAGTTGCCTTCATGCAAAATGCCCTTAGCATGTGAAACACTGTCATCAAATAATTGTTTTTGTCATGAAAAAGGCAAAATTTGTGTGGATTTGTCATCATTATGACAGGGAAGGAATTATCAATTTAAAATGAATGAAACAAATTGTCTACAGTAGACTAGATGAGTCAAATAAATGTTTGCTTCAATATGAATTGAAAAAGCTATGACTCTAAATTCCTTGTGACTGGTAAGACATAATGTAACCTAGTTTTATTGTAATATTCGTTCTGTTAATAAAAGTCTAATTTGAAATTTGGGATTTCCATTTCTTATATTGTCTATATTATGTAACCATAATCAGATGTGATAAGTTGATTATTTTACGTATTTCATGTACATTTTACAACAATGCACCAAAAAAAGTTATGGTAAAATATGTGAATGGGTCTGTTATTGGGCTAATTGGCTCTAATTTCCCAATAGTATATATAAAATACTTTATTCACACACTATTCGCGATATACAATTGGTTTAATCATATAAAAAGAAACAAAAAGGAACAATAAAACAACAATAAAACAGTGGTTTGCTATTCAATAAATAAAAATTCTAAAATACATTGCAGTTCGGTAGCATTAAAACCAGCAATATTTCCATCAATTCAACTGAGTAATACAATTCACAACAGGAATATGACCATAATATCTTGAAAACAAACATATCCTTCAGTCTATGTTTATACATGTGTTGTTTGATAATTCAAATATTTAGCAATAACATGTACATTAGCAGTAGAGTTTGCATCATTGACAAATCTCTTGTAACTCACTTTATCATTGTTAACCATTATTTTGATAGGACTAACAGGACAACTTTTTCTTAAAAAATATATATATTTTAATAGAGGTAAATATTTTATATGGGTTGTATATATGGTAAGTTCAGTATTCACCACATAGTTTGAAAATACCTCAAAATTCAGACATTAAGCACCATAAAAATGGGAATATATTTTGAATTGAACATCCTTTTTTCACTTTTCTTCATCCTTGTTTCTGTGCTTCCTGAGAGCTTCTGAGTATCTTAATCTGTGTTCACAATACCAAGTATTATTATTTATGTTAGGTTGAACTTGATTTTCATCACACTAATGGATTTCTGGTTGCAATAAATGCACTTTAGTCCATACTTTAGACATCAGGTAAACATATTTGGTTGGTTGTTTTATTATTATCACACTGGGTACGTCAGCCTTGACAGGTGATTCTTGGATGCAACACCTTAAAAAGTTAAAATTTGACTTGTGGTAGGATAACAACATAAGACGATGATGGGATGACATATGTTATTATACGATTTTAGTTAAATTTAACATCCTTAAAGATAGTAATGAAGAGGATTTTACTTAAATTGGTAATTTTGCAGGAAAATAGCTTAGTTTGTTTTTAATGTTCAATTATTTACTCAATGCATTATCAATATTCGTTGGTATTGACAATGGATGTCTCTGTGGAGTGAAAATTAGCAGTAAAAACGCAACGATAATAACTTGGAGGATAAAATTGAATCTATGTTATAGCATTTTCTTATAATGTTTTCAACAAGGAGACTTAAACAGGTGGAACAAACTACATTCTCTGTATGATTTCAAAATCTGATTTTGAATAAAATCAGCACATTTGTACTTATGAACATAGAATAATCAAGAAAATGTAATTTTCTGTTTAGAACTGTTGCATAAAGTGGTGACTTCAGTGACTTAAGTTATTAATTTCACTTGCAAAAGACACAATGCAAAATGATTTTCTGAAAATCACTGAACACCAACACATTTGTTGGCAGAAAGTTAAGCTTCTTACATAGGAGTTCAAGTTTTTGTGTGTGTTCTTACCCATAATTAAAAAAAAGTATACCAATGCAGATTGGAACATGCTTCCATTTCTAATGCAATTCAATTCATCCATACAATTTTGTTTCTGTTTTTGAACATTTTATTTTTTAAATGTGAATCATTCCTTTGCACATATAAACCAAACAAAAACGATGACATGGGATGGAGTTATAGTGTGTAATAGATAAAAATCCCATGTGTTTGATGCAAGATTAAATCAATCTATGTGTTGGAACCTTAGTCATATGTTGTCATGGTAATACTATATTCTGTGTCAGTAAATACCTGGATTTGGGAATGTGTGCACAAAACATCACAAATATTCAACTTTACATCATTTAGGTGCATATAAAAATCATACTGACCCACTGATAGTTCATTGAAATTAATCTAAAAGCACATATAATTTTTTGGTTTACCTTGTGCTCATGAGCAGTTGAGCACTCAAGGAGATTCTCTTACTATATTACCCCAACAAAGCTGCAATGAAACAAATTTACTCATGCATGACATGACAGAATTAAAGTTTCTCTCTTTTGTTCAGACAAAATAAGTTTCTGGTGCATATGAATGTGTTAATTTGTAAAATTACTTACAATATCAATAAAACATCTACACAATTTATGAAAATGTGGCACTGGAGAACACCAAAACAGTAGAACTGCTGTAACCCCTAGGGCTGGTGTACCCCTAATATACCCCAAAAATATAAAACACAAACAATACAACACAAAATCATATAAAATATACTCAAAAACTGCAATAATTATTTAAAATATACTCACAAAAATACATTATACATATATGACACATTTATACATGCACACAATGACATCAACTGCATGACTTTCAAAACAATTTCTTTTTAAATAATGAATCTAAGTAGTGTTTTATTGTTTAAAAGTTGTGTAATCACATCAATGATTTGAACAAAATCTATTTTTTCTGTTAAAAAAGTCATTTTTGTGCTGATATTTATTATTATTATGTTGTGGTTTCGATGGTATACACAATGTTCAAATTAATGAATCAATGTCTTAAGACTTTTGTTAAACCATAGAGCAGATTGCTAAATGATGGTGCAATAGGGCCTGAGCTGATGCTTACCCTTGAGTACAGCATGTAGAGCACAGAGTGCTTATATCTAGTGGGGCGAATTAGCATTGATAAATATGGAAAGAAATATTTACATATTTTTTCAATCATCGAATGATAAAAAGAACAAAACAAAATGGATAACATTGATAGATAGATAGATAGATAGATAGATAGAAAGATATATAGATAGATAGATCGATAGAGAGATAGATCAATAGATTGGTAGATCAATAGATCGATAGACGGATAGATAGATAGATAGATAGATAGATAGATAGATAGACCTATAGAATAGATGGATCGATAGATAGATAGATGGATCGATAGATAGATCTATAGGTCTTCTGATCTATAGATTGATAGATAGATTAATAGATTAATAGATAGATAGATCGATAGATAAATTGATGGATAGATCGATAGATAGATCAATAGATAGGTCTGAGACCTACCCTTGAGTACAGAGTGTAGAGCACAGAGGGTATAAATATATTTTTTGGTGAATTAACATTGATATTATGGAAAGAAACATTGAAATATGGAAAGAAACATTGAAATATGGAAAGAAACATTGAAATGTTTTGTTTCTTTTTTTTTCTTTTTTTTCCCCCAATCATTTAATGACAAAAGCAAATAGGATAACATAGATAGATAGATAGGAAGATAGATAGATATTGATAGATAGATAGATCAATAGATGGATAGATCGATAGACAGATAGCAGATTGATAGATAGATAGATAGATCGATAGATGCATCGATAGATCGATAGATACATCGATAGATAGATAGATTGATCGATAGATAGATAGATGGATCAATAGATAGATAGATAGATAGATAGATAGATGGATAAATAGATTGATCGATCGTAGAGCACAGAGGGTATATATATTTTTTGGTGAATTAACATTGATATTATGGATAGAAACATTGAAATATGGAAAGCAACATTGAAATATGGAAAGAAACATTGAAATGTTTTGTTTCTTATTTTTTTCCTTTTTTTCCCCAATCATTTAATGACAAAAGCAAATAGGATAACATAGATAGATAGATAGGAAGATAGATAGATATTGATAGATAGATAGATCAATAGATCGATAGATCGATAGACAGATAGATAGATAGCAGATTGATTGATAGATAGATAGATCGATAGATGCATCGATAGATAGATAGATGGATCGATAGATAGATAGATGCATTGATAGATAGATAGATGGATCATTAGATAGATAGATAGATAGATAGATAGATAGATAGATAGATAGATAGATAGATAGATAGATAGATAGATAGATAGATAGATGGATTGATAGATAGATAGATAGATAAATAGATGGGTCGATCGATAGATAGGTGTTTGAAATATTCCTGAATGAAAGTTGAATGAACACACAATTGGAAGAGAAAAATACTGAAATGGAAACACTATTTATGCAGAGACTACTGCTATATTGCAGTGGACTTGTTTTTTTACAATATAAAATTTAGCCTGAAAATTATTAGTGGACAAATGCTTAGAGAAAAATTTGTCCTGTAAGGTGAAATATATACTAAAATGGTTGCTTTTCTTTCTCAAAACCAGTATTTTTATTTAAGGATTATACTCATTTACACAGATCCTTGGAAGTGTAGACTCTATTGAAGCACAATTTGAACCACTTTTATTTGTATACATCTTTTTAAAGAGCAAAATTTTCAGTAAAACAAATGCAAGCTGCATAAATTCAAATGCTTTTGATAAAACAGATTAATGGTACACACAGTCTTAGATACCTGGGGTACAGTCTATCGGGATAGTTGACGGAAACTTGCCCTGGGTAAATACATGCATTAGGAGGTCTGTATAGAACTTTTACCTAAGCACTTAACAATAATTACAGGGAGAAGACCATTTGATAGCTGTTGATATACCAGTGGTGACAGTGCTTTGATACCCCAGTGTGTTGGTCACCTTTACTTGAACACGAAAATTAATTATTTTACTTGTTGTAAGAAGCTTTTAGTTTGTAAATTGCAAAAACATTTGCAATTTAAGTATAAATGCCACCACAGGAAGGTAAGCTTCAATGGCATCATAATTTTGAATATTTAAATTAATTTTTTTAATTTTTTTATTTTTTTTTATTTTTTTATTTCAGAATTCAAAACCAACAAGAAGGACATGAATAATGGTCATCTATGCTATCAAACTCACAAATTTCTGCTTCTTTGTAAGGCACAAAATATATTGCAGATTTCCAATTCCGTACAAAGTGCTCAAACTCTTTGAAGTTTAAACATATCTTATTGTGTCTATAAAATTTTCCAAATGTGACACAATAGATACTAGGGGTGACCCGAACAAAAAGTCCACCACCTAAGGAATGCATGAATGTTTCTTGCAATGCATCTTGTGAGCATAGACTAACAGCACTTTTGATTTCATTGAAAAATTTATCAATCAATTTGATTTGACTGGGACCAAACTGAATGATGAAATCAAGATCCAATGTGTCTTTCTTTATTAGAGTAATAAAGAAAGGATCTGCTGTCATAATAATATCTCTGCCTTTTCCATAACCAATTGGAATGAACATGGAAGTGAAAGTGAAATCATCATCAGTCACTTCATCAGTTACTTTGTATAAAGTTGAAGATTGCATTCTTGTTGTGTTTTGGGGAGTCAGCAGCTTTTACACTCTATACTCTGATGTCCAGATTCTTTTATAGGAGAAATTGGGGATTGCACCACCAGGTGGTAAATCTATACCCCCCTCAAGATGACAAGCAAACGTTTGGAAAACTCTATGAGGCTCACTCAGACGTCATTAAAACGTTTTACTCTAATTGGTTGCTCTGAGTTTTGGATCTGGAGGTGTCAAGTGACATCAGAGGGGTCTCAGGTGACCCAGATGACCCCTGGTGGTGACCCTTCAGATCGGATGTCACATGGACGTTTGCTCATTACTCATCCTTCATCCAGGTTGAAACTAAACTGAATACGTTGTAAGAGCTTAGACATTACTACTCCTATGCTATCCAATCCTATCCCATCTACAGTTTCACTTTGTCAAGATCTTTTATGAATGCAAGAGATCAGCTTAGGTCTAAGTGAAATCGTGTTTTTGTAATAAAATATAATTTAAAAACAATTATTAATCATAATATACCAATTATTAGTAACAGATTATCATTATGAAGATAACTTTGTCAATAAAATAGGACATTCAAGTTCCCAGAATTTGGCAGAAATGGTTGGTGCAACTTGGTGGTATATGTATGACAACATTTTAAAGACCATAATGGAATATTGGAAGTCGGTCTGAGTGCGGAGTTTTTTTTTCTTAAATTCACACAATAATATTTCGTTTAATAGCCTAAAATAATGAGTAAAACAAATATGTTTAATGGAGAGTTTTTACTTTTTCTTAGGCTTTAGCTGATATTCTAGAATTATGTGTTACAATCATCTTACATTCACAGGAAAAAACTGACATGTATGTCTCAGAAAGTGCAATATCATAAGACTGACAGATCCTCTGCAACTTTGGATCCCTAAATTTTGATACATGGACCAAGAATGGGTTCCAGGCAGACTAGAAAGTGGCACTACATCCCACATTTTTGTTGACCATTAACAAGATTAAGGGCCATATATATAGCAGATTGGACTGTTGCTAATTACTTTTCACTCTCCACCCCCTGTTCTTATCAGCAGCACATTTTTTTTTTCAATTCAATTTAATCTGTGCTGTTTTCTGAGTCTAGTTCTCTAGTAGCTGTCATGGTTCCAGGACTTTGATGAAAATAAAAAGTAACCAATAATCTGTGATACTAGGAAATTAATCCAAGCATAGCAGTTCTTATAAATAAGTTTTGTTCTATATTGGTGCATGGCAGGTATTGGTGCTTCAATTTGTTTGATTCCAATATCTGTATTCATCAATGTAACCTTTATTAAAGATTTATATCACATTTTTGGAAGGCTGTAAAAGAAATTGGATTTGAGAGTGAACCAAATGAAACCTGCTTATATTCATCAAACCTGTCACTTCCACCTTTTACAATGTCCAACAGGCCAGTAGTACATAACGAAAGAATATGCTTTGAATTTACAGTGACTCTAAAAGTTGGACTTCCAGAGGAAAATTCATTTCTTTTTGGAATTCTGACATGTTTGGTGAAAATCAGTCCTTGTATTTATCTTTATTTCCTGTGTGTGAAGCATGCAAACATCCCTATAATTAATTGTCAACTTCCCTAACTGGGAATCTGTCATTATACTCTCCCTGAGTGCTGTTAACTTGTGGTAAGATGTTCTCCCCAAATACAGCTCACAAAACAGCTCACATGGGATTTCATCCAGGTCTCTGAGGCAAGCAGTGAGTTGATACCAGATGTGAATGATTAGCTATAAGGAGCACCATTTTTATCTGCAATGTATCAGTAAAATTATGAGGAGCCCCCTGTAAGGCAGGAGTTCTTATCATTAATTAGGTGTATAGTATATATATATATAAACTTTTAATGACAAACAGAAATATCAAATACAGATACATGTGTCAATCAAATACAAATCAAACAATTGAGAAAATTCAAATCTACAGCTACAGTATTCTAGATGTTACCAAAAATAATCTAGTGTCATATCATAATAAATGACAGGTTTCGCAGTTCATGTAAAATTGTCTTTCATAGTTCATGAAATATTCACATTGGTCCCAGTTTCAGACATGTTATTGCACAAAAGTCAATAAAAGCAAAGTTAGGATATATCTCGACATAGACAGCAGCACCGGTGAAAGCAAAGTGCAAGGGAGGCACAAAAATTTTAGATTTTATTCACATTATTTTATTGAGAAAAGAACCCACGGCATGTATTATGTCAGGGCTTTTATTTGACATGAGTATTTTAAACTGTTGTATGCTATCAAGATTACAGAAATTAGGGATTATGCTGCTAGCTTTATTTACAAGTTCTATTCTCTGAGCAGTATTATTGTTGCATACTAAAAGGCAGTGTATCTCGTCTTCAATGTCACCTGTGTCACATTTATCACATTTTCTAAGCTCTATCGGAGTCTTGGGTATATTATGTCTTCCTGTCTCAATTTTTAGATTGTGAGAGCTTAATCTGAATCTTGCAATATTAGTGTATGTTTTCTTTGGGAGATTCAAATTTAGATACGGTTCCAGGCAGTAGCTTGTCTTAAAGAGTTTATATGTGCGAAGTTTAGGAAGCTTTTCAGAGTCAGAGAGTTCATTAAGGATTCTGTTCTGTTCTTTTGTGTATAGTGATGATAAGGATATACAGACAGTGCATTTGGATAGTGCAAGAGGTCATGCAGGTCATGCAGGTCATGACCTCACTTAGTGCTCAGGAATTAGCAGTATCATTATCTATCTATCTATCTATCCATCCCATCCATTGGCTGGTGGGGGGGGGTTAGCTTGTGGGGAAAGCCTTGGGTGTAAAATGTTTGATAGGTGTGGACTTTATAAACATTAATATATTTTATGTTTAGTAATCTTTCACATACTTCCATTAGTTTTTCAAAGCAGTAATATTATCATTGAGGTTTTTCTGAATCATATTAAACCACCGCTTCAACAATATATGACATCATAACCAAATTGTGGCTGATATCCACAATATTTTGTTTCATTTATCCGTCCTCAACATTTATCAATAGCTTACTCATATTTCTGACAACAACTACATGATGCAACAAGAAAATCTGGCAGTGCCCTGGCTGAGGGGGGGGGGGCAGATCTGGCCAGAAAACACATCCGGGAGTGACCCATGGGATTTTGGATGTTTTGAGAACTTCCTGTAAGCCCACAAGTATTACAGCTAATTACCAAGTAGATGGGCTGAATACAAACCAAAACCGAGTAAAGATAATAACAAGAAAATTTTTTCAAAAAAAAATAGAGGCGATTTTTAAAGCAAATTCAGCTTGTTCCACATATTTCATCCCATCTACATTTAATTTCGGCCCAATCCCGCAAAAGCGTCCTGTTCCGCAGCTGCACATCCGCGTTTTACTACGAAATCCCGCAGCCCGCCGTTCCGCGAATTAGGCCCGTCCGCATTTTACTACGACGCTGGCCACCCGTTCTGATGACGAAGTTTCACAGACTGAAATTCAGAATCTTGGAAAAGCCTCCTGTCGGGAGGCCTGTGGCCATCTATACAGAGGCGAGTGGCTATATATAGAATCACTAAGACTATATCAGCGATGGGCTGATGCATCGCCTCTAAAAAATCTAACAGATTATTACAAGTGTCTCTTCAATTATAGTCGAAACGAACAGAATGAAGTTGTCCTGGGAAGAATGATACTAAGTCACAAGATAAAATATTGGCTCTTTGCAATTAAGTTATAGCCCTGCATCATGTTTAACAAAAGTATGCACCCATTAACTGTTAAAAATAGCATTTAACTTTTTAAGCTAATTTATAAATATGATAGTACTATTGAAGTGCCAGCCTCATAAATGATCAGTGTTTGATTGCTATTTAGGAGTGTAATATGAGTGTCACTTATTGTTACATTGCACTCTGATGTCTGTTGGTGCAAATAATAATTTTCACGTCTTGAATACATAATACGTCACCTGACAATGTTCCAGAAACACCCACAACCACAAACCTTCATCATTGCTGATAAATAAAGGAATAAAGAAGGAACCAAAGAAAGAAAGAAAAGAAGGAAACAAGGTCCTAAAAAAAAAGAAAGAAAGAAGAAAAAAATAAGGAATAAAGAAAAAAGAAAGATAGAAAGAAAGAAAGAAAGAAGGAAATAAGGAATAAAGAAAAAAGAAAGATAGAAAGAAAGAAAGAAAGAAAGAAAGAAGGAACAATAGAAAGAAAAAAAAGGACAGATAGATGGACATTTAGATAGACAACTGGATAGAGAGCTACACAGATGGACAAACGGATAGACAGATAGCTAAACTAGATTAACAGATAGACAGACAGATAGATAGCCAAATAGACAGATAGGCAGCCCGATAGATATAAAACAGATTGTCGAGTTGGTTTTGTTTTACTTTATATACTCAATATTGTCAAAGTCACAGTAACAAATGTAAATTATTGAAATATGCTGATGACACTGTCATATGGGTTTATTGAACAAAAAATCATTAGATGAAGATTGTATTGAATATTTTAACGAAGTACTACAGTTTCACAATTGGTGCAATTCAAATTTTCTGAATTTAAATGTAACTAAAACCAAAGAATTAATTGTGAACTTTGGAAAAGACAAACGTATTGGTGTTCCTGTCTTAATTGATAACAAAGAAGTCGAGGTTGTTAATTCGTATGATTTTTAGTACCCCACCCCTAGGTTTCATGCGTATTTTAGGTACCCCCCCCCTCGACACATAAACGAATACACACATATTTAGTGTTATACATAGTCACGCGGTACAGATTAGCGCAATTTCGCGGACTTTTGCGCGTAAAAAAGAGCGAATAAAGTTAGTTTATGCGGGTTTATAAAAAATTGTCTTTGTTAAAATTTATTACCCCCCCTTGGAAGTGTTGTCAAAAATTAATACCCCCTCCTTGAAACACGTGTGAAAAGTTAGTACCCCCTCGGGCAAAACTCCCACCCCCCCCAGTCATAAATTCTGAACGGTCCCCTCCAAAAATGAAAAATCTACACCCCTGAGCCAGACAGATCAGTCTACTGGAACTGGCCATGTAAACAACCTCAAGCAGCATGCAAATGAGCATGATATGGCAAAACAAAATTGTTTTCTTTCATACTGTGGGAATCTTAAATTAATAACAATAAAATTGACCCAAGCCACACGAAATGGCTCCCCTGTGAGAGAGTGGGCAATATATTATTTCTATCTATCTATCTATCTATCTATCTATCTATCTATCTATCTATCTATCTATCTATCTATCTATCTATCTATCTATCTATCTATCTATCTAATAGTATCTATCTATCTATCTATCTATCTATCTATCTATCTAATGGCTATATATCTATCTAATGGCTATCTATCTATCCATCCATGTATCTATATCTATCTCTCTATGTATGTATGCATGTATTATATGTATCAACAGATTCATCGTCCATGTATATATTGTATATATAAAAATGAAAAGACAGGGAAGATCAAATGGATGATTAAATGCATAATTTTTTAGAGTGTTATTCGGCCAGTATATTTTTCCTTAGTTATATGAACTCCCTTTGCAGGGAAAGGTAACTGATGTAGGCCTACATTTACATTCAGGCATAGGTGTCATGATATTTATCATGTGTCAGCAATAAGCAGTGTAACAGTAAACTCATAGATAAGCAGTAAAATCGCACCTAAAACAGTACATTAATTCAGAGGAATATAATGTGAAACCATAGAGTTAGAAAATTATAGGTCCATGATTAAACATAAAAAGATTCATAAATTGACGTTGAAGCCTGTCTTAAAAGGCAAATGTGGATATTGAAGGAAAAAAAGCCCAATGACAAGGGCATTATAATTTGTTAGAATGGTTCTTTTGTCAAATCGCGATTGCCATCAATGTCCTATTGGCTTAATTGCTTGCATGCTGCAAAGCATATGTGCACATTTCAATCCAATTAAACAAAGCAGCAACTGAAGGCAGATATATAGCCTAATAATATCATGGAAGAAAAGAAATTGCCATTAATTGAGTAAGACAGATATTACACAGACAGAAAATCAAAATCGTTATAAATTGCAGTTTGGTTGCCGTGAATTGAGTATTACGAAACGGCGCGAAATGCTGGATCTGCTGGATCACAAAGAACTGTTCAGCTAAGGCCGGAAGTATGATCACGAAGGGAATGGCTTGCTTGGCGAGATAATTGTTCTATCAATCTTTGGGCATTTAAATCGAAGGGAAAAGTTTACAAGGAATTCATAATGATGTGAGTTCATCAGAAAGACGTGTATGAAAAAAGGGGGAATGTGTATAATAGATGGGGTGAGGATTGTCAGGGGATATATACATCTTAGACAACATATCACAGTGAAGGCAGCCAGAGGCAGAACCAGATTGGGGGAGGGGGCTGAAATGGGCATTGTGTGAAAAGAGAAATTGGGGTGTTATGGGCGAGTTGGTTTTGTGGATATGGCAAGTTATATGTTTTTGAGGCATATGGGAGTGTTTGAAATGGGAAGGAGGAGAAAATTTTGTGATTTTGATGGCATCGGAACTGGTACCCCAAGTGGTTAATGTGCCACTGGCATTACAGTCTTATTTAGATAGATAGATATCAAGTAATAAGTACAGTTCAACCCAAAATAAAGTGTGACTCCCACAGCAGGAAGGAAGAATCAGCCACCGCCACTACCGTATGGAGTGACATCATCCCAACTTATTCTGGCTTGTAATAATTATAAGGATAAGTTGGGCGACTGCCTTTGTCATATATCCATTGTCGAATCATAAATTCTATATCAATATTTATGCCGTAACTTTCTGTAATCAATCTCTCTTGAGTCTTTTCCCAAGCTTGAGGGTAGCATCAGTTAACAAACACTGCGTTCCCAATTATTATGCAACCATGCTTTCTAATGATATCTAAAAAAGAAATAACCCTATTAGGATATCCTTTACACATAATGATAAATGTGTCATGGAGTAAATATACTTTCAGTTCTATATATATAGCATAACTCCTAATTGAAACTAGTTGATTCTATATAAATAAATGATTCTATAAATCATTTTGCTATTATAAACAAAGCATGTACATGTAAAGCCATTTGCTTGTCACTAAATGTCAGACCCCTGCCTCATAGGCTTTGGCCCCATGGGCCTCGGTCCCCTTACTGCACTTCAAAATTGTTATCTCTTTAGTGTCCTATTCTGCTTATAAATCCCTTACTTGCTTCTCCCAATTTAATGTTTTTGTTTGTTAAATTACATGCTAATGAAGGACATTTCTGTTTTTTAATAACACATGCTAAGAATAAAAGAAAAAGGAACTTATGAATGGAATAAACAGAGAAGGTTTTTGGTATATTGCAAGAGATCACAAACATATTATCAATGAAACATAATCAAATTTTTAACACATAAACTGTAAATTGTACATTGAGAAAATTTCCTTCTGTCTTTGTATAGATCAAAATCCCATATTTATTTATAAACTTTTAAAAATTCTTAATGGAAAGCCAGGCAAAATATAGGACTATTTATATTCCTCTAGATGAAATGTTGCTCAGCATTGCCTCAGAGTGAGAGGGGTGCACACTTGACTCTAAGAATATCCACTGGATATTCTTAGCTTGACTGTTAAGCAGGGAGGAGGGGGGGGAGGTGGGGATGTTACTAATTAGAGATTGTTTGGACCACAAGAAGCATGGCCAAGTAAACAACCCATGATTGGACAGCCCTCTCCGGCCAGCATTTTGGAGGGAAAATTGGAGCGGGAAAATTGACAGCTTATCACTGGAGGTGGCCATTCTCTCATTGCCTCTGAATTGGAACAGTCAACTGAACAGTGAAACTTTCTTGGACAGTTTTCTTTGGATATTGGCTTTAGGTAGAAGGGCAGACAGTAGTCAAAGGTAAGTTAATTATGAATTGTCACTATTTATAAATGCTCCCTTGCTTGCTCCCTTGCTTGCTTCCTTGCTTGCTTCCTTGCACTCCCTTGCTTGCTCCCTTGCGCTTGCTCCCTTGCTCGCTTCCTTGCACTCCCTTGCTAGTTTCCTTGCTTGCTTCCTTGCACTCCCTTGCTTGCTCCCTTGTTTGCTCCCTTTCTTGCTTCCTTGCACTCCCTTGCTAGCTTCCTTGCACTCTCCTGTTTGCTTCCTTGCACTCCCTTGCTTGTTTCCTTGCACTCCCTTGCTTGCTCCCTTGCTTGCTCCCTTTCTTGCTTCCTTGCACTCCCTTGCCAGCTTCCTTCCTTGCTTCCTTGCACTCTCCTGTTTGCGTAAGATGAAAAGTCAAAGTGTGCAAGTAATTTTTGTGCTGACTGTATTGCATGTATAATTTCTATATTTATGATATTCATGAATTCTTCAGGAGGGGACTTCTTTCTTTTTTTCTCTTTTTTAATCAAACTTTCACATGTGGAAATGGGAAAATTGACAGGGCCCTTTGGCTGCTTAATGCTCTGATAACCCAAGGCCCTAATTACCTTATTCTATTCATATTTTTAGATTATGCCATTTTGATATTTTGTGACACTTGTATTTCAGTGTAGTGATAGAATTTCAGGGGAATGCAATGGGCTGTAATCAAAGCTAATTACCCCTTCTTGCTATCAGTGACCTCCCAGGTCCAGCCACTTGCTCAAGAACAGCCAAGCTGTAAGCATCTTCTTCAAAAATTCCCACTCACCTCTCCCCTTTGCTTAATGAGGTGTAGCCATCTTAGTCTAGGTAGTGGGAGACTTTAATTTTAAATATTTTTTGCTTATCTTTGATGCAGTAATCAGTTCTCTGTTCAGTGTTGGTCTTATCTCCACTCTGGAGTCTCTTAATTTCTATGCTTGTATGCTTGAATGTCTTTGTACTCTTTTGGTACTGTATGCTATACTATTGTATGTATGTTGTGTATTTGATGCCTATGCTTATCAGAGTATTAAAGTCTCCTTTTTTGGCACACTTTGGGTTTTGTCAATTTACAAGTTTTTGGAGTATCAAGTTTTAGAGTATGCACCCCATTACCTTAGTCTCACATGCCAGAGTTCACAAATCCTGATATTGTGGATATCAACTCCTTTGATTTCCACAATCTGACTAATTATCTTCTTTAATCTATAACAACCAAATCATCACAGCATTACTGCATCTAAATTTATGAATGGGAGGGCACTACCTCTGGCATATTTATCATTAATCACTGATTATTGTCACATCTCCTTGCCTAACTCCCATAAAGAAGATTGACAGAGATAGCTTGTTGCACTCAACTGACCTTCTGTAGGGTGGGAATATCTCAATAAGGGGATGAAAAGGTCAGGGGGGGGGCTTGGTTATCCTTGCTCAGAACACATGATTATGGCAATTAATTATTATTAGGTTATAAAGAAAGATGGTGAATATGGTATGCATTTCCAGTGGCGTCACCAGGATTTATTTCAGGGGAGGCATGGTGGGGCCAAGCTGTTCAACAATCAACATGGGGGGGGGGTATGTGACTTGAAATGACTTATGCGACAACTGAGGGGGGCAGAGGGGGCCTCCCCTGCCCTGCCCCCTATTGACACCACTGTGGATTTCCAATTTTCCAATACACCCTTCCAGCTTCAACAAAGTGTAATTTTAAATTCAGAATTCCACTAAGATATCTAGCTTTCCACATGCACCTTGTATAAAGTTTTCTAATTTCATTTCAGTGACAGAGCAAGAAAACAGTGCTGAAAGATACATCAGAAAATGATACACCAAAATAGCATGGCACAGAGTCAAGAGCTAAGGTATTGGTCACTATTGCATTGCCACTTTAAATCAACTATAATTGAAGCGAGAAGAGATTACCTTTTTGGCCTCCTATGACCCACTAGATTTAGTATAAGTTGATGATACAAAGAAAATTCTGATATGTCGCAAATGAGTTATAAATATGTGTTTGATTATGCCAATGCTCTCTTCTGGAATGTACATTGCACCTACTGGCAGCTGTTTTAGTAACCACATCCTTATTATAATAATGCACTTGTAGAAATTCAAATCATTTCCTTAATAAGAATGTACTCTACTCACAAGTCAGCTTTCATGCTCTTTCCCCCAGAGCGCTTCATCAGCCTTGAATGAAGGGAATGATGGACATTAGGTGGTGTTCACAGTTTTAGTTGTTGTTGGTTCAATTTTAATATATATAATCTACCATCCTATTTACTCTTTGTGTATTTTCTTTCAGGTTAAAAAAAAGAAGGCAAAAGAAGCTCGTTCTTCAGCAAAGAAATTGCACAAGGACTAAGGTACGTTTTATTAAAATTCAAATGTATAATCGAAAGTAATGTAGAAATAATTGCATTCGCCAATCCTCATCCAAACTATTTCTTCTTCTCTTGCCATAATAATTATTTAACATCAGCAACTGAGATTTACCATTCTTGGCTGGCAGCTGAGGCAAATAAACTATAACCTTAAATTATGAATGTTGCGATCTGTCAGGTCCTCAGAACCAAATTATTTGGTCACTTATTGTGATCGGGCTACGTTATGGCTCATGGTTACACAGTGATCAGGCTTCTGTTCTGCCTTGTCCTCAGAACCAACTTTACATTTTCACATTTGTGATCAGGCACCATGCCTAGTGGTTGTGGCAGTTACATTAGTCTGTGATCTGTTTTGTCCTCAAAACCAAATATATATTGTCACCACGAGTGATGGAGCCATGTAGCTAGTGGTTATGACAGTGAGCGATGTTACATTATTCATGTTTATACCAGTGTTTTTTTGGGACTAAACTTATTTGATGCATTATCTTTTTGATGTCTATGATTACTGGCAAGAGGAATAGAAAATGAAAAATCTAAAATAAGTAGTGATTGTTTAATGTTAATGTTGCGATCTGTCAGGTCCTCAGAACCAAATTATTTGGTCACTTATTGTGATCGGGCTACGTTATGGCTCATGGTTACACAGTGATCAGGCTTCTGTTCTGCCTTGTCCTCAGAACCAACTTTACATTATCACAATTGTGATCGGGCACCATGCCTAGTGGTTGTGGCAGTTACATTAGTCTGTGATCTGTTTTGTCCTCAAAACCAAATATATATTGTCACCACGAGTGATGGAGCCATGTAGCTAGTGGTTATGACAGTGAGCGATGTTACATTATTCATGTTTATACCAGTGTTTTTTTAGGACTTTACTTATTTGATGCATTATCTTTTTGATGTCTATAATTACTGGCAAGAGGAAGAGAAAATGAAAATTCTAAAATAAGTAGTGATTGTTTAATGTTAATGTTGCGATCTGTCAGGTCCTCAGAACCAAATTATTTGGTCACTTATTGTGATCGGGCTACGTTATGGCTCATGGTTACACAGTGATCAGGCTTCTGTTCTGCCTTGTCCTCAGAACCAACTTTACATTATCACATTTGTGATCAGGCACCATGCCTAGTGGTTGTGGCAGTTACATTAGTCTGTGATCTGTTTTGTCCTCAAAACCAAATATATATTGTCACCACGAGTGATGGAGCCATGTAGCTAGTGGTTATGACAGTGAGCGATGTTACATTATTCATGTTTATACCAGTGTTTTTTTGGGACTAAACTTATTTGATGCATTATCTTTTTGATGTCTATGATTACTGGCAAGAGGAATAGAAAATGAAAAATCTAAAATAAGTAGTGATTGTTTAATGTTAATGTTGCGATCTGTCAGGTCCTCAGAACCAAATTATTTGGTCACTTATTGTGATCGGGCTACGTTATGGCTCATGGTTACACAGTGATCAGGCTTCTGTTCTGCCTTGTCCTCAGAACCAACTTTACATTATCACAATTGTGATCGGGCACCATGCCTAGTGGTTGTGGCAGTCACATTAGTCTGTGATCTGTTTTGTCCTCAAAACCAAATATATATTGTCACCACGAGTGATGGAGCCATGTAGCTAGTGGTTATGACAGTGAGCGATGTTACATTATTCATGTTTATACCAGTGTTTTTTTGGGACTAAACTTATTTGATGCATGATCTTTCTGATGTCTATAATTTCTGGCAAGAGGAATAGAAAATGAAAAATCTAAAATAAGTAGTGATTGTTTAATGTTAATGTTGCGATCTGTCAGGTCCTCAGAACCAAATTATTTGGTCACTTATTGTGATCGGGCTATGTTATGGCTCATGGTTACACAGTGATCAGGCTTCTGTTCTGCCTTGTCCTCAGAACCAACTTTACATTATCACAATTGTGATCGGGCACCATGCCTAGTGGTTGTGGCAGATACATTAGTCTGTGATCTGTTTTGTCCTCAAAACCAAATATATATTGTCACCACGAGTGATGGAGCCATGTAGCTAGTGGTTATGACAGTGAGCGATGTTACATTATTCATGTTTATACCAGTGTTTTTTTAGGACTTTACTTATTCGATGCATTATCTTTTTGATGTCTATAATTACTGGCAAGAGGAATAGAAAATGAAAATTCTAAAATAAGTAGTGATTGTTTAATGTTAATGTTGCGATCTGTCAGGTCCTCAGAACCAAATTATTTGGTCACTTATTGTGATCGGGCTACGTTATGGCTCATGGTTACACAGTGATCAGGCTTCTGTTCTGCCTTGTCCTCAGAACCAACTTTACATTATCACAATTGTGATCGGGCACCATGCCTAGTGGTTGTGGCAGTTACATTAGTCTGTGATCTGTTTTGTCCTCAAAACCAAATATATATTGTCACCACGAGTGATGGAGCCATGTAGCTAGTGGTTATGACAGTGAGCGATGTTACATTATTCATGTTTATACCAGTGTTTTTTTGCGACTAAACTTATTTGATGCATGATCTTTCTGATGTCTATAATTACTGGCAAGAGGAATAGAAAATGAAAAATCTAAAATAAGTAGTGATTGTTTAATGTTAATGTTGCGATCTGTCAGGTCCTCAGAACCAAATTATTTGGTCACTTATTGTGATCGGGCTACGTTATGGCTCATGGTTACACAGTGATCAGGCTTCTGTTCTGCCTTGTCCTCAGAACCAACTTTACATTATCACATTTGTGATCAGGCACCATGCCTAGTGGTTGTGGCAGTTACATTAGTCTGTGATCTGTTTTGTCCTCAAAACCAAATATATATTGTCACCACGAGTGATGGAGCCATGTAGCTAGTGGTTATGACAGTGAGCGATGTTACATTATTCATGTTTATACCAGTGTTTTTTTGGGACTAAACTTATTTGATGCATGATCTTTCTGATGTCTATAATTACTGGCAAGAGGAATAGAAAATGAAAAATCTAAAATAAGTAGTGATTGTTTAATGTCAATGTTGCGATCTGTCAGGTCCTCAGAACCAAATTATTTGGTCACTTATTGTGATCGGGCTACGTTATGGCTAATGGTTACACAGTGATCAGGCTTCTGTTCTGCCTGGTCCTCAGAACCAACTTTACATTATCACAATTGTGATCGGGCACCATGCCTAGTGGTTGTGGCAGTTACATTAGTCTGTGATCTGTTTTGTCCTCAAAACCAAATATATATTGTCACCACGAGTGATGGAGCCATGTAGCTAGTGGTTATGACAGTGAGCGATGTTACATTATTCATGTTTATACCAGTGTTTTTTTGGGACTAAACTTATTTGATGCATGATCTTTCTGATGTCTATAATTACTGGCAATCACCTATAGTGATTGGGCTACATTATAGCTCTTAGTTACACTTATGACAGTGACCAAAGTAATTTATCATATTTGTTAACTTTAGGAGAAGCATTATGCCCAATTTCATGCAAAGCAATGAATAATGAGAAGTGGCTCAGTGAAACTCAAAATTTATAATAATCATTTATGTTTCTTGATCTAAAATTGCGGACAAAATTCATTTATGTTTGCCATGGATACACCAAAGTAAAGATCAATACATATTATGTTGTTTTGGGGTTGCAATAGTGTCGTTAATCAAAACACGTTTATTGCAAGGATGTTATTTCATAGACCACTTTTGCCACCCATTCTGAAAAATGACTTCTAAAACCAAGTTTTGCCTGTACTTTTGGCTCTAATTTCTTGGGTCTTTGATTTTTCATTTACATTACAGTGCCGCCTGTAAGTAAGTGAAACGCATGAAATGGTGCCATTGCATCAATGCTAAACATCCTCAGCAAAACTGCTTGTGGAAGCATGAATTCTCATCCAATGAGAGGAAAACATATTGGGTCATAAAGGCCGATATGTGAGTTATGTGGGATAACATGTGCGGCCAATATTCTTTGCTGTAGTCAGAGTTAGGTATGAGTCAAAGTCTTTGATAAGTAAGTGAACCACCATTCCCTATTAAATAACATTGGGCCTGTGTTTCACTTACTTATTTGAGACTTTGACCCATACCTAACTCCAACTACAGCAAAGAAAATTGGCCCCTAGTGTTATCACACATGCCTCACATATCAGCCTTTACGACCCAATATGTTTTTCTCTCATAGGATGAAAATTCATGCTTCACAAGCAGTTTTGCTGAGGATGTTTAGCATTGATGCCATGGCACCATTTCATGCGTTTCACTTACTTACAGGCGGCACTGTATAAATCAGGAAAGCAATGTAATGAACTGCTGTCCTTTCATATACATTTTCAAACAGCTACATAGCTACACCCATTAAAGTCCGCAATTTTAGATCAAGAAACATAAATGATAAATCCATTTTGAGCTTTTTTTTTTTCTTTGAAAACGAAGAGCATGTTGTCGCCCATTCAAAGTTGTTGTCATTGTCATCCTAGCTAATGTCGGGTAAGTGTCAGAATTCCACTAAGGGTTATTACCCAGTGAGTGTGGATCAGGAAAATGTGGACAAATCCTAGATAGCTGCGAAAATGGTATTGAATGGTAAGAAACACAATTAATTGACCCATGTAAAGAACAATGTCTTGATGAGTCTTTACAAACGTACATGTGTACATTAGCGTTGAAGTTGACTTTTGGTCCTTGAGCCACTAGCTTTTTGCTAAATTTTTATTTCCTCTTTGTCTAACAGGAAATACACTCCATTACCATCAGCTGTTTTTGGCAACAAGGTATATTTTGAATTCACACTGGACTTCAGAATCACCGTATTGTATCATCGACTGTTCTTTATGATTTAGCATATTCCGGTGATGAATAGTACATACTAGTGAGATAAAGAAGCTGAATGTCAAATCAAATTAGGAAACCGACAATTCTTCACTGTCAGAAAATATAAACCATGAGGACAACTTCAAGGTGAATACAATATATCAGGACATTAAATTCATGCAAACACTTGTTTGTGAGGCATGGTCCTGTGACTTTTTGTCAAAATGAAAAAATTATGATAATATTTGAAAAAAATCTTTATAGAAAATGTCAACTATTTGAATAAATAATGGGTTGTGTATATATATCATTGTTTGTGTATAACAGGTTGATGAGGCACAGTACAGTGACTCAAAATAAGTAATTATCTATTATAGAAATTGTCACAAAACAACACCTCAGGGTACTAAATATATGCATACAGTTGGATAATGTGTCTATGAACCACAGTACAGTGACTTTTTCCTTAAATATGATAATATTTTAATAATCTTAATACAAAATATCAGGTCTTTTAATAAACATTGAGTTATGTAAACATATTGTTTGTATCATAGGTTGATGAGGCACAGTACAGTGACTCAAAATAAGTAATTATCTATTATAGAAATTGTCACAAAACAACACCTCAGGGTACTAAATATATGCATACAGTTGGATAATGTGTCTATGAACCACAGTACAGTGACTTTTTCCTTAAATATGATAATGTTTTAATAATCTTAATACAAAATATCAGGTCTTTGAATAAACATTGAGTTATGTAAACATATTGTTTGTATCATAGGTTGATGAGGCACAGTACAGTGACTCAAAATAAGTAATTATCTATTATAGAAATTGTCACAAAACAACACCTCAGGGTACTAAATATATGCATACAGTTGGATAATGCGTCTATGAACCACAGTACAGTGACTTTTTCCTTAAATATGATAATGTTTTAATAATCTTAATACAAAATATCAGGTCTTTGAATAAACATTGAGTTATGTAAACATATTGTTTGTATCATAGGTTGATGAGGCACAGTACAGTGACTCAAAATAAGTAATTATCTATTATAGAAATTGTCACAAAACAACACCTCAGGGTATTAAATATATGCATACAGTTGGATAATGCGTCTATGAACCACAGTACAGTGACTTTTTCCTTAAATATGATAATGTTTTAATAATCTTAATACAAAATATCAGGTCTTTTAATAAACATTGAGTTATGTAAACATATTGTTTGTATCATAGGTTGATGAGGCACAGTACAGTGACTCAAAATAAGTAATACTCTATTATAGAAATTGTCACAAAACAACACCCCAGGGTATTGAATATATGCATACAGTTGGATAATGTGTCTATGAACCACAGTACAGTGACTTTTTCCTTAAATATGATAATGTTTTAATAATCTTAATACAAAATATCAGGTCTTTTAATAAACATTGAGTTATGTAAACATATTGTTTGTATCATAGGTTGATGAGGCACAGTACAGTGACTCAAAATAAGTAATACTCTATTATAGAAATTGTCACAAAACAACACCCCAGGGTATTGAATATATGCATACAGTTGGATAATGTGTCTATGAACCACAGTACAGTGACTTTTTCCTTAAATATGATAATGTTTTAATAATCTTAATACAAAATATCAGGTCTTTTAATAAACATTGAGTTATGTAGGGGAGAGGCAGGTTAGTTGAGACGTTTTTCAGAAAAGCTCGCCTCCAAGCTAAACGGACGATGATATTCGAATGACGAATAGTCATGTGCATGGGGAAATACATTGTTCAAATACATGGAGAAACTTGACTTTCTCTGTAGGATAGTTTTTACCCCAGATGTCGTCAAAGTAGGTCATGTCAAACGTATCAACTAACCCACCTGGTAAGGTTAGTTGATACACCCAGGCAGGTTAGTTGATACACCAAACCCTGATGGACAATGCAAAGAAAAAGTCACATAATTCCGCCTTGGCAGGATACTATAAAACCATACGCCTTCACCGATCTGCTTTTTGTTCCCATGGATGCATATCTGCAACCATTGTGAGTCAGATCTGATGGTCGACCTGTTGGGAGGGGGATATCTCATGATTATTTCAACCTAAGATTCATCTATAGAGCTTTTTCATGTAAACTACTGAGTAACATCTAGCATTATGATTGTACTTATAGGTCAGGGTTGTTATTTTGTCCAGGCCAGCCTACAAAACCTAACCAATCTGCTGTATCAACAAACCCATCCACTCGATTATGTCAGAAAACAGCAGGTCTCTGGACCACAGGTTAACCTAGGTCATCTTTGATGGCTAATAAATAAGCCTTTTCACACACCTTATCCGTATACTAAGTTACTCTGAATCATCCTTCACTATAGCAAAAGAAAAAAAAATGCAAGATTTCAGCACAAATTTACTCGGAACAGCGATTTTTTAATTTTTTGACTTTTCTCCTAAATCTTGATTCTGATTCTACATTGACCAAGATGAGAAGATGTGTTTTTTTATTCTGCTTCTTAAAAATGCAAACGCTTTCTCAAATGATCATTTCTATGACCAGGAGGTGGGGCGTATCAACTAACCTTGCGTATCAACTAACCTGCCTCTCCCCTAAACATATTGTTTGTATCATAGGTTGATGAGGCACAGTACAGTGACTCAAAATAAGTAATACTCTATTATAGAAATTGTCACAAAACAACACCCCAGGGTATTGAATATATGTATACAGTTGGATAATGTGTCTATGAACCACAGTACAGTGACTTTTTCCTTAAATATGATAATGTTTTAATAATCTTAATACAAAATATCAGGTCTTTTAATAAACATTGAGTTATGTAAACATATTGTTTGTATCATAGGTTGATGAGGCACAGTACAGTGACTCAAAATAAGTAATACTCTATTATAGAAATTGTCACAAAACAACACCCCAGGGTATTGAATATATGCATACAGTTGGATAATGCGTCTATGAACCACAGTACAGTGGCTTTTTCATTAAATATGATAATGTTTTAATAATCTTAATACAAAACATCAGGTCTTTGAATAAATATTGAGTTATGTAAACATATTGTTTGTATCATAGGTTGATGAGGCACAGTACAGTGACTCAAAATAAGTAATAATCTATTATAGAAATTGTCACAAAACAAAACCTCAGGGTATTGAATATATGCATACAGTTGGATAATGTGTCTATGAACCACAGTACAGTGGCTTTTTCCTTAAATATGATAATATTTTAATAATCTTAATACAAAATATCAGGTCTTTGAATAAACATTGAGTTATATAAACATATTGCTTGTATCATAGGTTGATGAGGCACAGTACAGTGACTCAAAATAAGGAATAATCTATAAAAGAAATTGTCACAAAACAACACCTCAGGGTATTAAATATATGCATACAGTTGGATAATGTGTAGACCTTTGAACCACAGTACAGTGACTTTTGGACAGCATCATTAAGACAATAATATGTGCATGTGCATGTGAATAATCTTAATACAATATTCCACAGTCTGCTGGAACAGGCCATGTAAATGAGCACAAGCAGCAAGCAAATGAGCATGATATGGCAGAAAAAATAGTTTTCTTTCATACTGTGGGAATCTTAGATTAATAAAAATAACATTAGATAACAAAATGAATGTTTATACTTTTAAGTTACCAGCACCTCTGCGCGCTTGAAATAGATAATAATTATGCTCTTCATTATCAGATAAAAACCATGTGATTACCAATTGCATATTTACCCTAGTTTATCACGTTAATAATCTGAAAATAACCTCACAATCATATTTTGACAATTTTGTCAGGTTGGTAGTTTTCAAACTATGACCTATGCCAAGTGCTGTAACCTGCTTAGATATTATTAATGCCAAGTTTGAAAACATTATGATTTATTAACAAACAATTGTTTCTTTTTCAATAATGAGGAAAATCAGCGAATGTATCTTCATCATGCAACATTTGCTCCTGGGATCAGTGAAAGTCATGGTATGTTCCTTGATTGATTTGCATGTATATCACAGTGTAAGACAGTGATAAGAGCTTAATTCAGTAACCATCTATTGCTGTTCAGTCTTTTTTTTTTAGTATAGTGATGAGGTTGATAAGTCAAAATCTACAACATGTACATGGGGCTTTCAAATGTTATGTCCAACAAATCATTAATATTTGGTAGATTTGGCAAATTGACATGGAGACCTGAAACTTGGGTCTTTTTAATTTTAGGTAATCAGCAATTTATCCACAACAAATTGTGCCATAGAAATAAAAAACAAATTGTTGATTAGTTTCCATGGAAACCAGAAGTCGATGAAATGCGGCCATGACCATGACTGCTTTTTTAAAAGTTGAGCTAGGAGGGTGGGATTTGGTTTCCACATGTTTTGACACTTAAGGAGTAACATCCTATTGAAGCTGGATACATCTTATCTATTATTCACTTTTCTCGGCCAACTAGCCAGGTGGGGTCATAATATCTCCTAGCCAGCTGCCGTATGTACAACATTTGCTACCCAGCTACATCACTGTAGCCAGCTGGCTAGCAAAAATAACCAGCTGGTATGTTGCCAGCTGGGAGATGCTTTTATCTTCAAACTAACCAGCTGGGTGTACTTTATGGGAGATGCATGGAAATGCTAATTAAAGCCTGATTTATCTTTCCGCTACCAATTACCTGTACCTCATTTTATAACCTTGTAAGGATGTCTTTGTCTTCCTTAGTCCACCTTAATTGCAAGGTATATCTTTGGATAATAAGAAATAATCTATAACGTTTCCATTTTTGTGTCCGAGAGCAGGGTCTCGGGCCCTTTGTCGTCATCAATGGGATTGTCATATCAAAGTTGGTGTGGATCGAAAAGCATTTCACAGATTCAAGAACAACCCAAAGTTATGATGCCATTATGATGCCCAGTGTTTGCACTTTTGCACTAGATGCCCTGGCTTTAATCGTATGTCTCACTGCTCTAAATAGTTAACTTTAATCCCCCAAATTCCTCCTTGCTCAGCAGACGATTTCTGAGAAGCATCTTCATCTTCTTCCCTTTGGCCCTTCCGCCCTGAGACAAAGTGGGGTGCAACACAACCTGAGATTTATACCTCAGCCAATTACTAAAGATAGACAGATAGACACATAGACACATAGATAGACAGATAGATAGATTGATAGGTAGATTCATAGATCTATAGATAGAATGCAACTTTTAACAATTTATAGAGATGTGTTAATGTAATGATCATATCCCATTGAGTTATAAGGGTTATTAAATTGCTCGAGGACACGGTGCATGCATTGCATGCTATTTTTAAAATTTATTGAGGAAATGAATATATATCTTTCTGGTTGTACAAACACTCGTGTACATCTCATATGTTTTGATTTTGTCTGAATTTTCCTCAAGATGGCAGCAGTTGCAAGACCACAAACATCTGTTGGACCAGTGGCAGTCTGGGGCAAGTAACTGTGCAAGGAGGGTGGCTCAATTAGACAATATGTTTCGCGATTTTATCAACCAATAACTTTGACTTTAATTTTTTTTTTTAACTTATCTATCTATCCTGTGCTATCTAGTGCAATGCAAATAATCTATTGTTCACATACAATATTATACAGGTCTATTGCCATAGAAATTCCATATTGTGTTGGTCCAGATAATATAAAATTGAAAATTTGAAGAGAAAATATTATTTTTTTGCTTTAAATAGGCCTATTGCTTTTAACAGAAATGTCTAACCCTAAATACAAAGGTGGTAATGAAATTTTACTCCTGGGGGGGGGATTTAGTCATGTTTTTAGATGGAGGTTAGTCTAAAAAATAGACAGAAGCTAATTATAGAAGAAATAGAAGAGGAAGACATTTAAAGGGACGAGAGTACATTTACCATTTTAAGGAATAGGCCTAATATATTATATATATATTTAATTGAATTTTCATTCTGAAAGCAAAACTTTATTTGTATTATCAGTTAGCGCCAGTGTCCAGTTTTATTTACAACAAATATATTATTTTTGCTTCAGGAATGGTGATTATTTTTCTCTGTCAGTTAAATTAGCAAAATGTAAATATGAACTCTTTCATGCTTACCTCTATAAAGTAATTTTATTGAAATTTTTTTTTTTTCAACTTTTGTAATGAATAATTTGTGAGATGGAGTGATTGTTGCCAAGAGGGCTGTGGGCTCAGGCCTATACATTCAGGTGAGGAAATACATCTCTGCAAGCCACAGTTATAAGTATCCTACACTATTATAAAGGCCTGGAGTAACTGGCTCTATGTATATCAGTGTTGTGAGGGTGGTCAGCTTTTACAGTTGTGGGGCTTCTCATAGATATGGGCCCTTTAAGTCTTTATCTTAACAAGCTTATCAAATTTAATTGCTGTAATCTCATGTGGCATTAGCTTCTGTATGACATGGCCAACCACATTGTTTATCTTGCTAATTGACCATGACAACGCCACTGATTTCAATGCCATACCTGTTGTTGCACAATGGTATTTAACACTGCACTCCTGGAATTAGACTCACAAAAAATTACAGATTGTGCTGCTGATAAGAACTGGGGGGGGGGGTGCAGGGTGAAAAGTAATTACCATGGGTCCTATCTCCTATATTAAATGGCCTTTAATCTTGTTAGTGGTCAACAAAACTGCAGGATGCAGTGTCACTTTCTAGCCTGCCAAGTACCCCCTTAGCACAGGAAAGGTTATAGAGAAATGTACAGAATCAGGATTTCAAAGTTATTCAACATTCCCCAAATAAATAAGGCCAGTTTTGAGAAAGATAAAATAAAAAGCCTTGACCTTGTGTGGTGACCAGTTGATAGCTGTCCTGTTGACCACAACTGTATGGGATGCTGCAAACATATAAGGACATCAAGGAGATAAACACCTCCATGGGGCAATCACACCAATTAACCTCCCTTCCTTGGCCACTAATGACCCTTTTCTGAGTCTATTCCCTTCATCTTCTTCCCTTCTTCTTCATCCTTCTTCTTCCTCCCTTCATCTTCCTCCTCCCCTTCTTCTTCCTCTTGTTCTCCCTTCCTTCTTCTTCCCCCTCTTCTTCCTCCCCTTCTTCTTCCTCCATTCTTCTTCCTCTCTTTTTCTTCCTTCTTCTTCCTCTAGAGCTTCTTCTCCCTCCCTTTCTTCTTCCTCCCCTTCTTCATCCTCCCTTCTTCTTCCTCCCTTCTTCTTCCTCCTTATTCTTCCTTTGTCCTTCTTCCTCCCTTCTTCTTCCTCCCCATCATCTTCCTGCCCTTCTACTTCATCCATTCTTCTTCCTCCCTTCATTTTCCTCTTCTTCCTTCCTTCTTCTTCCTTCTCCTTCTTCCCTGCTTCTTCTTCCCCTTCATCTTCCTCCTTTTCTTCTTCGTTCCTTCCTCTTCTTCCACCCTTTTTTGTTCTCTTCTTCTTCTTCTTCTTCTTCTTCTTCATCCTCTTTTTCATCCTCCTTTTCTTCCTCCTCCTTTTCTTCCTCCTTTTCTTTCTCCTATCTTCTTCCTCCTTCTTCCTCCTTCTTCCTCCTTCTTCCTCCTTCTTCCTCCTTCTTCCTCCTTCTTCCTCCTTCTTCCTCCTTCTTCCTCCTTCTTCCTCCCTCCTCATTCTTCTTCCCTCTTCTTTTCCCCCTTCATCTTCCCCTTCTTCTTCCTTCCTTCTTCCTACTTCCTTCTTCTTCCAAAATTTCGCAAAGATTTTTGTAATTTTCTCAGATGATTGTGATGAGGGCTTCAGGCTTATTTCCCCTTGTTAAACTGAAGTCATTTTGATAAATGTCTAGGGTACATAGAGTGGCAACATATTCAGGTACTATAAGGGTGGTTGAAAAAGAACGAAATAGTAGTTTACAGAAAGTCTGGTAAGTTATTAATATTTAAATATTGTCTGTTTTTTTTTAAAATGAGTTTAAAACAGGGCAATCACTGAATAAAGAAATGAAGTAATTCCATATTTTTTTCCATATCTAACAATCTTAATTTCTCATTTGTCTTGATTCATTTCCTTCCTTCCTTCCTTCCTTCAATTTTCCTATTAGTGGCCAAGGAACAGGGTTGGGGGTGATTTCCCCCATATGTTGTCAGCACGACAGGAATCAACTTGTCACCCAACAAGGCCAAGGCATCTTTCCATATTTTGACTGGCTAAAACTGGCATTATTTAGTTTGGGGTATTTTGAACGATTGATAAATCTATTTAAAAGTTCAGGAAGCCAGAAAAGCACCATTGCTTATCAAACTTGCACCTTAGAACAACATAGATAATCCTTCATTGTGAAAACTTATGCACACATGACATCCCTGAAGCATAATTTGTTGCTTTTCTACCATTTGGAGACAATTTTTAAGAGTGCCTCTCAGACCAGTGTATATCCAAACAAACAGAATCTGCTGCATTTGAATTACATCTGACTTGAAAAATGCTTACTGTAGATCTACACGTGGTTTTATTGACCAAGATGGCATAAATTATAATTGAATCAAATAATCAGTCCATAGAGGGTAGAAATAGGCGGATTAGGGGGCCCCCCTTTCATCGGATAAATGTACCCTTCATATTGCTATTTGGGAAAAAATTAGTTCGAGAGACTCCAATGTTAAATATATTGCCACTTCCCCCTTTTGAAAAATCATGGATCCGCCCCTGGTAGATAGCATCTATAGGCAATCACAGTCCTATGCTATCCAATCCTATCCCATCTACAGTTTCACTTTGTCAAGATCTTTTATGAATGCAAGAGATCAGCTTAGGTCTAAGTGAAAACGTGTTTTTGTAATAAAATATAATTTAAAAACAATTATTAATCATAATATACCAATTATTAGTAACAGATTATCATTATGAAGATAACTTTGTCAATAAAATAGGACATTCAAGTTCCCAGAATTTGGCAGAAATGGTTGGTGCAACTTGGTGGTATATGTATGACAACATTTTAAAGACCATAATGGAATATTGGAAGTCGGTCTGAGTGCGGAGTTTTTTTTTCTTAAATTCACACAATAATATTTCGTTTAATAGCCTAAAATAATGAGTAAAACAAATATGTTTAATGGAGAGTTTTTACTTTTTCTTAGGCTTTAGCTGATATTCTAGAATTATGTGTTACAATCATCTTACATTCACAGGAAAAAACTGACATGTATGTCTCAGAAAGTGCAATATCATAAGACTGACAGATCCTCTGCAACTTTGGATCCCTAAATTTTGATACATGGACCAAGAATGGGTTCCAGGCAGACTAGAAAGTGGCACTACATCCCACATTTTTGTTGACCATTAACAAGATTAAGGGCCATATATATAGCAGATTGGACTGTTGCTAATTACTTTTCACTCTCCACCCCCTGTTCTTATCAGCAGCACATTTTTTTTTTCAATTCAATTTAATCTGTGCTGTTTTCTGAGTCTAGTTCTCTAGTAGCTGTCATGGTTCCAGGACTTCGATGAAAATAAAAAGTAACCAATAATCTGTGATACTAGGAAATTAATCCAAGCATAGCAGTTCTTATAAATAAGTTTTGTTCTATATTGGTGCATGGCAGGTATTGGTGCTTCAATTTGTTTGATTCCAATATCTGTATTCATCAATGTAACCTTTATTAAAGATTTATATCACATTTTTGGAAGGCTGTAAAAGAAATTGGATTTGAGAGTGAACCAAATGAAACCTGCTTATATTCATCAAACCTGTCACTTCCACCTTTTACAATGTCCAACAGGCCAGTAGTACATAACGAAAGAATATGCTTTGAATTTACAGTGACTCTAAAAGTTGGACTTCCAGAGGAAAATTCATTTCTTTTTGGAATTCTGACATGTTTGGTGAAAATCAGTCCTTGTATTTATCTTTATTTCCTGTGTGTGAAGCATGCAAACATCCCTATAATTAATTGTCAACTTCCCTAACTGGGAATCTGTCATTATACTCTCCCTGAGTGCTGTTAACTTGTGGTAAGATGTTCTCCCCAAATACAGCTCACAAAACAGCTCACATGGGATTTCATCCAGGTCTCTGAGGCAAGCAGTGAGTTGATACCAGATGTGAATGATTAGCTATAAGGAGCACCATTTTTATCTGCAATGTATCAGTAAAATTATGAGGAGCCCCCTGTAAGGCAGGAGTTCTTATCATTAATTAGGTGTATAGTGATGATAAGGATATACAGACAGTGCATTTGGATAGTGCAAGAGGTCATGCAGGTCATGCAGGTCATGACCTCACTTAGTGCTCAGGAATTAGCAGTATCATTATCTATCTATCTATCTATCCATCCCATCCATTGGCTGGTGGGGGGGGGGGTTAGCTTGTGGGGAAAGCCTTGGGTGTAAAATGTTTGATAGGTGTGGACTTTATAAACATTAATATATTTTATGTTTAGTAATCTTTCACATACTTCCATTAGTTTTTCAAAGCAGTAATATTATCATTGAGGTTTTTCTGAATCATATTAAACCACCGCTTCAACAATATATGACATCATAACCAAATTGTGGCTGATATCCACAATATTTTGTTTCATTTATCCGTCCTCAACATTTATCAATAGCTTACTCATATTTCTGACAACAACTACATGATGCAACAAGAAAATCTGGCAGTGCCCTGGCTGAGGGGGGGGGGGCAGATCTGGCCAGAAAACACATCCGGGAGTGACCCATGGGATTTTGGATGTTTTGAGAACTTCCTGTAAGCCCACAAGTATTACAGCTAATTACCAAGTAGATGGGCTGAATACAAACCAAAACCGAGTAAAGATAATAACAAGAAAATTTTTTCAAAAAAAAATAGAGGCGATTTTTAAAGCAAATTCAGCTTGTTCCACATATTTCATCCCATCTACATTTAATTTCGGCCCGATCCCGCAAAAGCGTCCTGTTCCGCAGCTGCACATCCGCGTTTTACTACGAAATCCCGCAGCCCGCCGTTCCGCGAATTAGGCCCGTCCGCATTTTACTACGACGCTGGCCACCCGTTCTGATGACGAAGTTTCACAGACTGAAATTCAGAATCTTGGAAAAGCCTCCTGTCGGGAGGCCTGTGGCCATCTATACAGAGGCGAGTGGCTATATATAGAATCACTAAGACTATATCAGCGATGGGCTGATGCATCGCCTCTAAAAAATCTAACAGATTATTACAAGTGTCTCTTCAATTATAGTCGAAACGAACAGAATGAAGTTGTCCTGGGAAGAATGATACTAAGTCACAAGATAAAATATTGGCTCTTTGCAATTAAGTTATAGCCCTGCATCATGTTTAACAAAAGTATGCACCCATTAACTGTTAAAAATAGCATTTAACTTTTTAAGCTAATTTATAAATATGATAGTACTATTGAAGTGCCAGCCTCATAAATGATCAGTGTTTGATTGCTATTTAGGAGTGTAATATGAGTGTCACTTATTGTTACATTGCACTCTGATGTCTGTTGGTGCAAATAATAATTTTCACGTCTTGACTACATAATACGTCACCTGACAATGTTCCAGAAACACCCACAACCACAAACCTTCATCATTGCTGATAAATAAAGGAATAAAGAAGGAACCAAAGAAAGAAAGAAAAGAAGGAAACAAGGTCCTAAAAAAAAAGAAAGAAAGAAGAAAAAAATAAGGAATAAAGAAAAAAGAAAGATAGAAAGAAAGAAAGAAAGAAGGAAATAAGGAATAAAGAAAAAAGAAAGATAGAAAGAAAGAAAGAAAGAAAGAAAGAAGGAACAATAGAAAGAAAAAAAAGGACAGATAGATGGACATTTAGATAGACAACTGGATAGAGAGCTACACAGATGGACAAACGGATAGACAGATAGCTAAACTAGATTAACAGATAGACAGACAGATAGATAGCCAAATAGACAGATAGGCAGCCCGATAGATATAAAACAGATTGTCGAGTTGGTTTTGTTTTACTTTATATACTCAATATTGTCAAAGTCACAGTAACAAATGTAAATTATTGAAATATGCTGATGACACTGTCATATGGGTTTATTGAACAAAAAATCATTAGATGAAGATTGTATTGAATATTTTAACGAAGTACTACAGTTTCACAATTGGTGCAATTCAAATTTTCTGAATTTAAATGTAACTAAAACCAAAGAATTAATTGTGAACTTTGGAAAAGACAAACGTATTGGTGTTCCTGTCTTAATTGATAACAAAGAAGTCGAGGTTGTTAATTCGTATGATTTTTAGTACCCCACCTCTAGGTTTCATGCGTATTTTAGGTACCCCCCCCCCCTCGACACATAAACGAATACACACATATTTAGTGTTATACATGGTCACGCGGTACAGATTAGCGCAATTTCGCGGACTTTTGCGCGTAAAAAAGAGCGAATAAAGTTAGTTTATGCGGGTTTATAAAAAATTGTCTTTGTTAAAATTTATTACCCCCCCTTGGAAGTGTTGTCAAAAATTAATACCCCCTCCTTGAAACACGTGTGAAAAGTTAGTACCCCCTCGGGCAAAACTCCCACCCCCCCCAGTCATAAATTCTGAACGGTCCCCTCCAAAAATGAAAAATCTACACCCCTGAGCCAGACAGATCAGTCTACTGGAACTGGCCATGTAAACAACCTCAAGCAGCATGCAAATGAGCATGATATGGCAAAACAAAATTGTTTTCTTTCATACTGTGGGAATCTTAAATTAATAACAATAAAATTGACCCAAGCCACACGAAATGGCTCCCCTGTGAGAGAGTGGGCAATATATTATTTCTATTTATCTATCTATCTATCTATCTATCTATCTATCTATCTATCTATCTATCTATCTATCTATCTATCTAATAGTATCTATCTATCTATCTATCTATCTATCTATCTATCTAATGGCTATATATCTATCTAATGGCTATCTATCTATCCATCCATGTATCTATATCTATCTCTCTATGTATGTATGCATGTATTATATGTATCAACAGATTCATCGTCCATGTATATATTGTATATATAAAAATGAAAAGACAGGGAAGATCAAATGGATGATTAAATGCATAATTTTTTAGAGTGTTATTCGGCCAGTATATTTTTCCTTAGTTATATGAACTCCCTTTGCAGGGAAAGGTAACTGATGTAGGCCTACATTTACATTCAGGCATAGGTGTCATGATATTTATCATGTGTCAGCAATAAGCAGTGTAACAGTAAACTCATAGATAAGCAGTAAAATCGCACCTAAAACAGTACATTAATTCAGAGGAATATAATGTGAAACCATAGAGTTAGAAAATTATAGGTCCATGATTAAACATAAAAAGATTCATAAATTGACGTTGAAGCCTGTCTTAAAAGGCAAATGTGGATATTGAAGGAAAAAAAGCCCAATGACAAGGGCATTATAATTTGTTAGAATGGTTCTTTTGTCAAATCGCGATTGCCATCAATGTCCTATTGGCTTAATTGCTTGCATGCTGCAAAGCATATGTGCACATTTCAATCCAATTAAACAAAGCAGCAACTGAAGGCAGATATATAGCCTAATAATATCATGGAAGAAAAGAAATTGCCATTAATTGAGTAAGACAGATATTACACAGACAGAAAATCAAAATCGTTATAAATTGCAGTTTGGTTGCCGTGAATTGAGTATTACGAAACGGCGCGAAATGCTGGATCTGCTGGATCACAAAGAACTGTTCAGCTAAGGCCGGAAGTATGATCACGAAGGGAATGGCTTGCTTGGCGAGATAATTGTTCTATCAATCTTTGGGCATTTAAATCGAAGGGAAAAGTTTACAAGGAATTCATAATGATGTGAGTTCATCAGAAAGACGTGTATGAAAAAAGGGGGAATGTGTATAATAGATGGGGTGAGGATTGTCAGGGGATATATACATCTTAGACAACGTATCACAGTGAAGGCAGCCAGAGGCAGAACCAGATTGGGGGAGGGGGCTGAAATGGGCATTGTGTGAAAAGAGAAATTGGGGTGTTATGGGCGAGTTGGTTTTGTGGATATGGCAAGTTATATGTTTTTGAGGCATATGGGAGTGTTTGAAATGGGAAGGAGGAGAAAATTTTGTGATTTTGATGGCATCGGAACTGGTACCCCAAGTGGTTAATGTGCCACTGGCATTACAGTCTTATTTAGATAGATAGATATCAAGTAATAAGTACAGTTCAACCCAAAATAAAGTGTGACTCCCACAGCAGGAAGGAAGAATCAGCCACCGCCACTACCGTATGGAGTGACATCATCCCAACTTATTCTGGCTTGTAATAATTATAAGGATAAGTTGGGCGACTGCCTTTGTCATATATCCATTGTCGAATCATAAATTCTATATCAATATTTATGCCGTAACTTTCTGTAATCAATCTCTCTTGAGTCTTTTCCCAAGCTTGAGGGTAGCATCAGTTAACAAACACTGCGTTCCCAATTATTATGCAACCATGCTTTCTAATTATATCTAAAAAAGAAATAACCCTATTAGGATATCCTTTACACATAATGATAAATGTGTCATGGAGTAAATATACTTTCAGTTCTATATATATAGCATAACTCCTAATTGAAACTAGTTGATTCTATATAAATAAATGATTCTATAAATCATTTTGCTATTATAAACAAAGCATGTACATGTAAAGCCATTTGCTTGTCACTAAATGTCAGACCCCTGCCTCATAGGCTTTGGCCCCATGGGCCTCGGTCCCCTTACTGCACTTCAAAATTGTTATCTCTTTAGTGTCCTATTCTGCTTATAAATCCCTTACTTGCTTCTCCCAATTTAATGTTTTTGTTTGTTAAATTACATGCTAATGAAGGACATTTCTGTTTTTTAATAACACATACTAAGAATAAAAGAAAAAGGAACTTATGAATGGAATAAACAGAGAAGGTTTTTGGTATATTGCAAGAGATCACAAACATATTATCAATGAAACATAATCAAATTTTTAACACATAAACTGTAAATTGTACATTGAGAAAATTTCCTTCTGTCTTTGTATAGATCAAAATCCCATATTTATTTATAAACTTTTAAAAATTCTTAATGGAAAGCCAGGCAAAATATAGGACTATTTATATTCCTCTAGATGAAATGTTGCTCAGCATTGCCTCAGAGTGAGAGGGGTGCACACTTGACTCTAAGAATATCCACTGGATATTCTTAGCTTGACTGTTAAGCAGGGAGGAGGGGGGGAGGTGGGGATGTTACTAATTAGAGATTGTTTGGACCACAAGAAGCATGGCCAAGTAAACAACCCATGATTGGACAGCCCTCTCCGGCCAGTATTTTGGAGGGAAAATTGGAGCGGGAAAATTGACAGCTTATCACTGGAGGTGGCCATTCTCTCATTGCCTCTGAATTGGAACAGTCAACTGAACAGTGAAACTTTCTTGGACAGTTTTCTTTGGATATTGGCTTTAGGTAGAAGGGCAGACAGTAGTCAAAGGTAAGTTAATTATGAATTGTCACTATTTATAAATGCTCCCTTGCTTGCTCCCTTGCTTGCTTCCTTGCTTGCTTCCTTGCACTCCCTTGCTTGCTCCCTTGCGCTTGCTCCCTTGCTCGCTTCCTTGCACTCCCTTGCTAGTTTCCTTGCTTGCTTCCTTGCACTCCCTTGCTTGCTCCCTTGTTTGCTCCCTTTCTTGCTTCCTTGCACTCCCTTGCTAGCTTCCTTGCACTCTCCTGTTTGCTTCCTTGCACTCCCTTGCTTGTTTCCTTGCACTCCCTTGCTTGCTCCCTTGCTTGCTCCCTTTCTTGCTTCCTTTCACTCCCTTGCCAGCTTCCTTCCTTGCTTCCTTGCACTCTCCTGTTTGCGTAAGATGAAAAGTCAAAGTGTGCAAGTAATTTTTGTGCTGACTGTATTGCATGTATAATTTCTATATTTATGATATTCATGAATTCTTCAGGAGGGGACTTCTTTCTTTTTTTCTCTTTTTTAATCAAACTTTCACATGTGGAAATGGGAAAATTGACAGGGCCCTTTGGCTGCTTAATGCTCTGATAACCCAAGGCCCTAATTACCTTATTCTATTCATATTTTTAGATTATGCCATTTTGATATTTTGTGACACTTGTATTTCAGTGTAGTGATAGAATTTCAGGGGAATGCAATGGGCTGTAATCAAAGCTAATTACCCCTTCTTGCTATCAGTGACCTCCCAGGTCCAGCCACTTGCTCAAGAACAGCCAAGCTGTAAGCATCTTCTTCAAAAATTCCCACTCACCTCTCCCCTTTGCTTAATGAGGTGTAGCCATCTTAGTCTAGGTAGTGGGAGACTTTAATTTTAAATATTTTTTGCTTATCTTTGATGCAGTAATCAGTTCTCTGTTCAGTGTTGGTCTTATCTCCACTCTGGAGTCTCTTAATTTCTATGCTTGTATGCTTGAATGTCTTTGTACTCTTTTGGTACTGTATGCTATACTATTGTATGTATGTTGTGTATTTGATGCCTATGCTTATCAGAGTATTAAAGTCTCCTTTTTTGGCACACTTCGGGTTTTGTCAATTTACAAGTTTTTGGAGTATCAAGTTTTAGAGTATGCACCCCATTACCTTAGTCTCACATGCCAGAGTTCACAAATCCTGATATTGTGGATATCAACTCCTTTGATTTCCACAATCTGACTAATTATCTTCTTTAATCTATAACAACCAAATCATCACAGCATTACTGCATCTAAATTTATGAATGGGAGGGCACTACCTCTGGCATATTTATCATTAATCACTGATTATTGTCACATCTCCTTGCCTAACTCCCATAAAGAAGATTGACAGAGATAGCTTGTTGCACTCAACTGACCTTCTGTAGGGTGGGAATATCTCAATAAGGGGATGAAAAGGTCAGGGGGGGGGCTTGGTTATCCTTGCTCAGAACACATGATTATGGCAATTAATTATTATTAGGTTATAAAGAAAGATGGTGAATATGGTATGCATTTCCAGTGGCGTCACCAGGATTTATTTCAGGGGAGGCATGGTGGGGCCAAGCTGTTCAACAATCAACATGGGGGGGGGGTATGTGACTTGAAATGACTTATGCGACAACTGAGGGGGGCAGAGGGGGCCTCCCCTGCCCTGCCCCCTATTGACACCACTGTGGATTTCCAATTTTCCAATACACCCTTCCAGCTTCAACAAAGTGTAATTTTAAATTCAGAATTCCACTAAGATACCTAGCTTTCCACATGCACCTTGTATAAAGTTTTCTAATTTCATTTCAGTGACAGAGCAAGAAAACAGTGCTGAAAGATACATCAGAAAATGATACACCAAAATAGCATGGCACAGAGTCAAGAGCTAAGGTATTGGTCACTATTGCATTGCCACTTTAAATCAACTATAATTGAAGCGAGAAGAGATTACCTTTTTGGCCTCCTATGACCCACTAGATTTAGTATAAGTTGATGATACAAAGAAAATTCTGATATGTCGCAAATGAGTTATAAATATGTGTTTGATTATGCCAATGCTCTCTTCTGGAATGTACATTGCACCTACTGGCAGCTGTTTTAGTAACCACATCCTTATTATAATAATGCACTTGTAGAAATTCAAATCATTTCCTTAATAAGAATGTACTCTACTCACAAGTCAGCTTTCATGCTCTTTCCCCCAGAGCGCTTCATCAGCCTTGAATGAAGGGAATGATGGACATTAGGTGGTGTTCACAGTTTTAGTTGTTGTTGGTTCAATTTTAATATATATAATCTACCATCCTATTTACTCTTTGTGTATTTTCTTTCAGGTTAAAAAAAAGAAGGCAAAAGAAGCTCGTTCTTCAGCAAAGAAATTGCACAAGGACTAAGGTACGTTTTATTAAAATTCAAATGTATAATCGAAAGTAATGTAGAAATAATTGCATTCGCCAATCCTCATCCAAACTATTTCTTCTTCTCTTGCCATAATAATTATTTAACATCAGCAACTGAGATTTACCATTCTTGGCTGGCAGCTGAGGCAAATAAACTATAACCTTAAATTATGAATGTTGCGATCTGTCAGGTCCTCAGAACCAAATTATTTGGTCACTTATTGTGATCGGGCTACGTTATGGCTCATGGTTACACAGTGATCAGGCTTCTGTTCTGCCTTGTCCTCAGAACCAACTTTACATTATCACATTTGTGATCAGGCACCATGCCTAGTGGTTGTGGCAGTTACATTAGTCTGTGATCTGTTTTGTCCTCAAAACCAAATATATATTGTCACCACGAGTGATGGAGCCATGTAGCTAGTGGTTATGACAGTGAGCGATGTTACATTATTCATGTTTATACCAGTGTTTTTTTGGGACTAAACTTATTTGATGCATTATCTTTTTGATGTCTATGATTACTGGCAAGAGGAATAGAAAATGAAAAATCTAAAATAAGTAGTGATTGTTTAATGTTAATGTTGCGATCTGTCAGGTCCTCAGAACCAAATTATTTGGTCACTTATTGTGATCGGGCTACGTTATGGCTCATGGTTACACAGTGATCAGGCTTCTGTTCTGCCTTGTCCTCAGAACCAACTTTACATTATCACAATTGTGATCGGGCACCATGCCTAGTGGTTGTGGCAGTTACATTAGTCTGTGATCTGTTTTGTCCTCAAAACCAAATATATATTGTCACCACGAGTGATGGAGCCATGTAGCTAGTGGTTATGACAGTGAGCGATGTTACATTATTCATGTTTATACCAGTGTTTTTTTAGGACTTTACTTATTTGATGCATTATCTTTTTGATGTCTATAATTACTGGCAAGAGGAAGAGAAAATGAAAATTCTAAAATAAGTAGTGATTGTTTAATGTTAATGTTGCGATCTGTCAGGTCCTCAGAACCAAATTATTTGGTCACTTATTGTGATCGGGCTACGTTATGGCTCATGGTTACACAGTGATCAGGCTTCTGTTCTGCCTTGTCCTCAGAACCAACTTTACATTATCACATTTGTGATCAGGCACCATGCCTAGTGGTTGTGGCAGTTACATTAGTCTGTGATCTGTTTTGTCCTCAAAACCAAATATATATTGTCACCACGAGTGATGGAGCCATGTAGCTAGTGGTTATGACAGTGAGCGATGTTACATTATTCATGTTTATACCAGTGTTTTTTTGGGACTAAACTTATTTGATGCATTATCTTTTTGATGTCTATGATTACTGGCAAGAGGAATAGAAAATGAAAAATCTAAAATAAGTAGTGATTGTTTAATGTTAATGTTGCGATCTGTCAGGTCCTCAGAACCAAATTATTTGGTCACTTATTGTGATCGGGCTACGTTATGGCTCATGGTTACAGTGATCAGGCTTCTGTTCTGCCTTGTCCTCAGAACCAACTTTACATTATCACAATTGTGATCGGGCACCATGCCTAGTGGTTGTGGCAGTCACATTAGTCTGTGATCTGTTTTGTCCTCAAAACCAAATATATATTGTCACCACGAGTGATGGAGCCATGTAGCTAGTGGTTATGACAGTGAGCGATGTTACATTATTCATGTTTATACCAGTGTTTTTTTGGGACTAAACTTATTTGATGCATGATCTTTCTGATGTCTATAATTTCTGGCAAGAGGAATAGAAAATGAAAAATCTAAAATAAGTAGTGATTGTTTAATGTTAATGTTGCGATCTGTCAGGTCCTCAGAACCAAATTATTTGGTCACTTATTGTGATCGGGCTATGTTATGGCTCATGGTTACACAGTGATCAGGCTTCTGTTCTGCCTTGTCCTCAGAACCAACTTTACATTATCACAATTGTGATCGGGCACCATGCCTAGTGGTTGTGGCAGATACATTAGTCTGTGATCTGTTTTGTCCTCAAAACCAAATATATATTGTCACCACGAGTGATGGAGCCATGTAGCTAGTGGTTATGACAGTGAGCGATGTTACATTATTCATGTTTATACCAGTGTTTTTTTAGGACTTTACTTATTCGATGCATTATCTTTTTGATGTCTATAATTACTGGCAAGAGGAATAGAAAATGAAAATTCTAAAATAAGTAGTGATTGTTTAATGTTAATGTTGCGATCTGTCAGGTCCTCAGAACCAAATTATTTGGTCACTTATTGTGATCGGGCTACGTTATGGCTCATGGTTACACAGTGATCAGGCTTCTGTTCTGCCTTGTCCTCAGAACCAACTTTACATTATCACAATTGTGATCGGGCACCATGCCTAGTGGTTGTGGCAGTTACATTAGTCTGTGATCTGTTTTGTCCTCAAAACCAAATATATATTGTCACCACGAGTGATGGAGCCATGTAGCTAGTGGTTATGACAGTGAGCGATGTTACATTATTCATGTTTATACCAGTGTTTTTTTGCGACTAAACTTATTTGATGCATGATCTTTCTGATGTCTATAATTACTGGCAAGAGGAATAGAAAATGAAAAATCTAAAATAAGTAGTGATTGTTTAATGTTAATGTTGCGATCTGTCAGGTCCTCAGAACCAAATTATTTGGTCACTTATTGTGATCGGGCTACGTTATGGCTCATGGTTACACAGTGATCAGGCTTCTGTTCTGCCTTGTCCTCAGAACCAACTTTACATTATCATAATTGTGATCGGGCACCATGCCTAGTGGTTGTGGCAGTTACATTAGTCTGTGATCTGTTTTGTCCTCAAAACCAAATATATATTGTCACCACGAGTGATGGAGCCATGTAGCTAGTGGTTATGACAGTGAGCGATGTTACATTATTCATGTTTATACCAGTGTTTTTTTGGGACTAAACTTATTTGATGCATGATCTTTCTGATGTCTATAATTACTGGCAAGAGGAATAGAAAATGAAAAATCTAAAATAAGTAGTGATTGTTTAATGTCAATGTTGCGATCTGTCAGGTCCTCAGAACCAAATTATTTGGTCACTTATTGTGATCGGGCTACGTTATGGCTAATGGTTACACAGTGATCAGGCTTCTGTTCTGCCTGGTCCTCAGAACCAACTTTACATTATCACAATTGTGATCGGGCACCATGCCTAGTGGTTGTGGCAGTTACATTAGTCTGTGATCTGTTTTGTCCTCAAAACCAAATATATATTGTCACCACGAGTGATGGAGCCATGTAGCTAGTGGTTATGACAGTGAGCGATGTTACATTATTCATGTTTATACCAGTGTTTTTTTGGGACTAAACTTATTTGATGCATGATCTTTCTGATGTCTATAATTACTGGCAATCACCTATAGTGATTGGGCTACATTATAGCTCTTAGTTACACTTATGACAGTGACCAAAGTAATTTATCATATTTGTTAACTTTAGGAGAAGCATTATGCCCAATTTCATGCAAAGCAATGAATAATGAGAAGTGGCTCAGTGAAACTCAAAATTTATAATAATCATTTATGTTTCTTGATCTAAAATTGCGGACAAAATTCATTTATGTTTGCCATGGATACACCAAAGTAAAGATCAATACATATTATGTTGTTTTGGGGTTGCAATAGTGTCGTTAATCAAAACACGTTTATTGCAAGGATGTTATTTCATAGACCACTTTTGCCACCCATTCTGAAAAATGACTTCTAAAACCAAGTTTTGCCTGTACTTTTGGCTCTAATTTCTTGGGTCTTTGATTTTTCATTTACATTACAGTGCCGCCTGTAAGTAAGTGAAACGCATGAAATGGTGCCATTGCATCAATGCTAAACATCCTCAGCAAAACTGCTTGTGGAAGCATGAATTCTCATCCAATGAGAGGAAAACATATTGGGTCATAAAGGCCGATATGTGAGTTATGTGGGATAACATGTGCGGCCAATATTCTTTGCTGTAGTCAGAGTTAGGTATGAGTCAAAGTCTTTGATAAGTAAGTGAACCACCATTCCCTATTAAATAACATTGGGCCTGTGTTTCACTTACTTATTTGAGACTTTGACCCATACCTAACTCCAACTACAGCAAAGAAAATTGGCCCCTAGTGTTATCACACATGCCTCACATATCAGCCTTTACGACCCAATATGTTTTTCTCTCATAGGATGAAAATTCATGCTTCACAAGCAGTTTTGCTGAGGATGTTTAGCATTGATGCCATGGCACCATTTCATGCGTTTCACTTACTTACAGGCGGCACTGTATAAATCAGGAAAGCAATGTAATGAACTGCTGTCCTTTCATATACATTTTCAAACAGCTACATAGCTACACCCATTAAAGTCCGCAATTTTAGATCAAGAAACATAAATGATAAATCCATTTTGAGCTTTTTTTTTTTCTTTGAAAACGAAGAGCATGTTGTCGCCCATTCAAAGTTGTTGTCATTGTCATCCTAGCTAATGTCGGGTAAGTGTCAGAATTCCACTAAGGGTTATTACCCAGTGAGTGTGGATCAGGAAAATGTGGACAAATCCTAGATAGCTGCGAAAATGGTATTGAATGGTAAGAAACACAATTAATTGACCCATGTAAAGAACAATGTCTTGATGAGTCTTTACAAACGTACATGTGTACATTAGCGTTGAAGTTGACTTTTGGTCCTTGAGCCACTAGCTTTTTGCTAAATTTTTATTTCCTCTTTGTCTAACAGGAAATACACTCCATTACCATCAGCTGTTTTTGGCAACAAGGTATATTTTGAATTCACACTGGACTTCAGAATCACCGTATTGTATCATCGACTGTTCTTTATGATTTAGCATATTCCGGTGATGAATAGTACATACTAGTGAGATAAAGAAGCTGAATGTCAAATCAAATTAGGAAACCGACAATTCTTCACTGTCAGAAAATATAAACCATGAGGACAACTTCAAGGTGAATACAATATATCAGGACATTAAATTCATGCAAACACTTGTTTGTGAGGCATGGTCCTGTGACTTTTTGTCAAAATGAAAAAATTATGATAATATTTGAAAAAAATCTTTATAGAAAATGTCAACTATTTGAATAAATAATGGGTTGTGTATATATATCATTGTTTGTGTATAACAGGTTGATGAGGCACAGTACAGTGACTCAAAATAAGTAATTATCTATTATAGAAATTGTCACAAAACAACACCTCAGGGTACTAAATATATGCATACAGTTGGATAATGTGTCTATGAACCACAGTACAGTGACTTTTTCCTTAAATATGATAATGTTTTAATAATCTTAATACAAAATATCAGGTCTTTTAATAAACATTGAGTTATGTAAACATATTGTTTGTATCATAGGTTGATGAGGCACAGTACAGTGACTCAAAATAAGTAATTATCTATTATAGAAATTGTCACAAAACAACACCTCAGGGTACTAAATATATGCATACAGTTGGATAATGCGTCTATGAACCACAGTACAGTGACTTTTTCCTTAAATATGATAATGTTTTAATAATCTTAATACAAAATATCAGGTCTTTTAATAAACATTGAGTTATGTAAACATATTGTTTGTATCATAGGTTGATGAGGCACAGTACAGTGACTCAAAATAAGTAATTATCTATTATAGAAATTGTCACAAAACAACACCTCAGGGTATTAAATATATGCATACAGTTGGATAATGCGTCTATGAACCACAGTACAGTGACTTTTTCCTTAAATATGATAATGTTTTAATAATCTTAATACAAAATATCAGGTCTTTTAATAAACATTGAGTTATGTAAACATATTGTTTGTATCATAGGTTGATGAGGCACAGTACAGTGACTCAAAATAAGTAATACTCTATTATAGAAATTGTCACAAAACAACACCCCAGGGTATTGAATATATGCATACAGTTGGATAATGTGTCTATGAACCACAGTACAGTGACTTTTTCCTTAAATATGATAATGTTTTAATAATCTTAATACAAAATATCAGGTCTTTTAATAAACATTGAGTTATGTAAACATATTGTTTGTATCATAGGTTGATGAGGCACAGTACAGTGACTCAAAATAAGTAATACTCTATTATAGAAATTGTCACAAAACAACACCCCAGGGTATTGAATATATGCATACAGTTGGATAATGTGTCTATGAACCACAGTACAGTGACTTTTTCCTTAAATATGATAATGTTTTAATAATCTTAATACAAAATATCAGGTCTTTTAATAAACATTGAGTTATGTAGGGGAGAGGCAGGTTAGTTGAGACGTTTTTCAGAAAAGCTCGCCTCCAAGCTAAACGGACGATGATATTCGAATGACGAATAGTCATGTGCATGGGGAAATACATTGTTCAAATACATGGAGAAACTTGACTTTCTCTGTAGGATAGTTTTTACCCCAGATGTCGTCAAAGTAGGTCATGTCAAACGTATCAACTAACCCACCTGGTAAGGTTAGTTGATACACCCAGGCAGGTTAGTTGATACACCAAACCCTGATGGACAATGCAAAGAAAAAGTCACATAATTCCGCCTTGGCAGGATACTATAAAACCATACGCCTTCACCGATCTGCTTTTTGTTCCCATGGATGCATATCTGCAACCATTGTGAGTCAGATCTGATGGTCGACCTGTTGGGAGGGGGATATCTCATGATTATTTCAACCTAAGATTCATCTATAGAGCTTTTTCATGTAAACTACTGAGTAACATCTAGCATTATGATTGTACTTATAGGTCAGGGTTGTTATTTTGTCCAGGCCAGCCTACAAAACCTAACCAATCTGCTGTATCAACAAACCCATCCACTCGATTATGTCAGAAAACAGCAGGTCTCTGGACCACAGGTTAACCTAGGTCATCTTTGATGGCTAATAAATAAGCCTTTTCACACACCTTATCCGTATACTAAGTTACTCTGAATCATCCTTCACTATAGCAAAAGAAAAAAAAATGCAAGATTTCAGCACAAATTTACTCGGAACAGCGATTTTTTAATTTTTTGACTTTTCTCCTAAATCTTGATTCTGATTCTACATTGACCAAGATGAGAAGATGTGTTTTTTTATTCTGCTTCTTAAAAATGCAAACGCTTTCTCAAATGATCATTTCTATGACCAGGAGGTGGGGCGTATCAACTAACCTTGCGTATCAACTAACCTGCCTCTCCCCTAAACATATTGTTTGTATCATAGGTTGATGAGGCACAGTACAGTGACTCAAAATAAGTAATACTCTATTATAGAAATTGTCACAAAACAACACCCCAGGGTATTGAATATATGTATACAGTTGGATAATGTGTCTATGAACCACAGTACAGTGACTTTTTCCTTAAATATGATAATGTTTTAATAATCTTAATACAAAATATCAGGTCTTTTAATAAACATTGAGTTATGTAAACATATTGTTTGTATCATAGGTTGATGAGGCACAGTACAGTGACTCAAAATAAGTAATACTCTATTATAGAAATTGTCACAAAACAACACCCCAGGGTATTGAATATATGCATACAGTTGGATAATGTGTCTATGAACCACAGTACAGTGACTTTTTCCTTAAATATGATAATGTTTTAATAATCTTAATACAAAATATCAGGTCTTTTAATAAACATTGAGTTATGTAAACATATTGTTTGTATCATAGGTTGATGAGGCACAGTACAGTGACTCAAAATAAGTAATACTCTATTATAGAAATTGTCACAAAACAACACCCCAGGGTATTGAATATATGCATACAGTTGGATAATGCGTCTATGAACCACAGTACAGTGGCTTTTTCATTAAATATGATAATGTTTTAATAATCTTAATACAAAACATCAGGTCTTTGAATAAATATTGAGTTATGTAAACATATTGTTTGTATCATAGGTTGATGAGGCACAGTACAGTGACTCAAAATAAGTAATAATCTATTATAGAAATTGTCACAAAACAAAACCTCAGGGTATTGAATATATGCATACAGTTGGATAATGTGTCTATGAACCACAGTACAGTGGCTTTTTCCTTAAATATGATAATATTTTAATAATCTTAATACAAAATATCAGGTCTTTGAATAAACATTGAGTTATATAAACATATTGCTTGTATCATAGGTTGATGAGGCACAGTACAGTGACTCAAAATAAGGAATAATCTATAAAAGAAATTGTCACAAAACAACACCTCAGGGTATTAAATATATGCATACAGTTGGATAATGTGTAGACCTTTGAACCACAGTACAGTGACTTTTGGACAGCATCATTAAGACAATAATATGTGCATGTGCATGTGAATAATCTTAATACAATATTCCACAGTCTGCTGGAACAGGCCATGTAAATGAGCACAAGCAGCAAGCAAATGAGCATGATATGGCAGAAAAAATAGTTTTCTTTCATACTGTGGGAATCTTAGATTAATAAAAATAACATTAGATAACAAAATGAATGTTTATACTTTTAAGTTACCAGCACCTCTGCGCGCTTGAAATAGATAATAATTATGCTCTTCATTATCAGATAAAAACCATGTGATTACCAATTGCATATTTACCCTAGTTTATCACGTTAATAATCTGAAAATAACCTCACAATCATATTTTGACAATTTTGTCAGGTTGGTAGTTTTCAAACTATGACCTATGCCAAGTGCTGTAACCTGCTTAGATATTATTAATGCCAAGTTTGAAAACATTATGATTTATTAACAAACAATTGTTTCTTTTTCAATAATGAGGAAAATCAGCGAATGTATCTTCATCATGCAACATTTGCTCCTGGGATCAGTGAAAGTCATGGTATGTTCCTTGATTGATTTGCATGTATATCACAGTGTAAGACAGTGATAAGAGCTTAATTCAGTAACCATCTATTGCTGTTCAGTCTTTTTTTTTTAGTATAGTGATGAGGTTGATAAGTCAAAATCTACAACATGTACATGGGGCTTTCAAATGTTATGTCCAACAAATCATTAATATTTGGTAGATTTGGCAAATTGACATGGAGACCTGAAACTTGGGTCTTTTTAATTTTAGGTAATCAGCAATTTATCCACAAAAAATTGTGCCATAGAAATAAAAAACAAATTGTTGATTAGTTTCCATGGAAACCAGAAGTCGATGAAATGCGGCCATGACCATGACTGCTTTTTTAAAAGTTGAGCTAGGAGGGTGGGATTTGGTTTCCACATGTTTTGACACTTAAGGAGTAACATCCTATTGAAGCTGGATACATCTTATCTATTATTCACTTTTCTCGGCCAACTAGCCAGGTGGGGTCATAATATCTCCTAGCCAGCTGCCGTATGTACAACATTTGCTACCCAGCTACATCACTGTAGCCAGCTGGCTAGCAAAAATAACCAGCTGGTATGTTGCCAGCTGGGAGATGCTTTTATCTTCAAACTAACCAGCTGGGTGTACTTTATGGGAGATGCATGGAAATGCTAATTAAAGCCTGATTTATCTTTCCGCTACCAATTACCTGTACCTCATTTTATAACCTTGTAAGGATGTCTTTGTCTTCCTTAGTCCACCTTAATTGCAAGGTATATCTTTGGATAATAAGAAATAATCTATAACGTTTCCATTTTTGTGTCCGAGAGCAGGGTCTCGGGCCCTTTGTCGTCATCAATGGGATTGTCATATCAAAGTTGGTGTGGATCGAAAAGCATTTCACAGATTCAAGAACAACCCAAAGTTATGATGCCATTATGATGCCCAGTGTTTGCACTTTTGCACTAGATGCCCTGGCTTTAATCGTATGTCTCACTGCTCTAAATAGTTAACTTTAATCCCCCAAATTCCTCCTTGCTCAGCAGACGATTTCTGAGAAGCATCTTCATCTTCTTCCCTTTGGCCCTTCCGCCCTGAGACAAAGTGGGGTGCAACACAACCTGAGATTTATACCTCAGCCAATTACTAAAGATAGACAGATAGACACATAGACACATAGATAGACAGATAGATAGATTGATAGGTAGATTCATAGATCTATAGATAGAATGCAACTTTTAACAATTTATAGAGATGTGTTAATGTAATGATCATATCCCATTGAGTTATAAGGGTTATTAAATTGCTCGAGGACACGGTGCATGCATTGCATGCTATTTTTAAAATTTATTGAGGAAATGAATATATATCTTTCTGGTTGTACAAACACTCGTGTACATCTCATATGTTTTGATTTTGTCTGAATTTTCCTCAAGATGGCAGCAGTTGCAAGACCACAAACATCTGTTGGACCAGTGGCAGTCTGGGGCAAGTAACTGTGCAAGGAGGGTGGCTCAATTAGACAATATGTTTCGCGATTTTATCAACCAATAACTTTGACTTTAATTTTTTTTTTTAACTTATCTATCTATCCTGTGCTATCTAGTGCAATGCAAATAATCTATTGTTCACATACAATATTATACAGGTCTATTGCCATAGAAATTCCATATTGTGTTGGTCCAGATAATATAAAATTGAAAATTTGAAGAGAAAATATTATTTTTTTGCTTTAAATAGGCCTATTGCTTTTAACAGAAATGTCTAACCCTAAATACAAAGGTGGTAATGAAATTTTACTCCTGGGGGGGGATTTAGTCATGTTTTTAGATGGAGGTTAGTCTAAAAAATAGACAGAAGCTAATTATAGAAGAAATAGAAGAGGAAGACATTTAAAGGGACGAGAGTACATTTACCATTTTAAGGAATAGGCCTAATATATTATATATATATTTAATTGAATTTTCATTCTGAAAGCAAAACTTTATTTGTATTATCAGTTAGCGCCAGTGTCCAGTTTTATTTACAACAAATATATTATTTTTGCTTCAGGAATGGTGATTATTTTTCTCTGTCAGTTAAATTAGCAAAATGTAAATATGAACTCTTTCATGCTTACCTCTATAAAGTAATTTTATTGAAATTTTTTTTTTTTCAACTTTTGTAATGAATAATTTGTGAGATGGAGTGATTGTTGCCAAGAGGGCTGTGGGCTCAGGCCTATACATTCAGGTGAGGAAATACATCTCTGCAAGCCACAGTTATAAGTATCCTACACTATTATAAAGGCCTGGAGTAACTGGCTCTATGTATATCAGTGTTGTGAGGGTGGTCAGCTTTTACAGTTGTGGGGCTTCTCATAGATATGGGCCCTTTAAGTCTTTATCTTAACAAGCTTATCAAATTTAATTGCTGTAATCTCATGTGGCATTAGCTTCTGTATGACATGGCCAACCACATTGTTTATCTTGCTAATTGACCATGACAACGCAACTGATTTCAATGCCATACCTGTTGTTGCACAATGGTATTTAACACTGCACTCCTGGAATTAGACTCACAAAAAATTACAGATTGTGCTGCTGATAAGAACTGGGGGGGGGGTGCAGGGTGAAAAGTAATTACCATGGGTCCTATCTCCTATATTAAATGGCCTTTAATCTTGTTAGTGGTCAACAAAACTGCAGGATGCAGTGTCACTTTCTAGCCTGCCAAGTACCCCCTTAGCACAGGAAAGGTTATAGAGAAATGTACAGAATCAGGATTTCAAAGTTATTCAACATTCCCCAAATAAATAAGGCCAGTTTTGAGAAAGATAAAATAAAAAGCCTTGACCTTGTGTGGTGACCAGTTGATAGCTGTCCTGTTGACCACAACTGTATGGGATGCTGCAAACATATAAGGACATCAAGGAGATAAACACCTCCATGGGGCAATCACACCAATTAACCTCCCTTCCTTGGCCACTAATGACCCTTTTCTGAGTCTATTCCCTTCATCTTCTTCCCTTCTTCTTCATCCTTCTTCTTCCTCCCTTCATCTTCCTCCTCCCCTTCTTCTTCCTCTTGTTCTCCCTTCCTTCTTCTTCCCCCTCTTCTTCCTCCCCTTCTTCTTCCTCCATTCTTCTTCCTCTCTTTTTCTTCCTTCTTCTTCCTCTAGAGCTTCTTCTCCCTCCCTTTCTTCTTCCTCCCCTTCTTCATCCTCCCTTCTTCTTCCTCCCTTCTTCTTCCTCCTTATTCTTCCTTTGTCCTTCTTCCTCCCTTCTTCTTCCTCCCCATCATCTTCCTGCCCTTCTACTTCATCCATTCTTCTTCCTCCCCTTCATTTTCCTCTTCTTCCTTCCTTCTTCTTCCTTCTCCTTCTTCCCTGCTTCTTCTTCCCCTTCATCTTCCTCCTTTTCTTCTTCGTTCCTTCCTCTTCTTCCACCCTTTTTTGTTCTCTTCTTCTTCTTCTTCTTCTTCTTCTTCATCCTCTTTTTCATCCTCCTTTTCTTCCTCCTCCTTTTCTTCCTCCATTTCTTTCTCCTATCTTCTTCCTCCTTCTTCCTCCTTCTTCCTCCTTCTTCCTCCTTCTTCCTCCTTCTTCCTCCTTCTTCCTCCTTCTTCCTCCTTCTTCCTCCCTCCTCATTCTTCTTCCCTCTTCTTTTCCCCCTTCATCTTCCCCTTCTTCTTCCTTCCTTCTTCCTACTTCCTTCTTCTTCCAAAATTTCGCAAAGATTTTTGTAATTTTCTCAGATGATTGTGATGAGGGCTTCAGGCTTATTTCCCCTTGTTAAACTGAAGTCATTTTGATAAATGTCTAGGGTACATAGAGTGGCAACATATTCAGGTACTATAAGGGTGGTTGAAAAAGAACGAAATAGTAGTTTACAGAAAGTCTGGTAAGTTATTAATATTTAAATATTGTCTGTTTTTTTTTAAAATGAGTTTAAAACAGGGCAATCACTGAATAAAGAAATGAAGTAATTCCATATTTTTTTCCATATCTAACAATCTTAATTTCTCATTTGTCTTGATTCATTTCCTTCCTTCCTTCCTTCCTTCAATTTTCCTATTAGTGGCCAAGGAACAGGGTTGGGGGTGATTTCCCCCATATGTTGTCAGCACGACAGGAATCAACTTGTCACCCAACAAGGCCAAGGCATCTTTCCATATTTTGACTGGCTAAAACTGGCATTATTTAGTTTGGGGTATTTTGAACGATTGATAAATCTATTTAAAAGTTCAGGAAGCCAGAAAAGCACCATTGCTTATCAAACTTGCACCTTAGAACAACATAGATAATCCCTGTGAAAACTTATGCACACATGACATCCCTGAAGCATAATTTGTTGCTTTTCTACCATTTGGAGACAATTTTTAAGAGTGCCTCTCAGACCAGTGTATATCCAAACAAACAGAATCTGCTGCATTTGAATTACATCTGACTTGAAAAATGCTTACTGTAGATCTACACGTGGTTTTATTGACCAAGATGGCATAAATTATAATTGAATCAAATAATCAGTCCATAGAGGGTAGAAATAGGCGGATTAGGGGGCCCCCCTTTCATCGGATAAATGTACCCTTCATATTGCTATTTGGGAAAAAATTAGTTCGAGAGACTCCAATGTTAAATATATTGCCACTTCCCCCTTTTGAAAAATCATGGATCCGCCCCTGGTAGATAGCATCTATAGGCAATCACAGTCCTATGCTATCCAATCCTATCCCATCTACAGTTTCACTTTGTCAAGATCTTTTATGAATGCAAGAGATCAGCTTAGGTCTAAGTGAAAACGTGTTTTTGTAATAAAATATAATTTAAAAACAATTATTAATCATAATATACCAATTATTAGTAACAGATTATCATTATGAAGATAACTTTGTCAATAAAATAGGACATTCAAGTTCCCAGAATTTGGCAGAAATGGTTGGTGCAACTTGGTGGTATATGTATGACAACATTTTAAAGACCATAATGGAATATTGGAAGTCGGTCTGAGTGCGGAGTTTTTTTTTCTTAAATTCACACAATAATATTTCGTTTAATAGCCTAAAATAATGAGTAAAACAAATATGTTTAATGGAGAGTTTTTACTTTTTCTTAGGCTTTAGCTGATATTCTAGAATTATGTGTTACAATCATCTTACATTCACAGGAAAAAACTGACATGTATGTCTCAGAAAGTGCAATATCATAAGACTGACAGATCCTCTGCAACTTTGGATCCCTAAATTTTGATACATGGACCAAGAATGGGTTCCAGGCAGACTAGAAAGTGGCACTACATCCCACATTTTTGTTGACCATTAACAAGATTAAGGGCCATATATATAGCAGATTGGACTGTTGCTAATTACTTTTCACTCTCCACCCCCTGTTCTTATCAGCAGCACATTTTTTTTTTCAATTCAATTTAATCTGTGCTGTTTTCTGAGTCTAGTTCTCTAGTAGCTGTCATGGTTCCAGGACTTCGATGAAAATAAAAAGTAACCAATAATCTGTGATACTAGGAAATTAATCCAAGCATAGCAGTTCTTATAAATAAGTTTTGTTCTATATTGGTGCATGGCAGGTATTGGTGCTTCAATTTGTTTGATTCCAATATCTGTATTCATCAATGTAACCTTTATTATAGATTTATATCACATTTTTGGAAGGCTGTAAAAGAAATTGGATTTGAGAGTGAACCAAATGAAACCTGCTTATATTCATCAAACCTGTCACTTCCACCTTTTACAATGTCCAACAGGCCAGTAGTACATAACGAAAGAATATGCTTTGAATTTACAGTGACTCTAAAAGTTGGACTTCCAGAGGAAAATTCATTTCTTTTTGGAATTCTGACATGTTTGGTGAAAATCAGTCCTTGTATTTATCTTTATTTCCTGTGTGTGAAGCATGCAAACATCCCTATAATTAATTGTCAACTTCCCTAACTGGGAATCTGTCATTATACTCTCCCTGAGTGCTGTTAACTTGTGGTAAGATGTTCTCCCCAAATACAGCTCACAAAACAGCTCACATGGGATTTCATCCAGGTCTCTGAGGCAAGCAGTGAGTTGATACCAGATGTGAATGATTAGCTATAAGGAGCACCATTTTTATCTGCAATGTATCAGTAAAATTATGAGGAGCCCCCTGTAAGGCAGGAGTTCTTATCATTAATTAGGTGTATAGTGATGATAAGGATATACAGACAGTGCATTTGGATAGTGCAAGAGGTCATGCAGGTCATGCAGGTCATGACCTCACTTAGTGCTCAGGAATTAGCAGTATCATTATCTATCTATCTATCTATCCATCCCATCCATTGGCTGGTGGGGGGGGGGGTTAGCTTGTGGGGAAAGCCTTGGGTGTAAAATGTTTGATAGGTGTGGACTTTATAAACATTAATATATTTTATGTTTAGTAATCTTTCACATACTTCCATTAGTTTTTCAAAGCAGTAATATTATCATTGAGGTTTTTCTGAATCATATTAAACCACCGCTTCAACAATATATGACATCATAACCAAATTGTGGCTGATATCCACAATATTTTGTTTCATTTATCCGTCCTCAACATTTATCAATAGCTTACTCATATTTCTGACAACAACTACATGATGCAACAAGAAAATCTGGCAGTGCCCTGGCTGAGGGGGGGGGGGCAGATCTGGCCAGAAAACACATCCGGGAGTGACCCATGGGATTTTGGATGTTTTGAGAACTTCCTGTAAGCCCACAAGTATTACAGCTAATTACCAAGTAGATGGGCTGAATACAAACCAAAACCGAGTAAAGATAATAACAAGAAAATTTTTTCAAAAAAAAATAGAGGCGATTTTTAAAGCAAATTCAGCTTGTTCCACATATTTCATCCCATCTACATTTAATTTCGGCCCGATCCCGCAAAAGCGTCCTGTTCCGCAGCTGCACATCCGCGTTTTACTACGAAATCCCGCAGCCCGCCGTTCCGCGAATTAGGCCCGTCCGCATTTTACTACGACGCTGGCCACCCGTTCTGATGACGAAGTTTCACAGACTGAAATTCAGAATCTTGGAAAAGCCTCCTGTCGGGAGGCCTGTGGCCATCTATACAGAGGCGAGTGGCTATATATAGAATCACTAAGACTATATCAGCGATGGGCTGATGCATCGCCTCTAAAAAATCTAACAGATTATTACAAGTGTCTCTTCAATTATAGTCGAAACGAACAGAATGAAGTTGTCCTGGGAAGAATGATACTAAGTCACAAGATAAAATATTGGCTCTTTGCAATTAAGTTATAGCCCTGCATCATGTTTAACAAAAGTATGCACCCATTAACTGTTAAAAATAGCATTTAACTTTTTAAGCTAATTTATAAATATGATAGTACTATTGAAGTGCCAGCCTCATAAATGATCAGTGTTTGATTGCTATTTAGGAGTGTAATATGAGTGTCACTTATTGTTACATTGCACTCTGATGTCTGTTGGTGCAAATAATAATTTTCACGTCTTGACTACATAATACGTCACCTGACAATGTTCCAGAAACACCCACAACCACAAACCTTCATCATTGCTGATAAATAAAGGAATAAAGAAGGAACCAAAGAAAGAAAGAAAAGAAGGAAACAAGGTCCTAAAAAAAAAGAAAGAAAGAAGAAAAAAATAAGGAATAAAGAAAAAAGAAAGATAGAAAGAAAGAAAGAAAGAAGGAAATAAGGAATAAAGAAAAAAGAAAGATAGAAAGAAAGAAAGAAAGAAAGAAGGAACAATAGAAAGAAAAAAAAGGACAGATAGATGGACATTTAGATAGACAACTGGATAGAGAGCTACACAGATGGACAAACGGATAGACAGATAGCTAAACTAGATTAACAGATAGACAGACAGATAGATAGCCAAATAGACAGATAGGCAGCCCGATAGATATAAAACAGATTGTCGAGTTGGTTTTGTTTTACTTTATATACTCAATATTGTCAAAGTCACAGTAACAAATGTAAATTATTGAAATATGCTGATGACACTGTCATATGGGTTTATTGAACAAAAAATCATTAGATGAAGATTGTATTGAATATTTTAACGAAGTACTACAGTTTCACAATTGGTGCAATTCAAATTTTCTGAATTTAAATGTAACTAAAACCAAAGAATTAATTGTGAACTTTGGAAAAGACAAACGTATTGGTGTTCCTGTCTTAATTGATAACAAAGAAGTCGAGGTTGTTAATTCGTATGATTTTTAGTACCCCACCCCTAGGTTTCATGCGTATTTTAGGTACCCCCCCCCCCCTCGACACATAAACGAATACACACATATTTAGTGTTATACATGGTCACGCGGTACAGATTAGCGCAATTTCGCGGACTTTTGCGCGTAAAAAAGAGCGAATAAAGTTAGTTTATGCGGGTTTATAAAAAATTGTCTTTGTTAAAATTTATTACCCCCCCTTGGAAGTGTTGTCAAAAATTAATACCCCCTCCTTGAAACACGTGTGAAAAGTTAGTACCCCCTCGGGCAAAACTCCCACCCCCCCCAGTCATAAATTCTGAACGGTCCCCTCCAAAAATGAAAAATCTACACCCCTGAGCCAGACAGATCAGTCTACTGGAACTGGCCATGTAAACAACCTCAAGCAGCATGCAAATGAGCATGATATGGCAAAACAAAATTGTTTTCTTTCATACTGTGGGAATCTTAAATTAATAACAATAAAATTGACCCAAGCCACACGAAATGGCTCCCCTGTGAGAGAGTGGGCAATATATTATTTCTATTTATCTATCTATCTATCTATCTATCTATCTATCTATCTATCTATCTATCTATCTATCTATCTATCTATCTATCTATCTATCTAATAGTATCTATCTATCTATCTATCTATCTATCTATCTAATGGCTATATATCTATCTAATGGCTATCTATCTATCCATCCATGTATCTATATCTATCTCTCTATGTATGTATGCATGTATTATATGTATCAACAGATTCATCGTCCATGTATATATTGTATATATAAAAATGAAAAGACAGGGAAGATCAAATGGATGATTAAATGCATAATTTTTTAGAGTGTTATTCGGCCAGTATATTTTTCCTTAGTTATATGAACTCCCTTTGCAGGGAAAGGTAACTGATGTAGGCCTACATTTACATTCAGGCATAGGTGTCATGATATTTATCATGTGTCAGCAATAAGCAGTGTAACAGTAAACTCATAGATAAGCAGTAAAATCGCACCTAAAACAGTACATTAATTCAGAGGAATATAATGTGAAACCATAGAGTTAGAAAATTATAGGTCCATGATTAAACATAAAAAGATTCATAAATTGACGTTGAAGCCTGTCTTAAAAGGCAAATGTGGATATTGAAGGAAAAAAAGCCCAATGACAAGGGCATTATAATTTGTTAGAATGGTTCTTTTGTCAAATCGCGATTGCCATCAATGTCCTATTGGCTTAATTGCTTGCATGCTGCAAAGCATATGTGCACATTTCAATCCAATTAAACAAAGCAGCAACTGAAGGCAGATATATAGCCTAATAATATCATGGAAGAAAAGAAATTGCCATTAATTGAGTAAGACAGATATTACACAGACAGAAAATCAAAATCGTTATAAATTGCAGTTTGGTTGCCGTGAATTGAGTATTACGAAACGGCGCGAAATGCTGGATCTGCTGGATCACAAAGAACTGTTCAGCTAAGGCCGGAAGTATGATCACGAAGGGAATGGCTTGCTTGGCGAGATTGTTCTATCAATCTTTGGGCATTTAAATCGAAGGGAAAAGTTTACAAGGAATTCATAATGATGTGAGTTCATCAGAAAGACGTGTATGAAAAAAGGGGGAATGTGTATAATAGATGGGGTGAGGATTGTCAGGGGATATATACATCTTAGACAACGTATCACAGTGAAGGCAGCCAGAGGCAGAACCAGATTGGGGGAGGGGGCTGAAATGGGCATTGTGTGAAAAGAGAAATTGGGGTGTTATGGGCGAGTTGGTTTTGTGGATATGGCAAGTTATATGTTTTTGAGGCATATGGGAGTGTTTGAAATGGGAAGGAGGAGAAAATTTTGTGATTTTGATGGCATCGGAACTGGTACCCCAAGTGGTTAATGTGCCACTGGCATTACAGTCTTATTTAGATAGATAGATATCAAGTAATAAGTACAGTTCAACCCAAAATAAAGTGTGACTCCCACAGCAGGAAGGAAGAATCAGCCACCGCCACTACCGTATGGAGTGACATCATCCCAACTTATTCTGGCTTGTAATAATTATAAGGATAAGTTGGGCGACTGCCTTTGTCATATATCCATTGTCGAATCATAAATTCTATATCAATATTTATGCCGTAACTTTCTGTAATCAATCTCTCTTGAGTCTTTTCCCAAGCTTGAGGGTAGCATCAGTTAACAAACACTGCGTTCCCAATTATTATGCAACCATGCTTTCTAATGATATCTAAAAAAGAAATAACCCTATTAGAATATCCTTTACACATAATGATAAATGTGTCATGGAGTAAATATACTTTCAGTTCTATATATATAGCATAACTCCTAATTGAAACTAGTTGATTCTATATAAATAAATGATTCTATAAATTATTTTGCTATTATAAACAAAGCATGTACATGTAAAGCCATTTGCTTGTCACTAAATGTCAGACCCCTGCCTCATAGGCTTTGGCCCCATGGGCCTCGGTCCCCTTACTGCACTTCAAAATTGTTATCTCTTTAGTGTCCTATTCTGCTTATAAATCCCTTACTTGCTTCTCCCAATTTAATGTTTTTGTTTGTTAAATTACATGCTAATGAAGGACATTTCTGTTTTTTAATAACACATACTAAGAATAAAAGAAAAAGGAACTTATGAATGGAATAAACAGAGAAGGTTTTTGGTATATTGCAAGAGATCACAAACATATTATCAATGAAACATAATCAAATTTTTAACACATAAACTGTAAATTGTACATTGAGAAAATTTCCTTCTGTCTTTGTATAGATCAAAATTCCATATTTATTTATAAACTTTTAAAAATTCTTAATGGAAAGCCAAGCAAAATATAGGACTATTTATATTCCTCTAGATGAAATGTTGCTCAGCATTGCCTCAGAGTGAGAGGGGTGCACACTTGACTCTAAGAATATCCACTGGATATTCTTAGCTTGACTGTTAAGCAGGGAGGAGGGGGGGAGGTGGGGATGTTACTAATTAGAGATTGTTTGGACCACAAGAAGCATGGCCAAGTAAACAACCCATGATTGGACAGCCCTCTCCGGCCAGCATTTTGGAGGGAAAATTGGAGCGGGAAAATTGACAGCTTATCACTGGAGGTGGCCATTCTCTCATTGCCTCTGAATTGGAACAGTCAACTGAACAGTGAAACTTTCTTGGACAGTTTTCTTTGGATATTGGCTTTAGGTAGAAGGGCAGACAGTAGTCAAAGGTAAGTTAATTATGAATTGTCACTATTTATAAATGCTCCCTTGCTTGCTCCCTTGCTTGCTTCCTTGCTTGCTTCCTTGCACTCCCTTGCTTGCTCCCTTGCGCTTGCTCCCTTGCTCGCTTCCTTGCACTCCCTTGCTAGTTTCCTTGCTTGCTTCCTTGCACTCCCTTGCTTGCTCCCTTGTTTGCTCCCTTTCTTGCTTCCTTGCACTCCCTTGCTAGCTTCCTTGCACTCTCCTGTTTGCTTCCTTGCACTCTCCTGTTTGCTTCCTTGCACTCCCTTGCTTGTTTCCTTGCACTCCCTTGCTTGCTCCCTTGCTTGCTCCCTTTCTTGCTTCCTTGCACTCCCTTGCCAGCTTCCTTCCTTGCTTCCTTGCACTCTCCTGTTTGCGTAAGATGAAAAGTCAAAGTGTGCAAGTAATTTTTGTGCTGACTGTATTGCATGTATAATTTCTATATGATATTCATGAATTCTTCAGGAGGGGACTTCTTTCTTTTTTTCTCTTTTTTAATCAAACTTTCACATGTGGAAATGGGAAAAATTGACAGGGCCCTTTGGCTGCTTAATGCTCTGATAACCCAAGGCCCTAATTACCTTATTCTAATCATATTTTTAGATTATGCCATTTTGATATTTTGTGACACTTGTATTTCAGTGTAGTGATAGAATTTCAGGGGAATGCAATGGGCTGTAATCAAAGCTAATTACCCCTTCTTGCTATCAGTGACCTCCCAGGTCCAGCCACTTGCTCAAGAACAGCCAAGCTGTAAGCATCTTCTTCAAAAATTCCCACTCACCTCTCCCCTTTGCTTAATGAGGTGTAGCCATCTTAGTCTAGGTAGTGGGAGACTTTAATTTTAAATATTTTTTGCTTATCTTTGATGCAGTAATCAGTTCTCTGTTCAGTGTTGGTCTTATCTCCACTCTGGAGTCTCTTAATTTCTATGCTTGTATGCTTGAATGTCTTTGTACTCTTTTGGTACTGTATGCTATACTATTGTATGTATGTTGTGTATTTGATGCCTATGCTTATCAGAGTATTAAAGTCTCCTTTTTTGGCACACTTTGGGTTTTGTCAATTTACAAGTTTTTGGAGTATCAAGTTTTAGAGTATGCACCCCATTACCTTAGTCTCACATGCCAGAGTTCACAAATCCTGATATTGTGGATATCAACTCCTTTGATTTCCACAATCTGACTAATTATCTTCTTTAATCTATAACAACCAAATCATCACAGCATTACTGCATCTAAATTTATGAATGGGAGGGCACTACCTCTGGCATATTTATCATTAATCACTGATTATTGTCACATCTCCTTGCCTAACTCCCATAAAGAAGATTGACAGAGATAGCTTGTTGCACTCAACTGACCTTCTGTAGGGTGGGAATATCTCAATAAGGGGATGAAAAGGTCAGGGGGGGGGGGGGGGGCTTGGTTCTCCTTGCTCAGAACACATGATTATGGCAATTAATTATTATTAGGTTATAAAGAAAGATGGTGAATATGGTATGCATTTCCAGTGGCATCACCAGGATTTATTTCAGGGGAGGCATGGTGGGGCCAAGCTGTTCAACAATCAACATGGGGGGGGGCATGTGACTTGAAATGACTTATGCGACAACTGAGGGGGGCAGAGGGGGGCCTCCCCTGCCCTGCCCCCTATTGACACCACTGTGGATTTCCAATTTTCCAATACACCCTTCCAGCTTCAACAAAGTGTAATTTTAAATTCAGAATTCCACTAAGATATCTAGCTTTCCACATGCACCTTGTATAAAGTTTTCTAATTTCATTTCAGATACAGAGCAAGAAAACAGTGCTGAAAGATACATCAGAAAATGATACACCAAAATAGCATGGCACAGAGTCAAGAGCTAAGGTATTGGTCACTATTGCATTGCCACTTTAAATCAACTATAATTGAAGCGAGAAGAGATTACCTTTTTGGCCTCCTATGACCCACTAGATTTAGTATAAGTTGATGATACAAAGAAAATTCTGATATGTCGCAAATGAGTTATAAATATGTGTTTGATTATGCCAATGCTCTCTTCTGGAATGTACATTGCACCTACTGGCAGCTGTTTTAGTAACCACATCCTTATTATAATAATGCACTTGTAGAAATTCAAATCATTTCCTTAATAAGAATGTACTCTACTCACAAGTCAGCTTTCATGCTCTTTCCCCCAGAGCGCTTCATCAGCCTTGAATGAAGGGAATGATGGACATTAGGTGGTGTTCACAGTTTTAGTTGTTGTTGGTTCAATTTTAATATATATAATCTACCATCCTATTTACTCTTTGTGTATTTTCTTTCAGGTTAAAAAAAAGAAGGCAAAAGAAGCTCGTTCTTCAGCAAAGAAATTGCACAAGGACTAAGGTACGTTTTATTAAAATTCAAATGTATAATCGAAAGTAATGTAGAAATAATTGCATTCGCCAATCCTCATCCAAACTTTTTTCTTCTTCTCTTGCCATAATAATTATTTAACATCAGCAACTGAGATTTACCATTCTTGGCTGGCAGCTGAGGCAAATAAACTATAACCTTAAATTATGAATGTTGCGATCTGTCAGGTCCTCAGAACCAAATTATTTGGTCACTTATTGTGATCGGGCTACGTTATGGCTCATGGTTACACAGTGATCAGGCTTCTGTTCTGCCTTGTCCTCAGAACCAACTTTACATTATCACATTTGTGATCAGGCACCATGCCTAGTGGTTGTGGCAGTTACATTAGTCTGTGATCTGTTTTGTCCTCAAAACCAAATATATATTGTCACCACGAGTGATGGAGCCATGTAGCTAGTGGTTATGACAGTGAGCGATGTTACATTATTCATGTTTATACCAGTGTTTTTTTGGGACTAAACTTATTTGATGCATTATCTTTTTGATGTCTATGATTACTGGCAAGAGGAATAGAAAATGAAAAATCTAAAATAAGTAGTGATTGTTTAATGTTAATGTTGCGATCTGTCAGGTCCTCAGAACCAAATTATTTGGTCACTTATTGTGATCGGGCTACGTTATGGCTCATGGTTACACAGTGATCAGGCTTCTGTTCTGCCTTGTCCTCAGAACCAACTTTACATTATCACAATTGTGATCGGGCACCATGCCTAGTGGTTGTGGCAGTTACATTAGTCTGTGATCTGTTTTGTCCTCAAAACCAAATATATATTGTCACCACGAGTGATGGAGCCATGTAGCTAGTGGTTATGACAGTGAGCGATGTTACATTATTCATGTTTATACCAGTGTTTTTTTAGGACTTTACTTATTTGATGCATTATCTTTTTGATGTCTATAATTACTGGCAAGAGGAAGAGAAAATGAAAATTCTAAAATAAGTAGTGATTGTTTAATGTTAATGTTGCGATCTGTCAGGTCCTCAGAACCAAATTATTTGGTCACTTATTGTGATCGGGCTACGTTATGGCTCATGGTTACACAGTGATCAGGCTTCTGTTCTGCCTTGTCCTCAGAACCAACTTTACATTATCACAATTGTGATCGGGCACCATGCCTAGTGGTTGTGGCAGTTACATTAGTCTGTGATCTGTTTTGACCTCAAAACCAAATATATATTGTCACCACGAGTGATGGAGCCATGTAGCTAGTGGTTATGACAGTGAGCGATGTTACATTATTCATGTTTATACCAGTGTTTTTTTGGGACTAAACTTATTTGATGCATGATCTTTCTGATGTCTATAATTTCTGGCAAGAGGAATAGAAAATGAAAAATCTAAAATAAGTAGTGATTGTTTAATGTTAATGTTGCGATCTGTCAGGTCCTCAGAACCAAATTATTTGGTCACTTATTGTGATCGGGCTATGTTATGGCTCATGGTTACACAGTGATCAGGCTTCTGTTCTGCCTTGTCCTCAGAACCAACTTTACATTATCACAATTGTGATCGGGCACCATGCCTAGTGGTTGTGGCAGATACATTAGTCTGTGATCTGTTTTGTCCTCAAAACCAAATATATATTGTCACCACGAGTGATGGAGCCATGTAGCTAGTGGTTATGACAGTGAGCGATGTTACATTATTCATGTTTATACCAGTGTTTTTTTAGGACTTTACTTATTCGATGCATTATCTTTTTGATGTCTATAATTACTGGCAAGAGGAATAGAAAATGAAAATTCTAAAATAAGTAGTGATTGTTTAATGTTAATGTTGCGATCTGTCAGGTCCTCAGAACCAAATTATTTGGTCACTTATTGTGATCGGGCTACGTTATGGCTCATGGTTACACAGTGATCAGGCTTCTGTTCTGCCTTGTCCTCAGAACCAACTTTACATTATCACAATTGTGATCGGGCACCATGCCTAGTGGTTGTGGCAGTTACATTAGTCTGTGATCTGTTTTGTCCTCAAAACCAAATATATATTGTCACCACGAGTGATGGAGCCATGTAGCTAGTGGTTATGACAGTGAGCGATGTTACATTATTCATGTTTATACCAGTGTTTTTTTGGGACTAAACTTATTTGATGCATGATCTTTCTGATGTCTATAATTACTGGCAAGAGGAATAGAAAATGAAAAATCTAAAATAAGTAGTGATTGTTTAATGTTAATGTTGCGATCTGTCAGGTCCTCAGAACCAAATTGTTTGGTCACTTATTGTGATCGGGCTACGTTATGGCTCATGGTTACACAGTGATCAGGCTTCTGTTCTGCCTTGTCCTCAGAACCAACTTTACATTATCACAATTGTGATCGGGCACCATGCCTAGTGGTTGTGGCAGTTACATTAGTCTGTGATCTGTTTTGTCCTCAAAACCAAATATATATTGTCACCACGAGTGATGGAGCCATGTAGCTAGTGGTTATGACAGTGAGCGATGTTACATTATTCATGTTTATACCAGTGTTTTTTTGGGACTAAACTTATTTGATGCATGATCTTTCTGATGTCTATAATTTCTGGCAAGAGGAATAGAAAATGAAAAATCTAAAATAAGTAGTGATTGTTTAATGTTAATGTTGCGATCTGTCAGGTCCTCAGAACCAAATTATTTGGTCACTTATTGTGATCGGGCTATGTTATGGCTCATGGTTACACAGTGATCAGGCTTCTGTTCTGCCTTGTCCTCAGAACCAACTTTACATTATCACAATTGTGATCGGGCACCATGCCTAGTGGTTGTGGCAGATACATTAGTCTGTGATCTGTTTTGTCCTCAAAACCAAATATATATTGTCACCACGAGTGATGGAGCCATGTAGCTAGTGGTTATGACAGTGAGCGATGTTACATTATTCATGTTTATACCAGTGTTTTTTTGGGACTAAACTTATTTGATGCATGATCTTTCTGATGTCTATAATTTCTGGCAAGAGGAATAGAAAATGAAAATTCTAAAATAAGTAGTGATTGTTTAATGTTAATGTTGCGATCTGTCAGGTCCTCAGAACCAAATTATTTGGTCAATTATTGTGATCGGGCTATGTTATGGCTCATGGTTACACAGTGATCAGGCTTCTGTTCTGCCTTGTCCTCAGAACCAACTTTACATTATCACAATTGTGATCGGGCACCATGCCTAGTGGTTGTGGCAGTTACATTAGTCTGTGATCTGTTTTGTCCTCAAAACCAAATATATATTGTCACCACGAGTGATGGAGCCATGTAGCTAGTGGTTATGACAGTGAGCGATGTTACATTATTCATGTTTATACCAGTGTTTTTTTGGGACTAAACTTATTTGATGCATGATCTTTCTGATGTCTATAATTACTGGCAAGAGGAATAGAAAATGAAAAATCTAAAATAAGTAGTGATTGTTTAATGTTAATGTTGCGATCTGTCAGGTCCTCAGAACCAAATTATTTGGTCACTTATTGTGATCGGGCTACGTTATGGCTCATGGTTACACAGTGATCAGGCTTCTGTTCTGCCTTGTCCTCAGAACCAACTTTACATTATCACAATTGTGATCGGGCACCATGCCTAGTGGTTGTGGCAGTTACATTAGTCTGTGATCTGTTTTGTCCTCAAAACCAAATATATATTGTCACCACGAGTGATGGAGCCATGTAGCTAGTGGTTATGACAGTGAGCGATGTTACATTATTCATGTTTATACCAGTGTTTTTTTGGGACTAAACTTATTTGATGCATGATCTTTCTGATGTCTATAATTACTGGCAATCACCTATAGTGATTGGGCTACATTATAGCTCTTAGTTACACTTATGACAGTGACCAAAGTAATTTATCATATTTGTTAACTTTAGGAGAAGCATTATGCCCAATTTCATGCAAAACAATGAATAATGAGAAGTGGCTCAGTGAAACTCAAAATTTATAATAATCATTTATGTTTCTTGATCTAAAATTGCGGACAAAATTCATTTATGTTTGCCATGGATACACCAAAGTAAAGATCAATACATATTATGTTGTTTTGGGGTTGCAATAGTGTCATTAATCAAAACACGTTTATTGCAAGGATGTTATTTCATAGACCACTTTTGCCACCCATTCTGAAAAATGACTTCTAAAACCAAGTTTTGCCTGTACTTTTGGCTCTAATTTCTTGGGTCTTTGATTTTTCATTTACATTACAGTGCCACCTGTAAGTAAGTGAAACGCATGAAATGGTGCCATTGCATCAATGCTAAACATCCTCAGCAAAACTGCTTGTGGAAGCATGAATTCTCATCCAATGAGAGGAAAACATATTGGGTCATAAAGGCCGATATGTGAGTTATGTGGGATAACATGTGCGGCCAATATTCTTTGCTGTAGTCAGAGTTAGGTATGAGTCAAAGTCTTTGATAAGTAAGTGAACCACCATTCCCTATTAAATAACATTGGGCCTGTGTTTCACTTACTTATTTGAGACTTTGACCCATACCTAACTCCAACTACAGCAAAGAAAATTGGCCCCTAGTGTTATCACACATGCCTCACATATCAGCCTTTACGACCCAATATGTTTTTCTCTCATAGGATGAAAATTCATGCTTCACAAGCAGTTTTGCTGAGGATGTTTAGCATTGATGCCATGGCACCATTTCATGCGTTTCACTTACTTACAGGCGGCACTGTATAAATCAGGAAAGCAATGTAATGAACTGCTGTCCTTTCATATACATTTTCAAACAGCTACATAGCTACACCCATTAAAGTCCGCAATTTTAGATCAAGAAACATAAATGATAAATCCATTTTGAGCTTCTTTTTTTTTCTTTGAAAACGAAGAGCATGTTGTCGCCCATTCAAAGTTGTTGTCATTGTCATCCTAGCTAATGTCGGGTAAGTGTCAGAATTCCACTAAGGGTTATTACCCAGTGAGTGTGGATCAGGAAAATGTGGACAAATCCTAGATAGCTGCGAAAATGGTATTGAATGGTAAGAAACACAATTAATTGACCCATGTAAAGAACAATGTCTTGATGAGTCTTTACAAACGTACATGTGTACATTAGCGTTGAAGTTGACTTTTGGTCCTTGAGCCACTAGCTTTTTGCTAAATTTTTATTTCCTCTTTGTCTAACAGGAAATACACTCCATTACCATCAGCTGTTTTTGGCAACAAGGTATATTTTGAATTCACACTGGACTTCAGAATCACCGTATTGTATCATCGACTGTTCTTTATGATTTAGCATATTCCGGTGATGAATAGTACATACTAGTGAGATAAAGAAGCTGAATGTCAAATCAAATTAGGAAACCGACAATTCTTCACTGTCAGAAAATATAAACCATGAGGACAACTTCAAGGTGAATACAATATATCAGGACATTAAATTCATGCAAACACTTGTTTGTGAGGCATGGTCCTGTGACTTTTTGTCAAAATGAAAAAATTATGATAATATTTGAAAAAAATCTTTATAGAAAATGTCAACTATTTGAATAAATAATGGGTTGTGTATATATATCATTGTTTGTGTATAACAGGTTGATGAGGCACAGTACAGTGACTCAAAATAAGTAATTATCTATTATAGAAATTGTCACAAAACAACACCTCAGGGTACTAAATATATGCATACAGTTGGATAATGTGTCTATGAACCACAGTACAGTGACTTTTTCCTTAAATATGATAATGTTTTAATAATCTTAATACAAAATATCAGGTCTTTTAATAAACATTGAGTTATGTAAACATATTGTTTGTATCATAGGTTGATGAGGCACAGTACAGTGACTCAAAATAAGTAATTATCTATTATAGAAATTGTCACAAAACAACACCTCAGGGTACTAAATATATGCATACAGTTGGATAATGTGTCTATGAACCACAGTACAGTGACTTTTTCCTTAAATATGATAATGTTTTAATAATCTTAATACAAAATATCAGGTCTTTTAATAAACATTGAGTTATGTAAACATATTGTTTGTATCATAGGTTGATGAGGCACAGTACAGTGACTCAAAATAAGTAATACTCTATTATAGAAATTGTCACAAAACAACACCCCAGGGTATTGAATATATGCATACAGTTGGATAATGTGTCTATGAACCACAGTACAGTGACTTTTTCCTTAAATATGATAATGTTTTAATAATCTTAATACAAAATATCAGGTCTTTGAATAAACATTGAGTTATGTAAACATATTGTTTGTATCATAGGTTGATGAGGCACAGTACAGTGACTCAAAATAAGTAATTATCTATTATAGAAATTGTCACAAAACAACACCTCAGGGTACTAAATATATGCATACAGTTGGATAATGTGTCTATGAACCACAGTACAGTGACTTTTTCCTTAAATATGATAATGTTTTAATAATCTTAATACAAAATATCAGGTCTTTTAATAAACATTGAGTTATGTAAACATATTGTTTGTATCATAGGTTGATGAGGCACAGTACAGTGACTCAAAATAAGTAATACTCTATTATAGAAATTGTCACAAAACAACACCCCAGGGTATTGAATATATGCATACAGTTGGATAATGTGTCTATGAACCACAGTACAGTGACTTTTTCCTTAAATATGATAATGTTTTAATAATCTTAATACAAAATATCAGGTCTTTTAATACACATTGAGTTATGTAAACATATTGTTTGTATCATAGGTTGATGAGGCACAGTACAGTGACTCAAAATAAGTAATTATCTATTATAGAAATTGTCACAAAACAACACCTCAGGGTACTAAATATATGCATACAGTTGGATAATGTGTCTATGAACCACAGTACAGTGACTTTTTCCTTAAATATGATAATGTTTTAATAATCTTAATACAAAATATCAGGTCTTTTAATAAACATTGAGTTATGTAAACATATTGTTTGTATCATAGGTTGATGAGGCACAGTACAGTGACTCAAAATAAGTAATACTCTATTATAGAAATTGTCACAAAACAACACCCCAGGGTATTGAATATATGCATACAGTTGGATAATGTGTCTATGAACCACAGTACAGTGACTTTTTCCTTAAATATGATAATGTTTTAATAATCTTAATACAAAATATCAGGTCTTTGAATAAACATTGAGTTATGTAAACATATTGTTTGTATCATAGGTTGATGAGGCACAGTACAGTGACTCAAAATAAGTAATTATCTATTATAGAAATTGTCACAAAACAACACCTCAGGGTATTAAATATATGCATACAGTTGGATAATGCGTCTATGAACCACAGTACAGTGACTTTTTCCTTAAATATGATAATGTTTTAATAATCTTAATACAAAATATCAGGTCTTTTAATAAACATTGAGTTATGTAAACATATTGTTTGTATCATAGGTTGATGAGGCACAGTACAGTGACTCAAAATAAGTAATACTCTATTATAGAAATTGTCACAAAACAACACCCCAGGGTATTGAATATATGCATACAGTTGGATAATGTGTCTATGAACCACAGTACAGTGACTTTTTCCTTAAATATGATAATGTTTTAATAATCTTAATACAAAATATCAGGTCTTTTAATAAACATTGAGTTATGTAAACATATTGTTTGTATCATAGGTTGATGAGGCACAGTACAGTGACTCAAAATAAGTAATACTCTATTATAGAAATTGTCACAAAACAACACCCCAGGGTATTGAATATATGCATACAGTTGGATAATGTGTCTATGAACCACAGTACAGTGACTTTTTCCTTAAATATGATAATGTTTTAATAATCTTAATACAAAATATCAGGTCTTTTAATAAACATTGAGTTATGTAGGGGAGAGGCAGGTTAGTTGAGACGTTTTTCAGAAAAGCTCGCCTCCAAGCTAAACGGACGATGATATTCGAATGACGAATAGTCATGTGCATGGGGAAATACATTGTTCAAATACATGGAGAAACTTGACTTTCTCTGTTGGATAGTTTTTACCCCAGATGTCGTCAAAGTAGGTCATGTCAAACGTATCAACTAACCCACCTGGTAAGGTTAGTTGATACACCCAGGCAGGTTAGTTGATACACCAAACCCTGATGGACAATGCAAAGAAAAAGTCACATAATTCCGCCTTGGCAGGATACTATAAAACCATACGCCTTCACCGATCTGCTTTTTGTTCCCATGGATGCATATCTGCAACCATTGTGAGTCAGATCTGATGGTCGACCTGTTGGGAGGGGGATATCTCATGATTATTTCAACCTAAGATTCATCTATAGAGCTTTTTCATGTAAACTACTGAGTAACATCTAGCATTATGATTGTACTTATAGGTCAGGGTTGTTATTTTGTCCAGGCCAGCCTACAAAACCTAACCAATCTGCTGTATCAACAAACCCATCCACTCGATTATGTCAGAAAACAGCAGGTCTCTGGACCACAGGTTAACCTAGGTCATCTTTGATGGCTAATAAATAAGCCTTTTCACACACCTTATCCGTATACTAAGTTACTCTGAATCATCCTTCACTATAGCAAAAGAAAAAAAAATGCAAGATTTCAGCACAAATTTACTCGGAACAGCGATTTTTTAATTTTTTGACTTTTCTCCTAAATCTTGATTCTGATTCTACATTGACCAAGATGAGAAGATGTGTTTTTTTATTCTGCTTCTTAAAAATGCAAACGCTTTCTCAAATGATCATTTCTATGACCAGGAGGTGGGGCGTATCAACTAACCTTGCGTATCAACTAACCTGCCTCTCCCCTAAACATATTGTTTGTATCATAGGTTGATGAGGCACAGTACAGTGACTCAAAATAAGTAATACTCTATTATAGAAATTGTCACAAAACAACACCCCAGGGTATTGAATATATGTATACAGTTGGATAATGTGTCTATGAACCACAGTACAGTGACTTTTTCCTTAAATATGATAATGTTTTAATAATCTTAATACAAAATATCAGGTCTTTTAATAAACATTGAGTTATGTAAACATATTGTTTGTATCATAGGTTGATGAGGCACAGTACAGTGACTCAAAATAAGTAATACTCTATTATAGAAATTGTCACAAAACAACACCCCAGGGTATTGAATATATGCATACAGTTGGATAATGCGTCTATGAACCACAGTACAGTGGCTTTTTCATTAAATATGATAATGTTTTAATAATCTTAATACAAAACATCAGGTCTTTGAATAAATATTGAGTTATGTAAACATATTGTTTGTATCATAGGTTGATGAGGCACAGTACAGTGACTCAAAATAAGTAATAATCTATTATAGAAATTGTCACAAAACAAAACCTCAGGGTATTGAATATATGCATACAGTTGGATAATGTGTCTATGAACCACAGTACAGTGACTTTTTCCTTAAATATGATAATATTTTAATAATCTTAATACAAAATATCAGGTCTTTGAATAAACATTGAGTTATATAAACATATTGCTTGTATCATAGGTTGATGAGGCACAGTACAGTGACTCAAAATAAGGAATAATCTATAAAAGAAATTGTCACAAAACAACACCTCAGGGTATTAAATATATGCATACAGTTGGATAATGTGTAGACCTTTGAACCACAGTACAGTGACTTTTGGACAGCATCATTAAGACAATAATATGTGCATGTGCATGTGAATAATCTTAATACAATATTCCACAGTCTGCTGGAACAGGCCATGTAAATGAGCACAAGCAGCAAGCAAATGAGCATGATATGGCAGAAAAAATAGTTTTCTTTCATACTGTGGGAATCTTAGATTAATAAAAATAACATTAGATAACAAAATGAATGTTTATACTTTTAAGTTACCAGCACCTCTGCGCGCTTGAAATAGATAATAATTATGCTCTTCATTATCAGATAAAAACCATGTGATTACCAATTGCATATTTACCCTAGTTTATCACGTTAATAATCTGAAAATAACCTCACAATCATATTTTGACAATTTTGTCAGGTTGGTAGTTTTCAAACTATGACCTATGCCAAGTGCTGTAACCTGCTTAGATATTATTAATGCCAAGTTTGAAAACATTATGATTTATTAACAAACAATTGTTTCTTTTTCAATAATGAGGAAAATCAGCGAATGTATCTTCATCATGCAACATTGGTCCATGAAATATAATTTGCTCCTGGGATCAGTGAAAGTCATGGTATGTTCCTTGATTGATTTGCATGTATATCACAGTGTAAGACAGTGATAAGAGCTTAATTCAGTAACCATCTATTGCTGTTCAGTCTTTTTTTTTTAGTATAGTGATGAGGTTGATAAGTCAAAATTTACAACATGTACATGGGGCTTTCAAATGTTATGTCCAACAAATCATTAATATTTGGTAGATTTGGCAAATTGACATGGAGACCTGAAACTTGGGTCTTTTTAATTTTAGGTAATCAGCAATTTATCCACAAAAAATTGTGCCATAGAAATAAAAAACAAATTGTTGATTAGTTTCCATGGAAACCAGAAGTCGATGAAATGCGGCCCAGATTTTGTAGGACTCTCTTGCAATGAGTTTAATACTACTACAGTGTGGCTTACTGACTGACTAAATTGAAGTTTACAGACAATTCTTTAAAACACAATGGGCTAAGAATGGAAAATGATTTGCACAGGAAAAAATGATATTGTCTTCATATGTCAACCAGCTGGGGCTAATTGGATTTTGTTCATGAGGTTAGCAAATATTATTTTGATATGGATTGCAAAATGGCGAAAGAGGCTATCGGTAGTTATCTTCTTTAATTTGATCGCAAAAAATCTGTCTGACAGAGAATAACATTCTAAAACAAACATACAAAAAGACAGTATGCGTGTTAGAGCCATCGAAAGGTGGAACAAGCATTTTCAGAAGGAAAGAGAGACAAATTAGACAGCCTGAGAACTCCATAAATTGACCTCAACATGTAGATTACAAAGGATGTTGTTTTCTTAACAGATAAAAAGTATGAGGAAATGTTTGAAGTATCCAGTTGATTACTTTAGGGGAGTTATGAAATAATAATTCCTGTTTTGGATATGGATCCTGTTTTATATCTCTTGTCATAATTTGATCTTTTACAAGTTACATTGAGTTAGTGTCTATTTAAAAGCAACTCCGGGCCACATTACTTGTTATTTCCATGGAAATCAGTTACCATTTACTTTTAATTTTATGATATCAATTTTTTGAGATTATTTGTGAATTACCTCAATATTATCTGACCAAAAAATCATGTCCCTATCAAATACAGCTCAAGTTATGACAAGTTGGACAGAACTTGTGGAAAACCCCTCGCACAATTATATCATGCTGATAAGACTGCTTAAAAGAATGTCAGTAACTTGGCACTCTGTTTGTAACTCCTGTTTAAATTTTTTTAAACTAGTCTATATTATCCTGTACAATGTCTCATCCATATCTTTTAATAACTTGAATTTCCAGAAAGTCATTAGCCAGATGTAAAGAAAAAGAAGAGGAACAAGCCACTTGGCTCATTCAGGTAAGATATTCCAAATGTTTTGCTTGATATTTCCAACCAAAGTGGCTATAATACATAAACTAGAAAGTTTCTGGAAACATGGTTGGAGGAGTTTAATGCCTAGGGTTTAATGGTCCATACTACAGATAATCATAAATATGACATGAAATAATGGTGTTAACACAACTATTATATGAAATTCCTGAACGATATCACTCATCACTGAGCAGTTTACATATATTCCTGTTTAATTTTCATACAACTTGATGGGATATTGTGCATAAGCTATATTAGTCTAAAATTAAGGTTGCTTTCTGAGGTGCTAGACCAAGATAGGAAACATCCTAACTCATATAATATTATTCTACAGATATGTAAACAATCTGTCACAAAAAAAGAGATTAAATGACTGAAATTTTGCAGTAATGAAGTAAATACATGTTACACGGCTAAATCAACCTTTGGTCATATATTTTTTTCATGCATCTTGCATATTTAAATATTATTTGTTTTATTTCAGGAGAATGTGGCTGAAATGTGTGCGGAAGAGGAAAGAACCTGAGATGCTGTGGAATGAAAGGGTTATTCCTTGTTACCAGCAGAGGGAGAGTCATTCACATGTAATCTTTTGTATGAAGGTAAGTTGTACTAATTTGGGAGAAAAATAATTAATTAAATGCTACAGAAATATCTGCCAAGTGAGACAGTAGGCGGGGCACAGTGAGACGGGTAAGTCTGCCACCACAATTGTAAACCCTCTAGGCATGCAAAATAACTTTATCAATGGATATTCTAAAAACTGATATATCCCATCATTAAAAGTTGGTGAGGTGAGTTTCTAGTTCCATTTCTGTGCAATTCATGTCGGTGGACAAGTGTTTAACATATTTAACCTGCCGCACCTATTACTTTCTTATGCCTTGCTAATCAGAATCTTTCCTGATGTTTTCCGCTGGATATAACTCTCTAAAACAAGAGGTCCGTGACACTGACAGGCATCTCTTTTTCAATTGTGAATTATGAGTTACACCTTGCATTCAAGGTGTTTTTAGTCTATTCTGTGGTGTCTCACTGTGCATCGTCTCACTGTACCCCATACAGCATTCTTTATTAAATTTGAAAATTCCATGGAGACACATGCCTAAATCAGGGATTGCCAGCATAGCAAAATAAGTCAGAAAGCCATAGTTTCAATGCCTGGTGATTTATTTGCATTAACTCCTGATGCCTACGCATCAGAACAAAAAGTCATTTGGCACGATTATTTACTTATTTAGGCTAAAAACCAAAAGCTTGAATTTACATTCGCCCTATGCTGTGAAACTTTTCTGGAATTAGGTTTACCTTTCACTTATGTAATTTTTGTTCAACATAAGAGATGTTAGTTCTGTAAACAGTACCACTTTGATGCTAGGGGCACTGTCTCGCTGTGCCTGCCGTCTAACTGTGCCCGGCTCTCCCCTACAGCAATAAAATTGTCTCATCTCTAAAAATACCTCAGCTATTTATAAAATGTAATGCATTTTGTTGTTGTTTTGCAGTTTGCTGAGAGTATCCTTGCGAGAACTGATCCTTCAAACTGCATAGATGTCACAGAGATGTCAAATGAATGGGCACGGATTGCAAGATTACTGCTTCAAACCAACTTTTATACGGAAGACAGCTTATGGAGCTGGCAAATTCCCTTCTTGAAGCAGTAATCTTGCAATCCGTGCCCATTCAAAAAAAAATTCGAAGTGTGTGTTTTGCTCATACGGACATTGTCAGAAGTTAGGTTGTTGAGTATCGTGTATCATTATATGAATGTGATAATTATCTTAGATAAAAAAGATATATGATATTCATTAGCCAATTATCATTATGACTGTTTTTGGTAACATCTTCCATTGATATCAGAAATGTTGCAGTACAGTCGAGCACGGAATGAATAGTGCATCTATAGGTACAAGTGTAGTTTCATGTAAATGAAAGAATTATTTATAATTCACCAGAATATGTGTTGTTGAGAGTATTTGAAAGTGTGCGCTTTGCCCATATGGACATCGTCAGCCATTAGGTTCTTGAACTTTCAATTGTTTACCATTATGTAAATGTTACTATTATCTTAAATCAAAAAAATGCAATTAATGAGCTTATTATTATTATGCTCATTTTTGTTAACGTCTCACATTTAAGTCAGAAATGTCGCAGTACAGTCCAGCACGGAATGAATAGTGCATCTATAGGCACAAGTAAATCAAACGCAAGTCAAACTATTATTTAGCAGTCTTACGAATTTTGGTTGGTTGATATAATTGAAAGTGTGTGCTTTGCTCATAAGGACATTGTTGAATTTTCAATTGTTTATCATTATGTGAATGTCATAATTATCTTAAATCCAAAAGATGTATGATGTTAATGAACTAATTATCATTATGACCGTTATTGTTAACGTCCTACAATTAAGTCAGAAATGTTGCAGTACAGTCCAGCATGGAATGAATAGTGCTTCTATAGGCACAAGTACCGTCTCACGTAACTCAAACTATTATCTAGCAGTTCTAGTTGGTTGATAGAATTTGAAAGTGTGTTATTAGCTCATACCGACATTGTTGAATTTTCAATGGTTTATCGTTATGTGAATGTCATAATTATCTTGAATCAAAAAGATGGCTGACGTTAATGAGCTAATTATCGTTATGGCTGTTTTTGCTAACGTCCTACATTTAAGTCAGAAATGTTGCAGTGCAGTCCAGCACAGAGTGAATAGTGCATCTATAGGCACAAGTGTAATTACATGTAATAAAAGTTTTATTTAGCAGTCATCCGAATATATGTTGACCAGTCCAAAGAATTTGAAAGTGTGTGCTTTGCTCAAATGGACATTGTTGAATTTTCAATTGTTTATCATTATATTATATATATTATGTGAATGTCTTAGTTATCTTAAATCAAAAAGATGTATGATGTTCATTATGACAGTTTTTGGCAACATATTACATTGAGAAATGTTGCAGTACAGTCTGGCACAGAAAGAAAAGTCCATGTACAGGCAAGGGTAATTTCATGTAAAAGGATTTGAAAGTGTGTGTCTGCTCGTTTCGTGGAAATCAAACTATTACTTGTCTGTCTCATCAGTCATATGATATGTTTGAAAAAAAGTCTGCTGACACTCAAATTTTGCTGAAATCAGTGGATACCTTGCACAAAGCAATTTCAATTGCAACTATATAAATTGGGTCTTCTAATTACCTGTAAACACTTGTTCCAGTCACACTAGTATAAATTAATTGACTCAAGTAATTAAGACAAGACAGTGGAAACACAGAAACTGACCAGTTACAAAGTAGTTTACCTTTGAGATAGTATCATTGTACAGGGTGGCAATATAGTATCATTGTGCAGTGTGGCAATATATATGTAATTTGCCTGATGTCATGCTATAATGGGTGTTTTTTAAGTAACTTAAGATAATTATTTTTCATATGGTAGCCTATATGACTATATATGTTTTGTAATGTGTGAGAAATTCATAAACAAGCGAGCTGGCATTGCTGCTGGGGCTGAGTGCTTCTTATTCTGAATTGTGTGACTAAATAAGTTTATTAGCCTTTACAATTTCATTTTGAGATTTTGTGTCAACTAACCTTTTTTATTATTGATTGATTGATTTGTTCGGAATCACACACAGTTGTATACATACACATTAAATTATTTTCTGAAACCTAGTTGCATACTATCTCACAGAAAGTTAAATGAAAGGTATTCTTCATTAAATGAAAGGTTTCTTATAAATGCTCACAAAGTGCAGTAGAGGCTTACCTTATTTGACATACTTGCACTTATGATTGCGGTTCACCCATATGGGTGTGTAATGTGCATTTTGCATGGTGTGAAATGTAATTTTAATGTTGGGAATTGTCTTTTCATCATGCGTGTTTATGTGAAGTTGAATACAGATATTTGGTGGTATTTTAGTGCTCATTTCATATTTTTCATGGTCATGTAGTTAAGATAAATTGTGTGCTGTTGTGTAACAGTCAATCAGTGAGACTTTGTTTTCAATGGCTTAGTTGGTGAAGCATATCTAAAATTATGTGATTGAGTTAAAAGTTGTTAATTCTGCTTTCATTCCTCATTCTGATATTTGTGAATAACAGTCAAAGGGCAGATTTTATCTGAGATTGTATTTTTCGTATGAACTACATTGCAGTTAGCAATTTGCTAATGAATGAAAATGTAATTTTGATCCTTTGTTGATGATTTCATTTTTGCTTCTTTTATTGTTAAATTCCGTAATAAAATACTTATATTTTTCAATGAATTCCTCTGTGTTCTTGAATTTATTAATAAAATTTCTTTTAAATCCTAAAATTGTCCACAACCAATCCAATCAGTGGCAGGTCAAGGGGACAGGTCCTTCCAGAGACTAAAGTAGCATTTTAAAGAAACAACAGCGTCCAAATCTGCCACTGCCAATGGCTGTAATCTGGTCATATTGCAGAGAAATTCCTGGGCTAGTGTCAGCGATTGTTGAATAAAATCAAATTGGCTTGACATACGAAAAGAAAAAAAGAAGACAAATATATATTTACAAGAATCTATATGGAGAACGACAAGTAGTTACACAGGTAGATCTAATTGTTCCTTTGAAGCAGCTAGATGCACTGATTGTGTCAAATAATTATGTTCAAATAGATATAATGCCAATCCTATCAAAACAAAGGTATTTTATATAAAATATTTTTAAAAAACAGAAGTACGCATGGGGTAGTCAAACCAACCACCCAGCTGGCCAAGTACAATAACCAGCTGGAAGTCATTCTAAGCGTATACAGCTAGCTGTTGGAGTGAGAAACTCAAGCTACAACCAGCTGGTTAAATAGCCAGCTGGTTCATTCCCAGTTGGCAAGGTCCTAATAATTTGCGAGCTGGGTAATTCATCCAGCCAGCCGGACTGGAGGTGAATAATAGATAAAAGTGAATAATGGTCATGGTGTGTCTATTATTGGAAGTATAGAACCCCTAGTTGTATCGGCTTGTGCTGAGATGATAGGCAGATATATGACAATGAAAAATCATCTTGCTTGCTTAATTTTGGCCAAGCACTTTGCCCGCATCAAGGAAAACAGACATTTCAGGAACCAATTTTTGCAACACTAATACAATATCTCTTCATAGCAATCCCTATCTGCCATTGACCCAATGACCCATAATTTTCACAGACTGGTCGCTCTGGAAGAACTATGAGCACAACACTACCAAATTTCATTGGTTTATTCCTAGTGATAGTCGTGGTATAGCCAGTTGAATTTAACAAATATAGTTCATTCCGAGAGGACACTTATTTTGACATGACAGTATTTAGAAAATAAAGTCTGTACGGCATACTTCTAGCTGTTTTGGGTAAATCAGAACTTGAAACACTATTTACTGATACCACCAAGGATGTTCTTGATAAATTGGCAATGTCCATTTTATTTGCATTTAGTTTGAGGTAGCTGGCTGCACAGTGCACATGGAAATGGACAAGGCTGCTCCCACACCACATCATTAATGGCACATCGACAGAAACGCCACCACCACAATAATTTTGTACAAATAAATGGTCCCTTGCAGTACATCTACATCAATAGAAAAATAAAAAGCAAAAAAGTACATTGCTTTTCCTGTCAAATATTTTTCTGCTCCGACTTGTATAGTAAAGTGCCTTATTTCAAGTGTAAGGCTATTAGGTACTGGTGATATTAAATATATGGACCCAACCAGGGGTGCCGGAAGGAATCGCGAGCGGCAGGGGCAGTCGGAAGACAAAGGGCAAAATCATATTCGCGCCAATTTCACATGACAAAATTTAACCTTACAGTCAATAATAGTTTTTAATACATACTTACTAGTTTGGGCCAAAACTTGATAAAATAAGGCCTAATTGTATATTTTTCTTTAAGATCAAAAGGGCACCCTTGCCCCCCCTGCCCCCCTGTTCCGGCACACTGAAAAGAATATATATATAACAAAGACAACACAATCATCAGATATTTCCAAGGTAATGGCCGTTTAAATCTCCTTGAAGTGATGAAGCAAAATACATATCAACCACATTCAGAAGAGTCCATAGGAAGTAGCAATTGAGTATTTGTTCAGTTTAAAAGATAAATTATATCAGTAAGTGTACAGATACCAAATATCAATGGTTAGGGATAACAATTAGCAAGATTATGCCCTTAGATATGAAACCACCAAAATACAGACTTTTGGTTCAGAACTTCGGAGAGGACATTGACATTTGACTGGCTTAATTCAGCATAAGCATCAATGTTGTGAAGATGTGCTCTGTCAGTGTCTCAAGCACTATTAGCACTACAGTTTTGATGTCTTAAAAGTTGGGCATGTCCTTTTGTTTGGAAGTAACAGCCATTTTTTCCAGTTATTCGGAGGACACGATTTGACGGAAAGCTGTTTTTCGTGTTTTCTGCACTACAAGCATCGCACAGTTTTTACAACTGAAATAAAACACTTACTGAAACTTTGTCTGATCTATTGAAGGAGTATTTCTATAAAATAAAAATACTATGAATTTGATGTTATTGCTGTTTTAGCCGACCCAATTTTGGAGAGGACAATATTTGACGATGCAGGATTCTGAAGAGACTAGTCATAGTTGTTGCATGTAATTGTACAGTTGAACTTCTGGGACCATATTGAAATCGTTTGCACTTTGGTTTAAACTTACTGGTAACTCAGGACTGAAAAATCTGCATTGATATTTGCCTAATTTGCAAATGAGACAGTCAATTTTGTTCAAAATCACACAAATCAATGTTTTTCTAGCAGTTATCAACCAATTTTAACAATTCTTTCACTACTGTAGGTCCGCCTCAGTGTGTTAAATCATTCAGTGTAACGTTTTCCCCACATATACGCATGGAATTTCTGGTATTTTAGATATTGTGTGACTTTCCAGAGCGTACCCGACTAAAAAACAACCCTAAACGACTATGTTGAACAGTACCCGTGAGTGTCACATTCTTTCAGCAACCCTAAATATTAATTGTCTTAAAGCAGAACAATAGGACAAACTTTGCACCAGTCATTTCAATAGGCAACTTATTTTCAGCAGCCATTTGCTGACAGTGTAATGAAGCTGTCACAGCTTCAGAGCATTGAAAGCATTTAACATCACTTTTTAAATCATTTTATTACTTTTTCATAATGCATGTACTTATTATTTCCAAAACTTTCAAGCATTTTGAATTGCTGCTTTTCATATTTGTTTTTATCAAATTCTTAAACACACAATCCCCAATGTTATTTCTAATTTCCATTAAGAAACCAGTTGTTGTTTTTAAGATGTTAAAACCAAGTTTGATCAGTAAATATTTGGGTGCTCCAAAAACACTTTCTTCAAAATTTATCTGATTTGAATCTTGCATTCTGAACTCCTGTAGGTAGAATTATTGTGCAAAAATTTCAGCAAAGTCAAATTCAAATATATCACTCAGTACAGTGCCATGCCTTATAGAATGTCTGGAATTGAAGGTTTTTCAAAATATTCTGTGGTCATTTCAGATAAAATACATTATAATATTTTGAAGGTCAAGTCATATTGGCTTCATTAGTTTTAAACTAGGTCTAAGGTGCCGGAGATGAAGGACCCTTATGAAAAAAGGCTTCGGCTACACAACCTACGTTTAATCTCGTTATTTTATTTTTGATTTACCTCTATTTTTTTCAACTTTACTAACATAAACATTACACAAGTACATAGATTGATTCACACGGTGGAATTGGTTCAGAGTCAGAGAAAATATGATTTAATAGAAACAATAAATTTCATTTCAGAACAAGAACAAAAAAGACATCACTTATTCTAAAAACAATATTATTGCAGTATATACACTAAAAAAATTCAGACAAAATTGGTTTTTTAGATTAATTGGTTTTTTAGATTCAAAATGGTTTTTTGAAAAACCAAATTTCAATGCAAAAAACCAACATGGATTTTTTTAAAAATCCATGTTGGTTTTGCATTGAAATTTGGTTTTTCAAAAAACCATTTTGAATCTAAAAAACCAATTTTGTCCCGACATTATTTAGAATGTAGCATCACAGCCAAACAGGTTAGTTGGAATAGCGAGTAACAGTAAAATAATGAAATATTAATTAAACACTGAAAAGGTAAATAAAAACATAATTAATCAATAAAATAACAAAACATCAATAATAACGGAATAAACTTCATAAAAACATTGAACGCCTCAGATATAACAATTTTTTTAAATGTTACTAAATCCTCAGTGCCTTCATACATTAATTAAGCACTGAAAAGATGAAACATAATTAATCAATGAAATAGCAAAACGCAATAATAACAAAATAAACTTCATAAAAACATTGAACGCCTAAGATATAACAATTTTTAAAAATGTTACTAAAACCTAAATGCCTTCATCAAGATTTGTTTTTCAGTCCAAGAGTCTCTGCATAATCATCTCCATAGTAAACCAACAATTCTTGACCCGGCCAAATATCTCTGCATGTCATGTAATAAACACGCCCACGACATTCGTGGACGTTCACATTTTGAGCAGTTGTGTTATGTGCGCAGTTTATCCATCGAAGACTACTGGACGTGGGAATATTGCGAGCATCTACGAAGTAACTATCGTCCCCCGATCTGTGGATCTGTAATAAAAATTAACATCAAAATTCTTAAAAAACAGAGGCAATTTTGAATGTAAATTCGGGCCGTTTTTTTTCGTTTGAACATATTTATTTCCTTCGCTTACGAGCCATGGGCTCAATTACAAACTCAGGTGTTAGTAATTTTTCCTTGACTATCAATTTTCTGTAAAACTGTATATATACTGTACATTTGTAAGAGCTAAATAAAATATGTGTCATTGTCATAATACATTTTAACTATAAAACACACAGCTACTGGCTTAGGTCATCACCCACACAAGTATAGTACTTCGCTGAAATTGTAATTCTAATCATGCAAATGGTATTATATATATATATTTATTACATACACTTATACACAGGTACAGGTATAGCAGTTACGAATGAGTATTGCCATAACACAGCACAATTAGCCACACTGGATGGCACTAGATCACAATAATTAGAATCTGATAATTAGAATCTGTTTGAAGCAGTAAAAAAACCAGCAGTGCATTTAATAATGCTAAGAGAGGCATCCAGTTGCAGAGACTTGTCTCCAAATAAAAGTAAATTCACAGTTGGTTCCAAAGAAGTTAAACTGTTAATATCATTTATCAATTTTTGCCTTGGAGCAATATAAAGAAGGCACTCATGCAGATAGTGCTGGGAGGTCTCTGAGTCATGTTGACGTCTACATCGGGGAGAGTCAATGCAATCTTTGATTAACAATATGAGCCCAGAGATAACCAAATTGTAATCTCAATTACTGGTATGGTATGGTATGGTAAAATTCTATTTCAAGTCGTATTAAATCATGTGGCAACGCAGTGCCCAAGCAAAAGCTTCTGTACGACATTCATTTAGAACAGTATTTACAGTATAATAAGTTATAAAGAATAGGCATATCAGATGATCTTACAGAATAGGCATAATAAAAAATTGATAAATGATATTAACAGCATACTGATGACAACTTCCTCTTTGCGAGACAATTCAACAGGCAAGAATGATGGGCCATTCAAATTTCGCATGGAGGTGAAAATCTTGATGCCTTTGTTTGGACCTGTAGGGAATTCCACAGAGATCTACTGCTTGGGATAAAAGATTTACAATATATTTCTTTGCCAGAATTAGAGGATTCACCTAAAGATGTAATGGCCCTCTTGTGCTGTAGTTGTGAACAGGTTTCAGGTTATCTAAGATAGATGTCAAGTAATGTGGACAGTGATTGTAAAACATCTGGTATATTCTAAAAAGTTTCCATCCCTGCCTTCTTGAGGATAAGGTAACGCAGCCTACCTCCCGATAAAGCTCGTCATGAGAGGCATGTCGTTTTGCATACCGAGCCGTAACACTGTGTACTAACCAAGTGACCTAATTAAGGATTTTTTTGTTTACATTTTGCTAATTCTCATATATAGAGCAAGCAACAAACTTTGCCATATAGCCAGTATGCTGTCTTACAATACAATTAATGCACATAAAAATTTGGGAACAAACAGTTAAGTTTTCTGGGAGATTAGACAGTTTTAGTAAATTTTAGTGCATTTTTTACTAGGATGGCCAAATCTTTTGATTGCTAAACATTTAATGCCTGTAATTTCACATCAGCATGTCTAATACATAATTATGGCATACTGACTATGTTATATTGTAACTGATTTGGTTTCCAGTCCAAAATTGAAGATTTTACGATTAACTAAGTCGCTTCGCATAGAGCAAACGGTAGACAGTGGAAAGGATGACATAAACTTACTGTCCAGGCATACCAACTGATATCGTCTTCTCTGTCCATTGGAACTATTTCTCCTTCATATTCTCCTAACCAGGTAAATCTGGAAGACAAAAAATCATGATGGCAAAACTATTTTTAAAACATGTTGGTAAAATGGCATTAAAATTCTTTCAGAGGGTTGATTATTTTTTAATATTGCTACATACATACGCAATTATTTTTCTTTATTCTAATTAAATCATCAATTTTGCTACACCTACGGTAGTCATGGGGAAATAAGCAGGAAAACATGATGAGTGAGATCACAGGCTGAAATCACAATGGCTTAGCAGTTCTAGAGATAGAGAGGAAGGTGTAAGGTTCAAGTGCCACCTGGTGGAGTGCAAATATATAAAATTTATTAAAATTGCTCAAGGAGCAGCCTTTGACAACATTAATAAACCTTGTTTGGCCAACCTTACCTATGTGTGCACCCATATCAGCATACATCACAAGGGAATTCCCATTGACAGCCAATCAGAATTTAGGAGACCACAGAGCCATCTCTAGACTAAATTGGAACCTCAGTCTGCCCTTTGGTGAGCAAACTATAGCCTGTTTCCCAGCCACCACAAAACAGGCCTGGTGGCCATGGGATATCCCAATAATACTATTTATGGCAACTTCTGCAAATATGACCGCACACGATGATTGTCATTTTCCCATAGGGGGAGCTTGAACAATACACCTTGGTATAATATAACAGAATAAGGGCAAATCATGTGATCACTGCCTGTGGTGAGATGCAGTTGAGAATCTAAAGCCTGTTTTAGTGTAAAGCTCATAATAATAATACATAATGTTAACAAAAAGACAAAATAAGAAACTACAATTGCCATTTTCATATAAATCAATACATAAAACAAGAAACCTCAACTTTCATTTGTAGTGGGAATATGACATTACAGGCCACTGATTGCATTGCCTTTAAATTCCTTTTCATCACATTCATTATAATATAATCTTAACTTCTTACCTTTTTATAAAATTTTCAGAAAACATTCCGTAACCTGCTTTTGGAATGCTAGATGGCGCCACAACCAAACCTTTAGGAGTCGTTTTAAAAGCTCGAAAAGGATCTCCCCAGGGTATCTATGAAAGGAAAGTGGCAGTTATATATTTGAAAAAGAGTTTGTGTCTAAAAATTTGTAAGGAAAAAGGACTTTGCAATTCACCTATTTTGGAAGAAACTTCAGTCAAAATTGTTATATATTATAAGCAACACTTTTTTCAATTATTAATCGGGATTATTGGACAAACTATATCGTAAAACGGGGTAAAGCTGGCAATCTGGGGGAAAGTATGCCAGCTATTTTAACCAACTTAATGAATGAAATGCCTACCTTCTCACTGACACAATTTCTTTGGCAAATTTGCCACTAGTGTCAGTGAGGAGAGTTGGCATTTCTGCCATTAAGTGGGTTAAAATAGCTGGGCAACTTTCCCCCGAATTGCTCACTTTACCCCATTTTACGGTAACTATAAGTATTATAAAATACTTACTGAAAGTTCACGAGCAGTGATTACGGTCGGATCAGTCGGAGAAGGGCAATCAATTTCTTCTTCGTTAAATCGTTCTCTGACTATCATCTGGGCATGGCCCACTGAAATTGATATAAAATCTTTATTTTAAAAACACTGTCTAGGCCTAGCTATTACTTATGTAACAAAGAACAAAGTGCAGTTGTTTTATATTACCCTATTCCAAACCAAAACCTACTGGCTTTGTCCAGTTTCTCTTGATGTTAAAGAGATGAGGGGCATAGGATTCACCGTTCTATCGCCTCATCACCCAACATCTATGGTATACCCCCTAAGTTTCATATCCCAGAGATACATTTAGTCAGTGGTCGAAATAGGCCATGTTATTTGGGGGGGGGGGTCTCTCTGTTGGAAGACCCAGAGGTGCCCTGAAGCCAAAGTTTTTCAGATTCTCTAAAAATGAACTCTGGGCTTTTTAAAGGCATGTTTTATCTCAGAAAATGAGTTGTGAAAACCCTATCGGTAATGTATATAAATTACAAGAGGTTGTTGTTTGCTGATTAGGCTTTACTTGCTGCTTCATGCTCACTTCTCAGCACACTTTCAGTATTTGGGGGGGGGGGTTTGAGGACCCCCCTGGGTCCTTCTGAAAAATGTATTTGAGGGGGTCACATGAGCATTTGGGGGGTCAAACCCCCCCCCTGACCCCCCCTTATTTCGACCACTGCTTTTAGTATTGTACATGATCATATTTCTATTGGAATCTGAAACTTGTATATATCTGTGCTTTCACATAAACAACATTTTTTGACCCCCCTGCCAACTAAAGACATTTTAAAAATATCTGCAAAAATGAATATCACATAAATATTATTTCAGTTCCCAGAAAATGGATAATTATGAGGAAACTAAGAAGGTAAAAATTGTCACTTCTCAAAAAGTGGAAAGAAAAACTCCATCTTGACAAAAACAAGTGAAAGCTTTACTTCTAACCTTTTCAATATGAGTTATATATAATTTGCCAATAAATTTAAACTTGAAAATTGTTCTTCGAAAAGAGTTTTTTTGATTCGGCATTCATCCAAGGACTTAAAGAATGAGCCTATATCGGACATGTAACGAATCAAAATGACTTTTAAAAATGTGCCAGTTGTTGTCAAATAAAGAAAATGGATTTAATTTCATGACAAATTACCATTCAGACCAGTTATGTTTGACTGCCATGAAAAACAAACTATTAAAAATTCTGTAATATTCAGCTGTTATCTATTATTTCCACTCATCAAGGCACCAAGGTAAATATAGTTTCCGGAACTTAAATATATTCTTTATAATATGCTCAAGTCATTTCATACAAAAACACATTTTAAAAGTTTGATGGTCATGTCACACTTTGGCTTCATTATTTTAGAGATAAGATGGGCCATAAGTATATTAGGCCCATATATATATATTATACTTTTTTTATTATACTATAAGAACCTTACCTGAGATCAAATCTGTCAAAATGTTTAAGATCAAGAGAATGGCATGCGAGAAGGTAACATATCCTGGAAACTTCATCTTGTCAAAGGTTCGAGAGGCAGTGTTTTTCTCCGCCGAAATAATCCACAGATATATGTGTAGGTCATCACCTTATAGTTCAGCATACGATTAAACATATTTCAATTTCATATCCTATTTGTGCATATAGAAATTTTCATATGCACTGAGGATTTGCACAGATGATGAATTCAGCCATTTTGTGGTTAGTTCAAGAAAAAATTTAATGAAATAGTCGCTTTATGAGAAGCCATTTTCACATTCAACTGCCCTTCGTCCTCCGTCTAACCATCAGCGAGTCGTTGCTGAAAAAAAAAGAAGAATAAAGCTCAGACTAATTCAACTTACAAAAAAAATTTATTACAAAATCTGCTCATCCTCACCTCTGATATATTGTAGAATTTATAGAATTGCATCATACGTCATCGCTTTATGGGGAAAATAATTAATTCATACGGATTTGGCTAAGATTAGATTTGGCAAAAAATTCAATAATATGAGTCGCATTGGGTTAGGCCTTCAAATTTTAAATCATAAATCAAATTATCATAAATCAAATTATCATACATCAAATTATCATAAATCAAATTATGTAAACCTGTCTTTTCACAATCTGTCACTTTCTTTCATCTGCCTCTAAAGGAGTTTATTCTTATTCAAATGTAAGAATGTAAGAACATAATTAGGGGAGAGTGGGGCCAGTTGAACCGGCAGGCCAGTTGAACCACCCTTGATTTTTCTCCGGATGGAGCAGGCATGGGAACATGCATACAACCTTGTGTGAGGCCTTATTAGGCTAGTCTTTTCCATGTAGATCTTTTGGCTCTGAGGCACAAGGATGGAGGGTGGAGCCAGTTGAACCAATTTTTTTTATTTTTGGGATGCTCATATGTCGGCCATGGTAATATACGCAAAAAAATAAAGATGTTTACACAACTTTTCAGTTAGCGAGGTTTTCGACACCTTATTCGGCATTAAGAATGACAAAAATTAATGGATAACTGACAGAAATTGATTGATAACCAACACCCAAGTCAATATCATTGCCACATGTTTCCAAATATAGGCTTATGCGACTTATTAGAAACTCAATAATTTTTCAGTTAACCTTAATATTCATTCATAATTATTCATCCTCACTCCGAAGAGATGTCACAATTTGTTGGCTTGATAAATTGATAGACTGCAAAACACAACGAAAAAAGCAAGAACGTTAACCCAGTGTTCAAAAACTCAGCCTGGGCCTATGATACCCTACTAAAAATGGTGGAGGATTTTATTCAACGTTCTTTGTTGGGGCAGCTATAAAAGACCTGGACATCCTTGAATTAATGGAAATATATCACGTATGTCAGACTCACAGTTTACAATATATATGTGCTCCTCCCTAAGGGTTGTTTTTCAATCGGAGTACGCTCTGGAAAGTGACACGAGATCCAAAATACCAGAAATTCCATGCATATATACGGAAAAAAAGTTACAAAGAATTATTAAACATACTGAGACAGACCTACAGTAGCGAAAAAATTATTCAAATCGGTTGATAACCGCCCGAATAAAATTTATTTGTGTCATTTTGACCAAAATTGACTGTCTCATTTGCAAATTAGGCAAATATCACTTCAGATTTTTCAGTCCCGACCTAACAGTATGTTTTAACCAATGTGAATATGCTTTCAACATGGTCCCGAGAGTTCAACATTAGAATTACATGCAACAACTATGATTAGTCTCTTCAGAATCCTGCATTGAATACTTAAAGGTCACTTCCGTCAAATATTGTCCTCTCCGAATTTGGGTCGGCAAAAACAGTGTTAACATCAAATTAAGAGTATTTTTATTTTACAGATATACTCCTTCAATAGATTAGACAACGTTTTTTTAAGTTTTTCACTTCAGTTGTACCAACTGTGCGATACTCGTAGCACGGAAAAAGCCGAAAACAGCTTTCCGTCAAATCTTGTCCTCTCCGAATAATGAGGAAAAATGGCTGTTATTTCCTTACAAAAGGATTTACCTGACTTTTAAGACTTTGAAATTGTAGTGCTAATAGGTTTTGAGACACTGACAAAGTACATCTCACTAACATTAATGCTTATGCTGAATTGAGCTTGTCAAATGTCATTGTCCTCTCCGAACCAAAAGTTGGGTTTTTTGGTGGTATCATATCCAAGGGCATAATCTTGCTAATTGCTGTCCCTAGCCATTGATATTTAGTATGTGCACAATATGCTATGTAATTTGTCATTTTGAGTTATTTTTAACTGTTCAAATGCTCAAGTGCCACCTCCTGTGGACTTCTCAGAACATGGTTGATATACATCTTTCTTTTTCAATTGCTTAAAGAGAGATTTGAATACCCCACTACTTGCGATGTTCTCATGGTTGTTTTGCCTTGTTATTTCCTTTATAGTTAGGTCATTCAAATTAAATTAATCATTACCTGGTACACCCTAACATATGAATGAAGCCGTTCTACTCTTTAAGGGGGGAGAGGACAAATGTTTGACAAGAAAAGCAATTGTAGTTTTCTGCTTGTTTTTGCCTTAAACGATATTGAGCGGTTAGCTGGATAAACACTAATGAGTAATATAATAAGTGCCATTAATGTGTCTGAATAAACAAGCAATGCATATATATGTAGTATACGTCTCACAAATTTCTGTAGAAATGACAACTCTATAGTGCCAATAAGAACTATTGTATTTGCAAACATATATAGCTTTAATTACAATTTTAAAGAAAACAAAAAGGTATCCTTAGTCACCTAATTCTATGACAAAAATTGTGTTTCAAGGTCTGATTCATCCACAACTGCGAGAAGTATGCCACAGAGACTTTATATTATAAACATTGTCATGTCAAAATAAGTGTCCTCTCCGAATGAATTTATGTTGTCGTATTTGTTAAATTCAGTGTGTCATACCATGACTATCAGTACGAATAAACTGTTGAAATTTGGTGAAGTTGTTCTATTTTTTCTTGCAGACCAGTCAGTCTGTGAAATTGTGGGGTCAATGGCAGATAGGAGTTGCTATGTAGAAGATATAGTATTGTTATCGGAAAATTGGTTCCAAAAATGTTTGTTTTCTTGGTATAGACAAAGTGCTTGGCCAAAATTAAGCAAGTAAGATTATTTTTCATTGCCATATGTCTATCTACCAACTCAGCATCAGCCCAAACAACGAGGAATGCTATAAACCAGTAATTGAGGGATGGGCATGATAGTTGTTTTTGGTCAAATTTATCAATACCACAACACAAAATGTCAAATAAAAAAAAATTCAGAATACTTGTAGCCCTAAAATTTTCAGAAATTCAAGGCAAGATATATTGCAATAGAAAAAAGTTAATTTGGTGAAAAATAAAATACCCTTATTTTTGACCCCCTTGAGACAAAACCATGTACCCCGATTGAAAAACAACCCCTAACGACAGTTAGATTCAGCTAACCCGGCGATCCTGAACAAGCACGACATAAGAAATAAGGAAAGAGAGCAGCAATAATTTACCCATCTACATATAAAACCAGTTTCTTACAGTCTGTCACTTTGACAAAAATAGAACAAGAGTGGACTGTTACACTGTGAAAATGGCACTTCGTTTGCCATCATGCTGATGATTTGTCATGATCATACCCAATACTTTTTTAGATAGATTTATGGTTAGTGCAGCCCTCCAAGCAGAGTTCTGGGTCCCCAGGCCACTTTTTTGAATGAATATAAAAAAAGTTGTGGCACTTGCATATAAACATAACGAAGCAAAATTTTAAGTTCATTTTTAATTTGATACAATAAAACAACTCTGACCATGGATTTTGTCCTTACAAATATTAACTTACTTAGTTTAAAAAAAAATATCAAGGACATTTGCAATACATTATTAGTCTAAATATTAAACAGTTATTGCACTGTGTCAAGTGCAATATTAGTTTTTAAGAAACGAGAACTACAAGATGACAAAATGATACCCACAAGCATTTTTCATGGATATCGTGTGAGACCAATATAGTAATAATTCACTACTTTTACGTAAATAGTACATAATAAGTGTATCTGTAACTTAAGTGTTCTGAATAAAACGGTTAGAACGTTAAGGTGAATATTAGAAAATAAAAAATATATAAGGCCAAGTATGGGAAGATTACCCATGCAGAAACATTCTGGGAACTCCTTTTTAAAACTTACATGTTGCTCACCTAAGCACTTTGCTCACCTAAGCACTTTGTTTTATTCATAACCTAAAAGTGATTGATTCAGACTCCCATTTTTACGAACAATCTTCGATTGAATATTGACAATATTTCATTTCAATTTAATCAGTTATTCGATTTATCTGGAATTGCAATACCGATACACCACGAAAGGCATCCGCATGCTATACCTTTTTTTTTTAAAAAGATTTTTACAGCTTTATTTACAGGGTGCATGTAGAGGCAATTTTAACACTGAGATGTGTGGTCCGATAACTTCAAGTGTGTGTTTGTGTGTGTTTGTGCTTTACGTCTCATCAGCACCTTGTTGGGCTATTTAGAGACATACTTGGTTTTTACTAAGTGTCTTTATAGTCCTGTTTGATTGGTAGTTAGGTATTCTTTTTTTGTATCATGTTTTTACTAATTGTCTGTATAGTTCTGTTAGATTGCTACTTAGTTATTCCTTTTTTGTGTTATGTTGTCTGTTGTCCGTTGTTTTCTTATCAATTTCATAGCAACAGACAAATGGTCATGTAAGACCAAAATACTGAGGATTCCATAGAACTCGTCAGTGAAGGTGCAGGTGGTGACTAAATTGAATATTTCTCTTTTGGTTGTATGTGTATCTTCATGCCAGCTGTGCAACTTCTGTTTTGTTCATTCAGTCAGCTTCCGAGACACATTGCCAAAGCCAGACATTTGAAGATGCTTCACTGCCGGTTCTAGCCAGTCGGTCGGAATTTTTCAATCTTTTCAGGTGATGGTTCTTCATCTAGGAAGTAGTAAAGATAATCTTTGGTTGTGATAGTTTGGTTGTCTTCGTTTTGTGCCCTGTCTTTTCCTTCCTCCACAGTTTCTGTTTCCCTTTTGTCCATTCCATCCTGTTCTTGGTTTCCTGGATCATCTTCTTCCTCTTCCTCTTCCTCTTGTCCTTCGTTTTCTTCTTCCTGTGAGTCCCCTTGATCCTCTTCATGTTCTTCCTCTTCCTCTTGTTCTTCTTCCATGGATTTGTTGCTGGGTGTCGTGTCCCCGCCATCATTTGATCCTTCCTGTTCCTCTTCAGTGTCTTCTTCATTTGGATGTTCTTCTTCCATTGCTGTATCTGGAGGAGTTGTGGTGCCAGCCGGTGTGTTTGATTCTTCAAGGTCCGCCCGGGGAGTAGACTGGTTTGTGGTGTTTGTTGTCTTTAGAGTGGTGTTTTCATTTGTTCTTCCCGAGTGTCTGCTAGTGTCTTCTGGGTTCTCCGTGTGTTGTTGGTGTGATCTGTTGATGCTGTGTTCTTCGAGTTGTAGTCTTCGTCTTGGTGTCGCACGTTGATGAGGATGTCGATATCCCGCCATGTCCGCATAGCTGGGAATTCCTGAGTGCTGGTCCACGATCCTTCTAGCCTCCGGAAAAGATATCGCTTGGGTTGCCTTCAATGTGAGGATTTCTTTTTCCTTAGTCCACTGTCTACAAGTTTTGCTGTAAGAGGGATGATCCTCCTTACAGTTGACACAAAGAGGAGGGGCTGAGCAAGGTTGTTCCTTTGATTGAACGTGGTCCTCGGATCCACAATGTCCACAAACTTCTTGTCGTCGCCACCACTTGCTCAGATGACCGAAACGTTGACATTTATAGTATCTTCTTGGATTGGGGATGTAAGGTCGTACCTTACATTGCTCCCATATAACTTTAACGCTCTCTGGAAGAGTCGTGTCTGAAAAAGTCAAGATAAGAAGCTCCCGATTATCCCTCTGTGGGATTCTATGAAAATGAACGACATCAGTAAAAGTTTCAAACCATTCTTGTAAATCGTCGTCCGAGTCTAAATAGCTAAGGGAGGAGAAAACCACTCCCTTGGAAGTATTCAAGGTCCGATGAGGCTCGATTATTGCCTGTGTACCTGCAACATCTTTCAGCCTAAGGAGTTTCCGAGTCTGGTCGTCGTTTCTGGTGTTAAATACGACGGTTCCATCTCTCTGCAAGGTTGTCTCTGCAGGTTCGCCGACTTCTTGAAGTATGGTCTTGTAGATGGCGAAGGGAGATAGCCTGTTAGTTGGTTTGAACACTATGTACCTGTGGCGGTACTCCGACTTTCGTGTTGTCGTTTGTCGATTTAGCAGTTCTGGGTCGATACAGTCACCCGAGGATGACCGCTGCCGTTTTCGTCGAGACTGTGAATTAGGAAGAGAGTATGCCATAGGAATTTATGATGTTCATCCCCCATGCTCCCCACCCACCAAGGAGCCCAACAAGGGGGACTAATATGTGTAGGGCTGCGCCCAGTACCCTAGTCCAGGGATACATGGGGGATATACTCGTAGAAGGCTTGGTAAGAGATACAGCTGCAATCATATTTAAAACATGGCCAGCATGTAGACTTGGTCAGAACCTTCTTTGATTGACCCATCAGCCATGGCCAAATAGGACCGAAGTCCCAGTGACAAAATGACAAGCCGATTGACTGGACCGGGCCAATCCAGCCTCCCGTCTAGGAGAAATCCAGGCCAAAGTAGTGTATTGTATCGGAGGGACCAACTTAGGCCCACCCAACTCAACTACCAGGACCCCTTCATCCTCTGACACGGGTCGCAACCCATGGCAAACAGGTTGCCCCATTTCCGTCGGGGAGACGTGTGCAAGCGCACTGTCTCGTGTTGGCCACTAAGGATAGAGGGCTTCACCTTAGTGTTACCACCCACTGCCACGAGGAGGCCCGAGACCTGCGGGGGCTCCGATAACTTCAAAAGCAAAATTAGAGAATAATGTAATCAGCTTCCATGTCCATTAGTCTGGTGGATTTTAAAGAGAATTAGTGCAATAATGAGGAATGCCACTGACTACTCACTGATTTTTGTCATATAAGGACACAGTTTAGAATTTTTTTTTGGATATTTCTTTAAAACACAACCAGATCAGTCATGAGGTTCATGCAATGTGAAAAAGGTGCTGAGAGCAAGTAGCCAGCATGCATTGAAAATATACTAACAAAACGAAATTAAGATACATTTTTTTTATACAATTAGGCCAAAAAGCTGAAATGTGTGTAGAAAATGGATTTTGGCTGAAGCAGTGAGTTACCAGCTTTATAGGAAAAATTCTGCACAATAGCACGAACGTGTATATATGAGAACCCAGACTTTTGCAGAACTGCCACATGCCCAAAAAAATGCAATAACTCAGAAAAGCCAGATCCATTCTGTGAGAAAATTATATTCCCTGTATATTAATGCATGTCATCAACAGTTTGTTTGTGTTTTATGCCTCAGCAGCACCTTAGTGGGCTATATCGAGGCAGGCGATCGCCGTATGATGATGAGATGAGAAGACTGTGAGTCTGGCACATACCCTATTAAGTTAGGAATGCCCAGAGTCTTCAGTTGCCCCAGCATAGAATACTGGATACAACCCGCCTCCATTTAATTTCCCATGACCTAGGACTAAAGTGAGTTCCCGGGGTGAGATTTGAACCCACGCCCTCAAAGCCAGTTGACAAGCGCACTTACCAATTAGGCTACGAGGGAACTCATGTCATCAACAGTTTCTCCCTTCCACCAAAAATTGTTGTCGTCCACCAGACTGTTAACGATACATCATTTTTAAAATTTGAATTATTTCTAAATTGCTTAAAGACAACAGCAAATACTCCAGCATTTTTTTATTTTAATTAATTTTTTTTCATTTTAGATATATTTGCTTGGATATGCCTTCTCAGTCAGATTTAGTTGACCAATTGCAACTGACTTCGACAAAAAATACCATAGCCTAGTAGATCCAAATGTGACTGACTCAGAAAAAAAAAATTAAATTCAGCTTTTTCAACTTATTCGACTGACTCCTGGTTCTAATTTTAGTACCTCATATAATGCTTGAAACAAAAACTACCAGATACAACTATATATTTGTTCTTACATTTTAGAAGTGTTTTAAATTAAACTTTCTACCAATGCAGGACATATTCTACTTATACTTAAGTTTTTCATTGCTTGGTATTTTAAAATTACAGAAGTAATAACTGTGCTAGAATCCACGTATTGTTAATGTAACATTCCAGTTTTTGACCGGGACGTTAATTATTTTCCATGCGTGTCACAAAACCCACATTCTACAACAGGTACACATGATGTACAGTGCCACCTGTAAGTAAGTGAAACGCATGAAATGGTGCCATTGCATCGATGCTAAACATCCTCAGAAAAACTGCTTGTGGAAGCATGAATTCTCATCCGAAGAGAGGAAAACATATGGGGTCATAAAGGCCGGTAGCTATGTGAGATATGTGGGATAACAATGGCAGCCAATTTTCTTTGCTATAGTTTGGCGTTCGGCATTGGTCAAAGTCTTTGATAAGTAATTGAAACACAGACCTAATGTTATTTAATAGGGAAGGGTGGTTCACTTACTTATCAAAGACCCATACCTAACTCGGACTACAGCAGAGAAAATTGGCTGCCATTGTTATCCCACATATCTCACATAATTATCAGCCTTTATGACCCAATATGTTTTCCTCTCATCAGTTGAGGATGTTTAGCATTGATGCAATGGCACAATATCATGTTTTTCACTTACTTTCAGGCCACACTGTATATTTAGTCACAACAAGTCAAAAATATTCTGATTTTTAATTTCTTCATTTTTGCTCAGAGCTGAATCTATTTCTTTTAAAGGGACTTCAGAAAAGAAATATATACAAATAAATGCAATATTGACATTTCTAAAGACATGCAAATATAAGGACAAACCCAGGCAAGCCAAACCAAGAACTTTAAACTGTTCAAGTTTTCAAATATTCCATCTGTGACAGGAGGGCATAACATAGCCTATAGAAACAGTAATGCACCATTTACTTAGCCTCCCCTCCTTATATTTCCTTTGGGGTACCAGAAATATGGCTTGAGAAGGTAAATAATAAATAGCTCAATTGGTAAGGAGTGCTATGTGAGTCTTGATATTGAATCGTGCAATATGAAAATATATTTGCACTCGAAAATTTATATTGCGCTCGTAAATAATTAATGAACTCGGGTTGCGCCATTGGTCTATGTGATACCATTGGTCTATGTAATAATATAATGACATAAAACAACCTTAGATACATTTTTCCGAAATATATTCCTTAGCCATACACAATCATGCATTCTACAGGTGTCTATATAGTAAATAATAACTTACCTTGAAAATAATGCAATATATCTAAGTATCCTCCAAATTTGTTAATGACTCAATCCATCACTAAAAACAAAATTAAAGCATCATGTAACATGAAGATAAAATTCAGAGACATCCCATTTCATTGGGTAGTCCTGAGTGAATGTCTACCCATGCAGAAATGCTCTATATGTTTGGTTTGCTGACAAGTAGTTTTACATGTATGACAAAACCACTGGCATGTGAAAGGGTCAACAGAGAAATATGGACCAACACACAGACCCACATATTGTGACAAAATGATAATATGGATGTTCTTAGGGGGAGATCATTTAATATCAAGGGGGGGGGGGGTTAGGGTTTTTTTTTTGGATAAATAATTTCTTGGTTGTTTTGGTTAACTAAAATAATGTTTTTTGGCCAGCCTTGAAATAAATAATTTCTGCCAAGGGGTATTTCTTAATAAGGCATTGCTTGACTTAGGAATAAATATTTGAGGAATTGGCGTGCTTGAAATAAATACTGCCGCCGTTTCCGTGAAATAAATAATTTCTTGCCGAGGACAACTCCTAGCTCACTGGAAATTAAATGGTCGCCCCCTTATTATAATATCAATCCTCAATACTGCTGAATTCATAATTATAACACTTTCAATGGACAAAAGGCTTAATACTTGTAGCTTATACATTTTACAAATAATTAATACCCATTAAACACACATATACGTGTGGCATTAAATTTACACATCATCATTAAATGCACATTGGGCTATTTTACAAAACTATATATATAGCTTACTGCATACACATCTGTCGTGAAAGAAAAAAAAACCAATACAACTACGATTAAAATTTGAAAAACCAATAAAGGTTGTTGATAGTGCAGATTCATTAATAATAATGCATATGGTGTAATTCTAAATTGGGTCTCAAAAAAATAAAACGATAGATAGATAGATTGCATTACTGGCCTAAGTAAACCATTCATCAATTTACAGAAATTCCATCAGAATTTTTTTTTTTTCAATATTAATTTATCATTGAAACATCCATTCCCATTCTACACAATATCTTCAAATATATATTTGTTTATTCGCTAAATCTCTTTTGTATATTGATTCAAGGTGTGTTGGTGATATAAACTTGCCTCCATTTCATTTTATCCTAAACAAATATTTCGCAAAGAATGTTTCATGAACATGTGAAAATTTCCAAGAATTGTTGAATAAAATATAAAATTATTCTTTATCTTAATTATAAAAATAATTTTCAAAGGAGCCGCTTGCACAAATCAGGAATTTGGTAAACTCAGTTTGTTTGTTGGACAGATGGATGATTTGGGCTCTGTGTCCTGTATTTAAACACTATAGTATTATGATAGCTAATTAAAGTCAAGACATTTTATTTTGGCAGTAAGTTTTTACCCAATAAAACAATCCACGATTAAATCTGAGGTTTAATTTTTGGTTTATTAGGGTGAGTAAACCATGACCAAGCAAGATTTGGACTAAATTTATGTCCTCTGATCCCCCAGCTCCATCATGCAGGCACTTACAATGCTAAATTCCTGCTGCTTTTCAGCACATTTAGAGCTATTTTTAGCACTCTGTTGTGACGTCATCAGCATTGTTGGCTCTATGACATCACTGCAACAATGGTGTCGTCACAACAGCAGCAATAGAAGCAGTAGAAGAAAATGGCTTCTTGAGTTGTGTTGACAGTAATGTTATTCTAATGGGACCACCTCAAAACCAGTGCTACAAGATGCCAATACCTCCAAATGTTTATGAAACTGTTTGGTCAAGGTGTCAGGAAAAGGAGGAGACAAGTCTTTTCATCAAGAGTAAGGTATGTTTTTAATTATCAGCCAAAAACTTACTGCCAAAAAAAAATGACTTGACTATAGGAAAGGAAGAGGACATGATGCAGTATTGAGGCAAAGGATGATTGAAACTGCTGACCAAAACAGGTCCGAATGACCTGTCGATAGCTAGAATCGAACCCGGGACCCCGCAAGTGAAAGCCCAGCGTGTTACCAATTGAGCCAACCCTCCTCGTGAGATGATGGATGATTGGGGCTTTACATCCTGTATTTATGCACTTGGTAGGCTAATTAGGACAGGAGGAGGACACGGCAATGAGGTGAAGGATGATTGAATCTGCAGTCCAACAAAAGCCCAGGTGACCTGGCAAGAGCTGGATTCGAACCCTGGACCCAGCGATTGGCAGCCCAGCACGCTACCACTAAACCAACCCTCCCCCACCCTCCTCATGAGACAGATCCATATATATACATGAACACTAAATTCATAGATGTAGATTGGGGGGAGGGTTGGTCTAGTGGCAGGGTGCTGGAATGCCAATCGCTGGGTCCAGGGTTCGAATCCAGCTCTTGCCGGGTCACCTGGGCCTATGTTGGACGGCTGTTTCAATCATCCTTTGCCTCATTGCCGTGTCCTCCTCCTGTCCTAATTAGCCTACCAAGTGCATAAATACAGGACGTTAAGCCCCACTCATCCGTCCATCATAGATGAAGATTAAAAATGGAGAACATATTTCCTGGCAGATTAACTTTTTCTCAGGATTAACCAGAAAAGCAAGGAGCAAAATATATCATATCAAAAAGAGGGAGTTTTTTTTTTTAAAGTTTAATTCTGCAATCAACTCATTAATCTCAACTAAATATACAAAAGTAAGTATACAACAAAATCATAATTCATACTAACCTTGAACATAGTGAAATAGGTATATAAGTTCACCATAACCTAATTGTGCTCTGGAAACATACATTCTTCACTGACTGTAGTGTAAGTTCAGAGTAGTACAGTGGGGGAGGGGGCAAGAAAAAGCTTCCTCGATTTATGAGCCTCCCAGGTCTGAGCTATACAAATACTAGTAGCCAAAACAAAAATGATGTATGAGCCAGAATTTACTGTCATGACTTTTTTTGTTACGTCTTGGCATAGCCACTCTATGACTGAAGAAAACTTTCTGATGTCATCTACCGAAATTGAAATATGTCAATTTGATAGTGTAAGTGATTATCTTGATGTTCTGGCCTCATTCACAGCTGGGGCATTTGTACTTTGCATGCTATTGCTGAATCAACTTGGAGATAGAGGGCAAAATCACCAAAATATTGTGGTGTCCACCAAATAACAATGGTCATACAGAACTGGCATGTTGTTATCCAGCAATGAATTACACCATAATGTATTGTTTAGATGTTTGAAAATATGTTTTTATACTGTGCTTCATGGGTTGAAAGACAAATAACATTAAATATGGACACAAGTTGCCCACCTACTTTGGTGTCCACAATAGTTACTTCTGAAAACATACAAGTGCAAAGGTGAATTTATTTGCCATCACCAAAATAAGAATCTCTTGTTGAACTTTATTGGTCCCTTTTTAACCAAAATGATTTCCGGCTGTTACTGAGTGAGATTTAGCAAGAATCTGGGGGCTTTAATTTCCAAATGTCAGTGTGTTACGTCTTGGCCACTAATGCTCAATGAATAAAAGTCTTGTTAATTTATCTACAGTGATTCATTAGCATAAATGCATGTATCCGTGGCACATTTGCATATTTTGGCACCATTTGAACCAATCATGTATGGTTTCACTTTCATTGAAATTTTGGGGGATGGGCTTTATCAATGCAAAATCATTTTTTTGATGATGTTACGTCTTGGCAGTAATTGCTAAGACATGGATGTGTGTCTCCCATTGGATGCCAATCTCCAAATTATGTGCAAGAGTTGTTGTGTAGTGTTTATAGAATAATTTGCACTTTTTAATGCTGCATGATTTACAAGGAAAATGTCCAAAAGGAGAAGATTTGGAAAAGATGTAACATTGACACAATTGTGTCCATGTTACGTCTTAGTCCATTGGTGTCCAATGTTACGTCTTCCACAATTAAAGTTTGACAGGCTTAATGTAGACTTGGCATTGTGTAATTGACACAATTCTGAAACTATAGAAGTATTTTAGGTTGACAAGAGTCTCATTCAGTTCGTGAACTGCGTTTGTACTACACATTTCATACAAACAAGACGTCCATGATCATATTGTTGGTGTCTCTGTTACGTCCTGGACATATTCTAAAATGCCTGTAGTGTCCACTGTTACATCTTTTACTGATTCATCAAAAACCTATAGTTTCTGGCATAGATTCTTATCAAATTACCATGAAATACTGAGAATACCATTATTGAATAAATAGTGGCAATTGTTTCATAGAAGATAAGTATTGTTTCTTCATAATTGTCTAAATACTGGTCATGGTCTAAGATGTAACTTGGGACACCAAATGGAATGATTTTGTGCTAAGACGTAACAAAAAAATCATGACAGTAAATTATGGCTCGTATACACGAAATACATAGGGCATACAATGTGTTCTGATTTATCAGCAAAGTATACAAAGTACAGTACAAAGACATATACTGATTTATTGAATTTTCAGTTGCTCAATTTAACTTACAGTAGCTTTTCAAATCTGATTGATCGCAGCACGTGTTACATTTTATTTAATTTGTATTAAAATAAACTCATTGTTGCCTGGTGAAACAAACGAACAGCTTATCAACATATTTACATGGACTCCAGTGTAAACTACAAATTCCTGGCACAATTAAAATTGAGATCATACAATGTCAAGCATAATATATATCATAAACTTTTCAGTGAACCTTCATCAGCAAAATCCCAGCTGGATGTCGTTCGGATGAGACGTTAAATTGGCAACCCCTTGTATCAGTGTCTGTGCTGGGCAAGTAAAAGATCCCTCACATTAGGTAAATGTGTAATATGTTGAGGACTCCTGCTTTCTCTCTCGTCTCGTCAATCAACCCCCGTGAGCACCCAGAACTGGGCTGAGAGGGCTGTGCTGACCATATCTATCTATCTATCTATCTATCTATCTATCTATCTATCTATCTATCTATCTATCTATCTATCTATCTATCTTTCTATCTTTCTATCTATCTTTCTATCTATCTGTCTATCTACCATAATGTCAAACAAAATCTATTTCATGAAGAATGCATGCTTTTGAATTTTATGATAATATTGTATCAACATGGATTCGATAATATTTTATGCCTAAGTTGAAAGATCACATTTTAGCAAATAAAACACTGAAAAACTAATGTCTAAATGTCATTTCACTTTTACTTTTCCTCCTTGGCATTCAGAGCTACACTTTGCAATGAGTACAGTAAGGGCCTCAGGAGCCAACCATTTAGTTTCAAGGGTGGGGGGACTTGGAGTCCTTTAAATAGAAAATTTCTCATAACCAGGCCAATTAGTAGACAACTAACTCATAACCATCCCAATTAGTAGACAACTAACTCATAACCAGGCCAATTAGTAGACAACTAACTCATAACCAGGCCAATTAGTAGACAACTAACTCAAAGCCATGGCAACTGGTAGACAGTTGTTACTCACAACCATGACAACAGGTAGACAACTTATCATTGGTGACATAGGCGTACTGGGATGGGGGGCAAAAAAAATTTAGGAAACCCTGGCAGAGGATCAGATAAATAATATTGAAAATCAGGTTTCCAAGCGATACGATTTAATTTCCTGCACTTTTCGCTCACCCCCTCCCCCAAAGATTTTGTGGCCCGTATGCTTATGCATTGGTATGAAATCCAGAAATCTCAAAAATACAATTTCTCAGCACCAATTATATAGATCAGAAGGTGGTTGCATTTTTTTTTTTTCAGGGATAATGCTTGTATATCTTTACTGGTAAATCTCAGATGTGTGGATTACAACGGAAACATCTTGGGAGGGCTATCCACCTAACACATTGCCCTTGCATAAACAAATTATCGTATTACAACCACTCAACAGGGAAAGGATTAACAAGATAATCCAATTGCAGGTGCAGGCTTGTATTGAGAAAATTCATAGGCAGGAAAAAAAACAACTCTGTTATGTTTGTATATTAAAGAAAACTGAAGAAATCAAGGCATGTAATCATGATAACTATATATAGACAGAAATTATTAGACAATTTTAAGAACAGTGGACCAAGTAAATATGATAATTATTATGTACTAGCATTCACCCGTGATAAAGGATATACTTTGGCAGTGTGGAGAATGAGTGAATGAATGAAGCAATGTGGGTATAGATCTATGTATCTATGTATATATCTATCTATCAATCTATCAATGTATGTGAATTTATCGACATTTTCCTGATCCATGCCCACAGGCCAATAACTTTACCTAATTTCATAACTGACAGTGAAATAGCAAGGGCACAATGGGCAGTTCAAGGATGTCAGCCATTCTGGAGTGGGCATTTGTGGCCAGCTTGGATGCCTCAATGCGTTCCCGATTCATACCCACAGGCCAATATCTTTACCAAATTTCATAACTCTAAGCGAAATATTGAGATCACAATGGGCAGTTCAAGAAATGAAGAAAGATGGCTGGCAAAATGGCCGCCATCTTGGATTTCTCAACATTTTCTTGATCGATACCCACAGGTCAATACCTGTACCAAATTTTATAACTCTTAAGTGAACTATTAAGGTCACATTGGGCAGTTCAAGAAATGAAGAAAGATAGCTTCCAAAATGGCCGCCATCTTGGATTTCTCAACATGTTCCTGGTCCATACCCACAGGCAAAAATACCAATGGCAAATGTCAAAACCATAAGTGAAATATTAAGGTCACAATGGGCAGTTCAAGAAATGAGGAGAGATTGCTGCCAAAATGGCCACCACGTAATGGCCACCAGTTTGGATTTCTCAACATGTTCCTGATCGATACCCACAGGCCAATACCTGTACCAAATTTCATAACTGTAAGTGAAATATTGAGATCACAATGGGCAGTTCAAGAATGAAGAAAGATGGCTGCCAAAAGGGCCGCCACAGAATGGCCGCCATCAAGCATTTCTCAATATATTCCAGATCAATACCCACAGGCCAATACCTGCACCAAATTTTATAACTGTAAGCGAAATATTAAGGTGACAATGGGCAGTTAAAAAAAGGAAGAAAAATGGCTGCCAAAATGGCTGTCATCTTGGATTTCTCAACATGTTCCTGATCCATACCCACAGGCAAAGGCACCTGTGGCAAATGTCATGAGTGTAAGTGAAATATTAAGGTAACAATGGGCAGTTCAAGAAATGAAGAAAGATGGCGGCCAAAATGGCCACCACAAAATGGCCGCCATCTTGGATTTCTCAACATGTTCCGGATCAATACCCACAGGCCAATACCTGTACCAAATTTTATAACTCTATGCAAAATATTAAGGTCACAATGGGCAGTTAAAAAAATGAAGAAAGATGGCTGCCGAAATGGCTGCCATCTTGGATTTCTCAACATGTTGCTGATCCATACCCACAGGCCAATACCTGTGCCAAATGTCATAAGTGTAAGTGAAATATTAAGGTCACAATGGGCAGTTGAACAATGGAGAAAGATGGCTACCAAAATGGCCGCCATCTTGGATTTCCAAAATGGCCGCCATCTTGGATTTCTCAACATGTTCCTGATCGATACCCACAGGCCAATGCCTGTACGAAATTTTTTAACTGTAAGTGAAATATTAAGGTCACAATGGGCAGTTCAAGAATGAAGAAAGATGGCTGCCAAAATGGCCGCCACAAAACGGCCGCCATCTTGGATTTCTCGACAACTTGCAAATTTATACCCATAGCCCCATACCTGTACCAAATTTCATAACTCTAAGTCGAAAAATGAGAAAGCCTTATGAGTGAGTGTAAAAACTGCCACACAAGATGGCCACGCAGAATACTATTATAGGATAACTTAATTTCTTCCTTTTTTTAACAAAGATAACAAAAACCCTACATGGCACTTTAAAGTGATATAAAAATTTCAGAATTACTGGTAGATATTAAAGATACATTTTACTTTTGAATTGCCATATCCCCCATAACCCCCCCCCCCCAAATTGAGACCCTCATTTGAGTAATCAAACTAAGCAGGGTCCAAGACTAAAACTGAATTTTTTAGACAATTGAATCCGACATTAACTTAATTTAATGCGCCAACATTTTGGCAGTTCTATTTCATTTTTTGAAGGGCCAAGGTGTTGGGGGTGCTTCACACAGCTGGGATCAGAGAGAGAGTGCACAGGGTAGTGAGCTATTTATAGACACAGCAAAGCAGTGCCACACAAAGCCCCCTGGTGAGAACTCTTTGTTGCATGATTTATGAAGTGTATCAAGCTATCTCTGTTAGTGTCTCCATACTTAGAGAAATAGAATGTGTGTTCTATCACAAATGGTGTCATCAGTTTTGCATGGCACTGCATAACTCTGTGATCCAATACAGCCAATACAAAGTAAGGAAAACAAATTCAGCATCTTTGAGGACTGCCTAATATACAAAATAAATGCACATACAAGAAAATATACAAAGCAAAACCAATAAAAGAATGCACGAGTAAATAGGTTAATATGAAAATGTGTACTCACCGTTCGAATGATAAAATAATACAAAGGCGAGATAAGATCTTCAGTGCATGACAATTGCAGCGACCAACGTTCAAAAGTACATGTATGTCATTATGTACTATTTGCTTTCTATTTATGTCAAGCAAATTTTAATATCAAGAGTCTGTTGCATGGTATGTACATTGTACTTTTAAGGCCTTCAAAGAGCAAAAGTTTTTTTTCAAAAGTATTCATGGACAATATGATACAGAAACATAATTTATGGAATTAACATTTTTTTGTTAAGGGACCGTTCAAAATTTTTGACTTGGGGGGGGGGGGTTTGGTGTTTTGGCCGAGGGGGCACTAACTTTTCACACGTGTTTCAAGGGTGGGGGTATTAATTTTTGACAACACTTCCAAGGGGGGTAAGAAATTTTAACAAAGAAAAAAGTTAAAAAAACATGCATAAACTCATTCTATTTGGACTTTTTTACGCGCAAAAGTCTCTGAAATGACCCGAAGCTGTACATGTGGATATGTATAAAAATCTGCGTGAAACATAAGGGTGGGGTACAAAAAATCCGCATGAAACTCAAGGGGGGGGGTATCAATTTTTGACTGGAAGTTCCAGTAAAACTCCCACCCCCCCCCCAGTCATAAATTCTGAACGGTCCTTAACCACATGATATTTGCGTCCAACGAAGTCCAAAAGAGGGGTTGGGAGTCTTGGTTGCACTCTAAAAAATTTCAGACAAAATTGGTTTTTTAGATTCAAAATGGTTTTTTGAAAAAACAAATTTCAATGCAAAAAACCAACATGGTTTTAAAAAATCCATGTTGGTTTTGCAACCAAATTTCAATGCAAAAAACCAACATGGATTTTTTTAAAAATCCATGTTGGTTTTGCATTGAAATTTGGTTTTTCAAAAAACCATTTTGAATCTAAAAAACCAATTTTGTCCCAACATTTTTTTTAGAGTGTGGAATTCAGGAGACATAAGACAAAGAACATAACTACCAACATGCCAAAGCCCTTCATCATCAAGAATTTGATTTTTTGGAGGGCGACGAGAATAAGAAGACGCAAAACAGCAGTAAAGTCAAAGCAAGAAGGAAAGGTTACAATGGATGGATGGTTGATTGGGGCTTTACATCCTGTATTTATGCACTAGCTAGGCTAATTAGGACAGAAGGAGGACACGGCCATGAGGCAAAGGATGATTGAAACAGCCGTCCAACATAGGCCCAGGTGACCTAGCTCTTGACCACTGGGTCCCAGGGCTACAGGTGACCCAACTTGTAAGAGCCGGATTCGAACTCTGGACCCCGCAATTGGCAGTCCAGCACCTACCACTAGACCAACCCTCCCCCCAGGAAAGGTCATAAAGGCAGACAATTATTGGCAAAGAAACAACAAAGCGGATGTAACGAAATCCATTCTATCCAGTAGGGGGAACGGGGAGCACTGTGGGACGGTGGGGTTTTCTTGGATCCTGGCAAGGTATATGATATGGTAGTGCCATCATATCTTGTAATTTCACATGCTGATGTTTCCATGGTTTTATAGACAAATTACAGCCACATGCAGAAGTATGGCGAGCAAAAGTTTGTTTTCCTACTACTAAAGTAAATATGGACGGGTTCAATTTGAACCATTCTGTGGACAAACCATGAACAATGAGGCATTCTCAGTGCTTGTATGAATTTTATATATCGTAACAAACAGTTATGAATTGCTATCGTGATAAACACTCTCATTGGTGTCCGAGAAATTAGCATTTTGGTGTAAAAGTCATATCAGGGCTCATTGGGACAGTGAATTTGGGGCACATCGGGACGCCCTTAATATGGCAGAATTTAAGTGTCCAAGGCGACTGAATGACCTGGGACAGCACACAACAGGTATTCAGGCCACAGGGAATAGAGGCATAGTGAATTACCATGCTTTGTGAACAAATTTGTCGCAAAGCACTGTGTGTTACTTACATAGATGTCCGCACCCAGGACAGTTTATGTTAAATGTTTAAAACTGTTTAAAGTTATGAACTATTGGCACTACAAAGTGTTAATGCACTGTACATTATCTTACGCACTACTTATATGTGATAGCTATTGCACATGGAGTGTTAAAATGATTTTTTAATTGATGTCCCAATGTGCCCCGGCTGTTTTAGCCGGGGCACATTGGGACAGTCATTTTTGGGTAATTCAGTGTCAATTCAACAAATGGCTCCCACTCGACCGATTCAGAATGCCTTGAAAATTTACCAGAATGAAGGTATCTCACCTAAAAGCACAAATCCCAAATAATATAGTAATATCTTAAATAGTTTTTATGAAAAAAATTCATGAAAAATTCGAAATTTTCTAAGTCCAGAAATTTGAAGGCATATAACTTAATCAGAGCAAAACCTCGAGACTTGCAATAAGACAACATGTTTTTAATGTAGCCCAGGTGTTATGATGCATTGTTTCAGCCACCTCAATGCATTTGCCTCAATTCAAAAGGTTATTGAAAAAACAGAAAATTGCAGTTTATTCACCTTTTTGTCCCCAAATTTCTCAGTCGATATAACAAGTGGAGACTTAATATCATGGTTGAAGAATCTTTGCTACAGTTGCTCTCGAAAGTAAGTACACCCCATGCTATTTTTCAAACTTCTGTCTCTCTAAGATACAAATAATTATATATTCACATACTAACAATAAAATAGTGTCAACTAAACACTTGTGCATCCAATTATATTACTAATTCACAAGTTCAGTCTCCCATTAATTAATACAGTTAAGTATGGCAAAAATGGTCATTGCAAAAGTAAGTACACCCTTCTAATTTCAGGCAGTCAATACCTTGTGTTTCCTAATCGGGTGGCCAAAATGGCTTATAGATGCTTCCTTTACCCATGAATAAGGTTCTAACATCTTTGCACTGGAACTTGCGGCCATGCCTCCATGTAAGACTGTGTCACACCTGAATGTCTGGGAGATTCCTTGCATTCGCCCACTTTTTGAGGTCAAACCACAACATCTCAATGGGATTCACACCTTGGATTTGGCTAGATCATTCCAAAAGCTTGTATTTATTTTAATTTATTAAGGATTTTGCTGACACACTTGTGTGTTTGTGATTGTTGTCCTGCTGGAACTCCCAGGAACACTTTTTAATCAAGACGTACTTCAGCAATTGGGCAACATTATCTCCTAAGATTTCATATTAGAGCTTTGAATTCATGATTCCTTCGACATGAACCAGTTTTCCAGTTTCTGATGAGGCAAAAAACCCATTCTCCATGATATTCCCATCTCCATGCTTCACTTTTGGCACTAGGTTCTCCTCTTGGAAAGCTGTGTTCCCATTGCAGCAAATGTGTCGGTTGACCATCTGACCTTAGAATTCAATTTTAGGCTCATCTGTCCAAAGAATATTAGCCCAAAAGTCTTCTGGTTTATAAAAATGCTTCTTGGCAAAGTTTAGTCCTGCTTCCTTGTGTTTTTTCATCAGCATGGGTTTGTTTCTCGGCATTCTGGCCGTGAGGCCTTCTACAATCAAATGCCTCCACATAGTTAACGCCTAGACATGTGTTCAAGATGATGTCAGTTGCTCTTGTAATTCTGTGGATGTAACCTTAGGGTGTTTTGCTACTTCCTGTATTAATATCTTGGATGTTCTGCAAGACATCTTTGTTCATATTGCCATCCTGCTTGATAAGTTTGTGTATTTTTGCTCCTTTCATTTGAATAATACTTTCTGACAGTTGATTTGTGAACCCCAAGTTGTACAGAAATATTCTTATCCAAATTCATCATTGTAGGTGTAATAACAGTATTTATTAACCTTTTAGACAGTTCCTAAGTTCTTGGCATGGCAACTGACCCATCACTCATACCATAATGACTAATTTAATCAAATTTAAGGATAATCAATTGTAAGTACTGCTAAGCAGCTGGAAAATTAAAATAAAGGTGCCAAAAACAACCAGGCGGAACAACAAACATTTTAGGGTTGCAAGGCAAAAGCAGATTGACAAAAAAGCCATAAAAAGGCTAACTATTGTGAGGGTGTACTTACTTTTGCAATGGGTTATTTTTTCATTGGAGGTCAAAATGACCTTTATATTTCAAGAAATCCAAATTACATATTATGTAAGACTTCAAAGAGATACACTTTATTGCAGAAGTGAGATAATAATCATGACCTGATATTAATTAATGAGCCAAATGCAATAATCCTGCAGGGGTGTACTTACTTTCGAGAGCAACTGTATGACTTCTAATAGTCCAGAAGCCAATCCCAGAAATGTGACATCCAGTAAACACCCCTGAGCAGATTTAGTTTGACACTTGATGATGTTAGGGTACCCCAGCCTGCATATGGCCAGGGTGGGTTTACTCATCTGCTGCGGTGCATAACCCGGTAATGCTGCCATATGTCCGGTTACGGACAAAATTTATTGAAAATTCCAAATATGGAGTTTTGAGGGCCTAATAGTGACTGGATCAAACTGCAATTGGTTCAGATATGTGCATAATAATTGGTTGCATGTTACTAAACTGAAAAATGTTACATAGTTTATTTATTTTGTGATTTATAAGGAATTTATAGTCATTTTTCATGGAAAATTCACTTCATTTTCAGCCGGGCATAATTACAAATCTCTCCAGAACTTCAGTTCTAATGCAGACATCAACATGGTGTAAACTGCAAAAACTGCCCCTAATTCTCAGCTTGCCAGTGGTATCACATTCATGGCCCTGTGATTGATACTTTTTCTGCTATTAGCATTTAAAGTGATAAAAGTTACCCTACCCCCCTTATTTTCGAATTTATCACATATTCATAGATTAGCAGAAAATTTGATCCTCAGGTTCTTTGTAACGAATGAATTGCCTGGGTCTGTAAATGCCATGTTTACAGAGACTACAGGTGAACACAGTGACCATGTATATATTGTTAATTAATAAGATATAATGTTTTTATGGCCATTTTTATACCAATTAACTTCGTTTTACGGATGGATTTGAATATTATGTCAAAGAAATTAGTAAAATTTAAGATATCACCACAATTTCAATATCAGATTGGTCATCAAATGTTAAAAAATCTGTACACACATTATTATGGTATCTGATAGGTATTAAGTTCTACAAATCACAATTAACTTTTGCAAGTTTGCAAACGTCTCATGCAACCAGGTGAGACGGGCACATTTACTTGGACTGAGTTGACTTTCTGAGAGCTTGTCTACCTGTGCATTTGGTAATCTTCAAATCAACATTACCTTTACCTCCCCAAGATCTTCAGCATCCATGAAAGCCAAGTTGGCCTATAGTGTTTTTTTCATAGATCAGAGATGGGATATAACATGTTTTCTATACATTTTGTATTGATGTAAATTTTGTATTTCAGTACAAGTTTTTCAGGTTGAAGATATATGTTGCAAACTTGTAGTATATGTTTTGACTTCAGGTTTTCTATAATATAAATATGAGTAAAAATATTTTATATACATGTAATTGGTTACATATCAATGTATTTACAAGCAGATTCTTTAGCAGCAGTATTTTCAAACTTTGCTTTGGTAGATAATTTACTGTCCAACCCAATGCCCCAATATTTGTTACTTAAGTAACGCCATCTTTCAGTGTTAAACATCTAATTTGATTCCATGTAATCTATGATCCATAGACCCTGATCAACTTTACCAAAGATCATGCAATGTTAAGATGCATTTTGCAAGAAATAGACTGAGTAGATATATCATACATGTCTCTTAAATTACTTTAAATCATATTGCAGGGAGACATACAGGCCCATAGTGTATAATGAAAAATCATTACATTGCCTAATTGTTCTGATGATCACTCTGTAAAACAAATATGACATTAACTTTACACATGCATGGCCAGATATTGGTGTTATAAACTTTACCAGAAAATGACTTCATGGTCACAGTGACAACACAAAATACATTCTTTAGAAGAAAACACAAATAAGAGCAAATGCTGAGGTTAATTTGGCTCTGGAAAATTCAGAAATGCAAAAATAATTCACAAAAAGCCAAGATTGAACATTATCAATTAATATTCCTCAGAGTAACAGTGGCTGTTGCCGTTATCGCTCTGCCACAAAAATGTATTGGTAGTCGTCATTGTTTAGGCAGTTGTATGCCTCAAGCCAAAAAAGATCATGCTTTCTGCTGTTACAATTCTTCAGTTCAGTTGGTGGAGCATCCACATCTGGTCAGAGCAAGCAATTCACTTGGTGCATCTTCAGCAGTTAATTATAAGTCAAGGAACAATGGTGTCAAAAGTCCCATTCTCATGCAAACATCCTTTGACAACTGGACTATAGTCAAATCAAATCATATTTAATTAAGTTCAGTGGGACAAAATTAGAACATCGGCATATGACTGAGTTCCCATGCAAAGGTTGTTAAACCTTTTTCGGCAAATAAGAATGGAAACGTGTATCATTTTTAAGCTGCATCTTTCATCTGGGGGAGCATATCATTTCTGGCTTGCTCTTGACTGAAGAGATGATGACAAAAATTGAACTGGTATCTGTGACAGGCTGTCTTAAGGTGTAGTCATAAATGTTTAATTGCATCAATCATGTGTAGAGTTACTTCTCCATTGTCCCACTAGTGACCTAGACCACTATGCCTGTTTGGATCACCAGCTATGTAACTTATGACTCAATGTTACTGGCTCTGCAGCTATTTCAGCTGATATTAGCATCTTTTAGAGGCAGACGTTATGATGAAATAAGGCTGTCAGACCATATCAATGTACTAGCATTCCCTTTATATTCACCAGCTGCTTTCAATTCAAACTGCTGTCACTGTTGAATTATTTCAGTGCACTAACTGGTGATATCAGCTTATAATGCATCTACCTTAGGGTGGTCCAAAAAACTTTTTTTGTCAATATCAATTTGCATACCTTCCCATTTTGTGAGAAATGGTGCAAAAACAATGCAGCTTAAATTTTATGAAAATCCAACAGGAGGAAGGGGTCTCCCAAAAGCCTTAAAGTTTCAATGTTTTTTAAATTTTCGACCATTTTCGCCAATCCGCGGTTCTCTATAACTTCGTCAGTATTAGTCATACAACATTCTAATTGCCATGGTTGGAAAGCTCTCAAAAAGACCTTCAATTTGCATACCAACATAAATGGTCTAGGACGATATCTTGATTCCCATTAGCCCTTCAGCCTGCACTGTTTAGAATGAAAATGATGCAGATTGTCTAATCCTATTAAAAAAATGGCTTTGGAATTTTTTCAATGATAATTACAGTGATTCGCGTTCTCATAGTTCCAGGATGACCAAATACAAAAAAAATTTTGATTTCTACCATGGGGGTGCCTGGCTTGTGAGCGATGAAGTTTTAATGTTAACGTTAGTTGAAAACTCGTAAAATGTGAGATTGGGTCTGTTGCATTTCATATAATATCTTCATCAGAATTTATTGTAGGGCAACATGAGTGGTACCAAATGAAAGAAAATACTCTTAGCATTCTCATGGTACTAATGATGTTGTCCTATATTTAATTCTTGTGAAGTTAAAATATGAAATATAACAGCCCCTCCATGAATTGTTTCAATAATTCCGACAAAATTTTGCATTAAAACTTCCAAGCTTATAAAGCAGGATTTTCCATCACCAAAAATTTAAAAAATATTTTATTTACTTATTCTGGAACTTGAAGAATGTGAATCACAGCAATTATCATTGAAAAAAAATTCAAACGCCTTTTTTTAATAGGATGAGACAGTAAGCAACATTTTCATTCAGAAAAGTGCAACTGAAGAGTCAATGGGAGTCAAGAAATCGTCCTAGACCATTGATGTTGGTATGCAAAATGTAGGTATTTTTGAGAGCTTTCCAACCATAGCAATCAGAATGCTGTATGCCTAATACTGACGAAGTTATAGAGAACCGCGGATTGGCAAAAATGGTCGAAAATTTAAAAAACAATGAAACTTCAAGGCATTTGGGAGACCGCTTCCACTTGTTGGATTTCTTTAAAATTTCACCTGCACCTGTTTTATACCTAACCTCATCAAATGAGAGGGTATGCGATGTGAAATTCACAAAATAATTTTTTCCCATCTAAAAATGGTCCACCCTAATCTACCTCTGTCCTTGACACTAATCTTCAGCCACAATTCTGATTTCAGGGCCTGCATGGCATTATCAGAACATCAAGTTTCAGCATCTTTGACCACAAAATTTTGAGACAAATAACATTTTGTTTCATTTATTTTTATTTTTTTTTGGACAGATTTCAAGCAAAGCCGTCCATAAAATCACATGAGTATGCCAGAATAAACCCCAACCCACTATTGGCCCTGAAATCATGATCGTAAACAGCAACACCCATTGCCCAAACAGCAGGAAAATCATGTCAAAGTCAAGAAACAAGTCTGACCTATGCAGCTTCCTGTGCAACAATTGGATCTCAGTGGTATTGTGAGTTCAATAATGCATCAAATTGTAGAATGTCAGGTCACCTAACAGTTGAAGACCTTGAAGATCCTCTGTTGGCCCATCAAGAGCCTGACCCCTGCTTTTAATGCATGCCTGTTGTGCAACAAGAACAATAGACAAGTTTATACAATATCTGCTCCAGCACAAAATCAGATTTGAAGCTGAAGACTGAAGTTGTGGGCACAGGTAGACACAAAAATATCAGCCCCATTTCACAAAAGCTGGGCAGCACCCCAGTCCATATGTACAGTACAACTCAAAATAAAGTAAGAAAATTTTCTGTCAGAAGTCTTCTGTTTACCAATTGTGACCTCCTTTCTCCTCTCAACCCCAAATCTCCTTACAAGTCTTTGACTCCTTACAACAACCTTAGCACATAGGCTATATTAAAAACTCTATTAAGACAGCTATCAATGCAATTGCAATTAGCAAAGGGCCACAATATCAAAGAAATCAAACACAATGGGGGTGATAGAGTTTGAATATGTGTTGCTTAAATTAGATTTTAATATAATTTTAAAAGGTAGTTTCAAGTGGGTAAAGATAGGAAGTGATTCAGGGGTAGCCAAAAGGTGTGAATTCTAAATACGACTGATGCCATGGAAACTTTTATAGCAGCACTTCAAGGCAGTAAATCCACAACAGACATCAACCAATTTTCTTCATAAAGCTGAAATCAAATTAATTTCAAAAGAACCACAGGCCTCCTGTGTTCATGAAACCATATTTTAGGAATAGCATATAATTCTAATAACCAGCTGTGCTAAAACAAGAAGTGACATGAGTTTTGCAAATGCAGAGCCATGACAATTATAGTGGTCAATTGTCATCCTTCATGGCTTGCTTTTCTCTTTAAGTTATTATTAGGCCTAAGGTGATCCATTGATTACTTAATTAGAATGTTCCATTCTTAATCTTGAAGAACTATATGCAAAATTATTTTAGTTCTTGACCTTCTTTATCATGAAAAATGCTTTGACATCGCAAGTCGTTTATTTCTCAGATATAAGAGTTTTAAGATTTTTGTGAACTTTCAAAATTTTAGTAGGTAGTGATTTGTTGAACTTCATCAGATAGGCCTACCATATACATATATAAATGTGGGCATATCTTTTTAACAGTTGTGGACCAATCTAATGTAGAAATTGTGGTGATAGCTTGCATTGCACTAATTTCTTAGACTAATACACTTCAACCTCTCTATTACGACCACCAGTGGTTCTAAGGCCAAGTGGCCGTATTAGCGAGGTGGCCGTATTGGAGAGGTTCATCTGTAATTGTCAGCACGGTCACCAGAGGGCACTCCACATGAACAGTAGCAGAGCAAAAGGCAATGTGATGACAGAAAGGCATTCTTCCCCATTGATTGCACTTTAAATAGCCTTTCATCTTCTTGTCTTCACAATTGAAGGCATTCAATATAATTGATGATAATTTTAATAAAGTTTGCAATATTTGATGGGACCCATTGCAGCATTATTTCCCTGAAACTGACCAATCCTAAAAAATCGGTTTTTTGCCCTTAGGCCTATCTGTTTAGATTTTTGTTTGTGTTACAACTAAATTCCAACTATACACACAAGACACAAGACTTACTAATAGGCCTAATACAACTAAATCACATCATACTTACAAAAAAATGTGTTTTAACAGGCCTATCATTATAAAATACTGTACACTCTTTAATAATTTGAATTGCAAAGTGCAAAAATCTGAATCAATAGTTGAATGAAGATTGACATTGAAGGGTGAAGTCCGATTCTGAAGATATACATACTGAAGTGCAATTAATATCCACAATTGCTTATAATATGTAATTCTGCTTTCTAAACTGTACCCCAGAGCTGCTCTCCCAATTGTCATTGAATCAACCATTGTTTAGTAATTAGTCAATTCACGCTCACATGATGTCCCCCAGAGAATTGAATTTTAAGCAAACAAACAACCAGAGTGTCACCAATTTGCATTTCTGCTTAATACAACACTGGCCGTAATAGGTGAGGTCAGAATGACCATTTTGTACCCTAGGAAATGCCCGCATTTGCGAGGTGGCCGCATTAACGAGGTGCCCGCATTAGAGAGGTATTATTAAGCATAAAAGCAAGTATAATATTTGGTTCCAGGCCTCTGTGGTCGTAATTGCGAGGTGCCCGTTTAAGTGAGGTGGTCGTAAGGTGAGGTTGAAGTGTACTTAAATCCGTCCGTAAAACGAAGGAAATTGGTATAAAAATGGCCATAAAAACATTATATCTTATTAATTAACAATATACACATGGTCACTGTGTTCACCTGTAGTCTCTGTAAACAGGGCATTTACATACCTAGGCAGTTCTTTTGTTACAAAGAACCTGAGGATCAAATTTTCTGCTAATCTATGAATTTGTGATAAATTCGAAAATAAGGGGGGTAGGGTAACTTTTATCACTTTAAAGTGTAATAGCAGAAAAAGTATCAATCACAGGGCCATGAATGTGATACCACTGGCTAGCTGAGAATAAGGGGCAGTTTTTGCAGTTTACACCATGTTGATATCTGCATTAGAACTGAAGTTCTGGAGAGATTTGTAATTATGCCCGGCTGAAAATGAAGTGAATTTTCCATGAAAAATGACCATAAATTCCTTATAAATCACAAAATAAAGAAACTATGTAACATTTTTCAGTTTAGTAACATGCAACCAATTATTCTGCACATACCTGAACCAATTTCAGTTTGATCCAGTCACTATTCAGCCCTCAAAACTAAATATTTGGAATTTTCAATAAATGTTGTCCGTAACCGGACATATGGCCGCATTACCGGGTTATGCACCACTGCAGATGAGTAAACCCACCCTGGCCATATGCAGGCTGGGGTACCCTAACATCAACAAGTGTCAAACTAAATCTGCTCAGGGGTGTTTACTGAAACTTTTTCTAAGCCTCTTTTGAGAATTGGCTTCTGGACTATAAACATGTGTACAGTATCAAGCCAACCACACAAATATTCTTGGAGAAATGTAGTCTGGAAAACTGAAAATGTGTAAAATTGGTCGACTTTTGACCAAATTTTACAAGGTATAGTAGCCTATACCAAAAAAATGAATACACCGACCTAAAGAACAACATCACATGCGTTCATAGAAAAAAATTCAAGTTGGCATCTTTTGGCGTTTTATCTACATAAATTTTTATACATTTTTTGTATTAAATGGGCATTATCTGAAATTTATTTAAAAAAATGTACCAGTAAATCTGCTTAGTGAGCAATTTTAATGTATTATGCTGTAATTAAAAGTTGTATTTGTGCATTGTGTTGGTTGAATTCAGTAATATTGTTCATATTTCAGCTTAACTGGTTTATTGCTGTCTGAGGCCAGAATGCACTTTTGTCCAAATTCCACCATTGGCGTTCTGGTTTTGCCAAGTATTATCATGGCATATTTTGTACCCAGCACAAACCATTTTATTATGCCTTTACCAGACAATGTGGATTCAGCAATTGTACAAGAACATCATCCTCAGCTTTGTATGCATTTTCTTAAGAAAACCCATTATGATTACAAAGGAATATGGAGATGTTCAATTAATTTATTAACTGACCTACTCTACACAAAGCAAAACTGTGGTGGTTGAACATCGAAGATGATGTGCATAAGATAATGCCAAAAACAAGTCAAGATATTTTCGTAATACATCAGTGTCTTTGACAATATAACAAAGTTTATTTCAGGTAGCTGCAAAACTTGTTATCAGTGTAAGAAAATCATATCAAAATGTCATTGATAAGATGCAGACATGCAGTGCAATAGTGTGTATAAAAAAAACAGCACAAAAATGTTTTTACATGGCGAAAATGTATCAATATGACAAATTTGTAAACTTGAAACAAGAAATTTTTGAAATTTTGTGTAACAAAAGCACCAAAAGATACCAACTTGATTTTTTTTCTGTGAACACATGTGATGTCATTCTTTAAGGTCGGTGTATTCATTTTTTGGTATAGGCTACTATACCTTGTAAAATTTGGTCAAAAGTCGACCAATTTTACACATTTTCAGTTTTTCAGACTATATTTCTCCAAGAATATTTGTGTAGTTGGCTTGATACTGCACACATGTTTGGAAGTCATAGCAAAGATTCTTCAGCCATTATATTAAATCTCCACTTGTTATATTGACTGAGAAATTTTGGGACAAAAATGTGAATAAACTGCAATTTTCTGATTTTTTCAATAACCTGTGGAATGGGGGCTAATGCATTGAGGTGACTGAAACAATACATTATTACACCTGGGCTACATTAAAAACATGTTGCCTAATTGCAAGTCTCGAGGCTTCACACTGTTTGAGTTATATGCCTTCTAATTTCTGGACTTAGAAAATTTCAGGAAAAATCTCGAATTTTTCATGAATTTCTTTCAGAAAAACTATTCAAGATATTACTATATTACTTGGGATTTGTGCTTTCAGGTGAGAAACCTTCATTCTGGTAAATTTTCAAGGCATTCTGAATCGGTCGAGTGGGAGCCATTTGTTGAATTGATACGGAATTACCCTGGCTGCAAAACGGTAGTTGCAGTCTAGTTTATTATGCCTTGCATTTAAGCTAAATAGTATTGGTGATATTCATGCAAACTTCTGAGTTCTTCAGTGCTTTCAGCATTGAGCAAAATTAGCAGACGTTAAAAGCGTCCCAATGTGCCCCCGTTCCCCCTAAATTTAGACAATCGTCGAAATTCAAAGAAGCTCTCCTGTCTGCTGGTTCTTCTGACCTTATCTACAATATGGAAAAAACAAAACATCCAAAATATCAAGAATTACAATACTGGTTTCTGCATGAAATTACAGCAAAAGTTGGAGGACTAAAATAAGGAAATTTGACTTCACTTTCAGTGAAGACCACAGTGACAAGGGCTTCATTTCTCAATGAAAGGCAAGATGAAAGTTGTAAGATATTTGTGTGAATTTAGGAAATACACAATTCAGTCCAAACAGCAGATGAACTACACTGACCTGTTCACAGCTATGGAAGTGTCAAAGGAAGTGTTGCTGCAGAACGTGTATGTTGCTCTACCAGAAAACAGATCTCCATGCCTGAGACGGATGGATGATTGCAGCTTTATCTCCAGTGTTTATGCACTTGGTAGGCTAATTAGGACAGGAAGTCAGAAGGAGGACACAGCAATGAGACAAGGGTTGTTCATCTACAGTATGGAGCAAAGGTTGCCAGCAGAACTGCAGAACATCGATGTCTCCAATGAAAGGAATTGAGAAAAGGAATATGAAATCAAAGCTGCATTTGACATCACGTGGTGGTCACATATCGTTCGATGTGTTGCTCAAACTCAGGCCAAGCATGATGTAGCTTAAATTCAAGGATGGATGGATGATTGGGGCTTTATGTCCCATATTTATGCACTTGGAAGGCTAGTTAGGACAGGAGGAGGACACGGTAATGAGGCGAAGGATGCCTTAAATTCGAGGAGTATTCTGGATTTTTTTTTGGTCTTTGCCATGACCCAATATGTTTTCCTCTCATCGGATGAGAATTCATGCCTCCACAAACATTTTTGTTGAGGATGTTAAGCATAGATGCCATGGCACAATTTCATGCGTTTCACTTACTTCCAGGCGGCACTGTAACTACAACCGGCACAGTGCTAAAATGTTCTTCGATCGGAGCAGAATTTATTGAAAATGGACTTGGTGGGGTAATGTAAATAAATGGCAAGGTTTTACGAAGAAGTGAGAAATGAATTTGTGTCACATGGAACATATGAAGTATTTTGGCACTGACAGGAAGTCAAGATGTAGGTAAATATTACGAGCATTAGTAGAATTTACTTGATATAGATGTTAGGAAAGGATTTGTGCAGTAAAATGAACTTTATTTTCTGTACTTTACAGTAATACGGAAATACATTAAATAGATAACTGTCATCCATTAAAAAATTAATGTCGTCATTCATTATATAATCATGTCATTTAATGAATAATTAACTGCAATTGCTTAAACAAATTATTAATTGCAATTTATGGAATGATTAACTGAAATCTATTAAAACAATCAATTGCAATCAACTCGTTCATAATTAATTGCATAAATATATTACAGTCCAGTGCATCTCAACACGATTGACAGATGGATATATATGATTGGGATAGTCTGTCCTGTATTTATGCACTTGGCAGGCTGATTAGAACAGGAGGCACACGACCGAGAGAAGTGCAAGTACGAAACCAGTTGGCAGGGTGAAGAGATATTTGGCCAGCTGGTTTCCACTGTTAGTTTCAGATGTCGTTACATCGCCGGGATCATCAATTGTGTCATCATCATCATCCTCATCATCATCATCATAACCGATGTAATTGCAAGACAGTTGTCAATCTAAAGTTCCACCAAAAAGTTCTTCCATGCTGCAGCTTCCTGTAACGAAGGGATATTCGCTGATTCTATACAGTCTGAATTTGCTTGCAACGTGATTGCCATCAATTTGACCATCTCCAATCTCATTGTCATCAATCTGATTGTCATCAACTTGGCCATCATCAATTTGATTATCATCAATTTGGCGATCACCAACTTGGCTATCGCCATTCTGATTGTCATCAATCTGTTCGAAGCAGACGGGCTCACCACGTTTATATCTATTTTTGACCACCCCAATCCGCATCAACTCTTCAATAAAGATTCCCTCGCATCCGCACGGCACGTAAGCAGATCTCAGACGGATGAGTTTCAATTTCTTCAGAACTGGGGACAAGGTCTGGTAGCCTAGACCACTGATATAATCATGATTTCCATAAACTAATATTTTTTCCATATGTGGGAGACCATAGAAGGCACCATCATGGATGAGTTCAGTCAAAGTCTGATTCAGAATCAGTGTACGAAGAGAGTCGAATCCAGAAAACATGCAGGTGCGAAGGACTTTTACGTGGATATTCGTGATGGAGAGGGATGTAATAGTTTCTTTGTAAGTGACCAGTGCTCTCGTACCATAGGGATTAGGGAATGAAGTTCAAATGAAGGTTGGAATCAACAAGTGTCATAAAGAGTTCGCCTGACTTCGACATGTACAATGGTTCCTGTTTGAAAACCCACAGTTCGCTGAACATCTTGTGCAGTGGAAGGTCTGAATATCTGCCGTTAATGTAAATGATTTTCACATCCCCATGACGGTATTGTAATGCAGCAAGACCTGTTATCTGGTAGTCCAAGTTGTAAAAGAAAAACTTGTGAAACCGGTTCAAAAAGGCTTTGTCCCGATGACCTGTAGAGGCTCTTCAAGGTGAACGAAACGCAGTATTTTCAAGGAAGTGAACGTGAAATCCCTCAATGCTCTGATACAATTAGCCCTCACAGATAGCAATCTTAAGTTAGCAGCTCCATAAAAGAATGTTGCATTGACTTCTTCCAAACCAAGGTTGTGCAAATACAGTTCATTTAAGGTTGTGGAATTCGTCGCGAATGCACCGGTTTCGATTTGCTGCACATTAAAGTCACTCAATTTTATGACCTTCAATTGTAAATTGGCGAACGTGTCTGCTTCAATCTTCTCAACATGACTGGCGTTAGTTCCAGTGTAACTCATTGTGTCTACAGAATGTTCCAAGTCAATGTCATCAATTCCTTTCACCGACGGAAGCGAGTCATAATAGCCTCCGAAACGACAATCACATGAACGACTGTCCTCATCATTTGCACATACGAAGTCAACAGAAGTATCGTTGTTGCCTCCAGGATGGATACCATTGCCCAAAAGCGAGATGGCATGCAATGGATGAATGTCAGTTAGTAGTAGAATTAACACGAATAATACCTGCAAATAAGAATATTTTAATCATTAGGAATGTTACCTTAAAATTCAGGTTAATGCTTCATCTCACCTGAAAAGGAGACAACCTTAAAATTCCGCTTAATAAGTCACCTCAAGCGGGATGGATGACCTTACAATTCAGCTCAATTCATCATCCCATCTGGGAAGGATGACATTAAACTTCAGATTAATTGCTAATCTCATCTGCAAGGAAGACCTAACAATTCGGCTTTATAGGCACTCTCATGCGGGAAGGATGACCTTAAAATTCAGCTTAACAAGTCATCTCATCTGAAAAGGACAACCGTAAAATACAGCTTAATTGGTAATCTCATCTAGGAAGGATGACCTTAAAATTCAGCTTAATTGGTAGTCTCATCTGAGAAGGATGACCTTAAAATTCAGCTTAATTTTTCATCTCATCCAGGAAGGATGACCTTAAAATTCAGCTTAATTGGTAATCTCATCTAGGAAGGATGACCTTAAAATTTTGCTTAATTTGTAGTCTCATCTGGGAAAGATGACCTTAAAATCCGGCCTAATTTGTCATCTCAGCTAGGAAGGATGACCTTAAAATTCAGTTTAATTTGTCATCTTATCTAGGAAGGATAACCTTAAGGTGGCTCGATACTCGTGAACTTTCCAAGATAGGATTTCTTAAAAATAGTTTAAAATTATCCAAAATATAGTTTATAGCAAGGATATATAAACGAAAGTGGTCGCTACCAGCCTTGCTTTCAAAATATTTGAGGTTATGTAAAAGAAAGTCAGTCCACGCAAACTTGAACAAGAATCCGAGGATTCAAACCCTGGGTTCTGTTCGGAATTAGCAATTAAGCATAAGATCGATGGATACAAGATCAAAGTAGCACTGCACTGCGGAATGCAATTAGCTTTGACACCTGTCAGATTGACTTCAAGTGCTCTTTCTCAATGGCAATTTGGTAAACTGAGGGTGAAGAAAGGCTTTAGAACTTGCAGAATTGCAATTTGCATTGTTAGACTGCTTCTGAGAATAGATGCACTGCAAAAAGCAATTGCCAAATGCATTATTGGCCTTCCTTGAAACGCATGGAAGATCGTCGTGTGGGCGACATTATAATGCAAGGTCAGCTTGAAAACAGCCCCTCAAGACTCAAATGATCCATGACACAAACAAACTATTAAAAAAATAAATAAAAAAACTCAATTTTTTTCTTAATTTTTTTACTGTGAAGTTTTCCCTGTCATTCAGTGGCCATTCAGCCTATTTTTTTTAATGAGGCATGGAATTAAAGAGGACAGTTCTATGGAAAAGCTTATTAAAATTCCAGATAGATATATTTAGTTTTAAGAACTTTTCTGGGGGTTCGGAACAAAAGTTTCGATTTAAATTTTTTCAATCTTTTTATGAATCACAGCGCTAAAAAAAAAAGACGAGATAGAATTTTCTATTTCTTTGTCATCTGTTTCCAAATAAAGTGACGAACAATATAATGATATTGATAAGGCTTCCAATGGGCCTGGAAATTGATATAAACATTTATTTATATAACAGAGTCATTTTTGCGAAATTAGACATGCTTGCCGAAAATCGCCTGTAGAAAATTTCTATTCGCAATTCGCAATTCCTTGGATTATAGTAAACTTCAAAGCGAATCTAATGCTGCAAACGAGAACTTTCCAACCCTAATAGAATCGGCACAAGTGCCAAACAAAGCGGCCGACGCACGAAATTCTGAGAATTGAAAAAGATGCTGAAAAAGTGTCAGCATAGCTGAGCTGCTGTGGTCACGTCACGACAGATAGGGCCAGCCTGGCTGCGCGTGAATGTGCGTTAACAACCATTTTACATGAGTAGCGAGCCACCTTAAAATTGGTAATCTCATCTAGGAAGGATGACCTTAAAATTCAGCTTAATTTGTCATCTCATCCAGGAAGGATGACCTTAAAATTCAGCTTAATTGGTAAAATTCAGCTTAATTGGTAATGCCATCTAGGAAGGTTGACCTTAAAATTCAGCTTAATTGGTAATCTCATTTAGGAAGGATAACCTTAAAATTCAGCTTAATTGGTAATCTCATTTAGGAAGGATAACCTTAAAATTCAGCTTAATTGGTAAAATTCAGCTTAATTGGTAATCTCATCTAGGAAGATTGACCTTAAAATTCAGCTTAATTGGTAATCTCATTTAGGAAGGATAACCTTAAAATTCAGCTTAATTGGTAATCTCATTTAGGAAGGATAACCTTAAAATTCAGCTTAATTGGTAATCTCATCTAGGAAGGATGACCATAAAATTCAGCTTAATTGGTAAAATTCAGCTTAATTGGCAATCTCATCTAGGAAGGTTGACCTTAAAATTCAGCTTAATTGGTAATCTCATTTAGGAAGGACAACCTTAAAATTCAGCTTAATTGGTAATCTCATTTAGGAAGGATAACCTTAAAATTCAGCTTAACAAGTCATCTCATCTGAAAAGGACAACCGTAAAATACAGCTTAATTGGTAATCTCATCTAGGAAGGATGACCTTAAAATTCAGCTTAATTGGTAGTCTCATCTGAGAAGGATGACCTTAAAATTCAGCTTAATTTTTCATCTCATCCAGGAAGGATGACCTTAAAATTCAGCTTAATTGGTAATCTCATCTAGGAAGGATGACCTTAAAGTTCAGCTTAATTGGTAAAACTCAGCTTAATTTGTCATCTCATCTAGGAAGGATAAACTTAAAATTTTGCTTAATTTGTAGTCTCATCTGGGAAGGATGACCTTAAAATCCGGCCTAATTTGTCATCTAAGCTAGGAAGGATGACCTTAAAATCAGCTTAATTTGTCATCTAGGAAGGATAACCTTAAGGTGGCTCGATACTCGTGAACTTTCCAAGATAGGATTTCTTAAAAATTGTTTAAAATGATCCAAAATATAGTTTATAGCAAGGATATATAACGAAAGTGGTCGCTACCAGCCTTGCTTTCAAAATATTTGAGGTTATGTAAAAGAAAGTCAGTCCACGCAAACTTGAAAAACTCAATTTTTTTCTTAATTTTTTTACTGTGAAGTTTTCCCTGTCATTCAGTGGCCATTCAGCCTATTTTTTTTAATGAGGCATGGAATTAAAGAGGACAGTTCTATGGAAAAGCTTATTAAAATTCCAGATAGATATATTTACTTTAAAGAACTTTTCTGGGGGTTCGGAACAAAAGTTTCGATTTAAATTTTTTAAATCTTTTTATGAATCACAGCGCTAAAAAAAAAAGACGAGATAGAATTTTCTATTTCTTTGTCATCTGTTTCCAAATAAAGTGACGAACAATATAATGATATTGATAAGGCTTCCAATGGGCCTGGAAATTGATATAAACATTTATTTATATAACAGAGTCATTTTTGCGAAATTAGACATGCTTGCCGAAAATCGCCTGTAGAAAATTTCTATTCGCAATAGAAAGCTGAAACTACCTTGGATTATAGTAAACTTCACAGCAAATCTAATGCTGCAAACGAGAACTTTCCAACCCTAATAGAATCGGCACAAGTGCCAAACAAAGCGGCCGACGCACGAAATTCTGAGAATTGAAAAAGATGCTGAAAAAGTGTCAGCATAGCTGAGCTGCTGTGGTGACGTCACGACAGATAGGGCCAGCCTGGCTGCGCGACGCAGTGCGCGTGAATGTGCGTTAACAACCATTTTACATGAGTAGCGAGCCACCTTAAAATTCAGCTTAAAATTGGTAATCTCATCTAGGAAGGATGACCTTAAAATTCAGCTTAATTTGTCATCTCATCCAGGAAGGATGACCTTAAAATTCAGCTTAATTAGTAAAATTCAGCTTAATTGGTAATCCCATCTAGGAAGGTTGACCTTAAAATTCAGCTTAATTGGTAATCTCATCTAGGAAGGATGACCATAAAATTCAGCTTAATTGGTAATCTCATCTAGGAAGGATAACCTTAAAATTCAGCTTAATTGGTAAAATTCAGCTTAATTGGTAATCTCATCTAGGAAGGATAACCTTACAAGAATCCGCGGATTCAAAGCCTGGCTCAAGTGGCAGTGATGACGGCAAAATATGTGGCAATGATGACGGCAAAATATGTAGCAATGCTGGTGAAATAGTTAAGTCTACTTTTTTGGAAATGGCAGAGAAAGGTGGCTCTGAATTGCGGCAAGTGAAGCGCTGTTATTGTGGTTGTTCCATGAACAAAATAAAATCCAAATAACCAAAAAAAGAATGTGCACGATTTTTTAAAATCTTGAAGTCAACCAATTTCCTCCTTTGAAAATATTGGCGAAATTGAAAAAAACTTGGAAAAAAATTGTTTTTTTTAATCTAGGAAAACAATTTTTTTCTTTTTTTTAAGCAAAAAATTTTAAAATTTTGAAAAACAGAAGTTGCCTGATTTCTTCTTTTTGAAAAAAAAAATTAGTGTAATATAAAAAAAAAGTTGAATTTTTTTTTCAAATCTTGGAAAAAAAAATTTTGGGGAAAAAAAAAAAATTTTGAAATTGAAAAAAAAAGTAATTTCCATACATCTAGCTACCCTAACAAACCAATAAAACACAAAAACAGATATATTGAATCTGTAGTTATTGAACAGTAGAGTTGACAGACAATATTTTCAGACCATTACTCCTGAATTAGCCTGGTGAGCCAGGCTAAAAATTCAGCTTAATTGGTAATCTCGTCTAGGAAGGATGACCTTAAAATTGGTAATCTCATCTAGGAAGGATGACCTTAAAATTCAGCTTAATTGGTAATCTCATCTAGGAAGGATGACCTTAAAATTAAGATTAATTGATAGTCTCATCTGGGAAGGATGACCTTAAAATTCAGCTTAATTGTAATCTCATCTGGGAAGTATGACCTAATAAATTCAGCTTAATTTGTCATCTCATCCAGGAAGGATGACCTTAAAATTCAGCTTAATTGGTAAAATTCAGCTTAATTGGTAATCCCATCTAGGAAGGTTGACCTTAAAATTCAACTTAATTGGTAATCTCATCTAGGAAGGATGACCTTCAAGTTCAGCTTAATTGGTAATCTCATCTAGGAAGGATGACCTTAAAATTAAGCTTAATTGATAGTCTCATCTGGGAAGGATGACCTTAAAATTCAGCTTAATTTGTAATCTAATCTGGGAAGTATAAATTGACTGGATAATAACTTACCTTCATATTATTCATATCGATCTTGTATCAATAATCACAACATTCTCAATCTGCAAACGAGACTGTCGCAAGAAGACCAATAGTTTGACGAGACTAACTTCACAGCTGAAACTCATCTGACAAACTCTCCAGAAATTTTTTATTTATAAGATGTATCAATAGGGTGTGGTCCAATTGAAGTTCCAACTGACATATTCCAAGTATCTTTTTATCATTTGATAGTAGTCCAGTATGTAATTTACTTTCCTCCAAATTTTGAATATGACTAAAAATTATTTGTCCCAAGGCCCCAAGCATAACAAACACAAGTTTTTGGTCTTATAATATAACTCACAATCTCGTGATGTTTATTTTGGCAAAACTTTGCCGAAAAATCAATATCAATACTTCAATATGTTTTATGACCATTGCCCATCAACAAATCGGCTGATAGGCAAATGGTTTATATATATAAACATAAATCAATAATCATTAATGAGATCTATTTTAATGAGATACATTTTGGCAGGATTATGCAATAATGGCCTCTTCCAGTCACTATAGGATTTATATAAGGTAATATTACTTGGTGGTGTTACAAAAATGGGGATGGTGGTGGGTGTATCTTGTTACCTTGATATTAATATTTTAGTCGAGACGAGGAATAAACGTGTCTTTAGCTTCTGATGTCTTAAGAGAGAGGAGGAACGTGATTGGCTGTCGTGATCACGTGACTGGAATCAGCTAGTTGCTTGTGACCTCAGACAAATTGATTTATTTACGTAAATCTGATTTTGTCCCAAGGCCCCAAGCATAACAAACACAAGTTTTTGGTCTTATAATATAACTCACAATCTTGTGATGTTTATTTTGGCAAAACTTTGCCGAAAAATCAATATCAATACTTCAATATGTTTTATGACCATTGCCCATCAACAAATCGGCTGATAGGCAAATGGTTTATATATATAAACATAAATCAATAATCATTAATGAGATCTATTTTAATGAGATACATTTTGGCAGGATTATGCAATAATGGCCAAGAGCTGGGTTTCGTGACACTCATGGAAAACCAGCGGCTGCCAAAAAGAGAACGCTGGAAGATGAGATTGTGAGTTGTGAGTAAGACCTAAGTAATAAGTTCTACCTGAGAGGAAAAGGAAAAATCTACTAATGTAATATAAAGTAATGTAGAAAAGTTCAAAAATAAAAGGTAAACGTCTTGAGTATAATTCTAAATAATGTAACATACTGCGTGGCTGGCAACTGACTTGATTGCCCGAACCAGTATAATACTAGAGATGCAAATATAAGCATAGTAAACACAAGCTAATGATCTATTCGAACATAGTCTATGTTAGGTAAATGGGTATACTTTGTTCATACTAGATGACAAACAGTGTAATACTGTGAAACCGGTATACTCCGTTACTGAAAAGCACTGGTTATACTATGACCGCTGATCATATAATACTGAGTAAACTAATGAGTACACTGTAGACTAATGAACACACTGTAGACTAAGGAATACACTTGTGACTTTGGTGAAAAACGAGTTAAATACTGTAACTTGGTGTAAGTACATAATGGAAGCAATACATGTTATGAATAATAGAAAAATAATATGCCAGTTCAATCCAAAAATAAAAAATAAAGGTTGACATCAGTACGTAAACATGCCTAAAGATTTATGTAAACATTGAATACTTTGATATAATAACGTCAATATACATGTAAATATTGTCCATTGTTAATTGTTCATTTGGCACTGTTGGCTGATGACAGCATCTGCCCATAGAATTTGATTTTTGCACGGCAGCAACGTGGAGGACGCACTTACATCCTGTAATGTCTCATGTTCCACATATGATAGTTAAGTTTTAAGGTAGTGAATTTTAAAACTGTGCATGCAAACACATCTAGAATAATAATTTGAGTGTTTGTTATAAAAAATGAAGGAGAAAAAAAACAAAAACAATGTTATTACTGACAACTACTTGGATTGTCCAGTAATAACAATGTTGTGCATCAAGCACAATAAATCAATTAAGCATTTGGTCAATGCAGAAGATGGTGTGCAACCATGTTGTGCATCAAGCACATTAAATCAATAAAGCATACAGTAAATAATGCACCAAATGGTGTGCAATGATCAGTAACAATGCTAATTACTAACAACTGCGTTGATTGTCCAGTAATTAGCAATTGTGTGTGCATCAAGCACAATGATTCAAGGAACCTTCAGGTAAAGGCACAACCAGTGTGCAAGAACAATAACAATGTTAAGTACTGACAACTTCATTGATTGTCCAGTAATAAACAAAGTAATTCATTAACCACCAGGTAAAGGCACAATTAAAGGCACAAGTAGTGTGCTAGAACAATAACACTGTTAAAAAGTTACTAACAACTGCTTGGTTGTCCAGTAAGTAATAGTGTTGTGGTATTATTTCGTTAAAATAAAGCAACAGATAGATGTACTCGATTGTCCAGTATATGGCCTTGTGATGTAGTTAATCCATTGAGACAGCGGTGGTGATGGTATTTAAGGAAAGCATTAGATTTCCAACGGCCAATGTGTTTAATAGTTGTATGGGGGACATTCGCCGCAGCCATATCAGTGGTCCTCCCAATTCGAAATGAATGAGTATTAAATTGGCTGGGATCGAGTTTTAAGTATTTGAGGCATTGACTTAGTAATGTAGTGAATTGATGTCTGGTCAATGCGATGCCCATTATGTTGTACAAGGGGCCCGGTTGGCATCCACGTACCGCCAAGTAATTTTGCATGTTCCTCACTGGGCAATCTGGTGATGATGTACTTGCCACCGTTAAGACGAAGCCCGAATCTGTGGAATGCTTGTATGACTTAAAATTCAAGGTGAATGCCTTCCTGTCTGGCAGAAATAACACCTGTGACATTTGGAGAATGTGTGCTGGAGAGTCAGTCCAGATAACCTCACTTGCACGAAGGCAGGCGTAATACATCAGGCTGTAAAGGGACCTGTATAATAAATGCTGGTAGTGATCTACAGTACAAGCTTTTGATGCACCAAGAAGCCCTTGCAGTATCTGACGCGAGATTGGCCGTCGAGCGTCGGGCAAGTTGTCCTGAGTGTTGCGCACCCCAGTGAGTATTTTTGAAGTGGTGTATGTGGCCGTAGGGTCCGGCAAATTACGCATTTTATGGAAATGCGATATGGCTGATACGTGTGTTAGTATTGTGGCGTGTTTATAATCCGTAGAATGCAAGTTTGCAATGTACAGGTGCAGATGATGTTGTGAAATGGGCAGAGTGTCATTGACACCTAGTTGTTCACGCAAGAATGACAGACATCGTTGAAGAGCTGAAGCATATTGTTTTTGTGTACTTGTTGACAGGGAGTTGTCTATCAATTGTTTGGCTACCACTTGTAGTTTTCCGGCAGTAGTAATGCTGGTATTGGTGTTGGGTGTTCTTCCATTCCAGCGGCCTGCAACATGACAGAAGTATGGGAATTGCGCGACAAAGCGTCTGCCAAAACATTGGATTTCCCACTTATATGTTTTGACGAAATTTTTATGTTAAACTGCAAACAGTGTAATACAATGGTACGTAATAAGGCTGTTAATTGAGGATGTTTTGATGTTTTAGTAGTCAGAACATCTGAGACCGCATGGTTGTCAGTGTATAGAACGACATGGCGGTTTGACATGTCAGATGCAAAGAGCCTTAATGCCAGCATAATGGGATATAACTCTAGAACTGCGATATTGTGACACTTCCAGTGGCTTGGGAAGTCACCAAGGAAATAATGACGACCGTATGTCCCTCCATACCCTTGTGGACAACTGTCTGTGTACAGATTGAGGTCAGGTGATGATAAAGGCTGCTTATGTATAAAAATAGTAACACCATTGTAGTGTTGGAGGAATAACAACCACATACGCAGATCTTCCTTCATTTCCCTGGTGATATGTATGTGATGAAATGGTTTAATTATACCTATGGTACTATTAATGAGCCTCCTGAGAAACACTCGTCCTGGACTGACTACCGACGTTGTGAACTGCAAACATCCAATAATTTTTTGCATTTCGTGCAATTTGCAGGATTTACGTTCTAGTAAATCCTGCATTAATGTGGTGTAACGATTGACCTTTTCTAAGGGTAATGTAGCCTTGTTAGCGATCGAATCTAGCTGGATCCCTAGGAAGGACAGAGTGGTAGTTGGGCCCTCTGTTTTGTTAGGATTAATTGGAATTCCAATATCAGCGCACAACATATGAAAGGAATGAAGCATGTCAGCACAACCCTGGGCAGTAGGATGAAGGAATAGGAAGTCATCTAGATAATGAATGACTGTGTAATGTTGATATCTATCAGAAAGTATCCAATGTAGAGCCGTAGCTATCCGCTCAAATATGAAACAGCTGGACGCTGCACCTTGAGGTAGAGTGGTGTAGTAGTAGTATTTACCCAGCCATTGGAAGCCAAGCAAATGGTAATCTTGAGGGGATATAGGAACAATAGTAAATGCTGATTGTATATCTGATTTGGCCATATATGTATGGGTGCCCAGTTCTTGAATGATGTTGATGGCATCTGATATCGATGAATATTTCACGGACTTATAAGCATCGGGTATTGACTGATTGACAGACTCATTATTGTACGGGAAGCTAAGGTCATGTAAGAGTCGCCAACCTGAGCCGTCAGGTTTTGGCCTTAGGGATAAAGGTGATACATGGAAATTGTGAAGGGGCGGGGTGTCAAAAGGACCATCGATATGCCCAGCTTGTAGCTCCTTTTCAAGTTTGGACGTAACTGCCTGCGGGTGCTGGAGAGCAATTTTTGCATTAGTTGCGATTGGCATTGAATGACGGAAATTATCCGCATGTATACTGAACCCGTACGTAAAGCCATGAGTTAAGTACTCGGTTAAAAGTCTGTCATACTTGGCCAGATAATAGGCTAGCTTACTTGGCCTGACTGGAGTTGGCAGGCCTATTGGTGGTTGGCTTAGGATTGGGCTGTTGTTGGTCTTTTGACTTTGACTTGTCGGGACAATTGAACATGGCGTGGCGTTCAGAGCAATGGGGGCACGTGTGCTTATATCGGCATTTGTGGCCCAAGTTGCAGTTGTGAAATCGCGAGTGGTAGGAGTTGCAATATCCTCGCGGGGCCTGAAATGGCTGTTTGCCGTTGTTGCCGCCTTTGTTGGAATTCGATGGATTCCAACGATTGTTGTTGTAGTTGTTGTTGTTGTTGTAGTTGGCAGTGAATTTCAGGGGCGTTGTGGCCTGAAACCAAATCCCTTGGTTAATGGTGTTCCATGCACAGTGTGTACCGACCCTGAATACACGGAATTGTTCATCATAGTACCTGAAATTGGCATTTCTGTTAGCTAAGATCTTGATATCCCTCATGTAGGTGCACATTTGGGGACACACGTTGTACTTCTCAGTGTATACGGCCATGTAGATGAGGAAGGCCTCATCCCACTGGTCTATGGTCAGGTTTCTGGGGCGAGGCCTGTTCACCTTCAAACCGACCTGTTGTGCCTTATCGGCCTCAAATGCCAATGTGTATGTTTGTGGTTGGTAGTAGTTGGTTGGTAGTAGTAGATGAAGGTCGACGTACTCATCTCGCCATATTTTTGTCTTCATGGCTGCGGGCACATGTGCCGCTATGTCGACGCCTGCGGACACAACCGGCCTGGGCAAGGGCTGACAGGAGGTTGGCAAATTTTCATTGAACATACCTATTTGTTCCAATGGTGCTTCTGGAGGCTGTGGCAAGGAAGCGGAGGCTGATGCTGTTGCTGTTGTGACAGTTGATGTTGGAGTATGCTTTAGTGATTGCACGGCGTCGTTGAGGGACAGCACAGCGTCCTGCAGGTTCGTCACCTGTTGTTGCAAAGTAGGGGCGTCAGTGTCGTTGTCAACAGAAGGCTGCCTGGATGATGAACGGCGCCTTGATGATGAGCGTCTTTCTTCTGCTTCATCATCACGTGCCTTGCTTGATCTGTCAGGGGAACGATGTTTTGATCGTGCTTTTTTAGCGCCGCGTGATGTTTTGCCGCTGTTTGTTTGTTCATAATCATCCAGGTGTGAAGGCTTGCGCTTGGAGCGCGGCATGATGGCTGGTCTGAAAAACAAAGTGAAATGAATTAATAAAGAAATAAATGTTAGAAAAAAGAAACAATGAAATTAAAACATTTTAATGTAAATTATGGTCAGTTCCATGAATTACTGAATGTAGCTTATGGTAGATCATTGATAAGATATAAGGAATTATTGTGGAATTAATGTATATAATTTGTGAGATAGAAATTGGAATAAGGAATTAAGTTATGAAAAAAAAATAAATAAAAAAAAATTAATTGAATATTAAAATTAAAAAGTGTAACTTTGAAGAGATTCTATGACAAAGAGATTCTATGACAAATAATACTTGAAGCAATAATTATTGTATACAGTTATTATTATTTGTGTAAAAAGAAAAGTAAGTAAATAACTAAAACTTAATACTATCCTGTAATTATGTCCTTTGATATATATATGTAAAAGGAACTGTATATATGATAGTCAGTGGCTTCTAAAAAGGTGAAAGCCTTACAACTGACATGGGATGATGAGTGGCCTCATGATACACATGAACATAAGGCAAACTGACACCTTTTATTTAACATAAGGCAGTTTAGAATATGGTATTCAAGAAAAAGAATAATACCCAATGTAATGCCACCAGTGACTTGTGTGTTACAAAGTACTTGCAACTGGATGGCAATTATTTTTCCAGTAACATGTGCATTTACCTGCTGCATTCATGTGCTTACAACTGGTTCAGATGATCATGACAATAAAAAGGCTACTCCCCAAAGACATAAATAAACAATGGAGGTGTGCAGGTTACAGCCTGTGTCACTGTAGAGGCCCTCTCACCTAGCAGACATAAGCGGCAGTAGCACAGTAAGTTATTACAATATATAGGCCTATCAGGATGTATTAGGCCAAGTTAATTTGGTACAACATCATGTTGGTCACACTGACAGCTGCATTTGTTGTGACATTTGATGCTACAACTCTTTTCCGCCAGGTGGGGTAGTAGTACTGAAAAAGTGCAAATAGACAGGTGTCGCCACAGGACCGATCGTAGCAATAACCAGATCGCAAAAATAAATGCTTCAGCGTGTAATTATGTAGGAAGGGTTACCAGTTGTTGGCAGTGTAATGCCTGTATCGCTGAACAGCTCTGTGTAGTGCAGTTTTGACACCTTGATGGTATTTCTCCATTCCTGACTTTTGGCCCCGAATTCTTTGGACAGATGGATGTATCCCATCTTCACTCCAATGGTTTATTGGCTGTGGCACTTTTTCCGTGGGGGTCTCGTGGATATGGGTCAATCCAGTTATCCTGTGGAAGGAGATCTGAGTCTCGGGGACACATATGCTTTTCATGTGCCGATTAAAGGCTTCAGTGGTGGTGAGGAATTCCTGCTCTGTGCTTGTTATCCTCCTGGCGCGTGGCAGCACAGACAAGACAAAGACGATGGTGGCGCCATCTTGTATGCAACGACGTGCAAATAACAAAATGTTGTTGGCCGTCTCGGAGATCGATACATCATTTGCCAAGTCATTGGAGGCACAGTCAACAATGACAATGTCATGCTTTGCTGCCTGAAACACTGTTTCTCCCTCGTGAAGCTGTTCACTGAGCATGCCTGACTGCCCAAGAAAGTTCAACTCAGCAACTCGTGGGCAAATAGCACGTGGTGTCATTGGGGCAGCAACATGATGGGAACCGATCCAGCGCTCGTAGCGCTTGACAAAGGAATGCCCGACAATTATAGCAGTGGGATCCATAAGGAAGTGGTCTAGAAGTTCCCAAGTGTACCAACGATCTCAACATGCAGAAATGTAAAGGTATCTGTAACTTGTTACCTTGATATTAATATTTTAGTCGAGACGAGGAATAAACGTGTCTTTAGCTTCTGATGTCTTAAGAGAGAGGAGGAACGTGATTGGCTGTCGTGATCACGTGACTGGAATCAGCTAGTTGCTTGTGACCTCAGACAAATTGATTTATTTACGTAAATCTGATTTACTCTGATGCAGTTTACGAAAAGGTGCTTTTGCAGGAGTTGACAACAATGAAATTATAGCCTCGCCTTGTTTCCAAATAAGATTGGACTAAGGTGTGGCTTTTTCAAATGTTTCAAAACACATCACTGTATTATTATAAACTTACAAAAAAGGTGCAGGTTTAAAAAAATAAAATAAACTTTATGTAAGAAATCTACCACTAAAGGACCGGGCAAAGTGAATGTAAGTGATGTTGTGAGAGACATTGCAAATCCGATGGTGTTGTGGACAGGACCGCTTTGGTTCCATCAACAAAAGTTTTCTGTTGCCCCTTAGGTTATGGTCTCGCTTTGGTTTAAGTTGGACGAATGGCTGAATGTACAATGGTTCTTGCATGTTTAATGCCTTCCTAGTTGGGGTCATCAGTTTAAATTGGCAGTCAATGAAGTTGCTTTCTGTATGGTCCCACATTGTCGTGATGTTTTAACCTCTCTAAGAATTGAAATGAACTGCTGAGTTTCGGGCCACCTGAAGGATGATTAAAAGTTTTCTGTTGCTCCTTAGGTTATGGTCTCGGTTGGGTTTAAGTTGGACGAGTTGCTGAATGTACATTGGCGCTTGCATGTTTAACAAGTCTCCTTCAATCAAAGTAACATTGAAAGTATTGGGTCTGATCATGACAAATCAGCAGCATGATGACACACAAAGTGCCATTCTCACAGTGTCGCAGTCCACTCTAATTCTATATCAAAGTGTTTGGCTGTAATAGAAAATACAAGAAATTGATTTCGAAATGGATTCCAATGAAATCGCCATGACATGGAGAACTTCATCTCCGGATGCCTGAAGGATTTAATCGAATATCAAGAGCTAATCGAATCAAAAGCTTGTCCGAGGAAGAAAGAGACTCTTTGAAAACCTTAAGACAAGACGCGACATTGTTATTACACTCTAAAAAATTTCAGACAAAATTGGTTTTTTAGATTCAAAATGGTTTTTTGAAAAACCAAATTTCAATGCAAAAAACCAACATGGATTTTTTTAAAAGACGGAGCAGTTGTCGTTTGGGATAGGGAATTATATGTAGCTTATTCTTATTCTTGAAGGATGGATGGATGGATGATTGGGGCTTTATGTCCTGTATTTAAGGTTTCGGTAGGCTAATTAGGACAGGAGGATGTACGTAGCTGAAGAAGAAAGACAGTTGAGTGATTCTAATTTCTGTGTAAAAGTTTCTGGTGACCAAACAAATGAAATCAACAAAGCTGTTAGTGATGTTGTTGAAGATGAAATACGAGTATGAAAATCTCAAAGAAGGTGCCAGTGTTCCAGCAGAAAACAATCAATGATGTGATTGATGTTACTTACTGCCAAAGATTCACAAGATAGATGATCCTGGTAAGCCCGCCGTTAACAGTTTCATCCCACATAAACAGTTTACCAACCTCTAGTTAGTCAACTTGACTCCCATGTCAAAGATACAAATCATGTTCTTAATCTTTTAGCTGATATCAATTGCAGGACAATTGTTTTCACAAGTTGTGAAGCACATTATCAATTGACTTTGTTTAGGCTGTAGTTAAAGAAATTACTGAGAAACACGGGCTGAAAATCAGGACAAAAGGGATGAAATCTCTGCTCAAAAGTCTCTCCAGATTTTTCTGTGACTGGAGATGCCAACTGAGGCGGGCTCAAGTAGCTATTAAGAAGTTTTACAACCCATGTACAGTGTTTCTTGAACACAAAAAAAAAAAAAAAAAATCTTAATGTAATATCAGATATGGAATCATTCAAATTAGTCGAGGACACATGCAGCGAGCTTCCAAATGACTCTATCATATACTTGACATGCCTTGAGCCGGCTCGAGAGTAAATTATGTGTTTTGTAGGCCATATCTCTAAAGCACATGACCTTACAGCAAGACCGTTCTGCAATCAAATTTAAAATTGGATATCAACATATTTGCAAAATCCGTTTTGCTTAAAAACGAAGAGCTATTGCTGTCACTACCTTAACTGGGTTGTTGTCTGACCAAAAGTTTATTTAAACGCCATTGTAATGGATTCTGAGTTATGAAATTTACTGTAGGGAATTGCTGGTGGGATGGATGGATGGATGATTGGGGATTTATGTCTTGTAATTATGCACTTGATAGGCTAATTAGGACAGGGGGAGGACACGGAAACGAGGGTAAGGATGATTGAAACAGCCGTCCCAGGTGACCCCGCAAGAGCTGGATTCAAACCCTGGAGGGGTGGTGGGAACTGCTTGAATAATTCCATAGCACAGCTGATGTGGCCTGAAGAAGAATAAGATATTTGTCCGGGAACTTAGATTAAGGACCATAATGAGAGAAAACTCCAGGAAGATTTATTCCAAAGCTCTGAGTATCCTTCCAGAGGTGTGATTGTGGAGAGCAGCGAAAGAAACATAGCAAAAACTTTGGCATCATTTCGTGATGAGGATCATGAACAATTGCAGAAATCCAACAAGATTCCCCTTGACAAAATTAATGACCTGAGAATCAATGTAATAATTTTAAGAATGTTTTATGGTAAGCAAGCTGCATCTGTACTTTCATTTCTGCAAAAAAAGAGCTGCAACTTTGTACCTGCTATGTGTCCCTCGCATTTTATGTTTTAACCAACCAGACTTGTTTTTTAGTAGCCTGCCAACCAAGACTACAGTCCTTATCTGTGCTTCAATGAAATATGCATTGATCATTTTCTGAGAAAAAAAGAAAAAGATGAGTGGTGACACTGCTTGCGGTGCTCTGGTTATATATTAATTTTTTCTTTTTATTCTGATTGACTCGGCAACTACCAAGATTTGAGACAGGTGATGGAAACTGTCTATTTAATTCTGTTGCGAGGCTCATGTGGCCTGGAGAATATAAGACGTTTGTCAGGGAACTAAGATTAAGGAACATATTAGAACTCACAATGCATGATGGATGGATGGATCTTTGGAGCTTTGTGTCCTGTATCTATGCACTTGGTAGGCTAATTAGGACAGGAGAAGGACACGGCAATGAGGCAAAGGATGATTGAAACAGCCGTCTAACATAGGCCCGGGTGGGTGGGTGAAGACAGTGCTTGGGTGAAAGTCCTGTCTACACTCTCTCACCCATGCACTCTCAAACACTTTCTCACTGACTACAAAAATGGTGTGTGTAAACACCTCCATTAAAAACTTACCCTTATGTGACACTTTTGGCCTCCTTTCAAATGACTTCACCCAGTCACTGTAAGTTACCTATATTGTAGAATGTAAACCTTATTTTAATGATCACAATTGACTTTGTTTAGGCTGTAATTAAAGAAATTACTGAGAAACACGGCCTGAAAATCAGGACGAAAGGGATGAAATCTCTCCTCAAAAGTCTCTCCAGATTTTTCTGTGACTGGAGATGCCAACTGAGGCGGGCTCAAGTAGCTATTAAAAAGTTTTACAACCCATGTACAGTATTTCTTGAACACAAAAAAAAAAAAAAAAAAAAAAATGTTAATGTAATATCAGATATGGAATCATTCAAACTAGTCGAGGACTCATGTAGCGAACTTCCAAATGACTCTGTCGTATACCTGACATGCCTTGAGCCGGCTCGAGAGTACGTTATAGACACATTGCCATGCTTGCATGTAAAGTGTTTTGTAGGCCATATTTCTAAAGCACGTGACCTTACAGCAAGACAGTTCTGCAATCAAATTTAAAATTGGATATCAACATATTTGCAAAACCTGTTTTGCTTAAAACCATAGAGCTATTGCTGTCACCACTTCAGCTGGGTGGTTGTCTGACTAAAAGTTTATTTAAATGCCCTTGTAATGGATTCTGAGTTATGAAATTTACTGTAGGGAATTGCTGGTGGGATGGATGGATGGATGGATGATTGGGGCTTAATGTCCTGTATTTATGCCTAGGCAGGCTAATTAGGACAGGAGGAGGAGACAGCAATGAGGCAAAGGATGATTGAAAAAGCCATCCAACATTGGCCCGGGTGACCCGGCAAGAGCTGAATTTGAACCCTGAAGGGGCGGTGGGAACTGCTTGTATAATTCCATTGCACAGCTGGTGTGGCCTGAAGAAGAATATGAGAAATTTGTCTGAGAACTTCGATTAATGACCATAATTGAAATTACACTGCAGGAAGATTTATTCCGAAGCTCTGAGTACCTTTCCAGAGGTGTGACTGTGGAGGGAAGGGAAGGATGGATGGATGATTGGGGCTTTACGTCTTGTATTCATGCCTAGGCAGGCTAATTAGGACAGGAGGAGGAGACAGCAATGAGGCAAAGGATGATTGAAACAGCCATCCAACACTGGCCCAGGTGACCCCACAAGAGCTGGATTTGAACCCTGGACGGGAATTAGGAACTGTTTGTGTAATTCCATTGCACAGCTGATGTGGCCTGAAGAAGAATATGAGAAATTTGTCTGAGAACTTCGATTAATGACCATAATTGAAATTACACTGCAGGAAGATTTAGACCGAAGCTCTGAGTACCCTTCCAGAGGTGTGAGTGTGGAGGGGAGTGATGGATGGATGGATGATTGGGGCTTTATGTCCTGTATTTTCGCACTTGGTAGGCTAAATAGGACAGGAGGAGGACACGGCAATGAAGTGGAGGGAAGGGAAAGAAACATAGCAAAAACTTCGGTATCATTTCTTGACTTTAGTACTTCTGTTAAACTGACTCCTTAAGAGATAAAGAAGTTGCTGAGGTAACTATTATTAAAGAAACAACGCAATGTTAAGTTTTGGTAAAATATTTTCAGCTATGGACTGTGCATTAACACAACTGTAAACAGTATTATCATTCTCCAGCAGATGAGCTTATGGAATGGATTGTTGGGAAATCAAAGAAACGTGCGAAGCACATACTTAAGAACAAAACTAAAGAAAACACTTGCAATGGGGAGCTTTAAATGAATATCCACAAGGTGGCAGCACTATCGATCTTACCAGGGTCAGTGTAAAATGCGGACCATGCAGACCATGCGGACCATGCGGACCAGACATTCTGGCAGCCAGTCTGTTGGTTCAAGTCTTGGACAAACACTGTCCAGTCTGAAAGGGGTTAAATCATGCGGACCAAGTGCAGACCATGCGGACCAAATGGATATTAACAGGCCAATAGTGATTTGAAATAAATTATTAGATAAATTTATTTAAGTAAAAAAAAAACAACTTTGTAAATAGTTTTACTTAAAAAGACAAATGTGCTAATTATCTAAACGTGGTCAATAAATGTCCTTTTAATTTCTTGATCATAATAATTACATATGTTTTTATAAAAGTAAGTTTTTTTATAATTTGTGTTAGTTTCAAAAGTTTAGATGATGCTATAGTTTGCAGACCAAAATTCTCATCATGCAGACCAAATGCAGACCAAAATGCCTATGATGCCTATCATGCAGACCAAATGCAGACCAGAATTCTCACCATGCACCAAAATTAATGCAGACCAGAATTCTCACCATGCAGACCAGAATTCTGGTCTGCATTCTGGTCTGCATTCTGGTCTGCATTCTGGTCTGCATTCTGGTCTGCATTCTGGTCTGCATTCTGGTCTGCATTCTGGTCTGCATTCTGGTCTGCATTCTGGTCTGCATTCTGGTCTGCATTCTGGTCTGCATTCTGGTCTGCATTCTGGTCTGCATTCTGGTCTGCATTCTGGTCTGCATTCTGGTCTGCATTCTGGTCTGCATTCTGGTCTGCATTCTGGTCTGCATTCTGGTCTGCATTCTGGTCTGCATTCTGGTCTGCATTCTGGTCTGCATTCTGGTCTGCATTCTGGTCTGCATTCTGGTCTGCATTCTGGTCTGCATTCTGGTCTGCATTCTGCAAGATCTAGTAAGATAATTTTGGTCTGCATGATTTGGTCTGCATGATTTGGCCAGCATGATTTGGTCTGCATGATTTGGTCTGTACAGATTTACTGCCTGTAGGTATATCTCTTCATTTTGTTGTTTCATTTTTTTTTTCAATAAAAAAATAATAAAATATAATTTAATATATTTTTTATTTAATTAACAGGCTGATATGGTCTGTATCATGCTTATTGACTTGGTCCGCATCTGGTCCGCATTTTCCGCTTGATTGGCTTTGTATTATTAGCTTGATTAAACAAGCAATGCTCTTCTGCACCCTCCTGTGTTTGTTTTGTGTCTGGTCCGCATGGCCCGCATGGTCCGTTTGGTCCGCATTATACACTGACCCATCTTACCATGACGTCGACTTTGTTGACACATGTTTACATGCAGTCAGCGGATTGTCAGTGTGGCTTGCATGTCAGATTGTGACAGAATTGTGTGATTAGATGTAAAAGAAACTTGAAGTATGGTTCATTATGAAACATGGACCCTCCCAGAGCTGAATACTTAGTCATGTGACATGTCATGAGGACATTGATGTGTGTGTGTGCGCATGTGCATTTGTGTAATGGTTTATTAGACCATTATTTAAGTTCCTTTGTCAATCATTAGAGAATTCCGACATTTTACATCTTGTATAGATATATATAGCCCTGTGAGTATTACCAGATTACACTCCAATACAGTGGCATACAGTGGCATACAGTGGCATACAGTGGCATACAGTGGCATACAGTGGCATACAGTGGCATACAGTGGCATACACTGGCATACACTGGCATACACTGGCGTTTGTAAGGGAGGGAGGGGGGTATTGGGCCATGCACACTCAACCAGTTGTGGTCATAGGCGTACAGGACAGGGGTTTCGCAGGGGGGTTGTCGCTATTTTTGCCCTGAAATTTTAACATGGCTCGGATGTGACCAGGGCAGTGGATCTGCCCTGATTGGTCAGGATTTGCCCTGATGTATGCCATTTGCCCTGATGCCACAACTGCAATGGTACATTGACCAAAACCTAGCCTTGCGCTAAATATTTGCCAACACCCTGGCATGAAAATCGAAACCATTGCAGTGGTACAGTCATTTCTGATGCTTTCATTGAAAAGTACACAATTTTCTCCTCTAGATTTTGTTTGTTGTTTGTTTGTGTTTTACGCCTCAGCAGCACCTTAGAGGGCTATATCAAGGCAGGCTATCGCCGTATGATGATGAGATGAGAAGACTGAGTCTGGTACATACCCTATTAATTCAGGGATGCCCAGGGTCTTTCAGTTGCCCCAGCACAGAACACTGGATACAACCCGCCTCCATTTAATGTCCCATGGGCTCGGACTAAATTGAGTTCCGGGGTGGGATTCGAACCCACGCCCTCAGAGCCAGTGGTTGTGCAAACAAGCACTCTTAACCATTAGGCCACGGAGGAACTCTTTCTCCTCTAGATAAGCCCGAAACCTTGTTCATAGAGAATAATCAGCCTTCAGGATTTTTTCAGCCAAATGTCTGAACTTTCTGACTCAAAGCTTGAATCTTGTCCTATGAAGAGACAAGATTTGTTCACTGAAATTTACCATTTCTGCATTTCCAAAAAGTAGGACTGGCCAAAACCAGTAGGAAAAGTGGGAGGACTTCTAAACAAGAATCCGAGGATTCAAACCCTGGGTTCTGTTGGGAATTAGCAATTAAGCATAAGATCCGTGGATAGTAGCACTGCACTGCGAAGTGCAATCAGCTTTGACACCTGTCAGATTGACTTCAAGTGCCGTTTCTCAATGGCAATTTGGTAAACTGAGGGTGAAAAATCGCTTTAGAACTTGCAGAATTGCAATTAGCATTGTTAGACAGCTTCTGAGAATATATATATATGCACTGCAAAAAGCAACCCAGGGTAAAAAGTCATCCTCAGCGAGGGTGAAAAAAGTAGGAAACTAGGGAGTGCTAGGAGGCCTGACTAACTTAAGAACCAACTATTTTCCCTATGCTTAGCCTTTGATGAGAATCACACGATTCAGGAAGAGAGGGTAGCATTTTAAAATGCTTAAATTTCTAATTTACCCCAAAGACAATACTATAATAAATTACCTAATATGTCGGAGACAACATTACATCGATTAAGAAAATGTTTGACGATATTCACAAGCTACAGAGGGCAGCATTTTAATAATCTCTCATTTGTAATTTGAACAAAGAAAATGCCATCACGACCCAACCAGTTTTATGATATTCACAAGCTACAGAATTGGATAGCAGCACTTTAATATTCATAAATTTCAAATTTGTATAAAGAAATGAGCATTACGACTAAACCAGTTTAATGATACTCACATGCTACAGAAATAGATTGTAGCATTTTAATATTCTCAAATTTCTAATTTGTATAAAGAAATTAGCATCACGACCAAACCAGTTTGATGAGAATCACATACTACAGAATTGGATAGTAGCATTTTAATATTCTCAAATTTCTAATTTGAACAAAGAAAATACCATCACGACCAAACCAGTTTGATGAGAATCACATACTACAGAATTGGATAGTAGCATTTTAATATTCTCAAATTTCTAATTTGAACAAAGAAAATACCATCACGACCAAACCAGTTTGATGATATTCACATGCTTCAGAATTAGATGGTAGCATTTTAATCTTCTCAAATTTCCAATTTGCACAAAACAACATTATCACAACCAAACCATTTTGATGAGAATTACATGCTTCAGAATTAGATAGCAGCATTTTAATATTCTCTCATTTCTAATTTGTACAACGAAAATACCATCACAACGAAACCGGTTTGATGAAATTCACAAGCTACAGAGTTAGAGGGTAGCTTTTTAATATTCTTTCATTTCTAGTTTGAACAAAGGATGGATGATTAGGGCTTAACATCCTGCATTTATGCATTTGGTATGCTAATTAATTAGGACAGGAGGAGGATACGACAGTGAGGCCAAGGATGACAGAAACAGCCGCCCAACATAAGCCCATGTGACATGGCAAGAGCAGGATTCGCACCCTGGACCCAGTGATTGGCAGCCAAGCACACAATCACTAGCTAGACCAACCAGAAAACGACAATACTATCACGACCTAACCAGAACTAGATAACAACATGAGTGTCATTTCTTTCAACGAATGTGTCTGGATAGACCTGTCCCACAGTTTACCGAGCAAAAGGATTGTACCTAAGGCCACACATAATTGATTCTTAGCTTCCCTGACCCGCAGACACAATAGATTTTCTGCCGATGGAAAAAAAACAACTTTTTTTGACATTAAAAAAATTTTTTTTTAACTTTTTTTTTTCGTCCTACCAACCGACTCTAGAAAAAGTGCCTTGAGACGAATCCGAGAAGCTAAAGATCAATTATGTGTGGCCTAACATCAAGAGAAGACTGAATTTCCAACAAATCATTTTTCAACAAGTTTAATTTTCAACTTTTAACAATGAAAGCAAGAGTAGAAAAATATATATTCAACAAGTTAACATGACATGATGAATGCTCAGGTAAATGCAAATAGAATAAGCACCAAATTATCGTGAGAGAACATCATAAAATTTAGACATTTACCCCCAACATATGATTTCTCAAGGAACGCTACTGGGCCATTCTCAAATTTCGGGACAGATACCAAGGAGAATGTGGTAACGGAGTGGAATTTTGATGCGAAAATTTGGGAATGACCCTTACATTATTGGACAAGTTAGTATACACAAAAGACATACACAGCATGTTTCACAGTTGTCAATGAATATTTGTGACTTTAAATTCACTTTAGAGTTGTTAGTCACAGATTTACCACTTTCCCAAGTTAAGAAACATTCAACAGCTCAGTGTACATAAATGCAACAATATATACCAGGTATATACAAAATATGGTGAAAGTATATGCATTCATGAGAAAAACGAAACAATGTAAAATGTGAAGATATGCACTGTGTGACATGTCTATGAAAGTATGAACAATTTAATGTTTTATCACAGTTATAATATCAACAGAATCAACATATCACATTCAAATTTACATAAATATCAAAGGGCACTGCATATAGAAAGCAGAAGCTCCTGGGGGGGAGGACTGCTGGGGGGTGGGTATTTCCCTGACTTTCACACGGGGATGCGCCACGAAGATTTTGGAAACCTAAACAATTATAATCCTTCAGAACAAATATCTGCAACCATTTTAACCTTTACAATTGTCTTTTCCAATCGATTGTAACAACAGCAAACAAGTAGGGGTTGCAAAACCATTTTAATCCAAGACGGCAAAAGAACCTAAACCAACCAGCGGTGCCTCTATATACACCCTCTCCTTAATGAGTGACACCCCCCCCCCCGGGGAGCTCTGTCAGCAGAATAACTTCAATAAGGAGCGGACATTTATATCACAATCATGACAATGGCATCACAAGCATTGCCTTTTGTCTTAGGCCACACATAATTGATTCTTAGCTTCGCGGACCCGCCGACACAATAGATTACCTACCGATGGAAAAAAAAAATTGAAAAAAAAAAAATTTTTTTTTTGGACATTATAAATTTTTTTTTTTTTGTCCTACCGACCGACCCTAGAAAAAGGGCCTTGAGACGAATCCGAGAAGCTAAAGATCAATTATGTGTGGCCTTATTATCACAGTGCAGCAAATGAAAGAGGTAGAGTGACTTTGCATTACATGTTCTATCAGCATCAGCATGGGCTATTTACATAATTTTGCGGAAAACATTAAGAGTGAGTAGGTCATTCGTTAGGAGACAGCGTGTAACTGGGACCTTGTACTCATAATTATATAGATAGTAGGCCTACAAGGTCCCAGTTACAAGCTGTCTCCTAACGAGCAATGTGAATGGTTTTAATTACACTAACAACAAAGGTAATATTTTCTTCACATTGCTAGACAAAAACATGCTCCTGCGGCATATAGTTGACATGGACATTTCAACTACATAATTTGTATCACAGCTAGAATCACACACTTAATACCACTTCATCAAACTTCTGAGATTATTGTTATCTTGGCAAATTTACATCAAAGCAGGACTTTTACAAATATTTTGCAAGACTTCACCTCCCACATATATATACAACAGCCTCAGCATAACACATAATTGCTTATCATTGCATAGTTGCAGGTAGGATTAGTATGTGAACATTTTAGACAACCAGTCATTTCTTGTACAATTACAACATAATCTAACTTGGCTCTCATTAAAGGCCTAAGTTTTACATGTCATGAAGTATCATTTCTGAACATTTTCACAAGATAACGAAAATAACTTTACGTTACTATATGTACAATAACCACTTATTAACATAAAACTTCCACTCTGTCATATAAGAACCTCAAAACAGAGCATGTTTTATCATTTTGCAGTTTGAGAGGACTCGTAATTTGGCACATTTTAATTTATAGTAATTTTTTTCACAATATTAACTTTTGTAACTCAAACTCTCATACCAGAACTTCACTCCTCATATAAGAGCCTGAGTATAAATAAGTCATTAATCAAGATTTTTGCATATTTTTGAGAAATTTCTTGGCTTCATTGTCAAACTTCTTTCGTGCTTGTAGAATTTTCATGACAAACTCAAAATTTACGTCGTTTTCAAGGTACAAATCCAGACAGAATTCTTGAGTAGTGTCTGCCGGAGGACAGTCTTCCAGAACAGCAGCTAAACTGTGGATGTAGTAGTAGTGACTACGAGTGTTTTGGAAGATGAAGGCACTTGAGTTTGAGGTCGTTTCGGAAAACGTTTGACGTCTTAATGGAAGTCTACTTTGCTCAGAGTCAGCTGTTAGGTCAGCCGTAGCTAATGTTTCGTCATTTTTCAGTTTTTGATCATTTCCAGTAGAATTAGATAAAGGACCAGGGCCGCAAGGATCAGATAATGGCCCAGGGCCGCATGAATCTCCTGGAAACGGCCCTGACACTTTCCTCACACCTTTCTCGGCCGCAACATCATCTGCGGACCGATTTTTGCCACACCCGTCGTAATTTCTGTACAAATCTGGTGCAGATAAACTGTCCGGAAGATTTGATTGAAGATTCGACTTCAAGTTAGACTCAAGATTCGATTTAAGACTTGATTTTCGATTTGATTTTTCACTCTTAGCTGCTTCCAATCCTTCAGCTATGGGCTCCATTGTCGATTTGTCCAACATTTGAGAGTTAGATCTGTTCTTAGCATTGCCAGAAACATCAGATGTTTTCCGTTTCTCTGATTTGGAACTGACTTCTTCTTCGTACGATTCCTCGTCAGTGTCATATCCTCTGCCCGACACAATAGACTGAACTCCTAAAACACTGAAATATAACAAGACAACTTTTTTGCTCGCTTTTTCAAAGGAATTATTTTTTTTCTTTTGCTAGATTAGAAGGGAGTTCTATTAACCTGACTAAAATGAAGGTAAATGGATGATAAGAGTTTTACATCACATTATTTAATATGTACTGTGGTAGCTTAATTAAGACAGGAGGCCACAGCAATGAGGCAAGGGATGATTGAAACTTTTGTCCAACATAAGTCCAGATGACCCAGCCAGAGTGGAAATAGCAATGAGCGATTGGCTGCCCAGAAAGCTACCAGCCTACAACTAAGCTATTCCCCCCTCCCCTTTCAACGGACCAGATCTTTTGATGAATGATTCGGACTTCGCGTTCTGTATTTAAGCGCTTGGTAGGCTAATTAGGACAACAACAGGTACCAGCAATGAGGCGAAGGATGATTTAAACAGCCATCCAACAACCTAGGTGACCAGACAAGAGCTAGATTCAAACCCTGAACCCAGCGATTGGAAGCCCAGCATGTAGTACCAACCCTCCCCCTCGGACCAGACCTTCCGAAAATATCCTTACCCTGACAGATTGCTCGACCCGACGCTGATGCACTCCACGACGTTTGGATAAGGATGCATTTTGCTCCCATCTTTGGTCGTCATGGTAGCACTGTTAAAACTGTTGTTGTGAAATTGCGGAGACCTCCTCTCTCTCTTCTCCTCCATTAGCGGACAGATGACGTTGGAATCTATGAGATGCTGGATGAACGCCACGGCTCGTCTCTTCAACTCCTGGTCCCCCGGTTGTAGATTGTCTCTGTCGGAGTGATCTGTCAGTGGAGTGACGCTCCCAAACACATCCAAGTCTGAACATGCAGATACGACTGAAAAAACATTTAAGGTGACAATCAATGCGCCGGGATTCTAAATCAGTATGTCACCAAAGATTATAGAGCAATACAATTAGTTGATATCTTAAATGCTGACCTGTCAAACTATTTCTTAATTTTATTTTTATAGTACAGATATATAGAGGAACATACGCAAAATATGTCATACAAAGCCTGAATTGTTTTCATCAAGCAAAGGACACTATTCTGTTCAGATTTTAAATAACCAATTAGTTCCAAGCAACAACTTTCATGAGACCATTCACAGCTTGGAGACTAAAGCAGCTACCAGTAAGAAAATCATACAAAGTCCGTTCACTCCTAGGTTGATTTACTCTTATTCATTTATAAATCAAACATAACACAAAACTAGAACCTATAGGTTGCCAAATGGGATAGACATGCAACCATCTCTCTGCTAAAAATTAAAACAGTGAAATATTACCTGACATTGAGAAAAACCGAGGATGCGTCAGGAGCCAGTTTAGGAGTTCTTGTCCAGTGAAAGACTTGCGGTCGGCATGAAGACACCAATGGAGCTGTTTCAGGAGCTCTTGAATTGGAACAAAGACATCACTGGTCACGAGAGACTCTTGAAACTGCCTCGATTCCAAATTGCGGAAAGCTCGAGCTAAGCTGCAGAGTTTATTGGTCGATAATGTGTGAACTTCTAGCTGGAACGTGACTTTGGAAGCCGAGCTTGACATAAGGGAGAAATCTAACTTCGAATCGAGCGCAGAGAAGACTTTAATCAGGTGAGCGATGGCTTGGAGTAACAGTTTAGCGTAATGAGGAGCGTACTCTTTCATATCTAACAGTTTCTTTTCTTCCTCGGAGAAATCTTCCACCGTCAACTCCCATAATTGTTGAACAGCCAAAAGATACGCTTCGTGAAGCAGCCACCTGTTCAAGACATCAAAGTGTCGATGGAAAAACTCACTGAGTGGCGCTAGTCGTCCTTCAATTGACACCAGAGGGAGCTGAAGACTCAGCAATACTGCCAGGGCGTCCTTGACAAACAGGTTGATCTGAAGAAATACAGATATTTTTAACGGCTGGCATAAGTTATATGACATCATAAAAGCTTTCAATTCTAAAATTGGGCAAAATTAATTTACTAAAATTTTTCAGGAGGTTATTGGTGACATATCTTTATCAGGCAGAAAAAATAATTGATAATAATCATAACTGCTACTTATGCGAGGGGCTTTACATCTTGCTTTTATGCACTTGGCACGCTAATTAGGACAGGAGGAGGACACAGCAATGAGGTGAAGGCATTAAGTTTTCTACTGGCTAATCAGTGCCAGTAACTCTTTCTGTCTATTTTCACTCCTCAGAACATCAGACAAAGCGTGTGTATACTTACTTATCATTAGATGAATCTGTAAGCATATTTAAAATGATATACCCTGTATGTCAGTATGTGGAGTAGAGCATTCCTCGTAGCTTGGAGCACCATCTTTGATCGTTTGATGAAATTCTGAGAATCGGTCCCTCCCTCTTCATCCTCCCTGCTAGTTTCTTTGGCATCACTTCCTTCTGCTGCAAAACAATAAAGTTTCTAAAATGTTGGCTAAACCAAACTGACGGATGGATGATTGGGGCTTTACGTCCTGTATTTATGCACTCGGGAGGATAAACAGGACATGGGGAGGACGTTAAACCAAACTGAAATTCGCTAATAGGATTTCAATTTCAAATTTTGGTAAAATCTGTGGACAGTCAGCGTTTACAAAGTGGATGGATACTGGATAGATAGATGATTGGGGTTACACGTCCTGCATTTATCCACTCGGTAGGCTAATCAGGCTAATAAGAACAGGGGGAGGACACAGCAATGAGGCAAAGGATGATTGAAACTGGTTTCCAACATAGGCCCGGGTGACCCGGCAAGAGCTGGATTCGAACCCTGGATCCAGCGATTGGCAGCCTAGCCCACTACCACTAGACCAACCACTCGCCACCCTTAAAATGTAGGCTAACTGAAACTGAACAATGGGATTTCAAATTTTCGTAAAATCTGTGGATGGATGGATGATTGGGGCTTTATATCCTGTATTTATCCACTAGGTAGGCTAATTAGGCTTCTAAGGACAGGGGGAGCACACAGCAATGAGGCAAAGGCACCCAGTAGTGATTGGCAGCCTAGCACACTACCACAAGACCAACCACCCCCACCCTAATCAAACCGAAATTCACCGATACGATTTCAAATTTTGGTGAATTCCGGGGAATTTCAGCGTTCAAAGGTTGTGACTGAATAAAACTCACCAGTTGTTTCGGCGCCGTTTGGAAATAAATCCTGCAGCTCTTTCTTCAGTTTGTCAACAAGCAATGCTTCATCGATTTGCGTTTCATGGTGATCAAGCAGATCACTAACTTCACAAAGGTTGTTGATCCTCAGACACATCTGTAGAAAATAATAGAAAGATAATATGACCCTTCGGGTCTCGGGATATACTGGATCTTGGGTGACTATACCAGGGATATACTGCCTCCACCCATGGTATAACCTTTTTATCCCATGTCTTTTTTTTTTAATACTTTTATTTTATATCAATGTAAAACAGTTTGAAGCATTCAATGTGAAAATCAATACTCTTAATTGGCAGCACTTAATTGCCTTAAATCACAACAATCAGCAAATATGCTGGTATCTACATGCTAATAAGCATGATACATAGGGGCACTGTTGTCTTTTGATTGGTCAGTTCCAGTATATCCCTGTTGATCTCATTATCTTTCAGTATATCCCTGCTGGCTAATTAGCCAAAGGAATTTGATTGGTTGAACTGAATATCCCTGTTTCTTTCTGTTGTATTTCCCTCTCTCAATCTGTATTGACCAGGGAAAAGCTCAGTATGAGGGACAAAAGTTGGCTAGACATGGGATAAATAGATAGATAGATAGATAGATAGCAGTGGCAGATACAGATGAGAGTATATAGATGAGCCTGTCTGGATCCACCACTGGATAGATAGATAGATAGATAGATAGATAGATAGATAGATAGATAGATAGATAGATAGATAGATAGATAGATAGATAGATGGATAGATAGGGACCCGGACAGAGCTGGTATCGAATCCGGGACCAATATTACAATTCGAAGACCAGAACTTTACCAACTGAGCTTACCTCTTTCCCTCACAGATGGATGGATAAATAAATAGATATATAGATAAGACAGGCAGTTAGATACATACATACATCCATAACATAGATGGGTGGAAGAAAGGATGATTGGGGCTTCATGTCTTGTATTTACGCACTTGGAAGACTGATTAAGACAGGAGGGGGAGGCACCAATGAGGCGAAGGACGATTGAAACTGCCATCCAACATTGGCCCAGGGGACTCGGCAAGAGCTGGATTTAAACTCGAGACCCAGCGATAGGCATCCCACCACTGAGCTAACCCCAGCCCAACTAAGCAGCTTTGCTTTGTCCTCTATTCCCTTTTGATTAATCTATCAACCTTATGTTTCAATACACATTATAAACGTAGAAGAGCATACCTGACTGTCAATGGGCTCGTACTTTGATGCGAGGTATTTTGGTTTCGTGTTCTTGTAGTTGAAGCAAGCCTCAGTCTCGTGAGGGGTCATGTGACCGTTAGCAGAATGTCTGCATCCCCATATATGGCCACATTCATGTCCCGTTCTCAAATCTTCGAGCAGCTAAAAATAAAATTTAATATGTAAATGGCACTGCCATGACATTCGCGCAGCATTGTCGTAGAACTACTGCATTATCGATAAATATTATTCAACTTTCCATGCAGAAGGCCTATTTATCTTTTTAAAGGAATGAGCAAATGGGTGGATAGATAGAATAGATAGATATGATCAGATGTATAGATAGGATTAGATAGATAGATAGATAGATAGATAGATAGATAAATATAGATAAATGGATAGATAGACAGATTGCACGGACAGCTGTGTAATTCAAATCTGTGTTAAATTTGGATCTATAAATTTGGATCTAATGTTAAATTGCTGATGTTACATTACTTAGATCAATGAAACCATTGCTATACAGAGATGGCTGTTTACTATTAGACGGTTACATAATTTGTTGATAAAGATTATGTAACCTTAAGTGTTGTTATGATTTCTTACTTGGTGAGCCATTTAAGTCATTAATTTTCTATCACTTCTTAAAATCAGGGGTACGGAAATAATTATTTCCAATGTTGATACCCATATTGATTTAAATCCCTGAAACATGTCATTGGAGGTTGTTATATGACAAGACTGAAATTTTAAAGCTATTTTGGAAGATATTTGAGGTATTTTAATTATTTACCAAACTAAACTCTGACTAAACTACTAGCTCCACTTTTATGGCAACTACAGGCACTTCCTGTTCAGGCAGTCACTGTAGACAGGAGCACCACACAGATTGAGCTGTCCTTGTGCTAAGTGAGCTTCGCTCATGGCTGCCTTCGGCAGCCATGAGCTGCGCTCATATTATTACAGATTTTTATTTCTTAGACACACTCTCATACTAAATATTATAATCTTTTTCGTCACAAGCATCTCAGCCAATCAGGCTGCAGAATTTCTCTCAACTTCAAACTTTTGAAGAGTAAAAAAACATTCGTCCCTCAAAGATGCGAGACCTACTTTTTCAAAGCACTTAAAGAGAGATTTAACAATGTGATAATCATGTCTCATGTCTCTACGGTATTAGGAGAGGAATAAACTAGGAGAATTGTCTTCATTTGCTTTGGAGATGTGTCTGGCACCATCTCCGAAGGCTTTGCTGCAGTGGGTTCTTACAAATAGAACAAACATTTACACATCATTACCATATAAATCTTTGCATACATTTTTCAAAGATATTACAAATTTACCAATATTCTGAGTTGAAACAAACCTTATGGCCAGCCAGTTCGCGGCCAACTTCTTCAGTCAGGGAACACATGTCCATGGCCAGCATGTTCTGGCTGAACACAGAGGTGCAAACGAAGACAAGCTGAAAACAATGACTGAAAATGTATCTTGCATGAAACACATAACAGAATCACTTGCATACCGTAAAACGGTGGAAAGTTGGCTGGCTATTTTACCCCACTTTTTAAAATGGCAGAAATGCCAACTTTCCTCACTGACACAGATGGCATATTTGCCGAAGAAATGTGTCAGTGAGAAAAGTAGGCATTTCATCCATTAAGTGGGTTAAAATAGCCGGCCAACTTTCCCCCGGATTGCCAAATTTACCCTGTTCTACAGTACATGCTACAACTATGAGTATGCAAAACACCAAGTCAATCTACCCTGGTATTAATTATTTATCTGTCTGTACGATGGTCTATCTCTGCCTTACAATTTAAAAAAACATTTGGTTTTAAGTATAAGTGCTACAAAAAGTTAACAATTACTACTCATTCACATACGGACTCTTACTCACTTCAGAATTACAAATTAGTTAAAACTTCTATGGTAAAAAAATTTGTGGACCTCCTTATGAAACATTGTATAACTTTCATCGCATTCTAGTAGTAAGTAGTAAAATTTTATTTAAAGTCGTAATCAATCAGGACAGTCAATAAAAAGTTTACAACAATTTACAGACAACCAAGCATGAAGCTTCTGTACGACTTAAAATCAGTGTTTTTAAAAAATAGAGACAATTAAGAAACTATATACAAATATATACATATGTACAATCTTAATTCACATTTACAGAACACCTGTTTCAATCTATTTCATACTTTGTAAAAAGTGCATTTCTTTTCTCGACATGTAGCTAAAAATTTTCTTTCATTTTGACTAATTAATAGACACTCGGCCCCATGCTAACTACCAATTATAGGGTCCAAAAAGTAACAATCCCTGAACGATAATTAATACTAAAATAGACCTCACCCTTCGTAATTTGTCCAACAGCAGTTTCCTACCGAGAACGACTTCTTCCCTGAGATCTCTTAGTTCAGTTCCAGCGTCGATTCTTTGAGCATTTTCCGCAAAATTCAAGGGGTACACCAACTCGGAGAAAGTCTTGACAAAGTTCAGAGTCCTGTTTAATAAGCACAGCAGGTCCACGACTGATGAGGATGCGATTACGTTTCCGGAAATCACTTCGAACGACGTTGCTTCCGTGTCCACGGAAAACGGAGAACTCGTCAATGGTAATCCAAAACGAACGTCCGGACTGGACCAACCGCTCATGCAAGCTTTTGCTCGGACTTCTTTGAAAATGTCTGATAAATTGCTAGATTGTCTTGATAGTTTTGGTATGTCACTTAAGCTAGATTCGCTGAAGACACCATGTCCAGCTATAACTGAGGTTAGTCTGTTCCGTACAGGGCCGAAACTTTGTGAAATGATCACGTTTGGTGTGACACTCTTTGGTGATCGCACAGGTTTTTCCTTCTCAGTGGTGGGATATTGACGAGGCTCTTTGGTTTGATATTGAGTTTCTGGTTGATCGACGAACGGCTCGTCATAACGAATGACTGATTCTTTATTGGCAGCCTCTCTTTGCACATTTTGCCTATCTTTGTAATTTGCTTGTCCTTTCTGTCTGTCAGAGCCATGTCTATCTTCATAACTAGTCTGTCTGTGGAGATTCAACAACGGAGTAACTCTTCGGATGTTGTGTTCTTCTCGAGCTGATTGCAAGTCGTCACATTCTTGTTGTCGATCTAAGGTATCTTGAGATTTATCCCGAGTATTATCCCGACCTACAGCCCATTTATCTCGAGTATTTTCTTGATCTGTCACCCATTTTCGCCCTGTCAAATCACCAACTAACATCTCAGAATTATCCGAATTATTGACAATCTGCAGACTGTTGAATCGGCCAAATCCGGGATCATTCGGACAACTTCTGGAGTCGCCACAACTCATGTCATCCGCAGACCTCATTAATGATTCATCTTTAATCTTTTTCATGTCCGTATTTCTCTGCATCAGAGCGTGTATCTCTGGAGATGACATACTCTTGCTCAAACTCGAAGCTTGCTCTCGGACAGTCTCTCGCACGATACTGAGGGAAGACCGCCGTCTAGCACCACCTAGGTCAGCGCCAAGAACGTCGTTTTGCAACGTAAGAGGACTCTTTCTTCGAAGGCGTACATCAGGAACAGACAACGTTGCCCTCGTTTTAATTCTCTGAGTCTCCCTCGAAGTCTTTTCCGATGAAACTGAATTTAAAGTTCTCCTTTTTCCTTGTTCTCCTCTTTGCAATGCTTCATTCGAGAAAGCTTGAGTGAAAAGATTGGCTCTTGATTTCCTTGTAGTCGGAGTTGAGACACAAGAATCCTGAAAAAATAAACAAAAGACAATTTCCTTTAAATGTTGTATTCCGTTGAAAAAGCAAAACCCCCGCAGCATGTCGGAGTCGGCCTAAAGTAACTCCTGACTCTTTCTCCCTTTCAAAATACTACTCCCGACTCTACCAATTTCCAAATGCTGACTCATGACTCCTTTTCATTCTGATATTTGACTCCTGTAACTCTTGACACCAAAATCAGCAATTTTTTTTTACAGCTCATGATTTTTTTTTTTCCTTTCAATTTTAAATTTTGCTGCAGGTGAAGTAATCTCAGGGACTAGAGGTGCACAGCTGTCATGAAATTTTTCAATTATTTCGAAAAATATATCAGGGAGTTTTCAAGCTTCTGTCTAACTCAAAAGCATTGTGCATTGCTAAAATAAGCTTCAAAAGAATTCCTCAATTCATCGTACCTGTGAGACCAGATGGAAAGTGTCTGAAAATGCCGACAATTGGGAAGGAGACAGCGACTTGGGATATTTCGGACAAAATGGCGTCATTCCAGGCAGAATTTCTCTCTCTTCGATCTCCAGTGATGAAAACTGCATAATAAAAATAAATTTCATTACAGATAAATCTAAGAACAATCTAGAGCATAGAAAACTCTGGAGTAACAATCTGTCCATAATGATCCTTTTTTAAAAATCAACTGACCTTATCTGACGCCACTGACTGCAGGATGAGTGAAATGGAATGTTTTTGAACGACATTCACCCAATGAAGTACTTCCGGAAGGTACGACTTCCTCCATGTCTGTTCACTGCAAGAGAATGAAGACAATTAATAGTCAAAACACGCGCACAGTTATATGCCACTCATCGACTGAGTCACTCTCAGTCACTATATCGCTTGTGTTCATCACTGATTCAAAATGTCCCAAATGACATCAAACTAGAAGGCACCTAAGGTGCAAAGGTCTTAAGAGGGGTGGGGGGAGACCTAATCAACAAGGGAAATAAGCTAAAACTCGATGGAGATCGAATCTTGTACTGTGCAGCAAAAGATTACACTCAATAAAGCCATCATGCCAAGTTTAAGGCAAAGGGGCCCGTACATCTAGGGGAGATCTTGCCGTCAATTGGTGCAGACATCAAACAATTACCATGCCATGGATGCCACTTTTCTCACTATCTGTTATAATCGCCATGGTGGCCATTGATGTTTTATTTCATTCCCAAGGTACCAGGTAACGAGAATTTACAAAGTACTATTTAGACACACAGCAGCAGCAGCGCCACCTAGTTTACTTACTGTTTCGGAATGTACTGATACCAGTCTCTGTCCAGTTGACTCAGGCGATATGCAAAGCTGACCATCTGGAGACTGAGCTCATTCTCGTCCTGAGGGGAGAAAAAGAACCATAACCACAACGATGTCATCAGGACAAAATCATTAATCACAAGCTTCGTCACTTCTGAGATTGCATAAAACAGTCACATGGAGGAACTAAAGTAACATTAATGGGAAAGTTGAAACTTGATGCTTTCGGATGGATGGATGATTCAGGCTTTACGTCCTCTAATTTTGCACTTGGTAGGCTAATTCGGACAGGAGGCAAAGGATGATTCAAACTGCTGTGAATCATAGACCAAGGGGACCAGCGAATGCCAGCTCAGCACGCCATTACTGAGCTAAGTCCCCCAAGTCTGTCTTATCTATATTTTATAACAATTTTGCCTTTTTATTTAGTTCTTTTAAAGTACTGAAACTTACATGAGAAACTTGAGCATCCTCACACATGACTTTGACATCACTCATTAAACGTTTGTAGAAGCACAGTGCCGCCATCTTGTGTATTTCCAAATAACTAAATAGTGCAAAAACGCATGAAACAATTAATAAATTTTATACCGACAAACAACTCATAGTAAGTCAAACAAAATTTTAACTGAAAGCGCCCTTAAGGGGAGGTACGGGTGAGAAATTCCCCAAAAATATGTAAGCTTCACATATTCAGTTTATGGCACATCTTTGACCAACACCAACCCAGGCAGCCAGTCCAAGCTTCAATTATATTAAAATATGTCTCTGTCATCACTTAAAGCCATGTCAAATACCAAATCATCACAAAATTTTCGTGAGTAAATAGTGGCGTTGTGTCACTTCAAAGATGTCCACACAAAAAAGTAGTTACCATGGCAACATGGAATTTACTGTGGTGAAACATAACAATGATAACTAAGTCGTTGCAAAATTTTGTTCCTATAGCTTCATTAGATTTGGAGAAATAGCCACAAATATTTTATCTAGTGGTCAATTGCCTGAAATGACGTTAACGTCACGTTTTTGCCATTTTCCGCAACATGTGAAAATCAACTTTTACCCTGTACGGGATGTGAAAAATCTTGACAACCATTTGTCGTAGGAACCTGTGGGATACATCATCGGAATCCTCGAAAAAATTGTCTTGGAGATTACAGACCAGATTTTTAAAATTTTTTTTCGTTGCAAAATTATATGACATCGTAGTGATAGAAACGAGAAATTTTTCAATAAAAATGACTTTGGACTACTTTACCCTAATTTCTGACACTATGAAAAGAAATATCAAAAATCCGCTATGTAATTCCCTGCGTCTTGCCTGTCTTCATTTGTAAATTTTTTCAAAATTTTTCTATCATGTCTGTAACTTCAGAAATTTCACATCCCGTGAGCAGTAAAAATCAGCCTTTTTTCGCCTTTTAAACTGGTTACCATGGCAACCATTCATCATAACAATACAAAATCACCTGAAATCATCTAATTTAACGAAAACCTAACTTTTTATACCAAACTTCGTTCATTAAACTTAAAATTGCAGAAAAGTGCCCTTCTCACCCATACCTCCCCTTAAGTAAATACGGTAAAACGTTTACCTTTTGAAAATGGATTCATATTCGTTCCTGTAACTTCTGACACTGTCACGTATCTTAATGATGATCCTGTAAAGCTGAAAGAAAGATTCATTTCATTATTAGACAGCTAGATAGAAATACAGATATTGATATATGGTAAGTTTGGTTCCTCTGAGACCAGCTCTGTCAGCTCAAAAGCATTGATTGATGAGACCAGAGAGAGAGAGTGGGAGTCCTCAACATGTTATCCAGCCAGGATTTTTCTCATGAAGGTCAACTGAATATTTTTCGGGATTCACACTCCGGCGTGAAGTTTTGAACCACTTGCACCACATGTGTGGGACCTTTTACTTGCCAACCTTACCAATCATACATTCTTTGAAATATCAAATGTCACAGCTTAAAACTTCTTAATCAATCAGATTAATCCTATCCCTCATTCTTAATGCACATATCAACTAACATGTACATTGCACAAGCAATTATCCGCATGAATGATTTAATCAATACCAGAAAATCAACATGACCAAGGAACTGTAGAAATATCAATGTCGTTCATGCATTGTTACATGAAGATTTGTAACCAAGTAATAGGCATAATATGTCCACAGCGTGGTGCGGTATGCTTAATATGACCTTCTGAGTGGTCACAAGAAATCCCAGGGGATTTTAAGACAACTTAATCAAAATATTTTGTCATTTGGATATCTTGAGATTTGTTGGGGACACTGACATTACCAGAGATAAGAAGGTGAGGCAACTTATATCATTTAAAAGTGCATAATCAATCAAGATTGAAAGAAATTTCTGTAATGTAGTAGGTAATTGCCATCTTTCATTGTTTGTTTTTTTTAAACATTTTTTTGTCAATATATTATCTCTATTTCTATTCCTTTGACTTCACATATTCACAATCATCTATAACTTTTTTTAGAAAACAACAATCATTCATTGAGTTTGAGTAAATCAGTAGATAATTAAATTATTAATTTGCTTTACATTAATAACAGCTATTACATAAAGTTTGTTTTACTGAAATTTCAATTTATAAATCAGGAAGCATGCATGTCAGTGGTCAATGTCAATGTGCATGTATACATGTCTCTGAGACCATGATTGATTTCTTTCTAAAGTTTGTGTATAAATGTTAATCGAGGATTTGTTCCCAGCATGATGTAGCAGCCTTTCCAAAATGTTTGGCTAGCATTTAAATCACTCAGCATCTTTTGTAAAACATTAAAGTCAGAGCTCATTTGCACACAGAATGACGGACGACAAGAATAAAGAAGACATAGAAGAAGCGGTGAGAGGATACCTCCAGCAACTGCTAACACCAGGAAGACATCAACTACAAAGTAATGATACTAGTCCATCAGGTGAGACCAATTAAAATCACTATTAGAGCAAGCATCCCTCTTTGGCAAAATTCATTCATACATTTTCCAGACTGAACAATGCTCCATTTATTCTCAAAATAATCATTCTCGTTCATTCTACAGGTAAACAGGATGAAAACGGGACCAAAAATCTCTTGGAAAGTTTTTTCCAACCCTCCATGAGCATTCTACAACAGGCAGGAGCGACAGGTGAGCAAAAATTGAAAATTTGAAAAGACGTAAGTTTTAATCGAAGTAGTATCAAGCGATTAAGACTCTACACACGGTAGAGCAATAATATCAATCCTTCTGCCACATTTGACAGTTCCTCAGGCTACCATGACTCAAGATGTTTTATTTTTGCATGAAATGCAAAAAATTTGTACAAAATTTAAAATATTTCATGGTAAAACATATGTATACATGAAAACCTCCTATAAAGGGAACACCTCTAAAGCATCTACTTTCCACTAACGAGGCGCCCACCAATGACAACCACAAAAACAGAAAATACTATGATCACTGAGTCTGCCTTGGTAGTTTCTTCTTAATGGATTAGGATTTTTTTTTTTTCTTTTCGGATTATAGACATGATAAATCAATCAAGCAATACGTATTTCTCTCCTTTAAGGTGACATGCCCACATCAAAACCTCCAATCAACTACCAACAACAGCAAGAAGCTGCAGTACAAATTCAGTATCAGAAGTCAAAACCAAAGCAAAAGAAGAAATCAAAACAGCGAAAACCGAAGAAGAAGATCCCGTATCATTGGATGGTTTGGCGGACATCGCCAAGTCCGGTTCCGTCAACGGCAACGACAGAAACATCGTCAAGGCCAGATTCCGCAGCAACCACAACGGCATCTAGGGTCGGTACTCCTTACGTTGAAGATGTTGAGGAGGCAAGAGTTAACGGAGAGGTAGATTTCACGGAAAGAGAGGTTAAGGAGTTAAGTAGATTTGACGTCTGGGAAAATGGAGGGCAAGTTAAAGGAAGAAACCACCAAGAAAAGTGGGGAAGTGTCAGAAGTGAAGATGGTTCAATAACATTATCAGAGAGAGCAAAGCTAACAGCGAAAATATCAACTAGACAACAGGATGGACAGACGTTCATAACTGGCAGACAGACGCCAACCAACCTCAGACAGACGCCAACCAACGGAAGACAGACGCCAACCAACGGCAGACAGACGCCAACAAATGGCAGACAGACGCCAACCATAAACAGGCAGACGGCAACCAACTACGCCTACAAACCACCACTATCAGCTCTAGCTAATCAAATCTACCAAGTCAACCATCAAACAAACCACAACAACCACAATACCAAAGACGTCGGTACAACAAGACATGTCACTCAAGTTGCACAACAAAGGAGCCATAATGGTACACCAAATACCACCAAATCAACCGATAACGCAACTGATACCAAGCACAGACCATATTCTTCGCAAAGTAACCAGAGAATACAGCCAACGATCACATTTGATACAAGAAGTTTGGATAGGCCAACCACAAGTACGTCTATGAAAACTTTACGAGGGTCTGTCCCAACTGCAACTCAAGTCACCTTTAAAACAGACACACCAGTTCCACCCTTTCCTGCTCGGGTAATATTTTTAAACACCATATCATTATTTGCATATTAGTAATAGTAGGCTTTGCCGGGACAATTATTGTAAGATTTACAGCAATTTTAAAATAGATGAAGAATGAGCTGCAAGTTGCAAGTTCACTTTTATTCTAACCTCAGGACTTCAAACAGCATGGAGATAGGAGAAGGTGCCTAAGGCCACACATAATTGATTCTTGGCTTCGCGGACCCGCCGACACAATAGATTGCCTGCCGATGGAAAAAATAATAGTTTTTTTTGACATTATAAAAAAAAATTTTTCACCTTTTAAAGTATACCGATTTAAAAGAGGTACAAACAATATTTTCTAATTTGACTGCAGAGTGAAACACCTTCTTTCGTCCCTGTGATGCAATCCTGGGCAGACAGTGCTTCTCAGTATGGTAAGATATTTTCAACACTTTCCAATTAAATTTAAGTCAATAATTCTTTTTGGTTGTCTCACATAAGTGTTAATTATCTTGTAAATGTGGCATTGCACGAGATTAAACAAGTTCTACAAATTACAAATATATGGTACTAATTCAATCTCATTGATGAATGATTGATTACCTTATAAAGACGTACAAATTGTCTCGTAACTTATCTTGATAAAGTGCTAATTCTCATTGATTATCAAATAAAATTCCTGACTTTATTGATTACCTTGTAAAGTGCTAAGTGTAATGGATTACTTTTTATAAATCATTAAATTTCATCGATTATCCTGCAGTAAAGTGTAAATCCTTTTTTTCGTTATTATAAGTCGAAAACATGTTTAGAGAGATTATTGGAATTTTACAAAATCAGTGCAATTTACATTGCATACTAGGTCTGCACAGTTAAACTGCAAAACCGCGCAGACCTAATTGCATACGAAATAGCATGTACTAGAAAAGAGACTCTTGGTAAAAATAATTTGTAAATTTCCTACGATTTTTAATAACCTCTGACATCTCCCTTCAGAAAAAGATGTCGCCTACAACTTATTCCAAGCTCTAAACTCAGGAGCTCCCATCAAAGTCCCCCGGTACAACAAGACACCTGGAAAACACAACTTCCTATCATGGCCGATGCCGAAAAGCAGAAATGCTTGGACGGAGGAGAATAAAGTTATCTTCAAGCCGAGAACTGCAGGGATCAAGACGACTAGACCCAAATATGCTAATCCCATCAACTGTCCTGGAGACGACCCACCTGCCAGGATAACTGAGGCGGTGCAAATCGTGGGAGAGTCCATGCAAGGGTAAGAGTGACACACTTCAGCAAAGCCTTCATTGAATAAATCAGACGCGCCCACAAAACTGACCAATGAACCGGCTTTCACACATGTTATGGCCGATTTCGCTGTTTCGTCAACTTTCATAAATCGTAGAGATACGGGTCTTACGGCATTAGATAGATCTCTCTGAGACTTCAATGTGATAGGCAGTATGTCCCCGTGGAGGCAATAGTTCTCTCATAAATTGGCAGTAAATATTTAAGGTGGGCAGGAATCCTGGGCGCTGATTGGCCATGACGCTCATGAATGTAAATCTATAGATGACAATGAATATGGAGTTTCTGAGGGATTCGTCTAGGGTAGATACTGTGGGTGGAGTAACATTGCTTCTTATACAGGAATGAGGAGCTGGTTGTTTCATAAGTCATCTAACTGCTTTGTGTGGTTCCATAGCGCAATGGTCAGCACAGCTGCCCTGCAATCTGGAGGATTTGGGTTCAAAACTTGGTTCCGGCCACTCACTGAACTGGCGGCTGTGGGCCTGATCGAAAACAAGCCAGAGGAATGAATTGGCTACCCATGTTCTAAAATAAAAGCGTCTTTAACCTTTTAGCTTATTTTCTTGTTGTTAGTGATCATCAAATATTTCCAACGAAACTTGATTGCGATGTTACACTCGAGAATGATATGACCAGCAAACTTCATCAGATTTCAACTCTATATCAACACAGTACACATTCATATTGTAAAGCCTAGATTATGTTCAAATTATGGAGAGATTAACTAGACTATCACCATAAAACCAGTCATGCATTTAGCCTAACCACCTAATCCTTTGAGATTATAGCACTGTTCACGATTGTAACTAAGGATATACATAATAAGGAGAGATATATGGTTAATATCATAGGAACACTATGAAGAATATGTTTTAAGATCCATGCCAGAATCTATACGGAGTTACAAACAGTAGCAATGGACGTTTGAAGTGGCCATCTACACACAACATCACTATAATATTTGGCAATATAAGGAGTTAATATCGTTTTAATATCTGGAGATCCGAGATACACCAAATTTCAAGCATGAAAGGGCTTGAAGCTCAATCCATTGGAAATGGGCCCTACACTGCCTATGTAAGACAAAGGTAATTCATATACATGCACCCAGTTGTTATTTACCAAATTTTTTAATCGCTAATCTATCTATATAAAAGTTTAAGGCCAGCGGCAGATCCAGGATTGGGGTCTCACCTCCTCCCCCATAAATGAACCATACGTCATGACCTTTTGCGCTAGTACACTAATAATTGTTTTAGAGGTTACACATATTTGGTATAAGCTAATCAGCACTCCGGCAGCAGCAGTTGGCATTTGGGCAGGCAGTCATTGCCAACTTACTGGATTGTGATGTATTAATTTTCTTCGACCAAACTGGCTTTTTGTGATACTTATCATGCTTATGTTGCAGTCATGACCAAGTGACAAACTCGGGCAGACCTTCAATGAGAAGCAGCATCAAGAAGGCGCTTGGAAGTTATTCTCATGAGAACTCCTTCTTCATGGTAAGTACATGTGATAAGGACACTTCAAGTGTATCACATTTACTTCTGTGTCTGATCTGCTAATTGGCTCGTAAATTTTCAAATGGTTACTCACAATTAGTCCTCCCAGTAAAGACGAATAAAAGAAATTTTCAGTGGACCTTCGTGACTAAAATCCCAGCTGGATGTCTTCTTCTTCCTCTTAGTGATACTTGACAACATCAATGTTGATGGCGTCAAGGGTGCAGGTGCGCATGCGTGAGATAAAATCCGGTGATGTTATGATTATGATATGTACAATGTCTTTGGTGATGAAGATAAAATCCTTGGCTTAAGTGCTATCTACATAGATGTTTTGTCAGGCGGTCCTTGAAGATGTCTATGGAGTCTGCACTGACAATTTCTTCTGGTAAAACGTTCCATTCCCTGATGGTCTTTGGGTAGAATGACTCCTTGACATATGCTTTCGATGTTTCTGGGATGTTGAAGGCCATACTGTTGTTTCTTCGGCGGGATGGTCTGGTGCAAGGCTTGAGACGATCTTTATGGCTTGGCATGTCTACGTAATTATTTATGGCTTTGTAGAGCATGCATAGCCTTGCGATCTTCCTCCTTGTCTCCAGCTGGGGCCATTGTAATTCCTGGAGCATTTCTCTGACCGAGCTGCGTTTTTCGTGCCTGTTTAGCACGTATCTTGATGCTCTTCTCTGGACCATCTCTAGACTCCTGATGTTACTTAGGGTGTGAGGGTCCCATACTGTGGGGGCGTATTCTAGAAGGGGTCGTACCAGTGCCTTGTACGCCCTGTCTTTTATCTTTGGCAGATTGCTTTGCAGGTTGCGTCTGAGGAATCCCAGATTTTTGCTGGCTTTGCTGATGATGTTGGATATATGGGTGTTCCAGCTGAAGTCGGATGTAATTGTGATCCAGGTCCGCTTGTAGCTGATATGCATCATCCATGCCCTTTACCGCTAGGTAGGCAACAGTGTCATCGGCAAATAAGCGCACGGTCGATGTTATGTCGTTTGCTATGTCGTTGATGTAGTATATAAAGAGGCAGGGTCCAAGGACTGAGCCTTGAGGCACTCCTGAGGTGACAGGGACTTTGTCGGACTTCTCGCCGTCTAGGACCACACACTGCTGTCTTTCTGTTAGGAACGATTGTATCCATCGATTGGTCTTTCCTCTTACGCCGTAGAAATCTAATTTCCTGATGAGATGCCTGTGGCTGACCTTGTCGAAGGCCTTCGCAAAATCCATTATGAGGACATCGGTTTGGCTGTTGGTATCGAGGTTTTCCAATATGTCGTTCTGGAACTCCAGCAGTTGTGTCTCGCAGGAGCGTTTGTCCATGAATCCATATTGGAGTTGGTATAGGATGTTATTTGTCCTAGCGTGTGCCATTATGTTGCTGGCTATGACATGCTCCATCAGTTTCCATGTGATGCAGGTCAGTGAGATTGGCCTGTAGTTGGAAGGGTCTGATTTAACCCCTTTCTTGTAGACCGGGACTACATTGGCTTCTCTCCACTCCTGGGGCACAATTCCACTGTCATATGTCGCCTGAAAGAGTATTCTCAAAATTGGAGCAATCGGTTGGGCCATTTCTTTTAAGATTAGTGCTGTGACGTTGTCTGGGCCTGCAGCTTTGTGGGGCTTCAGTTTTTTCAGCATTTTATAGATGCCGTGTGTTGTGATGGTGATGTCCTCGGCCATTGGGTGAGTTGAGTCTCCCAGTAGGTCTTCTGGCACGGAGTTGGAGGTTGCTGAAAAGACAGACTGGAACTGTCTGTTGAGTGTGTCTGCCTTGTCCTTGGGTGAAATACTGACTTTTCCTCCTGACTTGAGTCTTGATACTCCGTGTGAGTCCTTCCTGTTGGTCTTGACGAAGTGCCAGAATCTCTTCATGCTGTCTATTTCACTTGAGTCTGCAGAGTCTGGGTCGATGATCTTGTCTACGTATTCCCAGTAGGAGCGTCTCATTTTCTGTTGGATCTCTCTTTTCAGGAGTTTGATGTTTTCTTCTAGTTTGAAGTAGCTGTCTGTTGATTGTTCTAGATTCCGTTGTTTCTCTTTCAGTTGCTGGTATTTTCTATTTCTTTTCCTGATGAGCCTCTTGATTTCTCTTGTGATGTACGGGAGTTTCTGGATCTTTCTTGTCTTTTTTCGAGGGATGTATTTCAGGATCAGCTTGTGTAGTTCCTCTTTGAACAGTTTCCATAGTGCTTCCGGGTTTTGTACTAGGTCGTTGTTTGTCACCTTTGCTTGGAGTTCACGGAGATCTTCTTCCATTTTTGTCCAATTTGCCTTTCCATATTGCAGTATCCATCTTGGAGTTTGTTGGCGTCTCAGGGGGAGAACGTTGATGTTACATGTGGCTATGTGATGATCGGAGATGCCAGGTATTACGTCTGCATTGTTGACTCTGGATGGAAAGTTGGTCATAATCAGATCCAGGGTGTTTTCACATCTGCAGTAAGGGAAATTATCACCAGCTGATGACAATCAATGTCCTCAGCCCCACATGACAATCGCCCTAGCACTGTCATCACCCTCCCATGACACTCTCACAGTGTCATGGCCTAGCCATGACTTTGGCAGTGCTCAAAATCATCTTTGACTGGCTATTTAAAAAGAACTACTGCAACTATCACTTCCAAACTTGGTATAAAGTTGTATCACAGTGTCAACTAACTCTATGAATTTTGGCAGACCTATCCATTACATAATGAGGAAAAGAGCCCGAAGGCTCCAGAGAAATTAGGAAATTGTCATCAGCTGCTGATGACTTTGCAGTATTTCGTGAAATTGGATAGAATTAAGTCCCGCAACTGACATGCTGCTGTGTGGTGAGGATGGCTGCAAAGAGATCAGACTTTCTTCTGAGACCCAACTGATCAACCCCTCACGCTCAATCATCCTGTCAGGGCCAGGACTAGGCTGGAATTGCAATTGTCCTCATATGCTGGTAATTTCCCTGACTGATCTGGTTGGCTTGGTGATCATCTGTTGCATTCCTGCGTCATCTATTATGGTGTTCAGCTTTTCGTAGATATTGTGGGATTTGCACGACGAATTGGGTGTGTTATTCTCCCAGTCCCATCCAGGTGTGTTGAAGTCACCACCCAACAGGATGATGCTGTTTGTAGTGCTGAGTTTAGCTAGTGACTCCTCTAGATGATGCAGGCTATCTTCATCGTTTTCGTTGGGGCGGTAGTAGGCACCCACATAGATTTGTTTTTGGTGCATGAGATGTATTTTGCACCAGGTTATCTCGCAGCAGGTCTCTAGGTCTTCTTCGTGAGTGGCATTCAGGGAGTTCTCAGTCAGGATAAAGACTCCGCCTCCTCTGGTACCTCTGTCTCTTCTGATAACATTGTATCGGTCAGTTGGGAAGACCGAGTTGTTGGAGATTTCGCTATTCAGCCATGACTCAGTGCCGATGATGACGTCTGGGTTGGTACTTTCGATCAAGTGGGCAAGTTCATGTCTTTTTGCCCATACACTTTGGCAGTTTATGTTGAGGATTTTGAGTTGGGCTTTGTTTCTAGCAGTGATGTTTTGTCTCAAGGGCGATGAACAGTGTAGCGGATTTCCTGGGGAGGTTGATAGGTCTGTGGAGATTGATGGGTTTGTATTTAATGTAGAATTAAATATGGCTGAGTCCAGGTTTCTCATTCCACAGTTGTTACCACAGGCATTATAATTTCTTACAAAAAGCTCACATTGCTAAACATATCCTATATACAACACATACAAGGTTGGCAACTCCCTCAAGATTCCTGGTTTGAGAATTCCTGCTGTAATGCTGTCTCAAGCAAGAGCATGAATTCTCAAACCAGGAGTTGCCAACCTTGTATATAAATTCAATAAGTGCAGTGACAAGCTTTTTTCTGAAAATGACTGTAATGCCTGTGGTTGTTACAGAACCATATTGATGATGTGTCTTCTAATCGGTTGAATTCTTCATTGCTGATGTTGATGCAATTTTTGTGTGACCATTTGTCACATCCGTCGCATTGGATGGCTAGGCTTGACCAGTTGACGTCTATCTTGCATAGTTGGCATGCATCATCTTCATTTTTTTCAGAATTCCCAACAGCCCTACAGAAGTTGTTTCACAATTCATCCCGACTGGGTTTCGGAAACGAAAACTCCCCGATCTTCAAAAGTTGTGAAGAAGAATACTAATCCGAACAGCTTACGATACGGGACCTTATGACGCTAACTTCAATATTTATCGATTTAGGCTTTTAACTTATATGACATACTTTACATAATGCTGTGACATGTTATTAATCACATAGTATTTCACATATCAACCCTCATATCATGCCCCGAGTTATCGGCAGGACTGAAGGAAGAACCAATACGAGACCAAGAGGGCCCATAGCCTCATACAAGGTCCCAAGGACATACAAGGGCCGATATGTGAATTGTATGTGACAACTTAGTTATACCACATGTGATTTAATTGATCTGTTCTTGAAGGGCTAGGGTAAGGTTCCTTGAGTAGGACGGTTGCATTTGGAAGTGATGTTTTCTCATCTAATTGGCTAGTAGCTCATTTAAGTGCTTGAGCATTTCAAGTTAGTCAACCAGAATTGTAGCATTTATTTTTTTCTGCGTATGTGGTTCAAATTAAATTAAAATATGAATTTTCTTGAATATCATCAACTTCTGTCAATGACAATCTAATTAAAGGAGTTTTCAAATTCCACATCTAACAGTCACAATGTTACTGGCGCTGCAACTATTTCAGCTCATATGAGCAGCTACCATAGGCAGGTATAAAGAGATAATGAACATGATGAAGCTACAAGTCCACACAAAGATGCTCTTTTCTTAAAATATTCATCCAAAATATAAATATCGCACTTACCAGTCTTGGAGAGAGCAGTGACCTCGTGGGGTCAAGGTCAAGGTCGTAGCATTCCATCAGTTTGTGTTGTTCATATTCTGTGGAGAAACCATTCTGGAAAACAATGACAATAACTTAGATTTTAACTCTATTTCATAATTAAATGAACAAGTAACGTTTATTTTAAAATTAAAATATACAAGTTAATATAAATACAAAATTTAATCAACAGTATTACAATGGGTACAAAATTCAAGAAATAATATTTAGGCTTATAAGAATAATCACAATTCACTCAAAGTCTCATAAACAAAAGAAAACAGCAGCAGAAGATTTATAAACAAGAATCCATGGATTGCAAAACCGAAGGATGCCAATGCATGGCTAGGTAGAAACGTCAGAATGCATAAGAGATGAAATTGCCAAATGAAGTACAAGTTAAAAGATATTATAAGATTTCAAAGCACAAACCTCAAGCCAGGATTGGAGCAACACGTTGATCGGCAGGTGTGGTTCCCCGGAAAGGAAACTGGAAATTTTCAAAGTGTTTCTCAAGAGCTCCATAAGTAATCCTATTAAACAGTCCAAGATGAATATTAATTTCGCAATGATTTAAAACATTCTTGCAGGAAAACGGGGCATGGAATTTTACATTCAAACTGATACCACTCATTTTCAAATAGTAACCAACATCTATCCATGACTGAGCACACTAAAGTTTAGATGTTCTTAAAAACATATTGCATGAATGACTGAAATATAGGAGAGGAATCATCATGAATGATGAAGTCTTTGAAACTTTGCACATAAGAAGATCATTGTGCATGCACGTATTCATATTTTTTAAAATCATGTTCACATTCTGAGAGTATGCTTAATTCTTCAGTTGTACAAACAAAATCAAGTTTTTAAAAACACTGTAACAAAACACATACCAATGCTAACATGCGGACTAAAGCCTGGAAAAATGTGGCGCACTTTACGGAGGGAATTCTCACACTCAAGGAGGAAGCACTCGCAGCATTTTTCCAAGATTCTTCTCTAAAATAAAGGATTACACAAAAATAACAGCCCACAAAACCATACAGATGGGGCAGTTTTTAGCTCAAGGAGGATACAACACTAAACGTGAGGGTAGGGTGAGGTTACAGGACTTTACATCCTGTATTTTTGCAATAATCAGGTTTTATAGGGGAGGCGGGACCATGATAATGAGGAGAGGTGGACGGACACAGAAACAAGAACCCACAGGTTGCCTAATCGAAAAATGTTCATGCAACTGTCATTATCTAATACTTGCATAATAAATCATATCTCCTAATGCCAATTAAAGAATGACACTATTGCATGAGCAAAAATATATATAATCGACCAATGCCATGGAAAATCTTTAATTGTATGTGTCTGCATCTGAACAGCACAATTTTGGACAATAAAATAAAATGCACATGACATTACCACCACTCTACTCATAATACTCGCACATACCATGCTTTGATTTTGTTTTACACAAACGATTCACAAAATTTATAAAATTTATAAAGCATACCTCTTCCATCACCATGGTCATTCGGTTGGGAGAAGCAGGCAGTGTTCGAAGTATCTCACAGAGGGCAGCATTGGCATGATGTACGTACCACACCTCCTGGAGGAAATGTGTGGCAACGTATTCCAAGTAGACCAGTTTGCGATACTGTTCACCCTAAATCATAACAAAGTTTATTTAAATCACAAATACAGCAATTGCTACTTGGTAACACAGCTGAATAGAATATTCGGACAAATATTGAAAGACTATTGTAATTGTAACTTTAAATACTATCAGTCATGTACTGCAATACAGTTGGGGCAACCATAGTACGGCGCCCATGGGCAGAGACTAGATTGAAATAAAGAATTGCAGACTTACAATTCCGTATCTGAGACCAAATTCTTTCAAAAGGCGCTGAGCATCTGAAGTTAAGAAGGTCGGGAAGAGCTCGGAAGGAGGGAACAGTTTTCGAGTGTACCTGCAGAAAAATGCAAGGTCTCATAAAATACAGGAGAACTAGAGATGCACAGATAGTTTTGATAAATTCACTAAAGGGATTAGACTGAAACAGTGCCCAGATGAGATGGATGGATGATTGGGGCTTTACATCCTGCATTTAAGCACTCTGGTGGACTAATTAGAATAGAAAGAGGTCAAAGCAACGAGACAGAACAAATCATTGGAAGAAATCTCCCACATAAGTCAAGGTGACCAGGCCAAAGCAGGAATCGAACCCTGGACCCAACAACTTGCAGCCTACATGCTACAGTATTACCAACTGAGCTAACCCTCTTGACAGGTACTTCTCAGGAATGTCTACTTAAAAAAATAATTATGATTACCCACCTTATCAGCTTGACCATCAGCCTGACGTAATGCCTGTGGCCTTTGTTATTAGGCAGATTGGGTCCAGTGTGTGAACTAAGGCTCGGTAGAGGACCTTGCCAGAATTTTGTGATCATCTCCATAATTCTTTGGCGTTCAAGTTTCTGCCATTCCACATATCTTTTCCTACTCTGAAACGCGAAAATAAATTGCCACAACACCAAGTACAAAACAAAAGGTTTAATACAATACAGTAGCCTACTATGTGGCCAAAACTGGCCATACAATTTGTTACGTGGTCATTCATACTGCGCTTTTCCAAGCCAATTAGCCAGACTCACGTTTGCTAATATATCCTCCATATATTATATCCTCCGTATATATGACTAAAGAAAATTTCATGACTTTGGCTGCAAATGAGCCACATGTGTATACATCTGACCAAAAATTAGCTAATACATGTATGGCTAAATGCAATTTTGTAGTCGGAAAAGCACTGGAATACCTGTAAAAGTTGGGAAATAGAGGGCTGTATAGCAATTTATTCTGCATTAAAACTCCCAATATAACTGCTTTGGGGCGCATAGATTCTAATCTGAACAGACGGAAATATATATATATATATATCAAAGTAAGAGATGGATATAAGCACATTTATATTAAAGAAGTACTTACCAAGAATTGATCTGACTGGTAGAAAGGAACATTGTTGTTTTCCAATAGAGATAACTGACGAACAAGTTCTTCCGCCAAAATCTACAATCCAATATTGCAATCAGATATTTAATTTGGAGCTTAAGATCTTGTTTTAAATTTTTGGAAAAAAAAAAGTATCCATCTCATAAGTATCTAGATCTACCTTAGCAGGTTTCTGTCTGCCGAACAAACTGAATATTATGTTGTCATACTGTGCTGCCCTCTCGTGGCTGATTCCAAAAACGTTCCGCACAAGTTCAACGACCTGTTCTTCCTTCACCAAAGAAGTCAAGAATTCCATATTGTTCAGAGCACCACCTATATGCAAATTTGAACCATAGGCATCTTTTGTCTGCAAAGGTATCGGCGGAGTCTGTAAATGAACGTTTCAACATTAAATACACACACATTCAAATAAAATACTACCTAATAAAAGAATTTTCATTTCAGCATAGCTTTCAATGATTAAGTCAGACACATCCTCACAGCTGGCAAATGAACAGTTGCTCACACATGTTTTGCAAAAGAGGCAGATTGTTAATAGCTTTTAAACATTTAAAGCGGAGAGAAATACTGCTTGTTGATTGGCCATGACGCTCGTGATGAAAACTTGTGATATGAGCAGTTGCTGAGGAGATCATTTGGGTTAGATTCTCTGGGTGAGAATTTTAAAGTAACAGTCCATGTTATGTCTTTTGGATGACTATCTGATATATCTATCTATCCATTTTACTTACGGCCAGTTCATCCGGCGAGACCGAAGGAGTGTGTTCCTGAGGAGGAGACGGAGCTCCCAAGATGGGGAACTGGGCACAGAGAATAGCCTCACAGTAAAGATGGAAGTCCTGCAAAAAAATATTCACCATAACAAGAACCCGCGGATAGCCAAACAGAGACAGAATTCGAATAAATTTTGCTGTGTCTACTACTTCTGTTGGAGCCTAATAATATCAAATACATCATTGTCTCACACTTTTAAAAATTAGCTTATTCATGATCAGTTATTGGAAAAATTTTACCTGGTGGGACAAAGAGTTCTTGCCAACATTACAGGGACTGTTCGATCTGGATTCCACACATCCTTCATCACAGTCTTCCCTTGCCACCGGAATCTGAAAATGTGCAGTTCAAAATCTCCAATTCTCCTTGTACAATATTTGTTAGTTTGTCTCACAACATGCGAACTGGTGTTTGGCTTGATTGCTCAGCATCTGCAGGTCACACAGTAGAAATACACATACTCACGGGTAGATTAGCCATTTTGCAATTTGTCTATCACATTTTTGTGATGTTTTGATGCCGTTTTTGTCAGATTTTTGACGATGACCAACTATGCCAGAAATGAGACAGACTGTAAAACTCACAAAGTTGAGCAAACTAAATGGAGAAGATCTAAATTTATATTAAACTAACACAAAATCTAACCATTACGAAATTCAGTGATTCACCAGTCAGTGCTCAGCTTCTTTAATACTTGGTTAGCAAGAAATTGCAAACATGACGGAAACATCAATTGAAGAGGCTCATTTGTCTATTATAAGCAAGAACAACTCATATACCCCCCCATGATATACATTTGGTGAGAAATAATATTACGTAGTGAACGATGGTAAAATCAATTCACTTACAATTCGGACGTTAGTCAGGGTTGTCTTGCCAGCTACAAGGTTTATACAACATCTTCTTTGCCTAAAATAACAAAAGAGTCAATTGCCAGATGGAGAATAGGACAAATTCACTGTATACAATTTAGTGTTTAATTGCTTAGCCTTTCAATTACATATTATTAACTCATACATACATACTACATTGTGAGGAGTAACATCTCTGAGTCCAAAAAAATAGTCATGACGAAGCACTCATTAAAAAAGACCAATTCGTCAGTGTCAATAACTCATTATATGAAATATTGATTCAAACTAAGTACAATAAACATAACAGATTACTTCGAACTTAGTCCTAGAATGTTACAGAGAGATAAAAAACTCACTCAAAGTTCATGAAATAGCCATGGATGTTGCGAACGGCCTTGCCATGCCTGGTAAATAACAAAGAAAAAAACAAGAACAACCAAATCAGTAAAATTGAATACAAGCAATGGCGGATCCAGACAGGTTTGTTTATACTAGGAAGGGCCTTTTTTGGTACACTCGCAGCCCACGTTGTCGTTTATTTTCTTCATAATGCTACTTTGCATTTCAGTACTTCGGTTGGGACAGGGGGGGGGGAGGACGGCCCCCCTATCCTCCCCCTTAGATCCGCCACTGACATGATATGCACGGGTACTACAACAAGTTGTATTAACTGATAACATGATAACATCATACATCAAGTGTAGAATCAATACAATCATTAACAGCTGTGATAAGAAGGATATTTATAGCATTCACAAGACAAGGAAAGTTTTTCAAGTTTTTCAACATCACTCAAAACGGCGAAAGACTGATAAAATTTGGCAACTGCCAGTGTTTATAAACAAAGAAATGATATGGTCAAACAGAGACAAACGGTCAAACACGTGTCTGTCCCATGACTTAAGAGTATTAGAGATTTCTGTGCCTATTTTATGCCTGCACAATTGATGGATAGATCATTGGGGCTTTACGTCCTGTATTTACGCACTTGGTAGGCCACTTAGGACAGGAAGAGGATACGGCAATGAGGCGAAGGATTATTGAAACTGGTGTCCAACGTAGGTCCTGGGACCCCGACAAGAGATGGATTCGAACCCAGGACCCAGCGGTAGGCAGCCCAACACGCTACCACTGGATCTACCTTCGCGCCTCTCCCCCCCCCCCCATGCAAGTAAATCTACAATCCAGGTGGTTTCCAAAACACAAGACGTATCGTTACAAATTTGCAGGTTTTTAAAAAATCTCTTTATACTTAAAATTTCCATAAGTTTCCCTGTCTGGCAACTTTCTGCAGCTTCTGATTACAAAAAACATGATTAGTAATCTGTCGATGCATATATTATTGATCTATGGCACATGTACAACATGACAAAGTAGGCATGCTTTCCAGTTCACTCTACAAAATATTCATGCAAACTTATCACAAGTCATGGATAAAGGGCTCTTGTAATATTGATCAAAAATAGATAAATTGGAAGTGTGCCCGAGCGAGCCTGACACTGTCTGGGTCCGTTCAACTTCAATCTATTTCATGATGGGTGGATGGTTGGGGCTTTATGCCCTGTATTTATGAACCTAAATTAAGGGCTAATTAGGACAGTAGAAGTGCATGGCAACGAGACAAAGGATTAGTAGATTGATGGATGATTTGGGCTCTACTTCCAGCAATTACACACTTGGTAGGCTTAGGCTGATTAGAACAGGAGAAGAGTTCTGAAGGACATAGCAATGAGGATGGATGGATGGATGATTGGGACTTTACGTCCTGTATTTATGCACTAGGTAGGCTAATTAGGACAGGAGGAGGACATGGCAATGAGGTGAAGGACGATTGAAACAGCCATCCAAAATAGGCTCAGGTGACTCAGCAAGAGCTGGATTTGAACCCTGGACCCAGCGATTGGCAGTCCAGCACGCTACCACTAGACCAACCTGCCCCCCACATAGCCACTAAGACTGCATGTGTCTGAAAACACCTGATATACATATAGCAATGAGGCAAAGGATGACTGAAACAGCAGTCCAACATAGGCCCAGGTGACCATGCCAGAGCTGGAATCGAACCTGAGATCCATAGACTGCAAGACAGAATGCTACCACCGAGCAAACTCCCCTACCGCATATTTTAAGAAAGATACTACATGTATTTCCATAATCCATGAATGGAATCTACACGAAGAGTCTAATTCCACACAATTGGGTGCTAAACAGTGGCAGTTACTCAAAACAAACGATACTACTCAGGTTTCCAAACAACTAAGATTCCCAGAAAATGTCACAATTTTTCATCCATGACATTTTCCCAAATTTCTTACACCTTTTAAAAGTTTCTAAGCTCTGCTCTCACAACTGCAAGTCATTATTTTAACCTCCAATTTTCTTGGGCTGAAATTAAATTTCCCCTTCCCCCTTTTTTTAAGCTTTCCATTTTCGGAAAAAAAGATAAAACCTTCAAACCGATTTCTCTACTTATTATAGTATAATGCAGTTGACCAAATACATACACACACTGAAAACTTAAATATTGAATAGAAGTCTTAACAAACACAATGACAATGGGCAAGGATTCACTCATAAAATCTCTTTAATTACTTACCGTAATATCTGCGAACCAACGGTGTCTTTAACCAAACTGCTTTCTTGGATAGAGTCATCCGGGGTCGACAGCAATTCGCCACCTCTCCATACTGTCGTCTCCGCATCGCAAAACAACGGATACAGCGTATCCAGGTGTAATTTCATCATTTCATTTCAGTCCGTTACTCTCCACTGTCGATCTCTTTCCAGGCCGAGAATGAATGACACTCTCCATACTCAGACATTCAAGATACGCAGATTCATAGAAATACATAGAATGGACATGAAGCTGTATGAAGCCACCTCAAGATGAGGTCACCAAATCCGCCATATTGGAACTGCCCTGAGACATGACGTCACAATAGACTAATTATGATGTGACATCATGCCATTGTTATTAGTGACATCACTGTTATTGGTGATGTCACGGTTACATTGTGTCGGGATACAGGGCAGTTCCAAGATGGTGGATTTGGTTGCTTCATCTGCCAGAGCCTCATGTCCGTTCTATGTATTTCTATGCGCAGATCGTACTTAGAAGTGGACTTCCCCCGTCACGTGCCAAACTCAGGTTTACTATCTTAGGGAGATCACCTGCAAACGCAAAGCAAATAAATGACTATCAAATGTCAACGGCGTTCAAGATAATTTGGATCAAATAGTTGAACACATAACATGAGATAAGGCGAAGCAATAACCACTTATTTAACATTGTCTCTAAATTTGCTCACTTGCATCTAAAATGACCTTGTAACATGTAGTATTCTGATGTTGTTACTAATTAGGCCTAGCATTTATTTTTTTCAAATGCCTTTTTAAAGCATTAAAGCCTATCTCAGAGCCAAATTACTGAAAAGTTCAAATGAACCACTTTTTACCTCATGAAGTGCCCAGATCTTTTATAATTCAGGCATGCCATTGCATGCCTCTTATTGCATGCCTCTTCCTTATATTCTTCTAGGACTAGCCAACATCTCCATAAAGTAATCATTGCAAAATATACCATGTGTTTGCTTTTGTCTGTTTATCTAATACACTGTTCGCAAAACTGTCAGTACTTTATGACCAGGTGTTTTCACAGTTTATAAATATCAAGATGAGGTCCTTTGCACTTAGACTATGGGCATGCAGATAAGATATACGGTAAGTACAGCACTGCAGCCCTCTAAGCCCAGTCCTTGCCTTGGTGCACACAAGGGTTGATTGACGAAATGGGACAGAGAGAGCAGGAGTCCTCAAGATGTTACACATTCACCCCATTGGAGGGATCTTTAAAGTTTTACTTGCCCAGCATAGACACTGATACAAGGGGCCACCAATTTAACGTCATCTCATCCGTCTCAACCGAATGACACACAGCTGGCAATTTGCTCATGAAGGTCCACTGAAAATGTTGGGTTCCCCACCCCGGGTTAGAACCTAGAACCAACGCAGGCAAAGACCTTAAGCGGAGCAGGCCTGTCCTCCAACCACTCAGCCACCCAGCTGTCCAATAAAGTTCAATTTTCCTGTCTAATAATTTAGTAACAAAGTTTAATTTTCTAGTTTGAATGTACCAGATTGGGTGCACAACCAAAATTCATCAACAAAGAAATCATTATCCATCTGAATACCATCAACTTCCCAGGTAAATAAATATTACAAAGTTGAAAGCAATGTTTACTTTTGCTTGGACTGGCCACAAAACAACCACAGAGTTGTCACACGGGCAATAAACTGATAACTCGTGAGCTGAGATTTTCTAATTATTATCCAAGTTCAGTCACATGTTTTATAAAACCTTCCTATCAGAGATTAGATGCTCCCATTGTACTCATTACTTGAAGGCCATAAACTTAAGGAGAATAACCTTAAGTATGAAAGCACAGGAATGGAGTGCCAGACAATAGACCAATTTCAGGGATGGTTCTCTCAGTTGACACTAGGGGAAAGGTGGTGACTACTTAAATCCCATTGGCTAAGAGATTTCCCGCCCTTACCTCTGATCGGTCCAGCCAAAGTGTCCCAAAGCTGTAGTATTTTTAGTGCATCTTAATGTAACTTTAGACTTTATGACTTGGTCATCCTTTCAGTTTAAATTTTGAAAGTTGTGGTTTTGGATTTGTAGTGTATACTATACATCTCCTATGTGAGAAAAGCAAATGAAGAATCGCAGAATTACAAAAAAAAAAACTTGGGATCAATTTTCAGGCCATGCAGTGAAATAGGTCTATTATGTCATTACCATAATATTATCTTTCCTGATTATGTGCCCTGGATGTCGAAAAAATAAATTCATGATATTTTTTAAACTAAGATAAGGGCATCTTCAAATAAGGGCCAAGGCTACAGAGGTATGGAAAAAATAAGCAGATAAGCGTACATGGATGGATGGATGATAGGGGTTTTACGTCCTGTAATTATGCACTTGGTAGGCTAACTAGGACAAGAGGAAGACACAGCAATAGGCAACAGATTAGTGAAACCGCTGGCCAACATAAGACCAAATGACCCGGCAAAAAACTGGATTCGAACCTTGGACCCAGCGATTGGTAGCCTAGCATGCTATCTCTCCTCCCACACACACATATTTATAAGCGAACACTGATGATGTCTAATATAATATGCTGTCAATATTGTGAATCGTAATAGAGCCCATGTTAGACTAAAATCACATGCTCATTTCTCAGAACCATTCAACGTGTTCAACGATATAAACAATCATGCCAAGTATCAGAACAGAAACTAGGCCAAAGAACTAATAATTTAGTGAACATAAGTTAATGACCATCACATGCAGGTAATATAAAATGTAAGTCAGACAATAAAAGACACCAAATATTTGAGAACAAAAATAGGCAATAAATCGTTAACAAGAATCTGTAGATTCAAAACATCATACAAACTAAAACTACCTGCAGTGTACAGGATCAGGTTTTGAACTAATGAATGATGAGTAGATTACCACTGATTACAGGAATTGTACAAAAGTACACACAGTACAGGACCAATTTAGAGTAGATTACATGAACTGCGGGATAAGTGCAGGAGCTATTGAACAATGTTGAATTTAGAGTCAATTACAGGAGCTGTAGAAACAGTTCAGGAGCTATTGAATTAGGAGTAGATTACAGGAACTGTAGGAAATGTGCAGGAGCCATTGAATTAGGAGTAGATTACAGGAACTGCAGGAAATGTGCAGGAGCCATTGAATTGAGAGTAGATTACAGGAGCTGCAGGAAGAGTGCAGGAGCTATTGAATTGAGAGTAGATTACAGGAGCTGCAGGAAGAGTGCAGGAGCTATTGAATTGAGAGTAGATTACAGGAGCTGCAGGAAGAGTGCAGGAGCTATTGAATTTAGAGTAGATTACAGGAGCTGCAGGAGCTATTGAATTTAGAGTAGATTACAGGAACTGCAGGAAAAGTGCAGGAGCTATTGAATTTAGTGTAGATTACAGGAGCTGCAGGAGCTATTGAATTTAGAGTAGATTACAGGAGCTGCAGGAAGAGTGCAGGAGCTATTGAATTTAGAGTAGATTACAGGAGCTGCAGGAAGAGTGCAGGAGCTATTAAATTTAGAGTAGATTACAGGAGCTAAAGGAAGAGTGCAGGAGCTATTGAATTGAGAGTAGATTACAGGAGCTGCAGGAAGAGTGCAGGAGCTATTGAATTGAGAGTAGATTACAGGAGCTGCAGGAAGAGTGCAGGAGCTATTGAATTTAGAGTAGATTACAGGAGCTGCAGGAAAAGTGCAGGAGCTATTGAATTTAGAGTAGATTACAGGAGCTGCAGGAGCTATTGAATTTAGAGTAGATTACAGGAGCTGCAGGAAGAGTTCAGGAGCTATTGAATTGAGAGTAGATTACAGGAGCTGCAGGAAGAGTTCAGGAGCTATTGAATTGAGAGTAGATTACAGGAGCTGCAGGAAGAGTGCAGGAGCTATTGAATTTAGAGTAGATTACAGGAGCTGCAGGAAGAGTGCAGGAGCTATTGAATTTAGAGTAGATTACAGGAGCTGCAGGAGCTATTGAATCTAGAGTAGATTACAGGAACTGCAGGAAATGTGCAGGAGCCATTGAATTTAGAGTAGATTACAGGAGCTGCAGGAGCTATTGAATTTAGAGTAGATTAGAGGAGCTGCAGGAGCTATTGAATTTAGAGTAGATTACAGGAGCTGCAGGAAGAGTGCAGGAGCTATTGAATTTAGAGTAGATTACAGGAGCTGCAGGAAGAGTGCAGGAGCTATTGAATTTAGAGTAGATTACAGGAGCTGCAGGAAGAGTGCAGGAGCTATTGAATTTAGAGTAGATTACAGGAGCTGCAGAAAGAGGGCAGGAGCTATTGAATTTAGAGTAGATTACAGGAGTGCAGGAGCTATTGAATTTAGAGTAGATTACAGGAGCTGCAGGAAGAGTGCAGGAGCTATTGAATTTAGAGTAGATTACAGGAGCTGCAGGAAGAGTGCAGCTATTGAATTTAGAGTAGATCACAGGAGCTGCAGGAAGAGTGCAGGAGCTATTGAATTTAGAGTAGATTACAGGAGCTGCAGGAAGAGTGCAGGAGCTATTGAATTTAGAGTAGATTACAGGAGCTGCAGGAAGAGTGCAGGAGCTATTGAATTTAGAGTAGATTACAGGAGCTGCAGGAAGAGTGCAGGAGCTATTCAATTTAGAGTAGATTACAGGAGCTGCAGGAAGAGTGCAGGAGCTATTGAATTGAGAGTAGATTTCAGGAGCTGCAGGAAGAGTGCAGGAGCTATTGAATTTAGAGTAGATTACGGGAGCTGCAGGAAGAGTGCAGGAGCTATTGAATTTAGATTACAATACAGAAGCTTCAGGAAAAGTGCAGGAAAAGTCGGGAGCTCTATTGAATTGAGAGTATATTACAGGAACTGCAGGAAAAGTGCATCCATGGGCCATTGAATTGTGGTAGAAATATTGTAGAATACTGGAGCTGCAGGATAGGTGGCAGGGGCTGTACATCTATGAACAGACTGGGGGTAACATTTAGGAAAAGTATGGACCACAGTAATGAGGCAAAGTGCACTCTTGGCACAGGATAAAACATGTCTATTACTATATTGTCCAACATGGATTTTTATATAGGCCTACCACTGACTAGGACCCCGAGACAGGCGCGTATTTAGAAATGGCAAGAGGGGGTGGCATAACATAGGGTGAATACGGGGTGATTTGCAGCTTTTCGTAACTTTCGCATATTTATTTTGCATCTGGGGAGCGGGGAAGGGAACACAGTTCCGAACACTGGGTGCAGGACAAGTGCAGGAGCTATTGAATTCTGTGAATTTGGAGTAGTTGACTGTACAAGAATCCATGGACTCTATGACATAGCTTAGAATTATTTTTTTAATTTATCAGGTGTAATTACTTTTCCAAAAGGCACTTTTTGAATTAAAATTTTTTTGTGTGATTACAATCATCTGAGTTATACTAACAGTAAATTAAATTTATTTAAGGACATTTCAATTGATTTGAGTCCGACAGAACAGCTTAGCCCCAATTACACCAATTGGACATAAGAAATTTCAATTGATACAATGTAATTGGGTTGTGGGTCTTCGTCACAAAAGTGTTAAGAAAAATATATATAGAAGAATGTACCAACCTGAAACTACTTTTTTCTGGCAGGAGATGACGAGAGGTCAGGATGGAAATAGATTTATTTGCAATTTTTTGGAAAAAACAAAATATCACTGGCCAAAAGAAATTTCAATTGATACAATGTAATTGGGTTCTGGGTTTTTTCGCAAAAATGTTCAAGAAACTTTTAGCATCTGTTTGAGGAGGACAATGTAAAAATGCAAAAAATAAATGTAGAATCATGCATCAACCCAAAACTACTTTTTGCTTTGTGGTATATAATAAGAGTATGGAAATAAGTTCATTTGCATTTTTTTTGGAGAGAGAAAAACAAAAATACAAAAGAGCATCTGTTTCAGCAGGCAACCAAAACATTGAAAGTTTGAGATGTCTGCAAGAGTTTTTCCAAGTTTCAGCTTCATACAGAAATTCTATTAGTTTAGAATTATCCATATGACAAAGCATTGTATTTATTTGCAATTTTTGGGAAAAAACTAAATATCACCCACCCAAAGAAATTTCAATTGATACAATGTAATTGGTTTCTGGGTTTTTGTCACAAAAATGTTCAAGAAACTTTTAGCATCTGTTTGAGGAGGACAATGTAAAATTTAAAGAATAAATGTAGAATCATGTATCAACCCAAAAATACTTTTTGCCTTGTGGTATATAATAAGAGTATGGAAATAAAGTTATTTGCATTTTTTTTGGAGAGAGAAAAACAAAAATACAAAAGAGAGTCTGTTTCAGCAGGCAACCAGTTTGAGATGTCTGCAAGAGTTTTTCCAAGTTTCAACTTCATACAGAAATTCTACTAGTTTAGAATTATCCATATGAAAAAGCATTGTCTAAAAAGCAGTTTCCAGTTCTCCAGCTAGAAAAATCACAGTTGATACAGTGTTATTTGGCCGGAATCCATGTTTTTTCATTTTGGGCTCAACCCCCTTATGTTCTCTTATCTGATTAGAAAGACAGAGCGAGATACCTCGCTATGTCAAAAATTTATTTACCACGTGATGAATTTAGGCCAAATCATGTCTATTGGCTTTCCTGTGACCTGCTTGTGCCAGTGTCGATGATGTCAAGGGGGTGCGGGCAGTTACAGAGGTGCAACAAAAAATGCTGGGACAAGCAACACTGGAGGGTGGATGAGGGGAGGGGGGGCACCTGCCCCCCATTAAGTCTGTGCCCCCAGGCCCAGGTGACGTTGCGGTCGTTGCCCTCGTATGAAATGCCACATTATATGGTAGGCGTGCGCCCCCTCAGGAAATTCCGAAATTGTAGGCCCCCGCCACTTCAAATACCCCACCCCCCCCCCCCCTTCGGCCAACATGCCATGGCGCTCGTTGAAGTGAAGAATCGAAGGAAGTTTTTCACAATTTTCATCGCCAGTTTAAAGGAATATTGAACATTAACAATCGTTGTAACTGGCGTAAATATAACGTCTAATACTTCATCTTTCATATGAAATAGCAAAAGTTCTTAACTTATCGATAGTTTGCCAAAAATTCGATGTTTTTTGCCACCTTTTTAAGGGTACATTCGATTCACCTGCTCTAAAGTACTCCAAACTACTCCAGGAAGTGACGTTTCTACTCCGAGAGTAAACTACTCCAACTTGGAGTAGTTTACTCCAAGCTTGGTCCGAATCGAATGGAAAGGAGTACTTAGGAACGTCATTATTTGGGGGTTCCCTAACTACAAGGATTCCCTTGCTAATAGCAATTGATGTTGTAATTGGCACATCCAATGGATTGCTTTAATTGTGTCAATGGAATTGCAGCAATCCACATCGAAACAAAGCAATCAGACTCTAAATCAAAGCTTCTGAAGTGTCATTTATTTATGTAAACAGTCATACGTCATGGGATATCCCAATTTCTTGGAGTACTTCCGATCTACTCCGATCTACTCCAAACTACTCCCGGAAGTGCAAAACGAATGATCTGGAGTGAACTACTCCTGCTCCTGGAGCACTTTGGAGCAGCGAAACGAATGTACCCTTTGCGTCACCATTTCTCAACTTAGCGCGTGCTTTCGGGGGAACCTAAAACCCGGGACAAGCGCCCGGGACGACCCGGGACAGCCGGGACGGACTAATTGCCGTGACAGAGTTCCGGGACAGCCCTTGCTGACTAAAATTTGTTACAGTTAAATAGCTATTTGATGTACAAAAATGGCAGACCACTTTTTGGAATGCTGAGATGATTACCTATCGATGTGAATGAAAGAATAAGCATGAAAGACGTTTTTCCATGAAAATATAACGCTTTTTCACCAAGTTGCATAAAAAATTATATTGCAAAGGTGAAAACATGACATCTTAAACATCAAATATGAATAATTTCCCCACCTCTGGCATTGATGAAACTTGGCATATAATGAAGTCTGAATGTCAGCTTATAAAATTTATTAATTTTATTTGGTTCTTCAGTGTTAAAAAAGACCTGAAATGAATTTAAAAATGATTGGCTCTAGCGTACTTCTGAAAAATGCCTGAGGCCTAGTGCCTCTGCTGGAATTCTGCTCTCTTTTATATCCCACTTTAAATGTATCAGACTATCATGCAGTCTATGATATTTTTAAAAACTTCAAGTTTTATTTTGCATACTTAATAGATTTTAAAAGTATGTAAATTTCTCAGTAAGTGCATTTGTTGCATCTGTGACTGTTTGTGACTGTTACCATTTTATGGCTACTAATGTGTGACTGAGTATGACTATTCCAATCAGTCCTTGTTCAAGAATTTGTCCACATTGGCACTTATTGCGAGTTTCTCGCTTTGTTGGCCGACCTGTTTCGAGTGCTCCACTGGCGTACCATTTAGCAGTAGGTGACATTGTGTTGATCTTCGGTCGTTCGTGCTCTGGATCTTGGTTTTACTCTCGCTGAAATCATACTGTTTCTCTGCCGCGTCTTGTTCTGCGATGTTCAGCAAAGCTTGAAGGCCTGGTGTGTTGCCGATTCCAGGGAATGAGTATTACACCCAAAATATATCATAGGGGAAGGGGGAATGATCAAGGATAATGCAAGGCCATGAATTGTGCTGATCCACCTTTTAATGACACGGCGGCCGCGATGTATCCACGGCATTCCACGGCTCTAAAGGAATAATGGGGCTCAATACACAAGCAGATAGCACTGCTTTAAGGAGGTAAGTGCCATTTAGCTCTGTAATTGTATCTTCCTCAAGTGGTAGACGTGATTGCAATGATCTACAGCCTGTGTGGCATGTCTACTGATCACTGACACTTCAAATGGGCCTAATTGGAATTGGACTGCTTTTGGTACAGCAAGCAATTTTTAATTGGCAATTAATGTCAATTGCCAAATGGCTCCTTTACAAAGTGGTTAAAAGTGAAAGCATAGCAAGTAATCAGAATAATCATGTCATTATATTTCTCATTGATAGCACTCTAATATTTGCAGAATTATTCAGTCATTATTTGGTTTTGCTTTCTTTGCAGTTGACTTTGATGATTTGAAAGTTTGATCTGAAGTTCTCAAAATGCTCAAGTTGTGATGGATTTAAAAGAAGCCACAGCAGTAATATAAGTAAGTATCAATTTGTCATGAATGTGTATCATATATCTGTAGGCCTATATTTAGGTCTATACACAGCGAGCACTTCTCATCATGGCCAGCTTAAATGAATAATTTTTGTTTTTGAACAGCATTAATACTGACTAAACTTATGAGTGGTATTGGTGTGATTTTTGTTTTCAACTGTATATATTTGTTAATTTGAGCAATTTATCATCTGACTTATTTTCTTTCAGTTATCAAAAGAGCATGTTGCATTGCAGCAGAACAGGACACTGGCCTATCCATTTGAACCTATCTTTCAAAGACGAAATCACTGCATCACACCCGAAGAGACGACTGTACCTAAAAGAATTGGACATTATTTTGCTACTAAAAGCACAATCAGTGCGATAATAAATAATTATTTAAGTAATTCTCTAGACATGTATCTTATCGTTTGGCACATACAACTGGTTTACAAATTACTATTATGACAATATTTTTAAGGCCGCTCATATTGGTGATGATTTGCTTTCGAGTTAATGCTTTACTCATTGGTAAATTCTAACTTGCCATGGAGTTTGATACGATGAAGCTTTATAAGGCACAAGATATTTTATTTGATCATAGAAACATGAGAGTACATATAATACAGAGTTTTAATATTGGCGTACTGTTTCAATTTTGGCGTCTGAGGACAAAGTAATCCTTCGCCCTGTTGCCGTGTCCTCCTCCTGTCCTAATTAGACTGCCAAGTGCATAAATACAGGACGAAAAGCCCCAATCATCCATCCATCTGAGGACAAAGTGCGAGTGAGACTGCACACAGACATCATCTTAAATTTAGTCATGAACTCTTGGACAAAAGTTGTTGCCTGGATTTGTATTAAACTCCGTCCCTGATGTCTGTGTCAAATTGGATCTTCTATTCACTTTGCTTTAATTATACATAATTGTCACTTTTATCAATGTCTATGTGAATTTCCAACTGTGGTTAGTGAGTGTTGCCAGTGAAGAGTACCGCTTTAGTCATATGTATACGGTGTAGTTGGCTGAATATAGATAAACGCAGCAAGTGCCATCCACGTAAAGGACCACCTCCTGTCATACCGCTTCGCAGTGTCACTTCTAGTTCATACTTCCATCTCTTCATGACTCCCCCCATCTTACCAACCATGCAAACCTACACCAAAAAACTCTACAACCACGCACCCGAAACTCGCTTACGTTCCGCTTGCGACACGAACTCTAGTTTTCCAATGCTTGAGTAAAAAATGTAAAGCTATTCTTTCAAATTGAAGAAGAAAGTCATAATGATAACAATTTTAGATAGATAGATAGATAGATAGATAGATAGATAGATAGATAAATAGATAGATAGATCTATAGATCGATAGATAGACAGATAAACAGATAGACAGATAGATAGAGAGATCTATAGAAAGATAGATCGATAGATACAGAATAATATAGGCAGGCAACTCACACAGGGCTGTAATCTAGGCCTAATTTTTTATTTTGAAAAAAAAAATGCATAAATTCAAACTCAATGACAAATAAGGTTGGATATTTTTAAAACGAACATGAATATTGAGAATTAAAGTTTCTCTGGAGATAGAACATGACCTCAGCTTTCTAAAAAGTGGTCTGCCGTTTCTGTACCTCAAGTGGTTGTTCCTCTCTCAGCTAAAACTCATTAAATTTACTGTCCCGGAACTCTGTCACGGCAATTAGTTCGTCCCGGCCGTCCCGTGTCGTCCCGGGCGCTTGTCCCGGCTTTTAGGTTCTCCCCGTGCTTTCCTCCAACAAGCAGAGCGAGCATCTATTATTGTTTATTTTCGGGCTTTTCAAAGTCATAAATTTTGATCGCATTAGGAATTTATAACAATTTATACATAGTAATTTGGGTATCTAAATACGGTTGGAACATTTCACAACTCATTTTGCTGTTCGATACAATTTTTTTAGCTTATTTCGAGTTCATTTTCCAAAACGGTGCATAGCTTCCTGTCGGCCTGACTGACGAAACCAAACTGCATGAGTGGTCTCATGCCCGCACATTAAAAATGCAGACGAGCCCCCAGCTCCCATTCGACGGCGTGTCTAAAGTCTAAGCTCCGCCCCTGGCTCTGATTGGTCAATGCCTAACGAATCTAAAAAATAACACGGCATCATTTTGGATAAACAAAACCTTGCGTGAGGGCCAACTGGTGCCACAAATTACCAAACCAATTGCCAAAGATGTCAATAACACAGATACATTCCTAGCTGCATATTTTCCTAATTTCGCACCTTACGTTGCACTGTCATTGCAATGAATTCTTTCCTGCAGTGAATTTAGTGGTCGGGCCGCCATTTTGGATTCAACAGACATGCGAGTTCAATCAACATAATGTCTGAAATTATCAAACGATTTGTCAAGGGTCTGAATAGCACAGAACTGATGTTGAAAGTTTACCTGATAAATCCTGACCGTACACTGGTGTTGTCAATGCATTTATTCCAATGTGTGAGCGATTTTCAAAAGTGCACAAAATGGCGGCGATGTGTTTATAATGTCGGCCGTATCACTGTCAAAACTAGATTTTGGCAATCCACACTTACATTTGAAATTTCCGATCGAATCCAGGCTGCATCCACGCCAAAATATGTGATTTTACGTGCTGAATACAGCGGTGTACAAGCCATAAACTGGCAAGCAGTTGCTAATTCCATAGCAGTGAAAACTTTGAGAACTATTTGCGTATGAATTCACGAGCGAACCACTCGGTAAAATTCCAGTTCCTGTTTTCTGCAGGCATGGGACTCTCCCAGCAGGTTGTGACGAAACACGCTGTCAATCTGGTCAAAAATTTCATAAATATTGCTGTAATTCCTGAAGTAGGAGCATTTTAGAGAAGTTTGGTGTTAGCTGATATGGAGGGAGACGTAGAAGCCATGAGTTTGAAGGAAATATACACGTCTGAGAGTTCTGGTGAGTGTTTTTGCAGTCGTGATTTCATCTGACAGTTCGCCTGTGCATCTGACACTGACAGTTCCCTTTTGACAGTTGACACTTGACAGCTGCCAATTAATCTGCCGTGTTTTGCAATGGGAGCTGCTCTGACACAATAATTATCCAAATTGAACTTTGATAAACAAAGTTGTGAAATATAAAAAGTACATTTTTAGTTTAGTCTCTCGATAAAACTTCAAAAAAAGGAAAATATATGTTGCAGTTGTAGCAGGAGGGGTAAAATACCCTGCAAGTATCCTGGTAACCAGCATTGAATGTCAGTGGCCATTGCATCATCATCATATCTCAAAGCCCTATTAATGAGACACAGGGAATTGTACAATACCCAATTTTTGTTGCTTTAAAATACATGCTAATTAATTGTTACACTCTCACAAAGGATAGCAAATTCGGTATCTGACTATAGATATTCTTGGCATCTTGTGAAAATTGCCCTATACTATAGCAGCTATACCTGACCAGTGGCAGCACCCTTCAACTTTCAAGATTTTCAAGGCAACCATGAATCAAGCTTTCATGTCAGCAGTGCACTGGGCTCCCTGGAATACCTTCATATATTATATGGCTTGCAAAAATTTGTCTTCTGAAGTTAAGGGGGGAGGGTTGGTATAGTGGTAGCGTGCTGGACTGCCAATCGCTGGGTCCAAGGTTCGAATCCAGCTCTTGTCAGGTCACCTGGGCCTATGTTATGCGGCTGTTTCAATCATCCTTCGCCTCATTGCCGTGTCCTCCTCCTGTCCTAATTAGCCTGTCAAGTGCATAAATACAGGACGTAAAGCCCCAATCATCCATCCATCCATCTTCTGTAGTTCTGATAAGTAAAATCACTGATCAATTTAGTCCAGACAAAGTTTAAACCCTTCATCATGTTCATGTGTACTAATGAACATAACATCCTATGTTATTTGGATTAATTGTTTCTTTGTAGATTCATTGCTAATAGCCAATGTATGAGCCAGTCCTTTATTGATGTTATATTTATAACCAGGGGTGTCGATTAACGGTCGCCCGATCGCCCGAGGCGAGTGGATTTTGGTCAGGACTAGTTGTTTTAATCCCCCTACTCCTCCGATGGGCGAGTAAATATCAAAGGCATCAAAAGAAAGTTTCTTGAGCCATGTGTGCACTCAACCGTGACCTTTGCATTGCCTCTGATTGTTTACCAATCAGGGCCCATAACTTGATCTGTTTGAGTTACAACCTTGTTAGTTGTGATCTTTTTGCTGTGGAAACAATATAATTGTTCATATTTTGCAAAATAAAGTTGATTTGATACCAAACACTGATATCCAGGCAAGCTTAAATTAGCAAAAGTACTTCAGCAATGCTAATCAATTGAATCTAGGCAACCAATTATTTGACAATCTGCCCAGTATCATTACATACCAATTGATAAGGCCTATTATAATGATAACATTTTAAATTACTATGTTAATTCATATGTACAGTGCTGTTCAAAAGTATAATGATGACATTTTAAATTAATATGTTAATTCATATGTACAGTGCTGTGCTAAAGTCTTGAGCCAGCCCCAAAGTGTTTATGTTGGATTTCCAAACTATTTTTCATTCCAGATGATGTTGTAATTTAAATAGCATAGTCAACGGGGATGGTTCTCCAGGCTTCATGAAGCTAGTATAAGCAAGTGCATTTACTGATTTTGTTGTGAGGGTCTTTGGACAAAAACATGATTACAATATACATCAGGATATTCTGAGGAAGGGAAAACAGGGAGAACAGGACAAAGTATCCTCAAAGGCACACAAACTGGACAGAAAATAAGTCAGTGTGTACAGAGGAGGCCTGAAGAGAGTCACAACAATGCAGAAATGTCCGGGTCTAAAGACTTTTGCACACGATTTGATAGATAAATAAAAGCCACAAGGTCCAAACCCTAATTATAAGCAAAATTTAAATTTTTGGCTAGTCGAGGGACTAGCCCTTAGAGAGATGACAAAAAAGCCCGCGAAAATCGGAAATTCAAAATACCGTAATGCAGATTGGCCTCAGAGAGCATCTGTGGAGCCAGGAACTGTCTGAAAACCACCCAGCGGCCGAGATATTACCGAAAACGATCGTCCACGATCATATTTACGATCTACAGAGCTAAAAACAATCCTGTGCGCTTGTCACCATGCATGTACCGCATGATGATGAGGCGCAACGCTCGAGCTAGCGGTGGACCCAATGGTACTGGTGGGATCCCGCTAGCCGGGCGCATGGGGGAGAACCTAAAGGCCGGGACAAGCGTCCGGGACGACACGGGACGAACTTAATTGCCGGGACAGAGTTCCGGGACAGCACATTTAACAACCTTTTGCTGAAAAAGGGACAACCATTTAAGATACAGAAACGGCAGACCACTTTTTAGAAAGCTTGGGTCATGTTCTATCTCCCGAGAAACTGTAATTCTCAATATTCATGTTCCTTATCATAGATATTCAACATTATTTGCGAGTTCACTCGCATTTGTGAGCGAACCAGTTAAATAAGGGGTAGTCAGAAATTTTGGATCGTTTGTGAGAGTCAAGGAAGCACTTATCAAAGTTTCTTTTTCATGAAATTAATGAAGAATAGGCTAACTTGAGGCGCCTTGCTTTTTTGTGTGTCTTTTGTGTCTTGTTTAATTACAATTTAAGTTTTTAGTTTCAACCAAATCACGGCAAAACAGGAAATAGAAATATTCTTGTTATTGTTTTACTGCCCTCTGATTGGCCGAAACAGGTTCGATGTCTTCCCGATAGTTTTCAGACACTTCTATTAGGGCTAGAATTAGAATTTTAGGCTCTTTTGAATCCTGGTGCCTTAATCTTTATGATTTCGTTTTTTCATGAAGATATCTCAATTAATTGCTGAGAATTCGTTGAAAATGCATAGGCCTATATATTTTTTCCCCAGGATGCACTGTGCATGTCAGGCAATTCAGAATAGCAATTAAGACTTCACCAATTAGCCAATTTGCCATTCACACCTTGAGTTAGTATATTTAAATTAACACCTTCTAAGAAGTCCCACATCATTGAAGGCCATTGTAAAAGTGAACTTTCTCATAGCAATCAATGCCATCTTTGGGGGGAGGCAATCCACTCAATTAAAATTTAACATGACAGTCCTGTGAATTTTTTTTTCACATGAACCACAGCTGCACACTCTTTGTTACAATGTTTTTTGCTGTACAATTCAGTTTATTTGATGACTACCAAGCCAGCCTGAAGAGTCACACTGTACAAACGGACAGACTCAACGGCAGTTATCAGGCAAATATGGCAGTGAACATATTTTAAAAGAATAAAAATAACAATGTACATATAGTGGCTTTCATACTATAATGTTAAATGAAAGGAATTATTGCAGTGACATTTATCTGAACGAAAAATTTTATTAGAAATAACCCCAGGCATCTTGATATATGTTTACCAACTGGTGTCTCACTTTTGTCTTTGTAACTCACTTTTTAGCTATTTACAATGAAAAACTCGGGAAAATTGTGGAAGGGGTTGACAGCTAAAAATACAAGGTATTTTATAAGATCATTTTCAAGCTTCTATGTGCTTTATTAATGCACTAGATTAGCATTTCAAAATTTTCTTCTGCACACACATCTTGATAGGACAGCCAAATAAGGCAGGTTTCACTCAGCGCATTGCAATAGTGCATTCATATTTTGTTAATTTAAGGGTGATTGAGTAGAGAGACGTTAATGAAATATTGTGCATAAAATGAAAATACCAGTGGTTGGTCCTTGACAAAATGTTATGAATATGTGGATACAGTAACAGTTACCACGGTTACTAGCCTGTCAACATCAACTGAACAACACAAGTCAAGTCAGCCGGGGTATACCAGCACAACACAAGTCAAGTCAGCAGAAAAGTTCTTGTATTTTATAACTCAATTTTAGAAGAACATTATTGCCCTTGCATTGCAGTCTCGTTGTGTTGAGTGCAGGATGTCTGCAGCATTTTTGGAATCAAATTCCAGGATTTTCTAGGCTTTTCTTGGCCCAAATTTTCCCAAAATCAAGGCCAATCTTCCAGAGAATGCAGATTACTTTTTTCTGATAGTAAAAATGTATTGGCGACCTGACTGTCACAAGAAATCGCAAAATATTCAGCTGTGTTTCTTTTTTTTATTAGTATGAAGCAGATTCCAGGCCTTTTGTGGTAAATGCAATTTTTTCAAGACTTTTCAAGGCTTTTCAAGGACTGGCAGACACCCAGGTCACACCCTTTGAGTAGTTAGAGTCAGGGAAGTGCAAGTGATTACTTCAATCTGCTTTTGTTACTGTGATGTCATTGCATCTCATATAATATTACAACAGTGCACGTGACATGACGTCATCCCACCTCACCTTATCTTTGCGCCTCCAAGCCACCTCCTGCACTTTCATCCACACCTGCCATGTGCCTTTCTTCCTCTTTTCTCCATACCTTTCCCCTCTGCCTCTTTCCCACTGCCTTCCTCCTTCAATTTCTCCCTCGATTCCACCCTTCCCTCGCATGTTTACATCGTAGTTCTTTTACTGCTCACGTTTTCCCGGTGGCGCTACCATCACGCTTCCCGCCAAAACGATCCACACACTGCACTGTCACCCTCAGCTCTCCTATTAATACTGAATAGCATACCATTTCCTGCCGCTTATTCTCACCGATGATTTATTAATACATAATGAACGTAGTAGCCAACCTCTTCAATCATGACAGTTGCCAAGCACCTTTCCTACACTACCCACGCGGTCCTAAGCTACTGGGTTTTATGTTTGTAATTACAGTCACACACATACAAGTGATGCTTTTTATCTTCTTCTCTCCCCTCCCATGTTTTCACGGGTCTTATGCTTTTAATTCAATTGCTTTCTTTTACTTTGTAACACAAGTACCTACAAGTTCAAGTCGACCACAGCTTGCCACCAAATCCCTCCACTCACATGCAATATGACCCTCTACCATCCACATACATATACACCAATTGTCCTTTCAATTCTTTCTATATTATCTGCGTTACTTCTTGAAGGCTTCTCAATCGACATCCGACAGCTTACTCACATCCTTCATTACCCTTTTTACATTCTAATGGGTATTTTCTAGTATTCAATAGGTCAATAATGGATCATTTGGAGTCTTCTACAGTTTTAATCAATCGAGTAACTAAATTATTGCCAATATTGCTTCACAAGACTGTGGCATTTTTGAAGATGCATAAAGAAATATAGTCCTACAGACGACTCCTAAATAAATTTTTAAACTTACCATTTTAGATTTATAGGAAATTCACCCTGTACTAGGAGTTCCTACTTTGATATATATCTGAAGATTGAGGGATGCGACAAAGAATTGTTTCAGCAAAGCAAAAAATATTTTGTGGAGAGCTTCCGAACCTGGGTCCCAACAATTGGGAGCCCAAGGCTCTTACCTTTTCCCCATTTTTCTTATAATTTCCACATTTTGCTTACCATTTACCCATTTTGCTCATAATTTCTCCATTTTTCTTACCATTTCCCCATTTTCGTTTCTAATCTTGCTAATACATCTGCAGAAATTTCCCCAAAATCTGTTCAGGGGGCAAGTTGTCCCCCCTGCCCTCTCACCCCCCCTAATGGTTATGCTACTGATCTCAATACCTTTTAGATCTGGCCTTCCTGCTATTGACATAATTTGTTGTAAGCCGCTTGTACTTTCTTTTTTACTGCACCGCCCACCCCTCCTGGTGATACCACTGCTAAGTTTTTTGTCTGTTCTATTTCTCTGATCATGTATGAAAATCTAGGCCCCAAATTCTACACCATTTTCCCCAAGAATCCACTCACAAAAATGGCAAAACAACATACGCATAGTATGACAATATCTGTTAACAGAGATCTCAACGACTGGTTGTGTATTTGTTGCATATAGGTCTATATCTGACAGTGAGTGACAACCTACAATTTAATCACAAAACAGATGACTGCCTATTCCTGGAAAGCTTGTCTGAGTCTTGGAATTGTGAAAGAATAGTTCCCTATGCAAGACTCCCAAGAAATGACTTTTAATCCCTTTGAATTCCAGTAAAAAAGCCACCACAAGACCCATTATAATTCTTTCAATTTCTTTGTGTTACTTTTTTCATGAGTTTGCATAATTCCTACAATTTGTACATTATTGCAGAAGAAAAAGCAAGTTCTGCAATGAATAATATTACTCTGTTTTTTTATGCAGAATTTCAGCAGAGGTACTTCAGGTATTTTTCAGAAGTACGCTGGGGCCAATTATTTTAAATGCATGTCAGGTCTTTTTGGAACACTAAAGAACCAAATAAAATTAATATCTTGTATAAGCTGACATTCAGACTTCATTTTATGCCAAGTTTCATCAAAGTCAAACGTGAGGAAATAAGTCATATCTCATGTTTTGTTTTTTTTCAGCTTTGTGATATAATATTTATTTGACATTGTGACAAATTGTTGTATTTTCATAGAAAAACGTTTGTCATGCTTATTTTTTTTCATTTGTAAACGTGGATAGGTAAGCATCTCAGCTTTCCAAAAAGTGGTCTGCCATTTTTGTACATCAAATAGCTATCTAACTATGACCATTTATAGTTAGCAAGGGCTGTCCCGGAACTCTGTCACGGCAATTAGTTCGTCCCGAGTGTCCCGCGTGTCTGTCCCGGGTTTTAGGTTCCCCCGGCGTATGGCGCTCAGTGATTACTGGTAATAGTCTGTGCTATGGGCCTACATTTCTAGTGGCACTGTGGAGCATAATTTACAGTCTCAGCACTGACTGCCTGATGATCAACTAAATGGTCAGCTTAGTCACAAAACTTGTGGAATAAGTTATGTTAGTCACAAATGCATGACTGACTTGGCTCCAGGCTCTACATGATATTACTGCAAAAATTACATGATAAGTACTAGGCAAGCCTAACTTTAAATAATGTCTCTGACCCTGAGCATGATATGCAGTCTAGCCTTCTATGGGAAGTTGCTAATGGACATTGCTTGAAACAACATCCAGCACAAGATGAGCAGGCAAAACAAGTAGAAATCATAACATAAGCTACATTTACCTTGATTCTTAAGATGTACTGAAAAGCCATTATCCTCTTTTTTTTCCAATCCTCTTTGGCATGTTCTTCTTAAAGCATGTCTTGTTGTACACTGAACTGATGTACCAAGGCTGGTCTTTATATACTATTTACTAAGCAGTGACACATTCAGAGTTGACAGCTAGTGTCTAATGATTGCAATTACTCATTGAGCAGTGTCAAAGAAAATATCAACTCAATTGGGTTGAGTTGGCAGGTGATGTCTGATGATTGCAATTAGTCATGGAGCTCAGTCACTGTTAAAGGTAATATCAATTAATGGCAATTGACTTGAGTTGGCAGGTAGTGTCTAATGATTGCAATTATTCATTGATCTGTGTCAAACAAAAAATCAAGTTATTGCAATTGCAGAATATCAAAATTTCTTGAAAGTATAACACAATGCTTTTAGTTAATTATGACCGCCGCCAGCGCTGGCGCGGTCATTTTGCTTTTACCCCCGTATTGTACCATTTAACTCACATTTTTGGGGATGGATAGAACAAGTTACACTCAATGTACAATCATGAAAGTTGCTATATAAACATATTTTTACATTCTTTACTCAACCCCTGAAATCTAGAATGATCCAAGGGGTCTTTCATACCTTTCTGAGATTCATGATTTTTCAGTGAAACACCCCACCTTATTGTTATTTTGGCTATCTGAATGTTGTTTTCGTGATTTTTGGCACTGTGCCAGATTAGACCTGCTTGGACCGCTTGACTGCTGGGGGATGTCTCAAAAGCAGCCAAACTCTTATTGATCGCCTTTAGGCTGATCTCTGTTTTTATGCGGTCACATGGCGGGATTTCATGTGTCGGAGGGTGTCGGAGGATTTATGTGGCGGAGTCGTAGACAAAGGTAATCAATGATGGCAGTCAATGATGGCAGTCAATGATGGCAGTCAATGATGGCAGTCAATGATGGCAATCAATGATGGCAATCAATGATGGCAATCAATGATGGCAATCAATGATGGCAATCAATGATGAAGATAGATAGATAGATAGATAGATAGATAGATAAGGTATCTACTAAGGATAAGGGGGCGACCATTTAATATCTCCTAAGAATAAGGGGGCAACCATTTAATATCTACTAAGGTGCTAAGATAACAAAAGTACATGCATGAATGAACCAAGGGGGCAACCATTTAATATCTACTAAACAATGGTGATAGATATAGATAGATAGATACATAGATAGATAGATAGGATAAGGGGCGACCATTTAATATCTACTAAGGAGGGGGCGACCATTATTACTAAGAATGTATGAACCAAGGGGGCAACCATTTAATATCTACTAAGCAATGCTGATAGATATACATAGATAGATAGATAGATAGATAGATAGATAGATAGGATAAGGGGGTGACCATTTAATATATACTAAAGAGTGGGCGACCATTATTACTAAGAATAAGGGGGCAACCATTTAATATCTACTAAACCCCCTGCGGACATGGGGACATACCCCCCCGGACATGGGGACATGGGGACATGCCCCCGGGGACATGGGGACATGCCCCCGGGGACATGGAGACATGCCCCCAGGGACATTGGGACATGGCCCCGGGGACATGGGGGCATGCCCCCGGGGACATGGGGACATGCCCCCGGGGACATGGGGACATGCCCCCGGGGACATGGGGACATGCCCCCGGGGACATGGGGACATGGCCCCCGGGGACATGGGGACATGCCCCCGGGGACATGGGGACATGCCCCCGGGGACATGGGGACATGCCCCCGCGGACATTGGGACATGCCCCCGCGGACATGGGGACATGCCCCCGCGCACATGGGGACATGCCCCCGCGCACATGGGGACATGCCCCCACGGAAATGGGGACATGCCCCCGCGGACATGGGGACATGCCCCCGCGGACATGGGGACATGCCCCCGTGGACATGGGGACATGCCCCCGCGGACATGGGGACATGCCCCCGCGGACATGGGGACATGCCCCCGGGGACATGGGGACATGCCCCCGGGGACATGGGGACATGCCCCCGGGGACATGGGGACATGCCCCCGGGGACATGGGGACATGCCCCCGGGGACATGGGGGCATGCCCCCGCGGACATACATGGGGACATACCCCCGGGGACATGGGGACATACCCAGGGGACATGGGGTCATGCCCCCCGGGGACATGGGGACATGCCCCCGGGGACATGGGGACATGCCCCCGGGGACATGGGGATATGCCCCCGGGGACATGGGGGCATGCCCCCGCGGACATACATGGGGACATACCCCCGGGGACATGGGGACATACCCCCGGGGACATACCCCCAGGGACATGGGGACATGGGGGCATACCCCCGGGGCCATGGGGACATACCCCCAGGGACATGGGGGCATACCCCCGGGGACATACCTCCGGGGCCATTGGGACATACCCCCGGGGACATGGGGACATGCCCTTGGGGACATGCCCCCAGGGACATGGGGACATACCCCTGGGGACATGCCCGGGGGACATGGGGACATGCCCCCGGGAACATGCCCCGCGGACATGGGGACATGCCCCCGCGGACACGGGGACATGCCCCCGCGGACACAGGGCCATGCCCCCGTGGACACATAACTGAACTGCATCACTGCCTTGCATTACAACACTGCAGTCTGCATTGCAGCTCTGTGTTACTGCACTGCATCACAGAACCTCATTACTGCAATGCATTACAGCACTGCAGCACAACACTTCATTACTGCACTGTATTTCAACAGTGCTTTTTTGCACTGCATAACTGCACTGCATTACAGACCACATCACAGCACTGCTTACAACACTGCATAACTGCACTGCATAACTGCACTGCATAACTGCACTGCATTACTGCATGCTTTGCATCACTCTATTACAGCACTGCATTACAGCAATGCATTACAGCACTGCATTACACTGCATTATTGTACTGCATTACATCACTGCCTCACTGCATTACTTTACAACATAATTACAACAATGAATCATTGTGCTGCATTACAGCAACGTGTTATTGGACTTCTTTCTGTATTCTGCATTAAAGCACTGCACTACAACACTGCATTACAGCACTGTATTACAGCACTATATTACAGCACTGTATTACAGCACTATATTACAGCACTGCATTACAGCACTGCATTACAGCGCTACGTTACAGCACTGCATTAAAGCACTACATTACATTACAGGTCAGGCGGCAGGTCGGTTGGCTTACTTTTCATGACAGTTTACTGACATGGGCGAGTTTATACCAAAGGGTGTTCATATATATATATATATCAAAAGGTGTATATATACTGTACCAATGGTTTTACACACCCCTGGGTCCACACACACCCATGGGCGTACACTCACCCATGGGAGTACACACACCCATGGGTTTACACACACCCATGGGCGTACACACACCCATGGGCATACACTGACCGATGGGCATACACACACAGATGGGCATACACATGGGCGTACACACAGATGAGTGTACAGGTGGGCATACCCACACAGCTAGGCGTACAGGTGGGCCTGCACTGACAGATGTGTGTGTACACACAGGTGGCCCTGCAGACACACATGGGCGTCCACACACACATGGGCATCCACACTGTGATGGGCATACAGATGGCCATGCACATACAAATGGGCATGCACACACAGATGGGCGTGCACGCACAGATGGGCTTACACACACTGACGGGCGTGCTGATATGGGCGTATACATGCAGATGGCTGTACATATGGGCATGCGCACACAGATGGCCATATCAATGGGCGTGCACACGAAGGTGGCTGTGCACACACAAATTGGCATACTCACACAGACGGTCGTACTCCCAGCTAGGTGTAAAGGGGGGCGTGCACACTAAGAAGGCATGCACTCACAGATGAGGGTACCAACACAGATGGGCATACACTCGAGAGATGGGCATAGGCCTACACGTGGGCGTACACATAGATGGGTGTACAGGTGGGCGTGCCCACACAGATAGGCATTCAGGTGGACATGCCCACGCAAATGGGTGCGTACACAGATGGGTGTGTACACACAAATTGGCGTGAACACACAGATGGGCATGCCAGACGAGCTACAGATGGGCGTACACTTGACGATGGCCGTACACAGGCATGCACAATGGATGTACACATATACGCCCCTCGAATAAACCCCCCGTCAAATAGAGGCCCCACTGCGCCATGGACAACAACGAATATATATCTATTTATTATTATTATTATACGACTGAGCTTTTTTAAGCCAGGTCCAAACAAGCTGCACTCAAAACACAAATTGTTATTCATCTTTTATGGATCGACACAGTCACACTTGATTGCACTTGATCAGCAAAAGGCGTCCAGCAGCGCCGGCGGTCATATTATCATCGCTTGCGATTCTAGTTGTAATTATTTTGTGTTATATATTGTAAATTACACCACAGTGTGAATGAGAGTAAATAATTTAAAAAATTGAGCAGATTATAGAAGAAATATCATTTCAATTGCACTTACATCACAAGTTACATGTCTTCTTTGATTTATTTTGTCTTCTATCAAATAAATTACAGCCCAATAGAGCACCATTTATGCAATAAGTGCTACATTTTGATTTATCAAGACATAACTGTGTAAATAATTATACTTTTACCAATTTGGCCGTGTGGTCTTAATTTTACAACCTTACTTTCCTGTTGGATTGGAACTGTTTGGAACTTTTGGTTTCCAATATTTTGATTTCTTGTTGTACCACATCACAACAATAGCTTGTTTATGTGTAGGCCTATAAACAAACAGGCCTAAACTCTGTTCCATTTGTATTGCAAGTTGATAAATCAAAATGTAGCAATTTGCAACCACAGTGCTGTTGTTTAGCAATTTCACACACAAGCTGAATTTAACACATTTATCAGACACAACTAACAAGACACAACAGATCAACAAAAATGTGCAGTTGGAAATGAACAAAAGTCAGTGCAACTGGTCTGCTAAATGATAATATAATGATAAGTAATGCACGGTAGACTGCAGTATCACAGTGATAACCATACGTGCTAGCCAGATGTAATATAAAGGAACATCGCTGTCACCCATTCAATGTTAATCACTGCTTCATCAATATAGGCCTTATACCGAATCGACTAGCCTTTGAATCCATGGATTCTTGTTCAACTTTTATCTGTGCAATTTTGTAGCTCAGATTTATATACTCGTTTCAGGTAAAGTTCTTCCTATTTATTGGTGATTGCGATGCTTCGCGATTCAGGGCGACCAAATTTTATTCAGGACTAGTAAATTTGTGGAGCTACTAGTCTTGTGGGCGACCACAAAAAATAGCTTAATCGACACCCCTGAGTAAACCAGACCAATGTGATTTTAAACATAAACTGCTATTACATTGCTTGTTAATATTTGATACACCTTGGAAATAATTAATTAAACTTAATATGTATTTTACACCCGGAAGATTAACAGTTAAACTTGTTTGTAGACTTGTTGAGGGTCCGTAATTTCTTTATGCAACTTAGTTGGTGAGTATGGTGATTAGAAAACAGAAGGGCTGGTCTGTTGATGAGACTCCTATGTCTCAGACTGCCCTGTTGTTGTTACTTTGCCAACATGTTCTTTTGTTGACAGATTTTAATTTTGTGGCCACAATAGCAGTGTTTTATTGTTCTATGAGGTTAGGACACTATCCTATTGATATTATAGATATAAATGATATAAATGAGACAATACTTCATAAAATGCATTAAATATTCATATGCCATACATTATTTTCTATTTTCTAGGTTGCGACACAAGTGGGGATGGCTCAGAAGGCAAACCTTTCAAGACCATCCTCCGCGCCATGCACCAGGCCGGAAAGGAGCCCTTCCCGACGATATACGTCGACAGTAAAACGGAGGGAGAAAAATGGGCACCAGCTGCGAAAGCCCAGTTGAAGAAAATCACGAAAATATTCAACGCCGATTTGAAAAAGGCTGAGAAGGCGAAAGAAAGAGAATCCGAAGACGCCGCTAGACGAGAGAAAAACTTAGAAGAAGCGAAGAAGATAGTCATTAAACAAGACCCTAGTCTGCCGGAGCCTAAGCTGATTAAGATTAGAGATTCCGTAGCGAGCCGAGACGTCAGAGTTAAAGTATCGGGATGGTGTCATCGTATTCGTCGTCAAGGAAAAGGAATGATGTTTATAGTCCTCCGAGACGGGACTGGTTACTTGCAATGTTTGTTGACGGATGAGTTGTGCCAGACCTATGATGCGTTAGTCCTGTCTACAGAATCAAGCGTGACAATCTACGGAGTCATAAAAGCATTGCCTGAAGGTATGTTAGTCTCTCACATGTGTGTATAGTGTATACATAGTAAATCATTTGAGTGACAAATACCAGTAAATGTTGGATTGTAATTTGTTTGGATAGGTTTTCATGTTGTTGTTATTTTCTAGGCTTTGTAAATAAATTGTCAATGTCATAAGTGAGAAATTACAGTAAAAGAACACAATTACCTAAGATCTCTGTAGGTCTTTTCCATAACAAGAATTTATTATAAACTTGTTTACATTTATTATTTATGGACTTATCTGCTTACCAAATGTTCAGTTGAAAATTTAATCTTCTAAGGCCTACTAATTAATAAGTAATGATTTTTCTGACTTACAAAAGAAAAAATTAGAATTTCCTTTTAATGACCTTGAAATATAAAATTAATATTATATGAAGAATTAATGAATAAGCTTTTGAGTTACATTACTATTAATAACATTACAATGAATCTTGTATCTTTGTGAATTTAATCGTCAAAATGGATCTAACGTTTAAAATTTGATTTAAGGTAAGACAGCTCCTGACGGCCATGAACTCCTGGTGGATTATTGGGAAGTCGTCGGTCTAGCTCCTCCAGGGGGCGCCGACAACTTGCTAAACGAAGAAGCGGGAGTTGATGTGCAGCTCGACAACCGACACATGATGATCAGGGGAGAGAACACGTCTAAAATCTTGAAAGTCCGATCGATCACGATGAACGCTTTCCGGCAACATTACTTCGACAACGGGTATTTCGAAGTCACTCCACCCACCATGGTCCAAACACAAGTAGAAGGTAAAATTTTCCTGCTTCTTATCTTCATCTTTGAATTTCTAATTTCTAATAGTTTAGTAAATATCGGTCAAGGTGTAGTTTTCCCATGCATGTATTGAATTTAATTCGCCTATAAAAATACACACATTTGAAACTTGCCCGAGCTTTTACCGATACATGTTGAGTTTTTTACCAATCATTGTACATTTACAACATTTAAAGAATAAAAGAAGATTTATGGTGTCACTGAAACGGATAGAGTCAGGCAGCCGCAAAACTGAAAAATACGCATGGATTTTGTCCACTCTTGTTTGGCCTGTTCATTTTGAGAAATACCATGTCTTTATTCCTCAGTACATTACCTCATTACTAGGTATATATGGCACTTGAGTTGCAAAACTTGATGTAGAAATAATATCCTTGAAGCATGATATACTACAATGTCGACTCATAGGCGTAGGAGGTCAATCAATTTTGGGGGGCTGCCCAAAAAATATTGCCCAAATTAGCCCCAAAAATCTAAATTCACAAAATGTTCTGCCCGAAACTCCCGAAAAAAGTAATCTTACAAAATTTTTGGGGGACTGCAGCCCCCAGCCGCCTGGTTGCTACGCCTATGAATGTTGTATTAAGTGACATGCATGTTCCGTTAATTTATGAATGAATCTCAAATTTGTGTTATTTTCCATTGCAGGAGGTTCAACTCTATTCAAATTTGATTACTTCGGAGAGGAGGCTTACTTGACACAGTCTTCTCAGCTTTATCTAGAAACAGTAGTCCCAGCCCTTGGTGATGTATTTTGCATTGCGGAGTCTTATCGGGCGGAGTTGTCTCGCACAAGGCGCCATCTGGCGGAATACACACACATCGAGGGAGAATGCGGCTTCATAACTTTCGATGACTTGTTAGACCGTTTGGAAGATCTAGTCTGCGATGTTGTAGATCGAGTCTTGAAGTCCCCACTAGGTTCTTTGGTTTACGATCTCAACCCTGAGTTCAAGGCGCCCCAGCGGCCGTTTATGCGTATGCCGTACAGCGACGCCATCAAGTACTTGAAAGATAACGACATCCGCAAAGACGACGGCTCTTTCTACGAATACGGAGAAGATATCCCGGAAGCTCCGGAACGCAGGATGACCGACAAAATCGGCAAACCAATCTTACTGTGCCGATTTCCTGTCGCTATAAAATCCTTTTACATGCAACCGTGCAGTGATAACCCCGAGGAAACGGAGTCCGTTGATCTGCTGATGCCTGGAGTCGGAGAAATCATCGGAGGTTCCATGCGTATGTACAACTATGATGACCTAATGAAAGGTTACGCAAGAGAAGAAATCGACCCCAAGCCGTATTATTGGTACACCGACCAGCGAAAGTACGGCACTTGCCCCCACGGAGGCTACGGCCTCGGCTTAGAAAGATTCCTGACGTGGCTTCTCGGCAGACAGCATATCCGTGAAGTCTGTCTGTACCCTCGATTTATTGAAAGATGTACACCATAAAGACATTCATTAACTAATTAATTTAAAATTAGGGCTATTCCTTTTGAAAACCTGGGAGGGGGGTGGTCAGGTTGATTTATTTTTCGTAAGAAGGATGTAGGGATCGGTGGAAATTCGCTTCAGATGTATGGTGGGATGCAAAAGAAATCGCTTTAGATGTATGGGGGTGCATTATCGCTCCATGAAGGCTTACGCATTGTAATAATAAAAATTTTATTTGATGCATGTGCAGTGGGTAAAAAATTAGCATTTTATGCATGGGGGGGTCAAAAATAATTCACTTTAGATGCATGAGGGGGGTCAAAAATGTAACCTGACCACCCCACCCCCAGGGTTTTAAATGGAATAGCCCTTAGGTCCACTTTCTAAAAGTTTTATCTACGCTAGATAATTATTCTCATGACCAATTATCAAAAATGTGCTTTATTTATTTCTGCAGATCTATAATCTGGTCCAAGTCACTAACCTAACTTTACTTGATTAACTTGTGATAGGCAATGAACTTTGAATCTGAACTTTGAATGAGATGATGATCGAGTGAATTTGAGGAAGACTTTCTTTGATTTAAATATGATTAAGTCCTGATTAAGTCCTGATTAAGTCATGATATACACATTTTATCACGATATGATACACAATTCTGGCATCTGGCAAATTATATGACATATATATACGTAGGTTTGTTTCTGAATTCTTATGTCAATTGAATTTCCCGGTGTTGTGTTTGGGTTTTGTTCTAAGTGCCTGGAAAACATTCATATCAAAATTAGTCATTGGAAAAGAATTCATAATTTCATTGCGTTCATTTCAAAAGTACCTTTCGTGGAAGAAGTATTGAATAATTACTAATAATTGGAAGTTTTTCAGATAAGATTCCCAAATGTAATGAAATATGTGTGTAACTGTGCGAGTGGAGCCTTAAAAAATATCATTCCTATTTCCTAGTTCCGTTTTGGGATCCTGAGTACTTGTATTTCAATAAATTGAATTTATCGATAAGGAATTTATTGCATGCTTGCATACATTCATCTGTCTTTTATCCCACTGCCTCAATATTTGCCATCTATAGAATTATACATAAATACATGTACTCTGTGTATTGCTATCATGTTTGTGACTTTAAAAGCTTCAATAAAAGTTGCTGAACATTAAATTTAGCTCATTTGCAAGTCGTTCATTATGATATTAGGTAGGTCAGTTTCTCTGTTCTGTAATTGAGTTAAAACTGTGTCAGCAGTTTGAGCGTTGATCAAGAGAGATGGATTATTCTGAACATGCGCAAAATGGCTTGTGGAAGTCAAAAGCATGATGATCCTTTAATTGTATATTTTTGTTCTTGGTATAATTTTGAGGTCTCTTGCATGGTCAGTTTTGCTGTTTCCAGTATTTAAAAGAAGTCTTTGCTTTATGTATCGCTACATGACAGGATCAGTCAGATTTCATAGTATATACCGAACGCAGGGCACTTTCATCAGTGCGGAATTGTTAAATCTTATTTTAATTGGTTAGTTTTGAATGTTTGATATTTTGTTGGGAGTTAGTTGGTCGTGTATTTTCATTGCCAAGAGCATTTAATTTAATCACCATGGATCTCCGTGGGGTCCCTGATGTGCTCTATATGGGCCTACATATCATACACTGAGGGTCTGCTGCTGTGTGGCCTATTTTATTTTGGTCTTCTATCCCTCTGGAGGAAAATGATAATAGTCTAGTAGTCAGGCCCCTTGTGGATTGTGGAGGAACTTGGCAAAAAGTGATAAACACAGCTGTTGGATTGGGGCCAATTAATTCAGGTATATTTCTTAATTTAATGAACTATCAGTGTTGTAGGATGGTCAGAAAGGAGATAAGCTAGTGAAGTCACAGCTGACAACATGGTCTTGAGCTATCATAGTGGAGAATTAGCATATGAGATGATTTTAACTGGTTCATGGTTTGACAAGGAACCAGATATTGGCATTGCATTGCCATTAGCACAGCCAGTATGTAGCCCTCTCATCAGATTGAAGTTATCTAACTTTCTAAGGTTCTCTTCTGATAGACTTTAGCTGTCAGGCTCTGGGAGTGCCCTGCAGAACTCCTGAACTGCTTTATAAGTGAGTTAGTTATGTATAGTCTTGTGTAATTATCCATAACTTTAATTAATTGTGTAATTTTATGGCTGAATCAATCAATATTGAAGAGTCGATGTCATATGACAAGATTCCGTTTCGTCATTGTTATTTATAGTCGAATGTTGAATAATGAATGAAGGTGAATTCAAGTGAAGTGAGGTCTTAATTGATTTACCCCTCTCCCCTTTGAGAGAATTAGCTGAGTTAATTGGTAGCAAGCGTCCAGTTGCTGAGATTCAATTCCCTCTCTGGCCAGGCCACCTGAACATATGTTGGACTGTAGTTTCAATCATCCTTCGCCTCATTGCTGTGTCCTCCTCCTGTCCTTATTCTGAGCTCCCAACTGAATGAATACAGAACGTAAAGCCGTAATCATCCACCCAATACTTGGACCTACTTTGAAAGTCCAAAGTGTAGGTAACATTTGACATTTCTTGGTAGAAAAAAAAAACATTGCCTCCTGCAAGTGAGTGAGTGAGCGAGTTTGTGTTTTCTGCCCATCAGCACCAGTGTGGATCCCCTCTCCGAAGGCCTAGTAGTTTTACCCTCCAAACCTTCTCATGAAATCAATTCGTCTCCCCCTAAAGAACTGCTCCTGTCGCCTCTACAATTCAATAGGGTTACTGTACAAAAAATATATTGCCATCTGATTTTGGTGAATTTTTTTAAGCAACTATAAAGTGGTAATAAACTATAACATGGTAATCGCAGACAATTTGCATTGGTACCTGGTAAGTGCTAAGTTCCGCTGAGTTGAGGAAAGCATTTATAACACACAAGCTATAAATACCACCTGTTTGTAAACCCCTTTTTTGTGACACTCATATAGTGTGTATTACATCACAGTTATTTTCTACATTCCTTGGCATTGTCCAACATCTTCCGACACCCACGCAACTCTCATGTTTCTCCTGAAGATGCCACTCATTATTGCGGTAGAAAGGGTTCTGAGAAAGTCTCTAATTCTAGTGACATACAATAATTTATAGTGCATGGTAGTTATTAGCCACCTTCTGCAAAATTGTTGTTTGGGGGAAGGGTTGCTCTAATGGTAGTGTGCTAGGCTGCCAATCGCTGGGTCCCGTGTTAGAATCCAGCTCTTGGATGGCTGTTTCAATCACCCTTCGCTTTATTGCGGAGTCCTCCATCCTGCCCTAATTAGTCTGCCAAGTGCATAAATACAGGATGTACGTAAAGCCCCAATCATCCACGCATCTATTTGCAAATGTGGTTTGTGATACACCGTATGTGCATTATATGCTGAACAAATTATTTCCTTTTTTTTCTGCTGATAAATTTTAAACATCTAAAACTAAATTAGTCTTAACGTTCATATTTTGTCACAATTGGGGTAACTGTCACCATTGTCATGAAGCCATGTTTTTGAAAATAAACTCTTGGTACATTTGAGAATGATTTGACTAACTCTAAATATTTGTTCAAATTTATTGACCAATTATCATTCTCATGATTAGATGATAAATTATGTTTATTAACCTTAAAAAACGTTAAGTTATTTTGGAGCAGATTCTATTTAAAAATTAATGATTATGTAATCCAAATAATGATAATTATATATTGAGCTAATTTTCAAAACAATATTTAGTTTTGAATGACCATGGCGTATGACAGTGTCCTTGTAGTTTGAGTAATGGGTACATTCTGACATGTCTTACTTGATCATATTAATGTCAAAACATCTCAGAAACTTGACCAATAGGTGAATGATTAGTATTGATTAACGAGTTATTATTTTCCTATCACGATTCATGATTAATTATAAGTAAAAGAAATATGGTTTTAATTGGGGACATTGGAGGTTTCGGAGCCTGTTAACTCCGTAATGTTCTTGTTGATTTAATTGGATGATTTTAATATGACAGAATGACCTTCAAGATCTTTTGATATTTTGTTTTCTTAAAATTTTTGAGTAATTACAGATGTCATAATTACTGCAAAATATTATGCTCTATGTAGATTTAACATCAAAAATATGCCACTGAAAGTCTTTTAGAGTGTCGGTCTTCTTTCCGTAGGTCCTGGATTCAATTCCAGCTCTGACTGTACCTCCTAGACCTGTGTAAACAGCAGTTCTTTAGCCTTGTCCCCTGGGCTGTCTTAATAGACTATAGCCCAGTGCATAAGTATGGGATGTAAAGCCCCAACCATCCATCAAACTTCATATCTTTAAGCACTGTTACATGTCACAGAGACCATTTCACATCAAGAATTTTTGAAGAGAGTTTTGACCCTGGTAAGGTCCATTGGCCATGGGTTAAATGTTTTCTCAAGGTGGTGTTTTCTTCACGTATGTAATTCTTGGTCAGGTGTTTATGTTATGTATTTATAAATGAAACTGTAAAACATATAAATTGATTAATTGGGGTGCAGATAATTAGTTGACCATGAAAAATGGCCTTTCAGTCATTTCTTGATGTAAAATTGTGAATGATGTTATTTTGATAGGGAAGATGAAATTGTTGTGATTGACTAGCACTTGATCATGTGGATTGAGAACTTGGTGAACACTGAATGTGGAGTTTTTGCTGGTAATAACAAAAACCATCGGTTATGAAAAGTACTAGTACTGTAAGGAATCGCAAAAATTACTTAGAATCTTACAAAAAAGTTACTGTAAGTCGTGGACGAATAGTACGATTTAACATTTACTGATCAAATTTCTTAGTAAAGAAAGATCTTGATCAAATAAGTGTCTAATTATCAAGAGCAGGGTAATACTAATGTAAACAGTAAAGTTTAGTTATCATTAAGTGAAGTTATGTCAAAAGTGTTTTAGGCCTATTCTTTTTTCAAAAATATTTAGGCTGGGTTACAGGAAAGTTATTTGATATATTTAATGATACAGCGAGAATGTGAAAAAAAAACATAAGTTAAAAGCCCAATGATAATTTGAAAGAACAAAGCCTTAGTCATGGATTGTTGCCAAAAGGGGGAGCCAGGGGTGAGGGGTTAACAGTCTCTTCACATCTCAGCAGATCAGTGCTGAGGCAGGGATTTTGAGGAGGTAGGATTAGGGGGGGGGGGGGGGTGTTCTGAGTTGAGTTTACCCCATTCTGTACTTACGTCATCGGTAAGAAACCCCCCCCCCCCCTTCATTGCTACTGCTCCCTCACCTGTGGGCTGCAGTAACCCTCCCCCCTCCTCCAACGCCCTGTCTTATACCCCTGCAGTGTACTGCAGGACTGCAGGATCAGAACTGCACCTGGTACAAAGGAGTCCCTGCAGAGAACTGAGACAGTGTCTGACAGCGAAGATCAAGACATGTCTGAACAATTGGGACAATAACTTAACAATTGGGACAACTACTGAACAATTGGGACTATCACTTAACAATTTGGACAACTACTGAACAATTGGGACTATCACTTAACAGTTGGGAGGACACCTACTGAACAATTTGGATGATAATCACATCGTTTACATGACAATCACATTGTTGAGAAAGGATTATTAGCTGATTATATTAAAATGCACAATTTTAACACATTACATCACATTCAGGACAGTCTTTGTATGACCTCAAAATAATCAAAAAGACAGAACTTTGGCTTTCGCTGAACAATCAACTCATTGTGGTTGATTATCTGCCTGTACTATCAAAAAAAAAAGTAATCACAAAAAAATTAAGAACTACAATTTATCACAAATCAACAAAATGGATACTTTGAATTGTTCGACCTGTGATAATCCTCTGTTGATGACAACGCCCTCTAGAGATATTTCGCCAATGCCTCCTGGCCTTAATGAGAAGGTAATATTGTAAAACAAAAAGTTTATTTTATTACTTTTTTTTTTGGAATGATATTATTTCTCATGATAATTAGATGCCAATCGCATTATTGAAGGTTAATAGCATGAGCTCAAAATTATGTATACCAGAATGTGTGTGGGCAGTGGCCTCGGTCATTGACATCAAGTTGAGTTGTTAACCTCCGGGACCTGCCAGCCAGGGGTTCGTTTCGCGCGGCAGTTGGTAAGGCTCTGGGCTTGAAATGGTTGGGTTCCTGATTCAATCTCAGCTTTGGCTATGTCAACTGGAGTCCTGGACCATTTTTAGCCAGCACTTTCAATAATCCTTCACTTCATTGCTGTGTCCGCCTCAATGCGGCCTCATGTTCTTAGTAGCCTGCTGCAGTGCATATATGAAACGTAAAGCCCCACTCGTTCATCCAACCTGTCATCGGTAACTCATGTTTAAGTGCCAAGAGACAAGGTGGGGGGGTTGGTCTAGTGGTAGCGCACTGGACTGCCAATCGCTGGGTCCAGGGTTCGAATCCAGCTCTTGCCGGGTCACTTGGGCCTATGTTGGACAGCCGTTTCAATCATCTTTCGCCTCATTGCCGTGTCCTCCTCATGTCCTAATTAGCCTACCAAGTGCAAAAATACAGGACGTAAAGCCCCAATCATCCATCCATTCATCCTTCGCCTCATTGCCGTGTCCTCCTCCCGTCATAATTATCCTACAAAGTGCATAAATACAGGATGTAAAGCTCCAATCATCCATCCAGCTAAGGGACAAGGATTGCACCTGGCCTCATTCCTGTCGTCCCTACCTATCGCATTGAGCCTAATCGGTGCAAAAATATGGGACAGTAAGCCCTATTACCCCTCCCCCTGCCAATCGGTATCATATACATGCTTATCATTACTTTCCTGTATCTCTTGACTCCTGTGGACAGTACTGTTGTTAGTAGGCCATTTAATTACAATAGGCCACACATGATTGATTCTTAGCTTCGCGGACCCGCCGACACAATAGATTTTCTGCTGACATTGACATTTCAAAATTTTTTTTTTTTGTCCTACCGACCGACCCTAGAAAAAGTGCCTTGAGAAGATCCGAGAAGCTAATGATCAATTATGTGTGGCCTTAAATGACAGTTTACCTACAACATGTACCACATAGCCAATATACACCTTACAAGATAATGCACTACAAAATACTCCTACCAGGGCGAAGAGCAACTTTTTATAGCCCTGATCTTTTGTACAGGTGGTTATGCATGTTGTGTTTATAAATACCTGTCTTAATGTCAACCGTAAATCAGATTATCTTTTCATGAGAAGATAATCGTTGATGTTAACGATCGAGGTATAACAGCTATTTATTTGGTAGATTCCGTTTGACATAACTTGTTCATAAGAGCTTTTATCAAAAGAGTAGACTTGTAAAATGCCAACTTTCTGTTCAAAAGGGGTTTTCATTGAAAGCGTTGGACTCATTGTAAACCAACTCTTTGTTCAAATGAGTTTTCATTGCAAGAGTGCGCTTATTGAAAATGAACTCTTTGTTCAAATGAGTTTTCATTGAAAGAGTGCAATCCACAGGCATTACAATCATTTTGAGAAAAAAGCTTGTCAATGCACTCATTAAATTTATATACAAGGTAGGCAACTCCTGGTTTGAGAATTCATGCTCTTGCTTGAGACAGCATTACAGCAGGGATTCTCAAACCAGGAATATTGAGGGAGTTGCCAACCTTGTATGTATTGTATACAGGATACGTTTAGCAATGTGAGCTTTTTGTAAGAAATTATAATGCCTGTGGTGCAATCATTGAAAACCGACCTTTTTGATTATAAGAGTTTTCATTGAAAGAGTTGGACTCATTGAAAACCAACTCTTTGTTCAAACAAGTTTTCATTGCGAGAATAGACTCCTTGAAAACCAACTATTTGCTCGTAAGAGTTTTCAATGCAAGAGTGTGAAAACCTACTCTTTGTTCACATGAGTTTTCATCGAAAGAGTGCACCAATGAAGTCCAAATTTCATTTGAAAAGAGTTTTCATTGCAAAAGTGGACATGTTTGAAACAAACTTTCTATTAAAAGTGTGAAAACCAATTTTTGTTCAGAAGAGTTTTCATTGCAGGAATAGGCTCCTTGAAAAACAACTTTGGTAAGCTTCAATCATCCTTATCCTCATTGCTATGCCAACATGTCATCCTCCTATCCCAATTAACCTACTTAGGGGCATAAATAAATGACATAAAGTGGCTAAAGCCCTCCATTCATCTCATCATTGCAGCTCTTATTTAACAGAGCCTAGTATTTTTAGGAGGGATTCTATTTTTAAGAACCCTTTGGCAATTGTCTGAGGAGGATTATGTAACTAGTGCCTTACTTCTAGTGTTTGAGTCTATTGGCTGCAAAGTGATGATCAAGCAGTCTTCAGAGTCTTGTAGTATTGGTCTGCATTGTAAAATCGTCAATGTTGCTTTTACTAATTTTCCCCTTCTAGTTTATTCTGAAAAATCTGATTGGTGCTGATGGGGCGTAAAACACAAACTCACTCACTCACTCTGAAAAATCTGAGGTACTTTGATCTGTGTAATTAACATACAGGCTTGGTTAGCTAGTTTGGTAAAGGAACTGATGAAAGGCACAATTTGTGGGCCAGCTCTGAAGGGCCTGCATTGGATATCAGCATGGGGTAAACTTGTAGCATGTTTGAAAAGGGCTCCCATTCTCTCTTCCAAGTAGCTGGTGGCTGAGTGGTTATAATCCAGGCCTGCTCCGTTGAAGGTTTTCGACTGAATGGGTTCGACCCCCGAGTGGGGAACCTTAAATTTTCAATGGACCTTTATGAGCAAAATCCCAGCTTGATTTTGTCTGGATGAGATGTTAAATTGGCGGCCCCTTGCTTCCGTGTCTGTGCTGGGCAAGTTAAAGATCCCTCACATGGGGTATATGTGTGATATGTTGAGGACTCTCCCTCTCTCTTTCCTATCTCATCATTCAACTCTTTGTCCAGAAGGCAGCTTAGAGAGCTGCGCTTGCCATATCTATCTATCTGGATAACTTTCAAAAATATTTGTTGTATCTTTTACAGCATATTTCTACAGTGTGGAGGGAGTTGCAGCAGATGGGGCTTGTGTAGGAGGGAGGATTATTACATGAGGGTTTCTTGGTACATTTCGCATTATTGTTTTTGCATGATGCGAACCACATGTTAATGCTCTGTTTCTGATGCTTAGATAAATATAGAATTCCCCTCAGTGTTTTAAAAATATGCTGTGCTCTTCTTCTGCAGAACTCTTGAAAAATTAGTACAATGGACTGAAATATCCCTTCAGAGTCAATCGATCCGACGAATTATAGTGAGCAGTTCTCACTGAACACTCTAAAATTATCTGATGATTAAGTGCGTACTGCCGTACACTTAATGATCTTATAAATTACTGAAAACATTGAAAGTGATCTGATGAATTAGTGAGCTCTTTTCAAAATGATCTGATGATTGAGTGTGTACACTTAAAATGATCTTATAAATTAGCGAACATTGAAAGTGATCTGATGAATTAGTGAGCATTTTTGAAAATGATCTGATGACTGAGTGCGTGTACTTAAAATGATCTTATAAAGTAGGGAACACATTGAACATTATCTAATGAATTAGTGAGCACTTTTGAAAATGATCTGATAATTGAGTGCATACTATCTTATAAATTAGTAAACATTGAAAGTGATCTGATGAATTAGTGAGCACTTTTGAAAATGATCTGATGATTGAGTGCGTACACTTAAAATGACCATATAAATCAGTGAGCACTTTGAAAATGATCTAATGAATTAGTGAGCTCTTTTGAAAATGATCTGATGACTGAGTGCGTACACTTAAAATGATCGTATAAAGTAGGGAACACATTGAACATTATCTAATGAATTAGTGAGCACTTTTGAAAATGATCTGATAATTGAGTGCATACTATCTTATAAATTAGTAAACATTGAAAGTGATCTGATGAATTAGTGAGCACTTTTGAAAATGATCTGATGATTGAGTGTGTGCACTTAAAATGATCTTATAGATTAGTGAGCACGTTGAAAATTATCTGATGAATTAGTGAGCACTTTTGAAAATGATCTGATGACTGAGTGCGTACACTTAAAATGATCTTATAAATCAGTGAGCACTTTGAAAATGATCTACTGAATTGGTGAGCTCTTTTGAAAATGATCTGATGATTGAGTGCATACACCTGAAATGATCATGTGAATTAGTGAACACACTGAAAATGATCTAATGAATGAAACTTCGCAAAAGATCTGATTTTAAAATGAGTAACCACATTAAAAGAAAACATATTTATGCATGCATTTTCTTTTAAGATATTGCATGATGGAGAAGGATATTTGCTCAGTTGATATCTTGCTGAGCTTTCAATCACTTGGTCATAGTTGTGATTCCAGTTTGCCATCGTTTTTAGGCTAAATACAGGATGTAAGGCCCCAATCGTCATCCATGATCTATCCAACTTATTGACACTTCCCTGACTACTTTTAATGTGTTTGTTTCAATGACTCTTTGCAGAACTTTACATTTCTCATTGCATAATCTTTCTTGACTGAGTTGCTGAGTACTGAAATCCAGGTGATTCATTAGTCCCAGTTGAGACCAGCCTTTGGTTTACATAAGGCTATAAATAGGTTGTTATGACGTCATAGACCTGATTAGTGATTAATGGGGATGCCCAGAAGCTGGTAGTTATCAGGAGACAAGTGTTGAGTGTTGGTCTCAGGGGAACCCTCTCAGGGGAACCCCTGTGAAATAACTTGAAATCACTTTAAAGTGGAGTAATTATGTTCAGATGGGCTGACTGAGCTAGATCTACTTAGGGTGCAACTACTCTACTCTAAGTGTGAGAAATGGTTTGAAAATTGAATTGCCAGATTGCTCATCTGAATGATTTGGATTTCTAGTTCAAATCCTGTGTATTTCACACAAGTTTTAAAATCATCAATATATATGATTTATCCAAACTATTCGGTAATGGGAACAAGTTATTATAAGAACAAATGATTAAATTATAATTATTTTCCCAGCCGCTAAACTAAGCGGATTCAAGCGTACTTTTTGTTGATGTCTCGTTGTCTTCGTCAATGTACGCTAGAAGTGTTCAGTGAGTTTCGTAACCAAAAATCATCAAAACATTGTTGTTATAGCAGCCATTTTAGAAAATGTCTGTTGTGCCTGACTATCCAAGCCCTGCGTTTAGCTGTTAGTCCACATTTAGATGTTCGGGACGGTCGCAGGACTGGACTGTCGCCGATTTGCCCTGAAATTTTAACATGTAATGGATGTGACCAGGGCAGTAGATCTGCCCTGTTTTGTTCTTTGCCCTGATGCCGAGGGGGGGGGGGCTGAGCCCCCCTGACCCCTGTGAAATTTGGCTATAATGTTAGTCCGATGCCACTCTCTTGTACTACCCAATAAGTGAAACAATCTCGTGGAAACTCTTGGTTTGTTTTCTTAGTTTACTTGGAAGAGTTCCCTGACATTAATTGACTTTGGGGATTTCCTAAATGCTTTGTTTTGACAGAGGTTTGGCAAAAGAAACCTCATAGAGTGGCTGTACCATTCTCTTGAGTACTCAGCTGATACTAAAGATTTATTTAGAGGTAGTAATTAAGTACTAATAACAATAACATTGTTTAGCTGGAAAATCAGACAGAAGCAATGCAGGATTTGTATCAGTCATGGAAATCTTGATGAATTTCCAGGACTTTCCATTTATGTTTATGTTAACTTCACATTCTCTCCAAGCTATATGCAGGCTGAGGTGCAAGATGCAAATGCAGACTGAGGTGCAAATGAAAAGTAATAGTAATGAGGTACATACTGTGGGCTGAAGCGCAAATGCAGACTGCTGTGCTTATGCAGGCTGAGTTGCAAATCAAACTGAGGTGTATGTGCAGACTGAGGTGCAGGTGCAGGCTGAGGTGCACAATACAGGCTGAGGTGCACTATACAGGCAAATAAAGACAGAGGTACATGACATTGTGTAAGGTGAGGTGCACAATACAGAATCAGGTGCCTGTGCTGGATGAGGTGCGCAATACATATATGATACAGGCTGAGGTGCTAATGCGAATTGAGATGCAAATGTAGACTGTGGGGCTAAAATGTGCAATACAAGCTGCTGAGGTACATGTGCACAGACTGAGGTGCACTGGCAGCTAGGCTGAGGTGCACAAGCAGGCTAAAGTGCACATGTTGTATGCAAGCTGAATTGCTTATAAATGTAGGTTGAGGCCGAGGTGCATGCAAACTGAGGTGCACATGCTTAGGTGCACATGCAGGACTTCGTAGATGAATTTGCATGTGCTGGCTGAGGTGCACGCGCAGGCTTATGTTGAAATTCAGGCTGTGTTGCACGCATATTCTGTGTTCACTATTCAGAATAAAGTGCAGATTATTGAAAATAATTATACTCATGCAGGTGCAAATGCATCTCAGCATTTGGTTAATGAATAGCCATTCAATTACTCCATTACTTGCAGGACTGTAAATATAGTTCTGAATCTGAAATCAACTCAGACTACTACTGATTAACCTTTTACGAGTCAAATGTCAAATGGTCTGCTCTTGGTTAAAATGATCTGGGTCAAAATGTTCCAACTTAACATAATTGCTGATAATTTGTGGCATGTGTATTCACTAATCAAATTTCTGGCCCTTTAACAATTTAAATGTCAGGTATGTGTACCTGCTGTGCGAATACACTCACTGGATGCAATTAAGTGAACTCTTAAGAATGTCGGCCATTTATCCTCAAGTTTCACGTGGCTGATTTTGGTGTATCAGCTTCGATGTGTAAGATTGTGTGGTTTATGGGAATGGACAGATAATCTTGGATTGTCGTGAGTTTGAAAGAATCAAAACTCTGTTATTATAATTGGCAAATATCTGTGCCTGGAGTCTCTGGTCTATGTTGGTCTCGGTTGTACACTTTTTTCCCTTTTTTTTATAATTTCAAATAATGCACTAAATAACAGTTGTTATTCACTTCCACCAGGGGAATGCAGACATGACACCTAGTGACAAACTTTGCGAGTACGCTGCCCTGAATAATGTCCAAGAAGCGGAGACCCTGCTTGGCCAAGGGATTGACCCCAACTATCAGGCTGATGGTGGCAATACTCCACTGATTATAGCAACAAAAGAGCACAGCACGGCTATGGTGAACTTATTACTCGTTCAAGGGGCGCTGCCGAACCTCACCAACGATAAGAAACGCACGCCATTGATGTATGCTTCCCGGTGTGGCAATGTTGAGGTGGGTGTACATCTGTATTATTGCTAACTCTTTATTTAATTGAATTTCTATAAAGCTCACAAGTTTGAACTGTGTGCTGTTCCACTTTTAAAATGATAAATCGTCATTTAACACAAATTTTTGTATGCTAGAATGTGTCCAATGGAGCTGACAAATCATATTTTCAATCTAAAGAGACTTCCTTGCTTCTGATGATGATGACATAATAATTATAATTAAGGTCTTTTTTAAAATGATAGTTGGAACAATTTGGAAAAAAATTTTGCTGGATTTTTTTAAAAGACTACAGTAGTTCTTTCCAAAACATTGAGTGATAAAGTTAATGGTCTTGAACCATTGGGTTTGCTTGGGTGTAAATTCGAGCCAGCCTGTGAGTTTGGAGAATCACTAATTTTTGCATAGGTTCCTAAGTTTTTGGAGCAAATTAAAAAAATTTTTAATACAAACTTAAATTCAAGACTATAAAGGCAGACTAAAATAAAAGACTACAAAACTGATGACTCGCTAAAATGCATTGTTAATGATTACTCGAATTGTGTAAACTATATTTCATATTTACGTTAACAGGCTGTGGAGATTTTAATCCGAGCCGGCGGGAAAATCAACTCTCAGGATTCAGAAGGGTACACTGCCCTTCAGATGGCAAGCAAAAGCGGAAAGGACAAAGTTGTAGAGCTGTTACTATCCGGAGGGAAATGTTCCATAGCTACAAAGAACAAGTGGGGTCACACGGCATTACACGACGCTTCAAAATGCGGCCATCTTGCTATTGTGCAGATATTATTAAGACACGGTTCCAATCCTAATGCTCGAGACCGGTGGTCTAACACTGCTCTAATGTACGCTACTTTGCACGGCCATGTTGATATTGTTGCTACCCTCGTTGATGCAGGATGTGACGTCAATATTTCTAACAAGGGGTCTCGAAATGCTCTCCATACAGCCGCCCAAAATGGACACACAGAAATTGTGCGAATCCTTCTTCAGCAATGTGCCGACCTGGATTACCAAGACGCTGATGGGAATACTCCTCTACTGTTAGCAGGTATAATTATTAAGACTTTCATGTTTATTTAAAGAAAATAACACTTCATGATGTTCCTTTGCTTCTTTAAATCTTGGAATCATATACATGCATGTAAATTGAAAAGGAGAGATTTTTGTATCATTTCATAAATTTTATGCAGATCACCTTAAAATGCAGTGTATGGTTCTATAATAATTTGTCTGAAATAGGCCTATTGAAAGGAAAAGGAAGATAATATTTAAAATCTGTTTGCTTGTCGATAAATTAAATCTCAGAGTAGCAAAAGTATGCTTTGACTTCGAAAATTGTCCTTTGACAAATTCACTATTTCTTTGGACTATCATTGTTGATCTGCAGTATGTTACAATAAATGTAATATTCTCTGTTGTGTTTAGAATATAAGAACTAATCAGTGAACAATGTTTCCACTTTAAATTTCAGGGCGTTATCAGTACTACAGCATCATGAAGGTGTTAGTGGAATGCGGCTGTGAAGTGGAAAGTGTCGACAAATTTGGGAAGAGTGCGTTACATTTCGCTGCTGCTCACGGATTCCAGGATATCGTGGAGTTACTAATACAACGTGGAGCTCTTCCGGATCAAGCGGATATAAACGGGAACACTGCTCTAATATTTGCTGTGCGCAGGAATTTCGTGGACATCGTAAAAGTCTTATTGTACAAAAACTGCGATGTTCGACGCCAATGTACGATAGCTGGACGCAAGTACGAATTGCTTGCGACAGCTCTAAGAAACGGCTATAAACAGTTGATTAGACTACTAGTCTCCGCTGGTTGTTCCTTGAACTGTTATCAGCCAATCGTCTCAGCTAACAGCCTCCACCAATCCATACAAGATGATGCAAATATTTCCTCTTGGCTGCACCTGGTGGCAGTGTGTCCAATGCCACTTATGCAGCAGTGCCGTCTAGTGATAAGACAAAGTCTAACCTGCAATATCGAATACGAGGTCCACTTTTTGCCCCTTCCGTGCAAATTGAAAGACTATTTGTTGTTGAAAGATATATTTTAGTTTTAAGTACTTTTAACTAACAAAGTTCATATTCTTTTATAGGGATGAATTTACTTTTGATTGCATTTTAAAATGTTGTCGTTAACTGTTGCTTACAATTTATTTTATTGGTATTTTGGTATGGCTGGGTTAAACATGTTAAATGGCTTCATTTTACATTCTATGAAACTTGAGTTTGTTAATCTGGTGCCATAATTTTGAATTAACATGTTTGTTCTTCAATACAATTTTAAACATGTTTGCTGGTATCAGATTTTGTGCAGCATGCCTAACCAATTTATTCAAATACTGCTTTGATTATTCGCAAAAAAATTATCAATTTAGTAGATTTGTGCTAAACAAAATTAGATTGAGCCCTGCCAATTGGGCTTTGCATTTGTTGATTTAAGATTTTATGTGACAACTTTATAAATATCTTCCTTTGGTTCAGATGCAAAAAATTGACCGTGTGTGAATACAAGGTTCCTGAAATATTGTTTTGCCATTGTCTAAATTGTCATGCGAAGTACATGATCCTGTGCAATTTCTTTCATTGATTCTGTTTTTTGTATAATTTTTCTTTTAAATTTATGATCATTTTTTGTCGTTAATGACTCACTATGTTATTGCTTAATTGTTAATCGGTCTTTACAGGCAATTTTGTGTCCCAGATATAAATTGTTCTTCTATGTTTGTTAAGTTTATTTTGAGAGATAGACTTGTATGTATGGGTAACCTGATAGTGGTATGTGATAATACTGAAAATAGTGATTGTTTTAAGCTTTTTTATGGTACATAGCTGCATTACTAACTTAACATTCCATTATGCTTATAAATCTTTATTATCAAACATCAATATGGTCACTGTACTCAATGAAATTAGCATGATTAGTGATAGACAGAAAGTGTTTTATTTAAATGTTTAGGTTAAAAATAAATCTTATGTTTTTGTCATCATGACTTTGGAATTATCAGCATTTATTTTAAAACTCACCATGAAATGAATAACTTAGATTTCAATATACTTGAAAGTGTTGTCTTTTATAGGCTAATTGTAGCTATCTTTCTGATGATTTGTCTTAATTTTATTGCCCGTTGTGTCTTTCAATACATTTACATACTCATGAATTACCATTTAATTGTTTGCCGGATGAATGTTTAACATGCCTATTGTTAGTTCTTTAAGTTGTAGTCTTTGTTAAGTCATGGCAGACTGGGTTATCTTTCATATTGTTGGAAAATGCTGATATCAAAATGATAACACCTAGTCCTTTACAATATTTCACATGGTTTAATACCACTTTAAAGTCCCCTGGTAAGGTAATACCGTAATACTATAAATAGGCCTTAGTAAATGATACGTAGGGGTCAGCCATTAGATAGCCAGGACCATGACCATGGGGGGGGGGGGGGGGGGGGGAGGAAGCTCGTTTTGCAATCCACGGATTCTTGTTTGAATTAATGTAGTTTCATGTCAATTTATTAGAAACTTACGATTAATTTTTTTCAGGCAGTCTTGAGTTAGATTAGTTCTTGTTGATTATCGTGACACTGTATTCAAGTGTATTGCTTGATTTAGACAAAATTATTTCGAGGATCATGCATGCTTGGAAGAAATTATGTCTGGCATTTCCGTGAAATAAATTAATTTGCAAGAGAAAAAATCCCAAGCTCCCTCCCTGGAATATCTAATGGTCACCCCTCAAACACAGTAAGTTAATTTGTAGCCTGCAGTCCGTTAACTGGTGAATATCTGTGATACTTGATTTTGAAAGAGCTGTGCGTCTTAGTGAAGCATTTATGTTTTGCCTGAATTTCTATCTACTATGTTATTTTATACATGTATGTTGCAATTGTTTTAAATTCATGAATAAATAAAACAATACTATGTTAAGTTTCACAAGTATTTTTATTGCTCATTTTAGTTTTAACATATTTTGAGCTAATTATCAGTACGCAATTCACAATTGTACTACATGTACATTGTTTACAAGTATTGATATACTGTTCAGCAGTTCACTTATAGTTCTAGCAGTTCACTTATAGGTCTAATCTCAGATTATCAAGCAATTGTCTAAGGTTATTATATATGCTTAACAATTAATCATGTTTATATGCTTTGGCAATCATGAACTAACTTACAAACTTAAGTCGGCAGCGTATCTGCTGATCAAAAATTTTTTGAAAAGTCTCTTTCTGGTACAAATTTATTATGATCTATTATGAATACAGAAAGGTTATCAAAGCAACATTGTATGTATAAATTTTTAAATGGTGATGATAAGTCAGCAATTTGTCAATTTATAAGTCTCCTTGTCAAACAAATATGTAACAATTAAATTCTTCAAATATTCCATTTGAAAAATATGCTAACTACATTGTGTAAATAATGTACAATATAATTTTAATACACATAGTGATTACCAGCAGCTGATTGGACATTTATAAAATCAGCAGTCTTGTTGCAGTCGTAAGTCTATTTGAATGTCTATAAATTTAATTTAATATGTCCACAAAATGGAAAATTAAGTCATAGTATCTGCATTCCAACATCACTAGAGTTCATCATGAATGTGTATTTATAGTGCTGAAAACTTGTCATACTTTGTTTGTTTTTCGAATGTGAAATTCGAATGTGAAATTCTGTATTATCTGCACCATTTAATAAGTCAATTGCTTATAAAAACAGATTTGTATATATACTTGTATAAATTTATAAATCAGCAGTCACAGAACTTTATCATATAGGCCTAAGACAAATTTAGTTAAAAGACATTTTTTGACAAGGGATTCAAATCAGCATGTTAATGGAAAGGGCATGCTGATTTGACAATTTTCTCACGGCCACGGTCTGAGTCCAAATAGACTTGCAAGATCATGTAGTCTAGTGGCATTTCTGATTGAAGACCTACAATGGATTTTCCAGTCAGACTAGTCTTTCTGTTGTTTTGAATCTCCAGACCTTCAGAAGTTCACATTTAAATGCAAACGCTTTTAAAAATCACAGCCAAGCTAATGAAAGTCAACAAGTACCAAGTAAAATATGTAAAATTTTCAGATTAGTTCAGTCCTCGAGTTTGAGTTCTTGCTGTTAAGTTGTCGCTCATCTCCTAACGGCGCGTTGAGCCGTTGGTCTCACTTGGGCTTCTAATTGGTCGAGTTTTCCTTGAAGGTCGTCGAGACGAACGTCTTTCAAATGAAGGAGATGTTCTAATCGCCGTACCTTGGCTGTTAATATCTGAAGTAAGAGAGAAGGAAGATTAAAGAAATGTCACAATGGGAAATTTGTTCTTCACGATTTGAGAAGACAAAATGATGCCAATGTCAGGCCATAAGAAGTTGCATGATTTAATATGTAATGTATAGATGTTAATGTTATGGATAGATATTCTTTTATTGAGGAAATTTTGACCTTTATAGCAGCTGGGTGCAGTGGGTAGCCTTTTCGGTAAAGTTCCTGGGTTCAAACCCTTGCCCAGGCACTTGATTTAATTTAGAATCTTTCAACCAACCTGAATAGTCTCCTCCTTAGCTAGTATTTCTTGCTCCTTTTCTTCCACCTCAATCTTGGTCACCATCCCAGGTTGAGATTTCGTACTCGTCGGAATCCTGCCTTGTTGTTGAACGACCGCATTTCTGTTCCTAGGTTGGGTGGATCCGGATTGACTGGATCCAAGGGATAGAAGAGAGTCCGGGATGGATAGAGTCCCTGTGGAACTCATCTTCTTCATTGGTCTGAAAAATTTCACATGAAAAATGTCATCATCAAACTAATACCGGGTTTGAATCCTGTGATTCTTGTTTGATTTTACAAAAAAATAGTTTCCAAATATTGGAGCACTGAAGAACAAACCATTCCATTGAATTTTTTTTTATGGAATAATTCATCAACAATGTAGGTCTATCTATTCGTAACAGTTATTAGGATATTTACATTTGTTGCAAAAACACAAACTTTTCTGATGATCAGAGGATTAGTTTCATGATATTTACCTTGGTCTTCCAGAAACTGCATTATTTTGTGGGGCAGCTGAAATCCAATACAAAAATACTTTAAAAATTTATTCTCAATATTAATTTTGTTCAAGCAAATTGAAGTTATTAGTTTAACTTAATTAGAAATTAAATAATCAGATTGTGCAAAAAAAATGTAGGCCTATAACCAATATCTTTCCATGAATAATTAGAAAATGTTTTTTTTAAATGTTTTTAAAAACCGTCAGAAACATATTTCAACTTTTATAGATCTATGAAAGTTACATTGCAGGAAAATACAGTTAATTTGCATGCTTGTGCAAGTACCTGGTAAATTGATCTGGTCCGATTCTGGCTGGTCGTTCATGTCCCCTCTTTCTTTTTCTCTGTTTTTCTCGAACGTATAATTTTCAATTTTTCTTCGCAAGAGTAGGAGGAAAAGCTCAACCGACAATGGTTTAAGTCCACAGATGTTGCTGATGACATCATCTGCTATTTGAAAGCCAAGCTTCTTGAAAACTTTCCTGTGAATTTAGAAAAGAATAGTTTGAAAAATTGGCTTTTTAGATTATAATTTTTAGTGAGATAGCGGTAACACAAAAAAAAAAGATTAAAAGTCAAAGACAATACTTTTACTGTAGATAATTGTAGGACCAACTATGATTTTTGCATTTAAAAAACTGTCAATAAATCGATTTCAAATTTCATGCAAGAACAGCGAATATAGCAGTACAAGTCATAATTACGAAAATTGAAAAGCAAAATATTTACCTATTAAGCAATTTCCAATTTGTAACTTTGCCATCATATTTGTGAGCAGGAACGTAATTGTGAATTTCCACAACGGATGGTACAAACGCATGCACTATTTCGGCTATTAGGACTGAAATGAGAAAAAATTGTTTTTATTGTACATGTCCTTTGGTAGCTTGCATGTGTCAATCTACAATAAGATTTAAATTATCCTGATCTAATTCAGGCCTATTAAATCATAATTTATGACAATTATGGTAGCTTTTTTTTTTTTTTTAAGTACTTAAATAATTTACAAACCTCCATCAGCAAAGTCTCTTTTGATGTCTTTCTTTGGTCTTGTGAATGGAATACTGTCCACCCAAGAATACAAGTCTTCAAGTGTCAAATCATCTATTTCTTGTGTTGTTTCACTTTCATCCATAATTGATCAAATTATACTTGGCCTATAATTTCAATGTCTTATCCAGATAGCACCAGCCACAAATTTGCAGAGTGTCTATAATTTAGTCTAGTTCAATTGTCTGTTAGACCACAGTATTTTAGTCCCTAAAAGCTTCAGAACCTGTTTTGTTTATTGACAGCAAAAAGCACATGGGTTTGTTTGTTGTCACAACGGCATCCCACAATGCACCTGGCCAATCAGAGGCAGGCACGTTCGAGCATGCGCACTGGGGCGCCGGCTGCATGTGCACAGAAAAGTGAAGTTGATTGATCTGTTGATGTTTAAATAGCTTTAAATCACTTTTCAAACTGTTTGATCCAACAGAGTGAGCTAACAAAATGCAGTTTGATCTTCGCAGGTAAGTTTGTGATCATTTCTTGCTGCAGACACTTCACCAAAAAGTTTCCAGCTGTTCCCTAAAAGTTTGGGGTGAGTTTGGTTTTGGAGTTCACAGAACTTTGGAGCTTGTAAACCATCATTTTTATCAGACCAGACTTTTAAAACCTGCTGCAGGCAAGAAGTAATAACAAATAGATAAACAGGGTGGCTGGGATTAAATTAGAGGGGAGCAACTCCAGCAATATGCTGCCAATTACATTAGCAGAAGCGGATCCAGTGGTGGTGGGGGGACCAAAAACTTTAAGTATAAGTATTTGATCTCACCCCTCCTGGCTCCGAACAATCGAACATCTTGCAAATTGGATTGAATTTATGTAATTTATTGTAACTAGGTGAACTCCCCCTTAAAATCTTCTGGATCCTCCCCTGGCCAGCGTCAAAAAGGGTACCGGGGAGGGGGGGGGGGTGTTACTCAGTAAACAACTATAACAGTTATCATGACTGAGCTGTATAAGTGGGAAACTAATTTTCCAGCAAAAAATGCGTAGCCCCCCTAAGATCATGGGGTCGGCCCCAAAGTCCCCCCCCCCCCCTTCCTGCCGAAGATATTAAATAATATGTGCTTTTCCTTTGAAATTTAGGTTGGATATCTACCGGAAGGTGCCGAAAGACCTCACGCAACCTACTTTCACAGGAGCGGCGATTTCTGTGTCGAGTGTCCTCTTCATCTTGTACCTGTTTGTCTCAGAATTGACGTCTTTCCTTACTCCAGAAATGTAAGTGAAAATATTCTCGAATTCTATTTTGTGACTTCTGCAGTTCTTGTTAGGGGCATATTTTGGGGGGGGGGGTGAAATTGGGCCATGCCCCCCCCCCCGCTCAGGCCCCAAAATTAACATAGAAGAGATAGGAAAAACTGCGGAGCGCTCTGTATTCGCCCCCACATACTGCCTCCCCTCCGGCCATTTCTAGATATGCCCCTGTTCTTGTTAAATTAATAAAACACATGCAGTTCTAGTTGATGATGACAATTTAGCAGTCATGAGCAAGTTAACAAAAAATGTTAGTTAACAGTTAATAAGTTAATGAAATTAAAATGTTAGTTAACAGTTAATAAGTTAAAGTTACCCAACATGATAGGTCAGGTTTGGATCAAAAGTTTCTCTAATTTTTACATAATCTTGTCTAGCGTGCTTGTCTGACTGAGTGTGCAAAATTCCTTTACTGTAGGATTATTTTTTCTTGTTGAAATGACCCAACAAATGCACTGAATCACCCCTGGATTTATTTCGGGTACGCACGGAAAAAAAATCATCAGTCTGCTTGCTTTCAACATTATGACGTCATCACCATTGTAAGAATTTGTTAACTTATATTCGCGCAGCGAAACGGCCGAAGGCCGTTTCGCGAAGCGAAACTTAGCACAAGAAAGGTTTAAAAAAAATCTGTGCAGTGATGGTCTCAGCATCAATGGTCGACAGCAGGAAATTAGGTCAAGTGGGACCAGCTTCTTATCAATGATTTAGTTTCTAATTTAACAAAACATGACATATTCATATTCAAAAGTGTCTTAAAAATTCTATTTTCTCCATTAATATTCCCTGTATCTATTATTTTTATGAAATAGTTAATTTTAAGCTTTGACAAGCTAAATTAAATTATTAACATGTGATTCATTTCATTTCAAAACAGACAACAAGAAAACATAACAAAATTAAGGTTACATAATTTTTGTCAACTGATGATTATGTAACAGTCAGCAATTAATCTACATGCAGATCATGTTATTGTTTTTGTTATCACTATTATGTAATATCAACAATCTAGCATAGACTTAAATTTGGCAGCTTTCAGTGTTGTTTTTACTATTTAGCTGATTAACTATCAATTCTATTTGTTCTTAATCTTATTTATTTGCTATCCTATATATCTATCTATCTATCTATCCATCTATCTATCTATCTATCCATCTATCTATCTATCTATCTATCTATCTATCTATCTATCTATCTATCTATCTATCTATCTATCTATCTATTTATCTATTTATATATTCTATTTTTGATCTATTTTATCTTTCTAATAGTTTCTAGTCTAAATTTCTCTATTTTTCTAAATATCCGTCTTTCAATTTTTTTGAAACAAAAACACAACTGCCTTTTGAATATGAAATAAATTTAATGAAAGTTATGGTAAAACCATAAGTCCTAAAAAAACTTTTTAAGAGCTGCGCGAATTTCACGGCTGTGCCATTTACATATTAACAATATGCTGAAAACAATGCTCATTGTGACGTCATCTATAATGGATGTGCTGGAGGTGGGAAGCACTATCAAGAAAAAGAAATGGAAAAAACTAAATAATTTATGTTATCAAAGAAAGATTTTTAAAAAATTAGTTTTAAATATTAACGATCACAAGATTATGTTACTTTCTACATAAAATCGCCCATATTTAGCAAAGAATTTTATCATTCAGGGCAACTTTAATGAAATTATTAGCGAAGTTATAGTTAATAAGTTAAAATTGTGGCCAAGTTAACTGAAGTTAAAGTTAAAAATTTAATTTTTTTTTTTTTTACTTCGATAAGAAAAGCAGACAATATCTGTGAAAATATTTATTGCAAGGACCAGAATGAGGCTCATCTGTCTCAAAAAGAGGCACAGGTTGAATCTTCAGACAGAGGCACTCAGACAATAGCTGTCCGAGTTTCACTATTTAGCTATCTTTTATCAACCCAAGTCTTTTTCATGCAAAAAAGTGTCATTTTTGCTGCTTTTTTTACTAAAATTAACAGAATTTATTAACTTAACTGACTTGTAATTAAGTAACAGAAGTTATTAACTTAAGTTATTAACTTACGTTGACTAACTAGTTACTCAATTTGTTAACTTCGTTATTATCTGGACGGAGTCCAGATACTGTTTGGCTACACTACTACTTCTGTCAGCCTTGACTTCCTGTCAACTTTGCCAGCTTTAAACATGACATATAGTGGTTTACTCCACTCAGCTCCTATTTCACCCTCCACCTCTGCACACATGCCATCCTAATGCGTCACAGTGATGTAGCAGATAGATTAGGGCTAGATCTATCTGTAACAACTGTAGATAGATGCATACAGTGCCGAGAATGGGCAGAAATCACTAAATCTGATGCATTTGACTGCTATGTGGCCAACCTGTCTGTAGCTTAGGGGGGACCAGTCCATCGATGCATTGTCAGAGCCTAAACATTAGCTCTGATAGAGTAGCTGGTTGCCATTGGAATGAAGCGATGTGATTGGTTGATGTCATCTGGCTGGTTCCCACAGTCTTTGCTGCTGTGAACAAGTAGTTCTTGGGTTTCCCGCTAGGGGGATGCTCTCAGTAGACGTTTAACGTGCAAAATGCGTACCAGCGCCAGTGGATTTGTATTCTGTGCTAGGATGGTGCATGGAATAGTGTTGGGTTTGCCATGGTTGTCCTGAGTTGTGATTACAACAATTAAATCATATAGAAGATATTTGTGTGTAACCAAATACAGTTAATGAATTATGATTATCTCATTATTGTCATAAATGTGTCTTTATTGAGGTCGATAGAAATCGGGGGGCGCCCCTCAGGGGCGCACCTCGGGGGCGCACCTCGGGGGCGCACCTCGGGGGCGCACCTCGGGGGCGCACCTCGGGGGCGCACCTCGGGGGCGCACCTCGGGGGCGCACCTCGGGGGCGCACCTCGGGGGCGCACCTGTTTTGTCAATAATATACACTCATATGCCATTGTAAAAAATGCATCATGATATTACTCTACATAACTCAAGCCCTACAAACTTTCATCTCTTCCAATTCAACATAAGTATCAATCAAAACACTTTTGTGCGTTGCGGCATGTCTAGCAAAATATGCATTTCTCCCTCTCAAGGCCATTTAGAACTAACGTCCTCATAAAATGGGACCCCTGCTACTACAATTCAGCATACCAAACAACCAGCCCTTGCTTGTTTTACAATGGTCAGGTCGATTATCACCGTCCAGATATGCAAATTCCAATTTGCCTTCTAGTTGAGTTATAAATGATGAATGATTAACTGATTAACAAGTTAATGCCCACCACTGCAATTTAGTAACGTCAGCATTTGTTTTAGAGATTTTTTGAAAAACAGACCTTTTCTTTCACATGTTTGATTTTTAGAATTTGGTTATAAATCCCAAAAGGGAACCTACAAATTTTGCACTCTAAATATTTATTGTTACTGATAAACAATAAATTGTGTGCAAATGTAGCACTTAAAATTTAAGATATCTTTAATTTAATAAACATAGGCTAATTCTAAAAATAAGATCAATATTGAAATCAACATGCACCAAATTACAATATGACTGGGACTGTTTAAAGTTTGAACAACCATTTAGCCATATGTCTGGCTGATATGGCTATCAAACAATACAGAGTTTATCCTTTTCAAATGAAAAATATTTTTATTTTTTGGTTGCAAATGTATTACTCTTTATTTATAGACAAATGGTATGTTGTTGGCTCAGTCTGTTTTCATAAACTGGTCTGTGTATGAAGATAAAAAAGGAAAAAAGGAAATGAAAAGTTTTGATGAGACCTCTGAATGAAAAGCGTAATATTAAACATGTCAGTTTGGTTTTCCGAGTTTCAAATAATCTTGCTTTTTAGGTAGTCGTTCGTGAACGACTACCTTTTGCAATGACAAGTGGAAGAACAGCCCGCGAAAATCGGAAATTCGAAATACCGTAATGCATATTTGCCTCTCACATCCTCTACGTCGTCATTAACCATCGTAAAACCATTTTACGGACCTGTTACGGTTGAAAGGGTTGATCCGCACGCACAATTAAGTCTGGGAATGATGTATTTACGCCGATCCACTTCTGTAATGATCGTGCGCGCAACGCTCAGGCAAGCGAGCGCTACCAGTGGTGCTGTTTGGGATCCCGTTGGGTCATTCCCAGTGGGAGCGCCGGGGAGCAATCAGTGATTTTAACTGAATTAACCAACGCTACTAATGCTTCTAAAACATCATTTCCTTTAGGAATTTTAGTGAATAACTACCCTAATGATTACTCACTACAATCCTTTAATTCAAAATATAACACATTTAAGAAATTTCAAACAATTTATTCATTCATTTTATGTGAATTGAGATTATTAACTGCTCCCTCTACAGATAGCAGGATTGCTTATGATAGACCAAACTATTAAATGCCATTAGCTTAATATTTGTGACTGTCCAAGCATTTAGTAACAGACATTATCTTTGTTGCATATGCTATAGCAAATATGGGGGGTGAATAAAGAATAAATAATTTAAGCCTACTCTTTTATTTATCTCATGATGCCCTCTTTTTTTACAAGTTTACAAGTTTTATTGGGAATCCAAATTCAGAAGTATATATTCTGTTGAGGCTTTGTTTTTTCTGAAAGCATGTCTTGTTGTACACTGACTGAGAGATACCAAAGCTGGTCTTTATATATATATATATATCAGAGCATTTTTTAAGGATTTTCAACTTTGTAGCGCCGTGATACGCGACATCTATCGATCAGCTAAAGATCCATAAGATATATTATGTAATGACTTCTTTGCAAAAGGGCTTTTGAACAGTTAATTTCAGATTTCAGCCGAAAGGGAATTTTAATTTATGAAAATTGGAAATCAGAAAGATGGCATTCGCTATATGAATATTACTTCAGACAATGAAGAATATTTTTTGATCAATATGAAAAAAAAAGAAGAAGCCTAGTTTCAATTGCACCCAAGAACTGCATATTAGGCCCTCCTATGACAAACCAAATATGACATTAATGAGTTTCTAGGAAAATTGGTCTCCCAGTGGCACCAATTTGACAATTTTTTTTTTTTTTTTTTTTTTTTTTTTTTTTTTTTTTTTTTTTACTTTAACTCAGAGTTTAGGTTCCAACTTCTTTAGGTTTTGGCGCTGTGAGATTGATGCGACACTTTAGTCATCATTGATCTCAGGCCTACTCCCGTAATCAAAGCGTACTTCAAAACAAACTCATCATCGTAAGGACCCCGGTACAGTGTAATCTACTTTAAGAATCCCTCTTGAATAGCTAAACCATTTAACGAATAAAACTAATCCTAGTTTGACAATGACTGGGAGACCAAATCTGTTCACTGGGAGACCACTTGGTCTCCCAGTTACTATGTTAAAAAATGCACATATATATACTAATAATACTATTTATTAAGCAGTGGCACATTCACAGAACTTTGGCAGGTAGTGTGTAATGATTGCTATTACTCATTGAGCAGTGTCAAAGAAGATTTCAATTGATCTGCTCAATTGGCTTGAGTTGGCAGGTAGTATCTAATGATTGCAATTATTCATTAAGCAGTGTCAAGATAAAATATCAAATCATTGCAATTGGCATGTCAGATTATCAGAATATCTTGGAAGTATCACACAATGCTTTTAATTAATTGTAATTATTTTATGTTTTATATTTTATATTACGCCATGTGCAGTGTGAGTGACAGTAAATGTTTTATTAAGTGTTCACTTTATGTAATAGCCTATCCAATTGAGCTGATCATAGAATAAGTGCCAATTCCAGTGTGCTAATATATCTTCTTTGATTTATTTGTTGTCATATCAAGTATAATCATAGCAGAATAGAGCACAATTCATGCAATATCATCATCAAACAGGTACCCTGCAAAAATGAGGCAGCTTTCAGCCTATTTCAGTACAGTTAAAATACCCCTCGCTTTTATTAGGCGAAAGCATGCCCTGATTTAGCAGGGTCACTATGCAGGAGGGTGTGCAAAATGTGCTTTATTTTGATTGATCAAAACATGTTATAACTAAATAATTTTGATTTGTTCCATATTTGGCCATGTAGCTTTACTATTACACTAATTACAGCCATACTTCCCTGTTGGATTTGAACTGTTTGATATTTCTGAGTTTCATTATTTTGATTTCCCATTTTACCACATCACAATAATAGCTTGTTGATGTTATTTCTGTTTTTCACCCAGCACAATTTTTTTTTACCAACAAATTTCTAATGGTTTCATTGAATGACAAAATTAATGTTAATGTCTGTCTCTGTTTGGGTCTGACAAATGGCAGCAGGGTCATTCCGTGTCAAATCATCAGATTTTCGAGAAATTTTCCACCACCCCGTCTGCGAATTGGCTGAAAAAATTATATGTTGTTTGACTTCTCAAAAGATGAACTTCCTGAAAATTTCAGCTCAATCGGTCAATTTTTCATGATTTGGCTGAGGTTTGAAAATTGCTCATTTTACCAGTTTTTCAGGCATCGTTTTGACCACAATTACACTGTTTGCTCAATAAATCACCTAATACTCAACTTTGAGCATTGAAATTCGGGATCTACACTAACTGGACAGTGGAAAAGGATCTTTGATAGACATTTATTGTTTTGCTATAACGATCACGAAGCTATGGCCTTGTTAAATTCCCCCCTCAAAAATCAATAGTCACCACAAAAAAATTCAAATCTCCTATAGGTATTCCGGGTATAGATACAAAATTCCTAGGATATATTCTACATATGTATGGTCAAATAATAGTTGAAAATTGGAGATGTGTTCAGCCTCGTTTTTTTTATATAAATTTTTGAAAAATATTGTATATTTTTCAGTATGTAAAAGACAAAACTAGCTGGAACTCAAGAGGTACATGTGACACATCCCTGAAAGTTTCCTATTATCTTTCACATCCATAGGGCGTAATACAGAAAAAAATTCAGGAACATGTTCAGCCTACTTTTGGTTCCTCGGAATTTTGAATATTATTCTGTCTGTAATATCAATGCAACTGTTGAGTAGACCTTCTGCAAAAGGTATCATAGACACAGCTTTTAAACTTCTCAGGTATATTCTACATATGTATTGTCAAATAATAGTGGAAAATTGGAGATGTGTTCAGCCTCATTTTTTAAAAATGAATTTTCGAAAAATATTATATATTTGTGTTATGTCAAAAACAAAATTAGCTGGATTGCAGGCGGTATAGGTGGCACATCTCTGAAACTTTCCTATTATCTTTCCCATATATAGGGTATAATACAGAAAATAATTCAGGAATATGTACAGCTTACTTTAGGTTCCTCTGCATTTTGAATATTATTCTGTCTGTAATAATATTCAAAATTCAGAGGAACCTAAAGTAAGCTGATAATAGTCCTGAATTCGTTTCTGTATCATATTCTACAGATATGAAAGATAATAGGAAAGTTTCAGAGATGTGCCACCTATACCGCTTGCAATCCAGCTAATTTTGTTTTTGACATAACACAAATATATAATATTATTCGAAAATTTATTTAAAAAAAATGAGGCTGAACACATCTCCAATTTTCAACTGTTATTTGACAATACATAAGTAGAATATACCTGAGAAGTTTAAAAGCTGTGTCTATGATACCTTTTGCAGAAGGTCTACTCAACAGTTGCATTGATATTACAGACAGAATAATATTCAAAATTCCGAGGAACCAAAAGTAGGCTGAACATGTTCCTGAATTTTTTTCTGTATTACGCCCTATGGATGTGAAAGATAATAGGAAACTTTCAGGGATGTGTCACATGTACCTCTTGAGTTCCAGCTAGTTTTGTCTTTAACATACTGAAAAATATACAATATTTTTCAAAAATTTATATTAAAAAAACGAGGCTGAACACATCTCCAATTTTCAACTGTTATTTGACCATACATATGTAGAATATATCCTAGGAATTTTGTATCTATACCCGGAATACCTATAGGTGATTTGAATTTTTTTGTGGTTAACATTAATTTTTGAGGGGGGAATTTTACAAGGCCACAACTTTGTGATCGTTATAGCAAAACAATAAATGTCTATCAAAGATCCTTTTCCATTGTCCAGTAAGTGTAGATCCCGAATTTCAAAGCTCAGGGTTGAGTATTAAGTGATTTATTGAGCAAACAATGTAATTGTGGTCAAAACGATGCCTGAAAAACTAATAAATTGAGCAATTTTCAAACCTCAGCCAAATCATGAAAAATTGACCGATTGAGCTGAAATTTTCAGGAAGTTCATCCTTTGAGGCATCAAACAACATATAATTTTTTCAGCCAATTCGCAGACGGGGTGGTGGAAGCCACTTGTTGATCTGACATGGAATGACCCAGCAGAAGGCTGTCAGTCCCTGGAATGTGGAGTTGGGTCAACATCAATTTGACATGTTTTGGACAGATAACAAGATCAGGTTGCACAACAGGGGTCCACATTACTACGCCAGACTACTTTCACAAAGCATGGTTGCTGGCAAAGATATTGTTTCAAAAATGATTGGAAATCATGGGACAAAAGAAAATTTTGAAACTTAAGTATAAACTTTGCCTGAGGGAGGGATGATTTTACTCATCAGAAGTTTGAATGTATTCAATCTACTTATAGGCGTACCCTTTATGCATGTAAATTTATTGTCAGAAAAGTGTCCAAAAGGAATGCTCTATCACTTAGTCACATGTCCATATGATACCCATGTGTCCAACACAGATGTAATATAGAGGAATATTGCCGTCACCAACTCCATGCTAATCAATCCCCTTCAATATAATCCCGAAACGACTACCTTTGAATCCCTGGATTCTTGTTATTCAACTACAGATGGATGAATTCACTGTTTTTATTATGAAATAGAAAAATAAACGAAGAAATGAAATAAATTGTAGCTTGAATCTGTTGTTCATCTGTTCGTGGAAGGATACAAAAAGCGATCTATTGAATTTCATGGTAGTAATTGTGCCAATACTCTATAGTACTTATTGTATGCTTTGTGAGGGGGGGAGTGTTGGTCTAGTGGTAGTGTGCTAGGCTGTCAGTCGCTGGGTCCTGGGTTCGAATCCAGCTCTTGCTGGGTCACCTCTGTTGAATGGCTGTTTCAATCATCCTTCACCTCATTGCCGTGTCCTCCTTCTGTCCTAGTTAGCCTACCAAGTGCATAAATACAGGTAGAGCCCCAATCATCCATCCGTTTCAAGCAGAAGGAATTGGAAATCAGTAAGATGGTGTATTATTATGATATTAATCAGAAATATATTGTAGGCCGATTAAGAGACCATTAAAAAATATTTTTGAAATAGATAGAAAAGAACTTCAAATTAAGACAACATAGAGTAACTGAAAAAAATTGGTCTCCCAGTGACATCAATTTATAGCAATGACTGGGAGACCAAATCTATCCCATTTACTATGTTATAAAATGCACTGCTTTACATTGCTGTAGGAGAGAAATGGGATTAACTATGGCCTATTTTCTCTCTCTATACTAAAAATGTCTCATCATTCATCAATAGAAAAGATCAGTAGCGTATTTAGGGGGAAGGACATAGCCTAATAATGTTCCCTCCCCCCCCCCCCCCGTAGATCTAAGCTTTGCATGAGAAAGATAGGAAAGTCGCAAATCGCCCCCTTATGCACCCCATGTAATGGTCCCCCCCCCCCCCGGCCATTTCTGGATACTCCCCTCAGTCCCCTGGTAAAGATTGGTATTGTAACGTGTAATTTATGTATTAGTCTTTATTATGGTACTCAATCACATGCATCTGTAACTTTCCCAGGTGTTAATAGCAGCCATCTGTTACTCCCTGAATCGTTTAGCATTGTAATTGTAGCTATAATATATAGGCCTATATGCAGGTTTTAGATAGACTAAGATATCAGATCACTGAGATTAATCTGATTTATGGGCATTTTTAAAGCAATTTCGTAAATGTTTTGCAACCTATAAAATATAAATGATTGCTATGAAATCCAATAGTTCGTTTTGCATGTTTTTGTAATGAGTTGAGTGAATTGACAAAATTTCTAATCTGTCATATGCTAAATATTGCCTTCTTTCCTTGTCCTACTCCTGTTCAGGCTGTTCTAATTTGCATGCTCGGTGCAATGTGCATAAATACATGGTGTAAAGCCCCAATCATCAATCTATTCACATTGATCTATCTTTTGTTTCTATGTAGTCTCAATTTCCATCGCTGGAGCAATTCTGGGGTTAGCTCGGTGGTAGCTCACTGTACTGCCAATCGCTGGGTCCAGGGTTCAAATCCAGCCCTCATCTCATTGCCGTGTCCTGCTTCTTCTACTTGTCCTACCAAGTGCAGAAGTACAGGACATATAGCCCCAATCATCCATGATCCATCTGTACACAGCAATTCTGAGAGAATGATAGTAAAAATGACATAAAAATTATTACAACGTAAAACATCATTTGACACTCCCTTACGAATAAAAACAGTGACCAAACTATTGCCGGAAATTAGACTTGAAGAATTTCCTTCATTCTTAGAAATTTTCAAAAAAGAAAATAAACTGCTTAACAACAGTTGGGATTGTCAGAATTTCACAATAATTTGTAAACTTGAAACAGTATTGCTAGTCATCAAGTAAAATTAAAAAATCAAACCATATGAATATTGAATAATTGTACATAAATATTTGAACAAAAATTCCTCATCAAAAGCGAAAAACGCGTCTTATCAAACACAGGTGCACAAATACTGATATCGATTTTGGGAAGTCTCAATTTAATTTGATATCAACACTCAGCATGGTTGTTGAAACAAACCAGTGGATGGGCAAACTCACTGAACAATTATGCACACATCATTGATAATAGGCCTAGTTGTAATGGAGTTCATTGGCCTGGTCCACGGTTGGTCCCAGGTCAGAGTCCTGGTTGGGTAAAAATTGATAAACAGAAATATATTGATGGATAGATTTAATTCTATACGGTAAGTGCAGCCCTCCATGCCCAGTTCTGGGCACTCGCGAGGGTTGATTGATCATGGGAGAGAGAGCAGGAGTCCTCAACATGTTACGCATTTATCTTTTACTTGCCCATTACAGACACTGATACAAGGGGCCGCCAATTTAACATCTAATCCGAATGACACCTGTAATTTTGCTCGTAAAGGTCTGCTGAAATTTCATATTACCAAACCGGGGTTTCGAACCCGTGTAGGCAAAGACCTTCGGAGGAGCACGCAGGCACCTTAACCGTTCTGCCACCCGGCTGAAATTGTTAACTATATCCTCGTCAACATCATCCAAGCTAGAAGTCATGTTTTGGAAATTGATGGTCCCTTGTATCTGTGCCTTTGCTTGAAAAGTAAAAGATCCCTCACATGGGGTTAAATGGAGTGAATGTGTAACTTTAACTTCACCTCATTTATTTTTCCTGAAGAAAGCTCTTTTTGCTAAATTGCATTCTTGTGATAAATTCGACCTTATTTCTGTTCTATTGCAGTGCAAGTGAATTATTTGTCGATGATCCGTCGTCACATGCCGAGAGGATTCCCGTCTACATTGACATCAGTATCATGAAAATGAGCTGCGATTGTAAGTTATTCAGACTTCTAATATTTAGCTACATATCAGTGTGTGATTTTATAATTGGGAGACTTCATCGATTGACTCCTCCATTGCAAGTCTCCTGGCTTGTTCAGCAATGTTTAGTGATCAGTCTCAGTATTGATATTATCATTGAATCGATGATAATCTGCCTAGCTTTAAATCCATTGACAGTTTGATTTGTTTTAATTAATTATTGACAAAATATTGATTGATATGATGATATCATAGTCTAATTAATCATGTGTGATTAAGTCGCAGTGTGACTAGTCCCTGAAAGTTATCCTCCTGGTGCTTATTAAACTTCACCTATTACATAGGTGAAGTTTCTTGTTTTCGTAAGTATTTTTATTATTAAACTTCACCTATACCATAGGTGAAGTTTCTTATTTTCGTAAATATTTTTATTATTATTATTAAACTTCACCTATACCATAGGTGAAGTTTCTTGTTTTCGTAAATATTTTTATTATTATTATTATTTTTCTTTCCGAAAAATGTTCTCGAAAAATTTTCAAATAATTTGTGTACATAGTCCTATGTGACCTAATTAAATTGTCCAATGTAACCCTATACCTCTGACCTATTTTTCAAGGTCATTGACCCCTTTGAAATAAATTTTTTCTATATTTCAATTGACCATTACTCATATATTAACTGATCAATTATAATTTCCTAATAAACTATATATAATAGACTTATACTAAATAAACTGACCTAATTTTCAAAAGTATAAGTCAAGGTCGAGGTCATACAGGTCAATTTTTACTCTCAGAGGTTTGCGCGCCTGATCTCTATATAAGCAACTTCGAAAATTGCAGAATTCAAGCCAATTGTTACAGTAAATGACTAATCCATGGCAAGCGATCATTTTTATGATGATATCATGCTTAGTTATTTAATTATGGAATTTTTAGTGTCAACCGCGTCGTCAAAACTGGTGACCTTGATTACTTGACACTGAAATATCGATTTTAGGCCAATAAAATGTATTGTGAACCCCCCCAAATATGCCCATAAAACCTCCATAGCCACCTTCAAATTTGTCCTTAACCTCATTTTTCAAGGTCATTTGACCTGTTTAATGTTCAAATCACTCAATTTTCAAAAATTCCAACAATTATGTTATTTCCAGCATATTGGGTTCATATTTTAAATTATAATAGCCAGGAGCTATATTGTTGAAACCCTGAAATCGGAATTGATTTATCTCTTCATGCTGATTTATAAAAAAATTCCAAATATGGCGTACCGCGCGACATGAAAAATTAGCCTATTTTTGCCAATTTGAGAGGTAAATATTGATCCTACATAGTTCATATAATGAAATGACCCCCCCTAAGTCATACACCGCGAATCTGTAGAAATTATAGATTTTGACCTTGAAAGGTATTTTCAAGGTCAAAATCAAGGTCAAATATTTGACAAAATTGGATATTTGATATATTTAATTTTTTTTAAGTAGGAAATAATAAAGGGATTTTTACAGTCTTTTCACAGGTCAGTCCTACAATACCCTAGAAGAAATTTGTAAAGTTTTAAGTCCATCGGATTGACCTACATTGCACAATAAATGTCACAAGGTCAAAAAATTACTGCAAAATTGACCCTCTCATTTTCCAATTTCGCACTTGCACCCAAACTTTGATGGTCTGTATCTCCGGTTCTAATCAAGCTACAGAAAAACTGAAAGCATATTCAGAAAGTCCAAATTCTCCTCTAGTATTCATTTTCTATACATTTTAACGTATCTCTGCTAGTTAAAAAGATCGCCGGACCCTGAAAAATACATGTTTTCGGTCAAGATTTCACCAATTTACATTTTTTTGACAAAGAAGTCAGTCTTCAAAAAATTTGATAATATTTCGAGATATAGTCCTAACATATTTACAGTATTTTGTGCTATTTTAAGTCTCTCCTTCAAACCGTTTACCTTTGGGAGCAATTTGGAGTTCAAAACTTGATATTTTCAGAGTCAATTTTTCGGTTAATTTTCATATTTTTACCATTACTTCAATCAACTCTATCTCGGGTTCTAATAAAGTCATATGAATGATACAAGCCGTTTTGGAAAAGCTCAGATTCTCCTCTTATTCTAATTTGTGTACATTTTGTTGTGTCGTGAACAGGTAAAAAGATCGGTCAACCCTGAAAAATTCATCTTTTCCTCACCTAACCGAATGACTGTACTCAGACTGGAACACCAGTGATTACTAAAATTTGTGTAGTAATTGCCTAAAAGATGTCAATAAACTAATTTTAAACTAAAGTAAACTAAATAAATTAAACTAAACTAAATAAACTAAGCTAAACATGCATTCACCGGGAAAAGGGGGGCTGTCCGCTAGCTTCATTAACTTGTGCATTGCAATATATCACAAATAAATAAGGTACATTTTTTATGCTATTTTTTGTACCATTTTATACAATATTTTTGATACTATTTTATATCTTATTCATATAATATTTTATATATTATTTTATATCTTGCTTATTTACTTGTTTATATACTTGTTTATATACTTGTTTATATACTTGTTTATATACTTGTTTATATACTTGTTTATATACTTATATACATTTAGACTATTTTCACCCACTGAACTAAATAAACTAAACTAAACATGGGCATTCACTGAGCAAGCTGCTTAAACATGTACAATATACCTTCATATACTTGTTCGTATACTTGTTTATTTTTATACTTAAACATATTTAGACTATTTTCACCAACTGCTCGGTGAAGTTTTATTACCGCTAGCGGTTATCGAAATCTAGTTATTTTTCTTTCCGAAAAATGTTCTCGAAAAATTTTCAAATAATTTGTGTACATAGTCCTATGTAACCTAATTAAATTGTCCAATGTAACCCTATACCTCTGACCTATTTTTCAAGGTCATTGACCCCTTTGAAATAAATTTTTTCTATATTTCAATTGACCATTACTCATATATTAACTGATCAATTATAGTTTCCTAATAAACTATATATAATAGACTTATACTAAATAAACTGACCTAATTTTCAAAAGTATAGGTCAAGGTCGAGGTCATACAGGTCAATTTTTACTCTCAGAGGTTTGCGCGCCTGATCTCTATATAAGCAACTTCGAAAATTGCAGAATTCAAGCCAATTGTTACAGTAAATGACTAATCCATGGTAAGCGATCATTTTTATGATGATATCATGCTTAGTTATTTAATTATGGAATTTTTAGTGTCAACCGCGTCATCAAAACTGGTGACCTTGATTACTTGACACTGAAATATCGATTTTAGGCCAATAAAATGTATTGTGAACCCCCCCAAATATGCCCATAAAACCTCCATAGCAACCTTCAAATTTGTCCTTAACCTCATTTTTCAAGGTCATTTGACCTGTTTAATGTTCAAATCACTCGATTTTCAAAAATTCCAACAATTATGTTATTTCCAGCATATCGGGTTCATATTTTAAATTATAATAGCCAGGAGCTATATTGTTGGAACCCTGAAATCGGAATTGATTTATCTCTTCATGCTGATTTATAAAAAAATTCCAAATATGGCATACCGCGCGACATGAAAAATTAGCCTATTTTTGCCAATTTGAGAGGTAAATATTGATCCTACATAGTTCAAATAATAAAATGACCCCCCCTAAGTCATACACCGCGAATCTGTAGAAATTATAGATTTTGACCTTGAAAGGTATTTTCAAGGTCAAAATCAAGGTCAAATATTTGACAAAATTGGATATTTGAGATATTTAATTTTTTTTAAGTAGGAAATAATAAAGGGATTTTTACAGTCTTTTCACAGGTCAGTCCTACAATACCCTAGAAGAAATGTGTAAAGTTTTAAGTCCATCGGATTGACCTACATTGCACAATAAATGTCACAAGGTCAAAAAATTACTGCAAAATTGACCCTCTCATTTTCCAATTTCGCACTTGCACCCAAACTTTGATGGTCTGTATCTCCGGTTCTAATTAAGCTACAGAAAAACTGAAAGCATATTCAGAAAGTCCAAATTCTCCTCTAGTATTCATTTTCTATACATTTTAACGTATCTCTGCTAGTTAAAAAGATCGCCGGACCCTGAAAAATACATGTTTTCGGTCAATATTTCACCAATTTACATTTTTTTGACAAAGAAGTCAGTCTTCAAAAAATTTGATAATATTTCGAGATATAGTCCTAACATATTTACAGTATTTTGTGCAATTTTAAGTCTCTCCTTCAAACCGTTTACCTTTGGGAGCAATTTGGAGTTCAAAACTTGATATTTTCAGAGTCAATTTTTCGGTGAAATTTCATATTTTTACCATTACTTCAATCAACTCTATCTCGGGTTCTAATAAAGTCATATGAATGATACAAGCCGTTTTGGAAAAGCTCAGATTCTCCTCTTATTCTAATTTGTGTACATTTTGTTGTGTCGTGAACAGGTAAAAAGATCGGTCAACCCTGAAAAATTCATCTTTTCTTCACCTAACCGAATGACTGTACTCAGACTGGAACACCAGTGATTACTAAAATTTGTGTAGTAATTGCCTAAAAGATGTCAATAAACTAATTTTAAACTAAAGTAAACTAAATAAATTAAACTAAACTAAATAAACTAAGCTAAACATGCATTCACCGGGAAAGGGGGGCTGTCCGCTAGCTTCATTAACTTGTGCATTGCAATATATCACAAATAAATAAGGTACATTTTTTATGCTATTTTTTGTACCATTTTATACAATATTTTTGATAATATTTCATATTTTATTCATATAATATTTTATATATTATTTTATATCTTGCTTATATACTTGTTTATATACTTGTTTATATACTTGTTTATATACTTATATACATTTAGACTATTTTCACCCACTGAACTAAATAAACTAAACTAAACATGGGCATTCACTGAGCAAGCTGCTTAAACATGTACAATATACCTTCATATACTTGTTCGTATACTTGTTTATTTTTATACTTAAACATATTTAGACTATTTTCACCAACTGCTCGGTGAAGTTTTATTACCGCTAGCGGTTATCGGAATCTAGTTATTATTTATTTTTCTTTTTTCCGCCGAAAACATGTCTTCAAAAAAATCAGGTATATAGTATTACATGACCTCATTACACTGACCCAGTTTCAGTGACCTTGAATTATTTTTCAAGGTCACAGGCCATTTTAAAGTTTGTTTTTCATATATTTCTCAAGAGCATATCACAGGCAATTACATGCGTATCTCATTTTTATCTAAGGTTCTAAGTTCTACAAGTACATTACATAATCTAACCCTATTTCAAGAATGTAGGTCAAGGTCACGGTCCTACAGATCAATTTTTAGTGCTCGAGATTTGCGCGCATGATCTCAAGATCTGTGAGCCACACAGTATCAAAATTGATGCGATGTGATGCCCAAATGTCTGGCCCATGGTAAGAAGTTATTTTTGTGATGATGTCATGCTTTCTTTTTGAGTTATGTAATTTTGAGTAACAACCGCATCATCGAAACCAGTGACCTTGGTAATTTCACCCTGAAATATCGATTTTAGGCCATAACAATGTATAGTGAACCCCCCAAAGATACCCCTAAAACCCCCATAACCACCTTCAAATTTGACCTTGACCTCATTTTTCAAGGTCATTTGGCTCTTTAAAGTGCAAAAAGTGCTTATTTTCAAAAATTCTGAAAATTATGTTATTTTCATGATATCACCCTGATATATTATCTCTAGACAGACAAAAATATGTACATTTATAATATGCAATCCAAATTCCTCTAACATTTTACCTTAATTTTCTACAAAATTCCAAATATGGCAAACCGGAGAATGTTAAAATATGACAAATTATCGCGTTTTTGACATGGAAATATCGATCCGAGAGAGTTACAATAATTAATTGATCCCCCCATTTTGACATCCTGATTCTGAAAATCATATTGGTTTTGACCTATAAACTTATTTTCAAGGTCAAAATTAAGGTCAAACATGATAAAAAATTTTACTTTTTTGACATTTGATTTTTTTACACAGGCAAGGAATAAAGATATTTTTACGAAAATGGCAGGCATACTTGCTACAATAGTCTAGAAGGATTGTGTAAATTTTCAAGGTCCTCGGACTGACATATGTCACACCAAAAAGGTCACAAGGTCAAAAAATGAAGGAAATATTATAATATTTTTTCAATGATAGCGCTATTTCAATCGTCCATAGCTCCGGTCCTAACTAAGATACAGAGAATCTGAAAACAGATTCGGAAAGGCCACATTCTCTTCTAGTTTTCATATACTGAACATTTTTTCGTAGCTCTTACGGTTTAAAAGATCGCCGGACCCTGAAAATTTCATGTTTTTTGTCAAATTTTCACAATTTATCATCATTTTGACAAGGAAGTAATCATTTTATTTCAGTGAAGCTATTTGAGCATACTTTCATCGTCCGTTCACATAATCCTGCCAAGTTATATATGTTTCCAATTAACCGTTTTGGTTCTAGAGTAATTTTAAGGGAAAAACTACATGTTTTCATAAATTTCTGAAGTCCACCTTTCAGAATTGTACCATTATTTCAATCGGCCGTATCTGCGGTCCTAATAAAGTTACGGAGAATCTGAAAATAGATTTGGAAAGCACAAATTCTCCTCTAGTGTCTATGTTTAACCAATTTCTTGTATCACTGACGGTTAAAAAGATCGCCGTACCCCGAAAAATGTATGTTTTCAGAAATTGCTGTCATTTCGATATGTTTTCAGGACTAGAAGAACGGTGCCAGTTTCAATCAGCAGTAACTCTAATCGATGTATTGGTTGATGTATTGGTTGATGTATTGGTTGATGTATTGGTTGATGTATTGGTTGATGTACTGGTTGATGTGCTGGTTGATGTACTGGTTGATGTACTGGTTGATGTACTGGTTGATGTACTGGTTCATGCACTGGTTCATGCACTGGTTCATTCACTGGTTCATGCACTGGATCATGTACTGGTCAATGTAGAGGTCAATGTACTGTCCATGTACTGTCCAAGTACTGGTCCATGTTATTTTCTATATATATATTCATGAAGCTCAAATTCTCCTCTTGTTTTCTTTCTCTGAATTTTTTCTTGGAGCTCTGACAGTTGAAAAGATCCCCTGACCCTCAAAATATTTTTGTGTCAGTCACTGTATCAGTCAGTGTATCAGTCAGTGTATCAGTCAGCGTATGGCAACAAACTGATTAACATGTTTCAGTAAGGGTTTATTGCAGGGTTTATCTGTCTGCTGACTATAATTATGTCACATCACAACTAGTTCATGGACAGATAGTTTATAAGTACTTCCATGTATCTGCGCACGCTTTATACATTTTAATTGACATGCGAAATTACACATAATAAATTGATATTGCATGTGATATGATTTAGCATGATATTGCAAGTGATATTGTATGTTTGATACATTGCATGTAACTTTGCATATATGTGATACTGCAAAATATTACATGTGATACTGTGTTTGATATTGCATGCAAAATGTGTGCAATTACATTCATGTTCAAGTTCATGTTAAAGTTCATGTTCAAGTTCATGTTCAAGTTCATGTTTAAGTTCATGTTTAAGTTCATGTTCATGTTCACATTCATGTCAAATGTCATTTCCAATGTCATTTACACTATCATTTCCAATATCATTTCCGTGTTTTCTCACTTTCATTTCGTTGGAAATAATTACTATGAAAGGTGAAGTTTTGTCACCGCATCGCGGTTACCCGATTTCTAGTTTTATAATTGTTTTGTCATTCCTTTTTATCTCAGTGAAGTATATTGTGTCTTTTTCAGATATTGGCCTGGACATTCAGGATGATCTAGGTCGACATGAAGTTGGCTTTGTAGAAAATATCATAAAAGAGCCAATAGGAGACACAGGATGTCGGTTTAAGGCTAATTTTAAAATCAACAAAGTAAGCAAAAAATGGCTTTATGAATTTAACATGCTTGTACACTGCAGTGGAATCTATTGATGTCTATCTATAATTAGTAACACAGCTTCATCAGCGAAGTCCTAGCAAATATTTTGTATGTTATAATGAATGTGAAATTGGCTTTTTCTCAAATATCTATGCTGGGCAAGAGGGGGAGGGTTGGTCTAGTGGTAGCGTGTTAGGCTGCCAATCGCTGGGTCCGGGGTTCGAATCCAGCTCTCGCCGGGTCACCTGGGCCTATGTTGGATGGCTGTTTCAACCATCCTTCACCTCATTGCCGTGTCCTCTCCCTCTTCTAATTAGCCGGCCAAGTGCATAAATACAGGACGTACAGCCCCAATCATCCATCCGTCTATGCTTGGCAAGTAAAAGATCCCACACATTCTGTAAATGGGCCTTGTTAGCAGGAAAAACTTGCCGTAAGAGGGAGCCCTGTAATAATCTTATCTGCTTGCAGCATCTGTATTTTGAACATTTGATTTCGATTTCATCTCATTTCTTTGAGGCTGTCTTGATTCATTTGATAATTCTTGCAGTCATTTCGTGATTGTAACTTCTAGAAATTCAATTCAACAGCTAATTCATGAATTAATGTATTTTTCACAGGTACCTGGTAATTTCCATGTGTCAACTCATTCAGCCACGAAACAGCCACAGAACCCTGATATGACACATGTCGTCAATGAAGTGATCTTCGGAGATAAAGTCATGGTATGTAGCAATAAGGCTATTAAAGCAAAAGTCGTTATTTGCAAATCTTTTAAAAGTCATTATAAACTGCAAGAATCAGGTGATCGTCTAGTCCTGTTTTTCTGTAGAAAAAAGAACTTGAAAAGCTATTAATGTCTATCATTGCATGGATGTCAATTGTGTGATGATATTGATTAAATTTTAAAAGTAGTCTTCATGTTTGTAGGAATGTATAACAAACCTAATATTTTTGTGAATAATTAAACACAGATAGACTAATTAAATAATAAAGTGGGGGGGGGGGGGGTTGGTCTAGTGTGGACTGCCAATCGCTGGGTCCAGGGTTAGAATCCAGCTCTTGCCGGGTCACCTGAGCCTATGTTGGAGGGCTGTTTCAATCAGCCTTCGCCTCATTGCTGTGTGCTGTTCCTGTCCAAATTCGCCTACCAAGTGCATAAATACAGGACGTAAAGCCCCAAACATCCATCCATTCATCCGATGTGATAATTTAATGGCATTTCAAAGTTTTAAAGATTAAACTGCTCTCTTCATCTTTTTCAGGATGTTCCACTGCCGGGATCTTTTAATCCACTCTATGCCAAAGATAAAAGTGCTGAAAATGGTAAGTTCGATCTTTGAAATCTAAAAAATTGTTGTTTCCTTATACTCTTATAAATATGCTTTCATACCAAGAACAATAGTCGATTGGAACATGCTGCCCGCGGTGGTAGCACAAGCTGAGACACTTAAGGCCTTCAAAGTGTCACTCAGCAAAATCATCTAAAGACTATTAGACCCTTGTACAGTTGTACATGACACACACTGTAATATACATTCACTGTTACTAGCACCACGCACACACCACCAGACTTCAGCGGAATATCAACTTTGACGATGCTGAATACTATCCAGATCCAGATCCACATCCTTGCTGGCTCATGTCCTAAAAACTATGGCGATTTAGCTCATTTAATCACACACTGGGCTGCCAATTGCTGGTTCCAGGGTTTGATTCCTGCTCTTGCCGGAGCTTCTGGACTTAATGTTGAACTGTTGTTTCAATCGATCTCAGCCTCAATTGTGTTGCCTCCTCCTCGACCTGTCGTATTGTAAATACCCTGCCAACTTACCGAATGCAAAAATATGGAACATAAAGCCCCAATTATCCATCCTTCATGCTGGACTGCCAATCGCTCCGTTCAGGGTGCGAAGCCGGCCCTTGCCGGGTCACCTGGGACTCTGTTGGACAGCTGTTACAATCATCCTTCACCTACCTCATTGCCGTGTCCTCCTCCTGTCCTAGTTAACCTACCAAGTGAATAAATACAGGACGTAAAGCATCCAATCATCCATCCATCCTTCTTTTATAAAAAGTAGTTTCAGTGACTGGGATGTGTTATGAAATTGTAATTGGTTAAATTGGTTTCTGATGAGGAGATCACTGCATTATCTGTTGACTGCCGCTGATTGGCTGAGACTGTTATTAAAGGTAATATGTCCGCATATTTAATTGACAGTCTATGGATTGATTTCTGTAATATTTAACACATTCCAGTTGAAAAATTTACCTAATTTCTATTTTGATGGCTGTATATGAAGTTTATTTCCTTGAAAAATGTAAACAAATAGTTTTTCATTCCGTTAAAAAGTCCTGCATTGTTTACAAATCAAGCAATGCAGGGCTCTCCTTAAGTAATTTAAGGCCTTACAATCAATTAAACTCAGTTATGGAAAACACGCAACTCTGTTGATTGGAGTGCATACTATACTTAAAATCTATCAGTTTATGATCTATAAATGCAAGTTTAATTTTACAAAGAATCGGCGGACTTACTACCTTTAAGACAATGTTTTCAGTGATTTAAAGTTCTAATGCTTACTTATCTAACTAGAAACTACTAGTTGATACTCAGTGGCTCTAATCTTTGTTTTTCTTCTGTATTTTCAGCCTTGTCTTCGCACGATTACTTCATGAAAGTAGTTCCAACAGTATACACAGACAGCAAGGGCAAAAAATATTTTCCATTCCAGTATACATACGCCCACAGAGTGAGTACAAGAGAAAATTAGTCTCATAATTCTTTGATCAGTGTTATTTGATAAATTCAAAGTAATTTATGACCTCCATGTTCATTTACCTGCTTTTTGATTGTCTGATTACTTGATACATTGGTAGAAAATTTTTACCGAAGATTAAATGAAAAGCAATGGTTACCAACTTTGAAGATTAAAAGAGATGGCTTCTTTCAATTGTTACTTTCGTGATTAAAAATAATATATATATATATATATAAATAGCCAAATAAATAACAGAAGATTTTTTTTTATTGATTACCCGGCTCTCTGAAATGATTTCTTTTGTGCACTGTTGAAATGAACTCACCTAATTTGCATATAAAGTACTTGGGTTTAATGCTAAATTGAGGTATTGTATACCTGTGATGGAAAATTATTCTGAAGTTTAAACATATTATGCAGTAAATTTATTCTATAACTTCTCTCAATTGTAATTTGAAAATCACAGGTCATCCTTCATGTGCGTCTTTTACAAACAACTTTGCCTTCTATTAGATTCCGCATAGAATTTCATCCAATTATGATTGAGTTGAGAATTGTTTGGAAATCTACTTTACATTTCCTTACTAATGTGAGTAAAGAGAAGGGATGAATGAGAGTAATCGAGAGTAATTGTTAATCGCGCTTGTAATATTTACTTTTATGTATCATGCCTGAGCTATTGTGACATTATGACAAGCAGCTTTTACATGTATTAGTAAAGCTTGATAGCTTGATAGTGTCCAGAGTGGGCTCCCAGCTGGGGCCTATTTGTCCTTAGACCTATTAAACTTTGTCAGCGCATAGATACCGGACAAAAAACGCTATCCGTCCATCCATCCATCTGCAGGGCTTCCAGAATTCCTAAGTTCTCAAACCTATGCTGATATGCAGTCCATCTTGATGCAACTTTCATCATGACAGTATTATGTCCTTGAAGAGCTAAAATACAGGACATAAAACCCCACCATCAAAAACGGATTCCGTTATGATTTAATGATATGTCTTTGAGTGAAGTGCACTTATGTCTCTAACTTAGTCTAAGAATGAAATTGTAGAATTTGATTTTTCACCAGAGGTCTCTTGTGTGGTTACTTGCACACCACCTTCCCTCCAGGGGCAATAAGTAAAATTAACTTAACCTGGTCTGTGCTGCAGTGTTCATCAGGATTCCGCAGATTCTAGCGATCTTTTTCCCCATAAACATGGCCTCGTACTTCTAAAAGTAACTTTGAAGCCATCACAATTAATTAGTATTATTTGAAGGACAAGATTTTAGAATTTAGTGGATTTTTAGCAGGTGTTTTGAGTTCAATCAATTCGATTCAGGAAGTTTTAATTTTAACAAGATTTTATGAAAAGTTCATGAAATGCGATTTCTATGACATTTCTCCATAATATTATGGAAAAGACCTTCCATTATTCATATTTATTCTTAATGCTTATCTTTGCTGCTTTTGCTTGTTTCAGGCTTACGTTCAGTACGGCCACTCCCATCGTGTCATGCCTGCCATTTGGTTCCGCTATGACCTCAGTCCCATCACCGTCCAATACACAGTCAAGTCCAAGCCCTTTTACAGCTTTTTAACCACTGTGAGTAATAATAGGCATATTTATAATCACATTTATATGCTGTCACTTAAATTATTATTCTTTTAACCAAGCTCTCATATTCATATTGCATTGCTTTCTAGAAGCAAGTGTGGCTTTATTTTCAATCAATTTAATTTTGACTTGTCTCAAATAAATATGTAATGACAATGCTAAAGTGAGACTTATTTTGAGAAAATGATTTCAATACATATATATTTAGTACCCTGTTATACTGAAATTACCAATTTAATTTCATGTTGATTACTAGCGTAATAATTGATGATGTAATGACCTTAATTTCAATAGAATAGATGTGATAATCATAACTTTAGATGTTTATTTCTACCACGTAGTATTGTGGTACAAAATGTAAGAGCACTGAATTCTCTGAAACTTCTCATTTCTGTTTTCTTACTGAATTCAATCTTATTACTCTTTTAAACTTATCACTTATTGTTTTAACTTTTATTTAATTTTAGGTATGTGCTATAATCGGTGGAACATTCACAGTTGCTGGTATACTCGATTCAATGGTCTTTACAGCCGCCGAGGTCTTCAAAAAAGCTGAATTGGGAAAACTCAGTTAATTATTCATTTAAACTGATAAACCTGCTGCCTTTACATTGTTGAAATGCTATATGAGATCTTTTTATTTATCAGGGTGAAATTAAAATTAGTGAGTAGGAAAGGTAGTTATAGAAGTAGAAATTGTAAAAGTTTTTAGTCAATGATTATGTGAAAGCGAATAGGCACATTGTTAGTCGATAGAAATTAAACTTATCCATGTGTGAAACTTATGAATTTATTTATGAAAGTATGAATGGAATTATATCGAAGAAGGAGAGCTCGATTGTTAAGACATCTGTAAAAGATGTGACATTTTAAATATTTATTTAATAGATTGGATAGTTTCTTAATCATTTGTCAAAACTTGAGATTATGGAAATGTAAGGGAACTAGAGTTTGTAAATGAATGGAAGTGAAAGTGCAATAATAGAAATTAGTTTGGATGTTCAATTGTTGCTGTTATACTGTTGTGAAAGTTAAAATTATTTATTCCTCATTATCGTTGTTGGAGAAAGCTTGGATCTGTTAGTAGGAAGTGGCATTGAATTTGTGAGGGAGTTTGAAAATTGTTAGAAATTAAATTTTTTGAGTGATGAAAATGTGCATTTGTTGGGAAATGAAATATATTATATGTCATGATATCATTATTATATGAACTTGTGTTATATAGATTACTTATGTTAAAACTTATGTAAATGTAATTTTAAATTGAGCATGATGAAGGAGAGAGGTTTGTGAATTGTGAATGTTTGAAATATGATATTAAGAGTGATATTTTTATAAGATTTAGATAACTTTATTTTGGAAATCTTGAGATTAGTTTATGAGGTAACAGTGTGCGTGAAGCACAGCTGAAAAATATTCAGGTTACGCAATTTGACATGAGAAAGAATTTGATTCTCGACACTAAGGACTGAATGGTAGTAGTGTATGAATTTCAATTTAAAAAGAGGTTGGAATCTTGATTGCTATGAACAGCTGGAAACTGTACTGATGGTTGTATTTTAAGCCTCATGAGCTTTAAACGGAGATCTGTTACAGTCGATGAATGTCAAGTGCTAACAGATTTGGACTGAAATGTTCCTTGTGAGGTCATATCTCTATCCATTCCATGGTTAATGTTCTCCATGACTCATAAGCAATTTCTGAGGTCATATCCTGTACTTCCAATGCTATCAAAACAAGTCACCAACTGAGTGTGAATGAGGTCACAAGGTACTCTATGACAAATTGTATTTCCATTCAATTGATAGGGTCTGTTGCGAGGTCATTGATGTCTCCTAGCAGCTGAATGTAAGTACTTATCATTCGTCTACTGTAAGACGGAAATTAAGCTTGATATTCTTGTTACTGAAGGGTAAAGTTCTGAATCTTTGCAGATGTTTTCAACGGCTTGTTACAGTGTACTTACAAATATGTAGAACAGAAGATAGTTGATTTATTGCAGTATGATATGATACATATTTTCTAAAGAGATTTATAGTTTTTCTAAGGCCACACATAATTGATCTTAAGCTTCTCAGATCCTCTCAAGGCACTTTTTTTAGGGTCGGTCGGTAGAACAAAAAAAAAAGTGAACATTTTTTTTTTATAATGTCAAAAAAATTAATTTTTTTTTTCCATTGGCAGGAAGTCTATTGTGTCGGTGGGTCCGCAAAGCTAAGAATCAATTATGTGTGGCCTAATTATGCCAGAGTTGTGGTTTAACCTGACAGCATTGTAAACACTTGAAAAAAAATTATACATTATAAACACCTCTGCCACTTTATATGTCTGTGAGATTTTAAACGAAATTTTAAGATTGTAAGAATATAGGCGTAGTTATTTTAACTTATTTACTTATTTATGATTTGATATAAAAAATATATATTGTTAAGGACAATATTGTCCATGATAGATAGATCAGTCAACTCATGATAAGTGAACGTTTTATTTAGTTTTATACCGTCTTCCAAATATGGCTAATAATCCTGTTTTAGTTTTATATTTTCACAACTACTGTGGTACATAATACACTTGTTAATTCCATGACACTTTCATTTGATAAACTTTTAGCTGCATGTTATAGAATTGTTATCTTTTGGTGGATTACACACTTATTTTCTAGGCATACCAAAGTATTCTATACTGAAAGTATGTCCATTTACAAAGCTTTCCATTAAGCCATTCCATTGCTGTTATTAGTAAAAGTACTTACTACGTTTATTTTTTGAAATATTTAGATTTATTAAAGGTTAATGGCGATTTACTTATTTTTGGAAGTTGTTGAGTATTTTGTTTCTGTTTGTTAAGTGCTATGTGAGTACAGTGTATGACATTCCTGCTGTTTTAAGCTGTTATATTATTTTAACAATTTTTGTTTTCGTGCTTGTCCACATAATTCCTTGCTAGTCCGACATGCTTTAGACACTTTAAGTTCGATGCATATTTGACAGAAATGTGTTTGCTTTGTCTGTTTAAACATAATTATAGTCATGTATTTATTGCTAAGTATTACAACTTAACAAGGTATGCTACATCTTACAGCCACTGTCATTGCTATGAAACATGGTTAATTCTGTGAGTAATTTTCACGTGCATATTTATTTGTAACTGCTTTTTATTTGGAAGTTTGTTAATTGTAATATTGTAAAAAGTGGTATTCAAAATGCTTTGCTAAAAAAAAAGCCAGAAATGTTGGTAAAGTTCAAATAAAATATGTAATTTTGTTTTGTAGGAGCAAATTGATATGGTTTTGAAGGTATTTTCAATCTCATGACAAAACAACTAGACCTCTATCTGAAAAAAGTTGACATTGATGAAAATTTAACTGTAAATTTTCCAAAAAATTATGGTTTTCACAACACATAATACTTGAAATTTGTTAAACACTCTATTGTTGTGTTAATTGCGTTCTTTTAATTGCCATTAACCCAGTTAGGAAAAACATTTACTGCCAATCATTGTTGATGTGGTATAGAATTACAAGAAGTAGAAATAAATGAAAACGCCTTGAAAACACCTTTATATTTTTTGTGTGTACAACGAGAAATGCACATGATTTTATGCGCAAACATGATTTAGGACTGGTGCTAAAGTGGAATTTATTTGCTGATAAGTATCGTGTTTCAAAAATAAGTAAACATGGGAATATCTAATAAAAAATAAAAAGCATGTCAGCCCTTATGATATTTGCGCTTATGACTTGGTGACTGATTAAAGAAACCAATTAAAGAACTCAAGTACTCTATGAATAACATGAATATTGTACAGTAATTTAATAACTTGGTGAATTAAAGATACATGTTACTTTGCCAAGTTTTATTTTCTTGAGAAGGAACTGGTTGCTGGTAACTTCAATAGTATTTTATATCATATATATTTGTATGTCATGCAAGTAAGCAGCTCTATAATGAAATTAAAATATAATAATTATTTTGTAAAGATGGTGTGGATTGAATTTGTAATGTCAGTAATTTTGTTTATTCCTTACTGTTGAATTACAGTATATTATTGCCTACTCATTTGTATTATGCATGTGTCTATATCTTTACATGCTTCTTGCTAATAATGATAATGATTTAAATGTTTGCGAAAAAAAAACCTGACTGAAGTTTGATGAAACTTGAAAAGTTATTTATATTTTTAGAGACATCGATTGCTACCTTGTTGGTATTACGAAGATTGTTAAGAAATAAACTTACTTCGAAATGAATTGTTTAGTTAATTTTGACAACTTTATTAAAAGTACCTGTGAAATAAACGGGCCTGTGACTTCATCAAAAGGTAAACTGATTTGGTTGTTGTTTTTGAGAAATCTGGTTGGTTCTTGTTGTGGTCCAGCGGTTTCCTGTTCTGTCCAGGTCATGGATTCAATTCCAGCTGAATTTATTGCTTAGGCTTTGTTTCGCCTAATTTATGGGCCGTCCTCTTGTGCTATTTAGCCTTGAAAGTGGATAGATAGACAGATGGATAGATAGATTGATAGATAGATAGACAGATGGGTAGATGGGCAGGTAGATAGGTAGAAAGATGGATAGATATGTAGGTAGACAGGTAGATGAATAGAGGATTTAGATAGATAGATGAATAGATGGATATATATATATAGGAAGATAGACGGATAGATGGACAGCTAGACAGATGGAAGGATAGATAGATGGACAGATAGATGGACAATTAGATCTATGGATGGATATGTGGTAAGTGCAGCCCTCTCAGCCAAGTTCTGGGTGCTCACTAGGGTTGATTGATGAGATTAGAGAAACAGCGGGAGTCTTCAACATTTTACAGTGACAGTTACGCATTTAACCCATGTGAGGGATCTTTTAATTGCCCAGCACAGACACTGATACAAGGGGTCACCAATTTAACATCCCATCTGAACAACATTCTGCTGGGATTTTGCTCATGAAGTTCCACTATACTTAATACATGTTAAAAACATGTCCGTTAATAAGTCATGTCGCCAACCAGTGACGTCCTATGTCCCTCATTGACAAATTTACTCATTGTAAAAGATGGGACATTTGATGATATCACTAAAATTCTCAACCATCCTAAAGAAATCTTTGATGTTTCATTGGCTGTAAATTAGCTTTCATCTAACAGCTGTCATGTTGAATTACGTTATAAATGTGAGGAGGGGTTAAGCTTATGTGTTTCCATAGCAACTCTAGGGATATTATAATAATCTTGATACCTATTAATCTTAATGTTAATCCCATGCCATGGAGTGCAGATATCTTGCATAATCCTGGCTACCCCATACCAGTCTGACATTTAAAACTACCAATGCTTCATCAATGCATATTGTAATTCCATTAAGGTTACTGTACACAGCGCTCCTGAAGAAACATTGGGGTTAAAAAAATGAACCGAAAATGAGACCTATACCGCCTGAAACTACACGATCGTACGAACATTTTAAGACAAAAACGAAAAAAATCTGTTGGGAATTTTTTGAGAAATTCAAGTTTTAAAAAATCTTGTTTATCTCATCACTTGAATACATGTAAAATGGCTTATAATTCCATAAACAAGCTTGAAAACGTGATGAAACCTGTTAGCTTAGCACTGTAAGGAAATAAAATAGAGTTAAAACAATGAAACAAAAATATATAGCGACTTTTTAAATGTAAATGTGACATATTGTTTATCACACACCGTATAAATGCAAAAATTTTGAAAATAACCGAATTCTCCATATTTTCTGTCTTTGGGTGTTATTAAACAAATGTTTTATCCTTAATCTGGATATGAAAAGCTTCATTCAGCTTTTAAAAAGTGAAAGCATGTCTAAAACAGATATAAACATGACAAGTACATGTAAGTATCTTCCTACAGCACCGATCATTATTATTTCAGACGGGTTTCTCATTGGGCCATTTAGTTTATATCATACTATCTATATACAATAGTTCAGATAGAGCAAAAGTGATGCAGGCTGAAGTATTTAACAGTAACATCTGGAGTGATAGCTAAGGCTAAAATAAACGTGTCACAATTTAATTTTCTAACATAGGTTAAATTTGTGAAAGCAGTTGACATTTTTCTTCTGCATCTGCATTGGATGCCTAAATTAGGATAAATATGGTTCAAAATTATGTTCTGTTTAATATTGAATGGAATATCCTCAAATCCTTAGATATAATATATAGGCTATGAAACTAGGCATGGCTGTTCTCGGCTCTGTGCGTAAATTGGGCTTGATGTTAGCTACACTTTTCCAGGTACCTTGTACATGCCTAACCGTAGTGAACACTATGGTGGTTGTTTGAATATATATCCTGCACCTTGCATGGACTTCTTAATCTGAGAATCTCTTTGAATAGAACAGATATGGGGAGGTCCTAAAGCAAGCTTGCATGCAGAGAATCATAGAATGCAACAGCTGTAATAGGGCCTTAGTTTTCTTGGGTAACATATTCTGCACTGCATATCAATGTTCTTGAGTTACTGGAGATCAGTAACTGGTTAGATTAATTTTCCTCAGAGGTTTACCTGCTAATTTTCTCTTTCACAATAAGCAAATGAATGTGAACCTGCATTTTTAAGTCAGTCATTTGGATTTGGAAAGAGTTGTAACAGTTCAACGTGCAATAAGTTTAAAATACCCATTGAGATGAGGGAGAAGGAAAGCGGTACCATTCTCCTTTTAACTGAGTCTGGAAACTTTGTGTATTTGTGGTCACTGCCACCTGCATAACAGTGTTTGAAAGTTGACAATCTGCTGCAGTCCGCTTCACCGAAGATAATTTTTAAACCCTCTTTTCACATTTAAAGCTTTCCATATACATGTCAAGCAAGGTTTAAAACTTCTTAACAATAAAGAGTGAAAAAAATTAAGAAATGTGTTACCTTTAGCGTTTTTGAATTTTCACAGTGTGTGATAAACAATGTGTCACATTTATTTCAATAAAGTCACAAAATATTTTCATTTCATTGTTATAACGTGTTTGAGATTCTTAAGGGAGCTAAACTAACAGGTTTCATCACGTTTTCATGCTTGTTTATTGAATTATAAGCCATTTTACATGTATTCAAGTGATGAGATAAACAAGATTTTTTAAAACTTGAATTTCTCAAAAAATTCCCAACAGATTTTTTTCGTTTTTGTCTTAAAATGTTCGTATGATTGTGTAGTTTCAGACGGTATAAGTCCCATTTTCGGTTCATTTTTTTAACCCCAATGTTTCTTCAGGAGCGCTGTGTGTAAGATGTCAGCATGACTGGGATGCAGTCACCTCATCAATGTACATTGAGCTTGGTTTTTGAGGATGCTAGTTGTGTTTTATAACAACCTTGTATCAGTGTATCAGGACTACTTAATTAGTGGTATTTTATAACTACCTAGTATCAGGAGGTTCAGGACCACTTTTGTTGATTCTTGGTTACTGATGACTTACAAAGTGACTTGTAATCTGGTTATGGATTAGTCGATTTTTTGGTTTGGATACTCCAAATGAAAGCTTATAATATAATGGCAAAAGGCTTTCAACACAAACTTGAATATAAATGATTTTATTATTATTGCTTAAAGTCTGTCATTGACATGACATCAGATGTATTGCTGTTACTTTACTGACCAGCCTTGTACATGGATAGTGATCTTATCAATTTAAATGGGCTAGTCTGGACATATATATATATATGTCAATTTAATGACTAACCCTACATAAGTATATTTTATATAATTTATATAAGCATTGGATGGATTTGTGAATAATTTATAGATTTATCTCCCACCACTGAGATATTCGTATGATTTTGCGTGCTCCCATGGATAGAATCTTGGATATAAGTGAATTTAGTTACTATAGTGCACGATACAAGTGAAAATTGTATGAAGAGCTGGATTAAAAGATCGCTCACATGGGGCGAATGGATGTATGTTGAGGACTCCCTCTCTCTCCCATCTCATCAATCAACCCTCGTTAGGGACCAGCACTTGCCTGAGAGCAGTGAGAGGGCTGCACTTACTATGTAAGTGGTGTAGTGGTTAAGGTTCCCGCCTGCTCCGCTGAAGGTCTTTGCCTGCATGGGCTTCGAACCCCGGGTGGGGAACCAAAAATTTCCAGTGAACCTTCATGAGCAAAATCCCAGCTGCCCCTTGTATCAGTGTCTGTGCTGGACAAGTAAAAGATCCCTCACATGGGATAAATGTGTAACATGTTGACGACTCCTGCTCTCTCTCTCATCTCATCAATCAACCCTCGTGAGGGACCAGAACTGGGCTTAGAGGGCTGCACTTACCATATCTATCTATGTTTACTTATCAAAATTACATCCAAATGCATTTCTGATAAGTTTTTCTTCTGTTATGATGTGCTCCTGTGGATAGTACACCCCTTGCTTATTGGTACATGTTAGTTTACTTAATATTATTATTCTCTGTTGTCCATACACCTACAGCCTGAACAAGTAAACCAAGGGCTTCCTGAAGTGAGAAGGGTTGATTTAAAAAGAGGTGTGTTTATGTAACAAGAGCATTGGCCGAGGTGTCATATTCATGAGGTACCTACTTGTGAGCCAGGTTGAGCAAGCATGGAGCGTTTGATCTACGGATAAACAGCATATCATGGAAGAAACGTGTGCAAAAACATGTAGAGCCCCTAAAGACGTGATCACTTCTGCAGCTTGAGGTAACCCTTGCAGGAGAGAAAGGACTTTCAGATTCATTTCTGATAAGATGTTAACTTCTAACAGGTTCATTTTCTGACAGGACTTTCCCTACTGACAAGTTCATTATCTGATAGGACTTTAACTAATAACAGATTAATTTTCTTACAGGACTTTCCCTGAAACTGGTTCATTTTTTGATAGGACTTTCCCCTGATGACAGGCTGATTTTCTGACAGAACTTTCCTAAAGAACAGATTAATTTTCTGACTAGACTTTCCCTATAAACAGGTTGATTTTCTGACATGTCTTTCCTTAAAGACAGGCTTATTTTCTGACTGAACTTTACGTAATGACAGGTTCATTTTCTGACAGGACTTTCCCTGAAACAGTTCATTTTCTGACAGGACTTTGCCTAAAGACAAGTACATTTTCTGATAGGCCTTTCTGTAGTGACAGTTTCATTTTTCTGTCAGGATGTCCCTGAAACAGGTTCATTTCCTGATAGGATGTTAACTTCAGTTCATTTTCTGACAGTACTTTCCCTATACTGACAAGTTCATTTTCTGATAGGACTTTAACTGATAACAGATTAATTCTCTGACTAGAACTTCCCTAAAAACAGGTTAATTTTCCGTTAAGTCTTTCCTTAAGGACAGGTTCATTTTCTCACTGGACTTTCCCTGAATGCAAGTTCATTTCTGACAAGACTCTCATTAAAGCCAGGTTCATTTTCTGACAAGACTCTTCTTAAAGACGTTTTCTGCAATGACAGGTTCATTTTCTGACAGGACTTTCCCTGAATACAATTTCATTTTCTGGTAGGCCTTTCTGTAGTGACAGGTTCATTTTTCTGCCAGGATTTCTCTAGAGGCAGGATCGTTTTCTGACATGACTTTTCCCTGAATCAGGTTCATTTCTGATAAGATGTTAACTTCTAACAGGTTCATTTTCTGACAGGATTTTCCCCTGATGACAGGTTCATTTTCTGACAGGACTTTCTAGAAAAAATAAACAGGTTCTTTTGCTGCAGGACTTCTCAAAAGACAGGTTCAATTTCAACATATCCATTTCCTTGTGGAACTTTCTCAAATTATGTATTCATTTTCTAGCCGGACTTTCAAAGACAAGCTCATTTTCTGACAGGATTTCCTCCAAAGACAGGTTCGTTTTCTGACAGGACACTTTCTTCTAAGGCAGGTTCATTTTCTGACAGGACTTTCTCCAAAGACAGGTCCATTTTCTGACAGGACTTTCTAAAAAAAAACAGGTTCTTTTTCGTGTAGGTTCAGTTTTATGGCAATTTCCCCTAAAGAAAGGTTAGTTTTCTGGGGGAACTTTCTCAAATATATGTTAATTTTCAAACCGGACTTTCCTTGAGACAGGTTCTTTTTCTGACAGGACTTTCCCTAAATACTGGCTCATCTTCTGACATGACTTGCTCTAAAGAAAAGGTCATTTTCTGACAGGACTTTCCTTATAATTATCAGACATCGCAATTCTAGCATGGACGCTTTGAGAGTTAATTTTTGACCGGAAGATGCTCCAAAGACAGGCTCAATTTTCGGTGAGAGCTTTCTGTAAAGACAGGTTAAATTTCTGACAGGACTTTCTTTTGAGGCAGTACATGTATTAAGCTGCACTCTTTGCTCTCTTATCTGGCAGTACCTCAGCACTGTACCTGTTGTACATTGTATCTTTATTGAGAAGAAAGTTGTACTCTTTTGCAGCCAGCTCACCTGCCTGACCAGGTAGTTCAATGTGCCACTCATGAAGTGTGCCACAGACAACAGGCCAGTGCAGAGCCACCACATACATGTATACATGATTGGGTCACCTGACTGCACAGAGCATCACAGAGATACACAGTATGAGGCCTGTGCAACACAGGAGCCTACAGGATCACCTACACCATGCAACTGGAGACAACAGTTTAGAATGGAACTTTTTTGTGGAAAAGTAGAACACTTTGTTATGACTTCATTGTTATTGTGACATCATCATCAGCTCACTAAGCAGCTCATCAGCTGTGCAGCAGCAGCCCCCAGTGACTATTCATAACTATTTGCATCAAGGAGTACTACAGTACATCCATCAAAATGGACTTGGACGACTTGAAAACAAAGTAAGTGAACACTTAAACTTGCATTTTGATTTATTTTAGAACTAAATTAGTGTTTGGTTGCTTAAGAACTGAGTTAGGAGTAGGCCTACTCATGGTTTGCCTTTTTGTGCAATGCCCCTTTGAACTTTTCCCTGATTAGCATTTGCTTTATTTTAGAATTAAACTACTAGTAGGTTTTATTTATAACTGAGTGGTTAGGAAAGAAGCCACTTATGTTTTTTTTTTTTTTTTTTTTGTGTGTGAAATGTCCTTTTCAACATTGCCCTGATTTGCATGGATGCTCATTTGTACATACTAGCAGTTTGTATGTTGCATTTTATGTCATGTACTATAGTGTTTTAAATTTATTGGTCACCTACTTTTTAGCCTTTGACTACAAAATAGAAGTGGGTCAGATCAGATTGAAGGTATCTAGTTCAAATAGGAAATGAGATTGATATTATAAGGCAGAAAATATTTTAGAATCTTGAGTTTGCATTGAAGAGTCTTACAGCAGCCATGTTTTCTTTCTGAGATATTCTTTTTGGAGTTCAAATTTAGCTTTTCATCATGATTTCCACTTCAGCTTCACCTTGCTATTATGGTATAGGCCTACATAAGCCCAGTTAGCCAATCCTGTTATTCCTGTATGTAAGCAATACTTATGAAAAGTTTTTTCTAAAATTTACTGGTAGTTAACACAACCAATTAGCTGAGAAAAAGTGAATAGGTCCATCATGTGCTCCAGTGGAAGTTGATCACACCTTTTAGTATTTTACCAGCAGGAAAAAGTAGGTCCATTGCTATATTTTGTGATGTGTGATGTGATGTTTGACTGAAATATTTCATTATGGTCTGAAGTAAAGGTTTCTGGAGCTAGAGTCAAACCTGAGACTCTAGTGGTCTGGAAGCCCAGTGGCTTCTGGCAGGCCCTGTATTACAATGAATCCCAAAATCTTTTGAAAGCAATGCAAAGGATCAATGCAAAGGGTCAGTGCAAAGGATCAGTGCAACGGATCAGTGCAAATGATCAATGCAAAATATCAGTGCAAAGGATCAGTGCAAAGGGTCAGTGCAAATGATCAGTGCAAAGGATCTATGCAAAGGATCAGTGCAAAGGATCATTGCAAAGGATCGTCGCAAAGGATCAATGCAAAGGATCAGTGCAAGAGGCCAGTGCAAAGGATCAATGCAAAGGGCCAGTGCAAAGGGGCAGTGCAAAAGATCAGTGCAAAGGATCAATTTGACCTGACTTGTAATGTGCAGGTATACCCTCGATCAGCCGGTTAGCTAAATCCTCCTTTTAGGCAGCTGGGTGGCAGACTGGTTCAGGTTGCCACCTGCTCCGCTGAAGGTCCTAACCTGCGTTGGTTTGAACCTGGTTGGGGAACCAGAGATTTTCAGTGGATCTTCATGAGCAAAATTCCGGCTGGATGTCATTCGTATGAGACATTTTAAAATTGGTGGCCCCTTGTGTCAGTGTCTGTGCTGGGCAAGTAAAGATCCCTCACATGGGGTATTATGTAACATGTTTAGAAGTCCTGCTGTCGCTCACATCTCATCAATAAACCCTTGTAAGTGTCCAGAACTGGGCTTAGAGGGCTGCTCTTACCATCTATCCATCTATGCAGGGAGCTGTACATTTTTTGTTGGTGACTGCTGTATGACAATGAGATGAGAAGACTGGGAGTCTGGAACAAACCCTATTAACTTGGGGATGCCCAGGGTCTTTCAGTTGCCCCAGCATAGAATACTGGATACAACCCGCTTCCATTTAATTCCCATGCCATGTGCTCGGCCTTAATTGAGTTTCAGGATGGGATTTGTACCCTACGGAGCCAATAGTGGACAGTCGTAGCACAGACGAGCACTCTTATCCACAGAGGAACCTGTGGAATTATAAAAATGCAAATGATCAATTGCATATGTTTGGCCTTTTGCTTTGCCAAAGTACATCTCACAATTTTTTCCAATTTGTGTCTGCCAGATTGTCATTTTTAAAAATTAGTTATACCTGCTATTGTGACAAGCACTTTATTTTAAAAGGTTCTGTGTATAATTCATTCATTTGTCAGTCTAGTTTTTAACTTTGGAATTTGTATACATAGTATTTTTATTGCATACACATACTATTTGTATGTTACAAGGTCTGATATTGTTTTAAACATACTCCTGGCACACTGATAATGTGTCAAGCTGTGTCAGGTTTCAAAATATTTTCAATACTTGAAAAAGTTCAATGTGAAGTTCAGATGTTTAAGTTTCATATCTCACTAATATTACCTCATTTAGTGTCATCGAGATATGTCAGATATTCACTCATGTGATGTGCATATTGTTTGCATTTTTTTCTTTCTTTTTTGGTTTCGTTTTCATTTCTTTTTTTTTCATTCATTATTCTTCCTGTATTTTATTGTATGTGATTACTACCGGCTTTAAATAAATAATTTCATGAATGAAATTGAAAAAGCTTTAAACTACCATTCGAATTACATTACAATGCGTATGGAGACATTTGAACAAATTAATAGTGAAGTTGTGACTTTCAAAAAAAAAGCAACATCCTCTTAATGTAAGTAGACCTTCATGAACAACATAACCAACTCAATGCACACTCTAAATAGCCATTAAATCTCCTTAAACTGATGACAAACACTTGAAAAAAAAGTCTGAAATATGTTCTTATCAAAAAGTTGTTCACAAAATTCATTAGCTGGATGTTTGATCTTGATAATTATGTTGCCTTGTTAGAAGAATTTTGAGGGATTTGTGACTGCCAAAACCTTTCCGCAGGTTTTTGAGGGAGCTTTTAGAGGGAGCCTTTTGAGGGAGCTGCTTCCCTGTTCGAGTGTGATGGATAGGAACTGCCAGGGAGTCTGGTCTGGGCAGGTAGATAGGTAGATATGGTAACTGCAGCCTTAAGCCCAGTTCTGGATGCTCACCACGGTCTACACAGACATGAGATTGGAGAGTGGGAGCCATCAATGTGCTAAACATTTACCCCATGTGAGGGATATTATACTTGCCCTGCACAGACACTGATATAATGGACTGCTCATTTAGTGTCTCATCCGAACAACGTCCAGCTGGGATGATGATCATGAAGGTCCTTTAAAAATATTTTTCACTGCCCTGGGTTTGAACCCATGCTGGCACAGACCTTCAGTGGAGCAGGCGTGGACTGTAACCACTCAACCAACTGCTACAGCTGCTTCAAGAGCAAAATTCCGGCTGGATGTCGTTCGGATGAGACATCAAATTGGCTGCCCCTTGTATCATTGTCTGTGCTGGGCAAGTAAAAGATACCTCACATTGGGTAAATTTATAGGATGTTGAGGACTCCCACTCTCCCATCTCATCAATCAACCCTCGTGAGTGTCCAGAACTGGGCTTAGAGGGCTGCACTTACTATAAATCTATCTGTCGCCCATTTGAACTGCAGTTGATGTTGAAGTAATAAGGTAATCTTCTGACAAAAGGCATAGACGTCATGGCGAGTAATCCTATTGCTAGGCTTGTTGAATATTTACTAAGACTCTGTACTCTGTAAGAGGGTTAACTCCCACCTGGCATGAAACATGAGACTGCAAGGACAGTTTCTGCAGGTTACAGTTTTTCTGGAAAGAGTAGACTCATATGGACAACTACCATTTTCTTCAGAAACTGGGGGGATTAGCTCAGCTGGTTGGGCTCTGGACTCCAAATTGATGGGTCTTGGGTTTGATTCTAGCTCAACCCAGATCAACTTGACGTGTGGTGGGAGTTGGACAGCAGTTTCAATCCCTTCGCCTCATAGCTGTGGCCTTCACCAGTCCTAATGAGCCAACAAGTGCATAAATACTGAAGGAAAAGCCTTATTTATCCACCAATCCTTTTTGTTGGGATGGTCTTGTTTCTCAACTTCTCATTATTTTGCTTTAAAAAAAGAAAAAAATCAAGCCGGACATCATGACAATCAGTGCAAAGAACTAATATCATTCTAAAATAAGATCACAACGAAGTACTATGTAGATAATATCATAAGTCTCATGTGTTTTCACACATTTTTGTTTAATGGAAATTTGAGTTCTTTTGATTGCTGTGACTTATATGATCATGGTAGCTTTCCATGTTGCTGGGCATTCAGAGAAAAGGGAACCACAGTTTTAATTTAGATTTTTTTAGCGTTTAACTCTAAATTAGATATGATTTGATTTCTTGGTCATGAACCGACATTCACCACATGGAATTTGTGTCGGGCCTTCCACTATTGAGGCTGCTGATTGGTAGAGTTGTTAGGATTACTGCCTGCTCCACTGAAGGTCTTTGACTACATGGGTTCAAAGCTGGTTAAGGAGTCCAAAGTTTTCTGAGGACCTTCATGAGCAAAATCTCAGCTGGATGTTGTTTGGATGAGACGTTAAATTGGCGACCCCTTGTATCAGTCTGTGTCTGTGCTGGACAAATAAAAAATCCCTCACATGGGGTAAATGTGTGACATGTTGAGGACTCCTACTTTCTCTCCCATCTCATAAATCGACCCTCGTGAGCATCCAGAACTGTCTTAGACGGCTGCACTGACCCTAATTATGAATCTACAAATGTATAGGCCTATCTTCAGTTATATTTTTGCAGTGATAACTGTCACTTGGATATGTCACCTTAACTTCAATAGGCATTATGTTGTGTAATGTCCTTGTTTACATATCATAAATCTTGTCAGTATGGAAATGTATAATCAATTTATTATTATCCTGTAATCTTCAAGGTATAATGGCAATTTTCAATGTTGTGATGGTCATTGGTGTAATTTGTGTGTTCATCGTATCAATTCAATATCAATATAATTTGATGTACGTGAAATGTAGGTGGTTGATTCTGTGCTTGCCAACACCTACTATATCTGTCTATCCATCTGTCATATTAGAGGGGAGGGTTGGTCTAGTGGTAGCATGTTGGACTGCCAATCGCTGGGTCCATGGTTCGAATCCAGCTCTTGCCGGGTCACCTATGTTGGACGGCTATTGCATTGTCCTCCTCCTGTGCTAATTATCTGGACGGAGTCCAGATACTGTTTGGCTACACTACTTCTTCTGTCAGCCTTGACTTCCTGTCAACTATTCCATCATTAAACATGACATATAGTGGTTTACTCCACTCAGCTCCTATTTCACCTTCCACTGCTGCACACATGCCATCCTAATGCGTCAGAGTGATGCAACAGATAGATTAGGGCTAGATCTATCTGTAACAACTGTAGATAGATGCATACAGTGCCGAGAATAGGCAGAAATCACTAAATCTGATGCATTTGACTGCTATCTGGCCCACCTGTCTGTAGCTTAGGGGGGACCAGTCCATCGATACATAGAGTCATATATGTACATTAGCTCTTAGAGTAGGTGGTTGCCATTGGAATGAAGCAATGTGATTGGTTGATGTAGTCTGGCTGGTTCCCGCCGTCTTTGCTGCTGTGAACGAGTAGTTCTTGAGTTTCCCGCTAGGGGGACACTCTCCGTAGCCATTTAACGTGCAAAATGCGTACCAGCGCCATTTGATTTGTATGCTGTGCTAGGATGGTGCATGGAATGGTGTTGGGTTTGCCATGGTTGTCCTGAGTTGTGATTACAACAATTAAATCATATAAAGGATATTTGTGTGAATTATGATTATCTCATTATTGTCAAAAATGTATCTTTATTGAGATCGATAGAAAGCGGGGGGTCGCAAATTGGGGTCGCCTCGGGGGGTGCACCAAGGGGCGCACCTCGGGGGCCAATCTCGCGGGCCCACCTGGGGGGCGCACATCGGGAGTGCACCTCGTGGGATGCACCTCGGGGGCGCACCTCGGCTGCTTGGCCTAGATCTGCTGCCATCTCATTATTGTCATAAAGGTATCTTTATTGAGATCGATGGAAACCGGGGGGCGCATCTCCGGGGACGCACCTCCGGGGGCGCACCTCCGGGGGCGCACCTCCGGGGGTGCAACTCCGGGGGCGCACCTCGAGGGGCGCACCTCGAGGGGCGCACCTCCGCGGGCCCACCTCGCTGGCCCACCTCCGGGGGGCGCACCTCGAGAGTTCACCTCGTGGGGCGCACCTCGTGGGGCGCACCTCTGGGGGCGCACCTCTGGGGGCGCACCTCTGGGGGCGCACCTCTGGGGGCGCACCTCTGGGGGCGCACCTCTGGGGGCGCACCTCTGGGGGCGCACCTCTGGGGGCGCACCTCTGGGGGCGCACCTCTGGGGGCGCACCTCTGGGGGCGCACCTCCGGGGGCGCACCTCCGGGGGCGCACCTCCGGGGGCGCACCTCCGGGGGCGCACCTCCGGGGGCGCACCTCCGGGGGCGCACCTCCGGGGGCGCACCTCCGGGGGATGTGTGCTGAATGCTTGGCCTAGATCTGCTGCCAAATCTAAATGTCATCAATGGCACTTCCAAGAAAGTGCCTGATGAGTGCAATAATTATGTCGTTTTGCTTAGAGATTTGACTTGTTGTTTCAATAATATACATTCATATGCCATGGCAAAAAATGCATCATGATATTTCTCGACATAACTCAAGCCCTACAAACTTTCATCTCTCCCAATTCAACATAAGTATCAATCAAAACACTTTTGTGCGTTGCCGCATGTCTAGCAAAATATGCATTTCTCCCTCTCAAGGCCACTTAGGGCTAACGTCCTCATAAAATTGGACCCCTGCTACTATAATTCAGCATACCAAACGACCTGCCCTAGCTTGTTTTACAATGGTCAGGTCGATTATCACCGTCCAGATATGCAAATTCCAATTTGCCTTCTAGTTAGCCTACCAAGTGCATAAATCCAGGACGTAAAGCCCCAATCATCCATCCATCCATGTCATATTCAGTTCCGAACATTGGTGGCTCATTGGGCTTCCAATTGCGGGTACCTGGTTTGATTCCAACACAGTCTGGGTCACTTTGATGTATGACAGAAAGCAGAACTTTGCAATGATTTTTTGTCCCATGGCTGCCATATCTATCTGTACCTATCTATCTATCTATTGGGTTGTCCTTCTGTCCTTATTAGCCTACCAAGTGCACAAGTACTGGATGTAAAGCCCAATCCTCCATCCATCTGTCTGTATATCTTTATATCTCTCGGTCGTTCTATCTATGCAATGTGTGCATCTTGTGCTATCTATGCGTTTATCTTCTGCTATTGCTATTTGAAATGTAAATATTGCTTAGTCAATACAAACGAGATGCTTGGATCAACCTTGAGTTAATTTCCTGTTTCTTGGCAGCATTTTGGTAAACAGTCAAGTGATCTATTCAACTAATGGAGGTTAATCAAATTGAGAAAGATGCCAAACAAATATATTTATTTTCTGTGTCATGGAAGTGTTCTTATCAATTAATTATATAATAATAGAGAATCCAAGCAATTAGAATATCACTTAGCTTTTCACCGCTTTTCAAGCGTTCAAGTTGCATTGTAGTTATGTGCATTTCGAGGGCTGTCTATCATGTGTGACATATTATATGTATAGATGAAACTAGTGTTTTAAAATTAGATATCTAGTAATGCAAAAAAAGATAGGATTGTATGTCAATTTCTATCTCCAATCACAGCACTTGACACAATTGTGTGTCTACTTCTATCTCAATCACAACACTTGACGAGATTGTGTCATTTTATATCTCAATCACAACACTTGACAGGATTGTGTGTCTACTTCTATCTCAATCACAGCACTTGACAGGATTGTTTGTCAATTTCTATCTCCAATCGCAACACTTGACAGGATTGTGTGTCTACTTCTATCTCAATCACAGCACTTGGCAGGATTGTGTGTCAATTTCTATCTCCAATCACAGCACTTGACATGATTTCGTATCAATTTCTATCTCCAATAGCAGCACTTGACAGGATTGTTTGTCAATTTCTATCTCCAATCGCAACACTTGACAGGATTGTTTGTCAATTTGTATCTCCAATCGCAACACTTGACAGGATTGTGTGTCAATTTCTATCTCCAATCGCAACACTTGACAGGATTGTTTGTCAATTTCTACCTCCAATCACAGCACTTGACATGATTTCGTATCAATTTCTATCTCCAATCGCAACACTTGACATGATTGTGTGCCAATTTCTATCTCCAATCACGGCACTTGACACTAGGCCTATTGTTTGTCGATTTCTATCTCCAATCACAACTCTTGACACAATTGCTTGTTAATTTCTATCTACAATCACAGCACTGGACAGGTTTGTGTGTCTATTTCTATCTCCAATCACAGCACTATACAGGATTGTATGTCTATTTCTATCTCCAATCACAGCACTATACAGGATTGTATGTCTATTTCTATCTCCAATCACAGCACTTGAAATTATTTTGTGTCAATTTCTATCTCCAATCACATCTCTTGACAGGATTGTGTGTCAATTTCTATCTCCAATCACAGCACCGGAAAGGATGTGTCAATTTCTATTTATTCACAATGCATGGCAGAATTGTGTTGTAATTTTTATCTCCAATCACTGCATTGGAAGGCGCCTCTTCCAGCAGTGGACAGAATGGTGTGTCAAATTTTTCAATCAAAGCACTGGATTTTCAATTTTTCTATAAGGGAAGTACTGAGTATATTTCATGGTTTGAAACTTTATGTCAGTCTGACATTAGACTGAGCATGCTCATTAGGACTAAACTAAAGCACCTAGCCCAACAGTTGCTGCCAAGAAAACATTTCAAAGTGCTTTAGAAAGTGGCCAATCACAGACAGTTTCCGTTGTAATTATGTAAATAAATTATGTAAATAAGGGGGCACCACAGAAGGCCTGGATACCAACTTGGTGCTCTGCACCCTGATGCACTGCACGCAAATCCTAGGGGGCAGGTTTCCGTACTCAAGCTCAACAAAGCCTCAACTTGCTGAACAATTCCTTGGATACAACCATCCGATACCCATAGATACCCATACAACTTCAGTTTCGTCGTCCTCAGGCCAGCTTCTCATAGTTCTTATGCTCTGCATCATGTTCTACACCTGTAGCTTTTATTCTGCCTCACCAAGGGATATACCTTCAAGACACACAAGCATAATGGCTCAGATTGCACCCCCCTGTGGCACACCTTTGCCATACAATCCCCCTGATACACCGGTGGCAGAACAATTGTTTATTATTTTGAGAGGTCCAAAAAATAAACATCAAAACAAAAGTCAAAAACAACCAAAAAAGTAGTCTAAAAAGTATCCCAAAAACAGCAGTGTTATTTTCAGGTATCTTTCTGCTAACTATCACTCAATTTTCTTGCACGAAACAATGTATTTTTTAATGAATTTTTTTCTGGTGTTTTTACAAACTGAAGTACCTCAAGTGCAGTACTTCTAGTAATGTACTCATCCATGTACTCTTGGATTAGCTTACAACACCTGTGGGTAATTTGTTGCTCCTAACAAAAAACATAAACCAATCAGCATTTCTTCCTATTTCTGTGCATATTTCTCTTGCTAATTGATGCTAAAGTGAGTACCAGACAAGTCTAGAGATCTTTGGGGATAATACCTTTGTCATTGAGTCACAAAATTCAGATTTCATCTTTGGTGAAATTTCAAGTTTGTCGGCAGCTGCATGATTTCGCGGGCTGTTACTGACAGTGACAAACCCGGCAGTCTGACCAGTCACTGACGATATGTCGTGATCAAACCTGGACCAGCTGACCAGTCACTGACTAAGTGTCAATATCAAACCTGGACCAGCTGACCAGTCACTGACGATATGTCGTGATCAAACCTGGGCCAGCTGACCTGTCACTGACGATATGTCGTGATCAAACCTGGGCCAGTTGACCTGTCACTTCAATGTGTCGTGATCAAACCTTGGCCAGCTGACCAGTAACTGATGATGTGTCAATGTCAAACCTTGGCCACACCATCTATCAGTATCATGATTCACTATAAATGCAAATGTTATACCTCTCTTTCCCCAGAACTAAAGAAGGCGCATGAGGCTGCTGTGATAAAGATTATAACAATTGGTTTCTGAATGTCTTTTAGAGTATCGTTGCCTCTAAATAGCCCACACCGGTGCTGATGGGGCGTAAAACACAAACTCACTCACTCACTCACTTTTAGTGTATCGAACAATTTATTTGTTAAATTATTTATTTGTTTCAAAGTACTAGTTTACCTACAGGTGCCCCGGTTCAGTGCTTGTCTGGAGGTTTGTCTCTGCAACATAATTCAGGGCATTACTGCATGTGCATGTACAGGTGTAGGTGGCTTGTGTCTTTCTGTGCACCTGTCTCATATTCTGGGATTTCATACAATGTACATGCACAGTTTTGCATCATACAACTTCTTTTTGTGCGGTACCTGGATTTCTGTAGAAACGTGCAAAAAATTATTTTTGGTAAGATGAAATTTCACTTCTTGCGTCTCAGAAATAAACAGCACGTGTGCTGACGCGATATGCAATACGTTTTGCCTCGCATACCGTCTAATAACCTAATACATTATTGCAATAAACACAGCAGAGGTGTAATTTTTGTACGTCTGTACCAGTGCAGTACCATGACATTTGTATATCATACAATCATACAATAAGTATTCAATGGCTTCTGATACCGTACTTGTTTGATAAGACTTGGTGGGCAATGGTAGCTAAGTAACTGGATGTCATTGGTATTAGACTTCTGACTGATCAGATGTCTTCGATATAAGACTTTTAACTGATTAGATATCATTGATATTAGACTTCTGACCAATCAGATGCAATTGGTATTAGACTGTTGACTAATTGGATATATTGATATTGGATTTCTGACTAATCAGATGTCATTGGTATCAGACTTTTGACTAATTAGATGTCATTAGTATAACATTTTTCACTAATAGGATGTTATTGGCATTAGACTTCCGACTAATCAGATGTCATTGATATTAGACTTTTGACTAAATTGGATGTTATTGATTTCAGACTTCTGACTAATCCGATGTCTTTGGCATTAGACTTTTGACTAATCAGGTGTTATTGGTATTACACTTTTGACAAAATAGATGTCATTGATATTAGGCGTTTGACTAATTGGATGTTATTGGTATTATACTTCTGACTTATTTGATGTCATTGGTATTAGATCTCATACAGTACCAATGAGAAGATGTCATTGGTATTAGACTTTTGACTAATTTGATATCATTGATTTTAGTCTTCTGACTAATTGGATATCATTAGTATTCAACTTCTGCCTAATTAGATGTCATTGGTGTTAGACTTCTGGCTGATTTGTATTAATTTCTGGCTAATTGGATGTCATTGGTTTTCGATTTCCGACTTATCTTATGGAACTGGTATTAGGCTTATGAGACATAACTTATAACTAATTTAATATAATTGGTCTCAGACTTACTGCTGGTTGGATGTGTCGTATGTTCTAATGCCAAGCAAAGTGTAAGTAAAGATCGACTAAAAGCTGACTTATGAGGCAACCATATTTTGCAAATACAACTCGTGTGACTTCATTGTATTACCAGTTCTATGAATGAGCATCTTCGTTAAAATTATATTCTGAAAAGCTGATCAGGTGCAGTGCACGGATCTTCTCACCCTTAGTGAAACAAAATTTGTAAACTAAACGTGAATTAGTTATCCAATATGTACAATAGATTGTACCATTGTGCATCAGGCTCTCTGTTTAAATGTTTAAGGGTTTTTCTGTCACTTTTTGTCGCTTCAGACTTTTCGGAGCTGCCGAGGCGGTGATCATGGGCATGGACCGGCAGGAGAAGTCCGGAGAAGTCAGTCCGAGTCTGAAACTCATGCCGAGCAGGTACCGGGCCTTCGCGAAGAAAAACAGGTTCAGAACATCGCCGTGGGGTGCACCTTCCCGGAACTTGTCGGGATCTTTTTGCAGTCTTTCTTCGTTCGGTATGTACGTCCAGGCCCGCTGGAGGCTCAACTAACTTGTACTAAGCCTCCAGAGGAGCTCCGAGGCTCCAGTTAGGGTTGAGCAAACTGCTCAGCAAACTGCTCAGCTTGGTTAAATTAGCATCGCATGACAGCATGTCTGGAATTTGCGCGATTGTTTGGGGTCCCAACTTCTCTTTTTCATATTTCTCCGTAAGACGATACCTTTTTTGTACCACTCTGTGCATCTTTTTAGTTCTTTTTTGCCCTTTCTTGCGCCCAAAGGTAAACGCTGGAAATCTTAGCGAGCTAAAACAGCACCCCTCAAGCAGATGGGATGACTCTGGTAAAAAGTGGCGTCGTATCAATTCTGATATCAGCAAATTCTCTGCCCCTCCTCTTTTTACAACTTCTGGGGACCTCACAAATGCAGATGTAGATACCTGGTATCCACAGATGTTGATATTCACAGATGTGAGCAGAATCTAGAGAGATGATTTTGTATCTCTTTCATTTAGGCCCTATTTGCTCTGCATTTCAATTGCAATTTAGCAATATTTTTAAAGGAATTGTTGTGGTATAAATGGTAGGCCTATTGTGTCATTAAACTAAGGAAGAGACCTTCCAGGTAGCTCTTAAAGTGACATAGATTGCTTGTGAAGATATTACTTAAAATGTGCGATGTATTTTGTATAATTAAAAGGTTTTTGGTACATTTCAGGGTCCTCTAATGAGCTGACGGAGCTCCAAGAAGATGCCAAGTGCCGGAGAATTTCTTCGGAGATCTTCAGGCATCGTTTGTACGAAACTGTTTTATGCAGAGGACCTGCGAGAAGAAGATGTCTTTCGGTCGCTATCGGCGAAGAAGAAGACAAGGATGTAGATCTGTACCCCGTGAGATACGTTCAGTCCGTGCCGACCACGCCCATATATAGCAGCAGTACATCACCCATTCAGAGTCCTAAATCAACTCGTAGGGCTTTGTTGGGTCTCCCTAAAGCTAATAGAAGTCGAAATAGTAGTAAGAACAACTTAGCAGCGGACAAAGACGGTGAAAAGTACAAAGGCTTAGCCTGCATATTGCAGAGAGACTCGTCGACTGATTCCGATGACCTCAATAGTATTGGTGACCTTGACCTAGATTCTGACCTTGACATTGACCTACATATTGAAGAGGACGTTGACCTCCATATCACTGAAGAAGGTGACCCCGCTGACCCAGTTAATTTGAAATCTCGCGAGATCTCGCCCTCAAAACCCCGCAGAAACCAGCCGAGGACTATTTCGAACAGTGACAAGAAGTCTCATGATGCTTCTGATGATAAGATGTCAGGGTTGAAGAAGAGATGCAAGGGGGTTGTCACGAGAGACATGTTGCAGGACTGCATGTACAGTTGATTGTTGTTGAAGTCTCCTTATCCTATTTTATTAGATTTTTCTGAAGCGTCGAGCGTCGAAGGCACAACAAGGTGACGCAACATCAGTCAATGAATGTTTTTTCATTTCGTTTAGCCGGTGAAATACTGAAAGGGTCCCGTTTTTAATGCTCATGATCTGATATTCAGGAGAAGAAATTGTGCTTTGTCCTCCTGTATATTACGTGTTAGAGGCACAACAGGGTGACAACGCCGCGACAGCCGATCGCTCAAGTTGCTTTCTTTTCATCCACCTGGTAAAGACCTAGTTTGGAAGAAGTTGTAAAGACCTAGTTTGGAAGATGTTCTCATCTGATGAGAAATCTTTCCAAGTTCTGAGGTACTCTGCGCAGGCGCTAAACATTGGCAACTGTCTTGAAATCTCCAATAGAGAGTCCAAAACTGATTGCAATTCTTTCGAAGAACTATTTCCAAAGAGGTTTCTTTTTTTTTTGCAAACCAAAATTTTTTGCTCCAAAATTCTGTTCAAATTGTGCAAATGTTATAAATGGAGTGTTTATATCATTTAAATATCTCATACTCTTAATACAGTGCATAATATTTATGTGGGCCTGTGTGGCAGTCAATATGATAAGTGATCCATTCATTGATTGATTACCTTTGCGGTGGTTCAAAATTAATTAGGATCAAATAGTGTGCCTCGTACGAATTAATTACTGCTCAGCATGAAAGAGATTAAAATGAAATCAATTAGATGTAGATTTGCATCTATTATTACTTGAAATGTTTAAGTACTTATTTAGTATTGCTTGGGCTACAAATGCAACCGAGTTTCCCACATTGAAGGCCTCTTTCTAAGATTAACCAAAAACTTGGCACAATCATGTAGGCCTGCACCAATCACAAGCAAAGGCTGGGAACTTGTCATCTAATGGGATTAACCAGTGATGGAAATGGAAAATTTTCGTCGGAGGAGCTCCAGGTTGGTCTGGCGGCGTTACGCCATTCCAAATTTTTAAAAGGGAAAAAAGTCCTGCCACCAGAGTATAATTTTGACTGACAGTACTTGGTGGACTGAAAACATTAACAGGAAATTTTATTTTCATCACTGATCATGGGGGAGCTATAGCAGGGAAGAGCTCCCCCAGTTTTCTGGTCTAGGGAGCTCAGCTCCCCAAGCTCCCCCCTCCCATTTCCATCACTGGGATTAACTATTTTAACCTGGTGGAAATATCTGGAAAACCACAATTCAAATGCATATTTTTGATTTCATAAAACTATTTTATTTAACATTTATATACATTGTCATATTTTTTATTTAAAAAATAGATTTTGACAATTTTTGTCTGCTGTTTTCAATAAATGTAAGCTATGTTCACTGTGTGATGACAAATTAAGCTTTCAAGTGACGCGTCTCACCACTAAGTGTTTTGCGGAAAACAATGATTAAAGCAGTGATTGTTGATAACTGTTTTTGTAGAGGTATTGTAATACTTATATATGATTTACAGACAGGTATCATAATTATGTACACAGGGTTAAATATTTACATTAACTGACATATCAAATATGTTGATTGAGAAATGACGCTAGTTTGCTAAAACATGCACATATCAAATATGTCGATTGATTATTTTGACGCAACAATGCTAGTTTGCTAAAATTTGCTTTCTGGTTTTTACAAGCTTCAAGTTTGTCTATTGTGATATCATCTTCTGTTATTTGCATAAAAATATTTTGACAAAAAAAAAAGTTGTTTGATTTGTTTCTTAGCATCCAAAAATTCAATAGTCAAGTCTCTACACCAAAGATTTAAAACACGGTTCTCAAAAATTCATGAATATGTTTTTAATAACTAATAAGGGGGTTATGGACAAAAAAACTTGTAATTTATTGGTTTAAGTCCAATTTAGACTTTTTAGAGCTAATATACAACAATATAAAGAGCTTATTAACCTAATAAAAGGCAATATGTGCTCTATCAAGCGAAGGCCTCAAGCTCGATCTGTGAAAAACACATACCGCCTTTCTTGAATAAGTGTCTCATGCAATAAGACAAAACATTTTTATCTTAAAAGTAAACATTGGAGGGTAATTAATCATCGCGCTTAAGAAAACAAAATATATAATTTATAAAAGCACCCGTAAGTTCAGTTTCATAGAGTGCTGTTCAATGATTTACTGAACACAACAAATGTATATACATCACAATTATGCACAGTGTTAATATAATCATGACACAACCATGCAGGTTCCAAGATACTTTATCTTCTATTATTATATACATGTATAAATAAATATACGCTTGGAATGGACCATGTGGTATACACACATGTTCAGAATATGCTACTCCATGAAAATACAATGTACACAATGTATAAGACATGTGGGCTAACAGACAATGTAAAAACAACATCACATGGTAAATATTTTTGTTCACAATACATTGTACAATTATTCCTCGTGGGGCAACCAACATGTGCCTTCGGACCGCTCCATGTCGTCTATATTAAAAAATTACCCACATAAGAAACCAAAACCCTATTATAGAATATAATTATTATTTGTAAAAGATTAATGTGGAAGAAAGGGTAGCATATGACACAAAGGTCTTCATTTCAAAGAACACTGTGAGGAATTGAGAAAAAAAAGGGAGACCGGGGTCAGTTGATCATTGGGGTAAACTAATCCTTTGGATAAGTTGCGAAATTTAAAATGTAGGACCGAGTCACAGAGATAGACCACTTAAACTGCTAATGTCAGCTACAGTCTTTGTTGAAACTAATCGGGAATCACTTCTGATTCTAATCAAGTCAATATACAATATTATACATACACACAATATTATAAATTATTTAAACAACCATCTGAAATGATTCATCGTTGGTTCGGAGGGTACATTTGAGAGCGATTTTGTAAAGCGTTAGGTCGTTGAGGTGACCTCCCTCGTCCTCGACCGGCGCCACCTGGGGCAAGATTGACGTTCGCAAATTGCTTTTCGAGCTGTTCCACTCGTGAGGTCAAGTCCTCGATACGAATGTCTTTGAGGTTGAGTAAATGCTCCAAGCGCTGAATTTTTGCTTGTAATATCTGAAATAAATGATTAACGAAAAATGTTATTTCAAATGAAAGACTGGGAAATAATAATTTAAAATGGGTTGAAAAATGTTATTTGAAATAGGAAAATTGCAAAATGAATAATAACGAAATGGGTTAAAAATGTTTACTATAAATGGAAGATCACAAAAAAAAATAAAGAGAAGGGTTTGAAAATTTCATTTTTTAATGGAGGATCGGAGTTTTAGTAGGCGTAATATATCACTATGTAAAAATAATTCACCCACAGAATTTTTGTTTGATAAAAATTTCAAGTTACTGGTTTAAATTTTGAATGAATAAAAAATCCTCCAGACAGAAATAAGAATGTCATGCTGTTTTTAAACATAAAATAAGAAGAGTTGCGAGCTCGAAGAAAAGCCACTGCAATTGTTACAAGAGTCGATATCCGGAGTGACCCAGACAATTTCTGCATCTCAGAGGCTTAATTATGCCCAGACTCTCTAGATTGAAGATAGCAATAACCTTAGTTCAATGTACCCAGCCAGACTTAGGTACTTGAATTGTACTACTGACACATCAGTTATGCATTACCTTTGATAATGCAAGCACCTGCGTTCTTTGCTAGCTAATTGAAAGCTCCTGCTAATGAAAACTACTGACATTTTATTGTTACAAATACTTACAATCACAAGCACTCTCATTGAGTGAAGTTCAATGGGTACCATATTTACTAGAATTGAGACTTACTATCTGTGTAAAAGAAGTCTCCGTTGCAGTAGAGGACAAATTGAAAATATATATTTTTGCCAACTTTTAGGGCTCTTACGTAATTTAAAATTTTGCCAGAGAACAACTTTCTGGTCAGATGAATGGAAGTAAAAGGCCCAGGGTGCATTAAATGAAATTTGAATTTGAAGAAGTTCTATATTTAGATCCTAATGAAAGCTTGTGCTGCCCCTGGTGTATGTTACACTAACTAATTTTTGGGTCCTCCCCTATCGGGATAGGACCTATCTCTATGAGCTCATGGCCCACAGACTTATTGTCCCTCATCTAAGAGAGGGACAACGCTTACTTGTGCATTAATCTTCTCAAACAAGCGTTTACGCTTGTCACAGCCGAGATTTTAAATTTGGCGCCATTGCCAGACCACCTAATACCCATAATCCCTTGCGCTCCCGACTTCCTCTAATCCTCTTACTTCGAGGCATACCGCAAGGACAGTCCACCGAGGGGAGGCGGGTGGGAAGCTCAAGTAATAAGTCTGTGGGCCATGAGCTCATAGAGATAGGTCCTATCCCGATAGGGGAGGACCCAAACTCTATCTTCGCTCATGGCCCACAGACTTATTGTCCCTCATCTAAGAGAGGGACAACGCTTACTTGTGCAGATTCACAAAGTGGCCGAGGGGATGGACCCGCTTGCGCCAAGAGAAGGGCATTGACCCCAAGTACAGAGCAAAACTAGTTGCAGCTGCCAAGGGAGCCCCCATGGGGTGGTCTGGCATGAGTGCAGAAAGCAGTGGGACTGTCAACCAGAAGCCGCCAAGCCCAGGGCACTACAAGACCTGAGAAGGAGGTGGTGACAGCAGGTAGGCCTATTTCAGTGCCACGAACCGGGACTGGAAATAGGATGAGGCCAACAGCGCACTGAGTCAGGAGGCAGGTAGCCAGAACGCAGCAGGCCGACCCAAGGAATGCCATGAAGAGAGTCACTGAGGTGCCTCCAGACACCGAGCCCAACCAGGCCGGTGTAAGGGAGGGCACCCAGAAGAGGGCAAGATATTGCCCCGTGGAGAGGCAACGACCCGTCTCGCCGTGACCGAGCAGGAGGCTCGGGACCTGGAGGCAGACTGCAGGCATCTCCGGGGGGCCCCCGGAGGGACACGCCCCCCCCCTCTTGTTTGCCCCCCAAGCTCAGGGCATAACCAAGCCTGAGCAGGAGGCCGGAGAGCAGGGCCAGTACCTATGCAGGGACTGGACCCCTAGCTGAAGAGCGACGGGCAGCAGACCTCACCGGACAGCCGTCGCAGGAGGCAAGCGCCATGTCCCCGCTGGAGGGAAGGACAGCAAGCAGGATCTCGTGGACACACGACAGAAGACTCCGTGAGGGACGGAGAGGGACCAACCCACTGAGCCGGAGCACAGACGGATGCCCAATGGGCAGGCGACCAAGCCCCGCAAGGCACCAGGAGAAACGGCTGAATCGTTGGCACCCAAAGCAGGGCAGCTCGCTCCACAAGGCGAAGAGCAGAGATGGCCGCGGCAGTCGGAGCAGATTGAGGTAGTCCGAAAGCAGGACAGGAAGGAGGGGATCCGTCCAAGGATCCCCCCACTGCTGGAAGGCGAGCCCATCCACACAAAGCCACACGGTGAACTGCAGAGGAAGGAGACCAGGCCCAGGTCAGCAAGGTAAGGAAGCCCGCAGCGGGACAAGCACACCCGGAGGAAAGCCCGAAGGCGACAGGGAGGCCCGAAGGCGACAGGGAGGCCCGACCGGGAGGTCGGGGTGACCAGAGCGGAAACCGGCCTGCCAGACCATGTGACAGAGGAACCACCCTGGAGCCGAAGGAAACGAGCCAACTCCAAAGTCCACAGCGTAGCGGCGAAGGGGATGAGGCCATGTGACCGAGGACACCCAGGAGCACAAGGAACGATCCATAGTCCCCAAGAGGTAGGCCTATGGGAGGCCGACAGCAGGCAGCACGGCAACAGGCAGCGCAGGGAGCGCGGAAAGGGCCGCTCAGGGCCACGGCGGACCAGCTGAAGAGCGGAAGACAGAGGATCTGCCGGGCGGCAGACCCCGACGAACTCCCGCGACCCCGGGGGGACTCCAAGAAAGCCAAGGCTGGGAGGCCCCCGAGGCATGCAGACACGGAAGCACTGGCAGCAGGAGAGGCTGTGGACCCGACAGAGCAGGAACACCGAACCCCACCAGGAGAGGAGTATAGCCAGAGACGACAGCCCCACAGGGCGACAGGCAACCCTAGAAGCCCACACTGGCAAGCGGAAGCCAGCACGGGAAGCCAGAGGAAGCAGCAGAATCCAGGGGCCAAACCAACTGGGTGGACTGGCCAAGGACCCAAGGTATGCGGTGAGAAGCCCAGGAGTGGCTGTGGAGGAGGAAACACCCAAGGCGACGGGAGCCAGCCGCATGGGCAGGCCAGAGAGGCCGCCAGCAACCGATGGAGGCCACCCCATCAGCAGTGGGGGAAGACGTAGACCAAGCAGGCTGAGAGGCAGGCAGGCCGAGCCACCGCACCCCCGAGCCAGGTAAACCAAGGAAGCCCCAAAGCCACGACAACCCGGGCTAGGGGAGGCCAGGGTTGGAACACCACCGGAGGCAGCCTGAGGCCCCGAAACAGCAGGGCGGGGACAAAGGCCAAGGGGGTCACAGGGAGAGCCAGAGGTGCGCCAGGGATTCCAACCGCCGGCAACCGGCGACCGGGGCCAGGATGAAGATAACCGTACGAACGCAGGCCACAGGGACGCCCAAGAGACAAGGGAGGCGACCGCCAGGGGGAACGGTCCCCAGCTGGTCCCCACCAACAGTAACGCCAGGCGACATCAGCACCCGGGGAAGACACCCAGTGCTAGGGGCACCACCGGCCCAGGAAAAACCGCCCAGGCCACAGAGATGCAGATCGTCTGAGGAGCCCAGAGGTGCGAGAGACGCTGAGCCCAAGCCCCAAGGGGAAAGGCCCATGCCTCGCAAGCAGATGCCAGGAAGGAACCCCACCCAGGGGACAGTCAGGCGGGAGCGGCGAAAGACAGCAAAACTGGTAAAGGCGACCGCGAACGGTCCCGAGGCAGGAAACCAGGATGACAGGATGGAGATGCCCAAAGCAGCTGCCACCCCGTGCAAAAATGTGCCGCCAGAGCACTCCAAAGCAGCCAGATGACGAGAGACCCACAGGCACGGAGGACAAGAGCCCGAACGTACCCGAGGGAGGACCCAGCCAGAGGCAGCGAGCCACTGCGCCAGGGAATTCCAGGGGGCCCCATCAGGGGGGAGGGCCATAGCCCAACGCCCCAGATAGGGAAAAACCAATGGCACCCCAAGCCCAGGGCCCACCCACCCGCAGGAGGGTGGGACCCCGAGAAAGCCGTCCCCGGAGGGGTCCCCCAGTCGTAGGAGACCAGGGCCAGCACAAGGCGGGGAGACCAAGTCCAGTGGCGGAAACGGCGGACCCCCGGCTACTGCAGGGGAGCCGAGAAGAGGGCCAGCGCCAGGGAAGAAGGCCAAAGTCCCAGAGGAGAGCCAGGCGAGGAGGAGCCAAGGGTGGGCACCAGCCTGGACACACGGAGCAGCAGGATGGCAGCAGCCCCAGAAGAAGGCAAAGGGCGCAACAGCGACGCCCAGGACGAGCCGGACCCGCCGGGAAGGGCAACAGACCCCCGCTGGCAGGAAGGTAGACGAAGGCCCCACCAGGGAGGGCCATGGCCATGGAGGGACCATGCCCCAGGAGTGGAGGGGACTCCCAGTCCTCTACGGAAAAGCAGATCGAGGCCCCAAGGGGCAAAGCTGGGCAGAGAGTCGCAGCCGAACCGAGGCAGCCCCCTGCAGAACCAAACCACCGGTTGGAGGTAAGGGGAGGACATCGGAGAGGCCGCCCCCAAGGCGTGCCAAAACCTCGGAAGGTAGGCAGCGCCCAAAGGGCCCGGGGTCAGCTGACCAGGCAGGAGCCCGGCAGAAGAATGAAGATGACCCCAGGAGTCAGGAGACGATCCCCGGAGTCACCAGGTCCTGGGCATGGCGAGCCGAAGAGACTGGCCCAAGACCAGGATCCCCAGGCCAAAGCATGGAAGCCCGCGCCCAGTGACGGCCAGCAGAGGAGACCCGGACTGAGGACGACCAACCGGGAAGGACGATCCACCGGGGAGCAGGAACAGACAGGTGTGCCCAAGCCGAAGCAGCAAGGGACAGTCCAACACAGCCAGGGAGAATGGGGTACCCGAGTGGCCAGGCAAACCGCAGAGGAGGCCGGGCTCACCAGCCGAAACCGGTCAGCGCAAGCCCAGGAGGCAGGGCAGAGTCAGAGGCATAGCCGGAGACCCCACCGACAGCAGGAACCAGTGGAAGACCAGGCGGCGAAGCAGGAAGAGCCACGCCAGACAAGTGGGCTCCCACCAGTAGAAACCAGCCGGAACAAGGCCCGAGACGCCAGGCAGATTCCGGGCCACACCCAGAGAGCCAAGCCCCGGCATAAGGTAGGTCCAAAGCAACCAAACCAGCCGCAAGAGGAAGCGAAGAGGCGCTCTCCAGAGGCAGCCCAGGAACCAAGCCAGCGAAAGGTATGGGGTACCCGAGCAGGGAGACCAGCCGCAGGAGAGGCAAGAGAAGTCAGCCAGCCTCAGGAGAGGCGGGCCATGGATGACCAAGCAGCAGGGGCATGGCGGCAGGAGGCGAGGTTGGCCAGCCGCCGAAAAGCAAGGCCAGCATCCGGACCCGGCTAGGGGGACAGGGGTACCCTAGCAGGCCGGCCAGCAGCCGGAGAGACAGGCCAGCCGCAGGGGAGGCAGGCCAGCCGCAGGAGAGGCAGCCCCGGAGCCAGAGCCAGCTAAGGGTATGGGGGTACCCAGCAGGCAGGCTCGCAGCAGGAGACGCAGGCCATCAGCAGGAGCGGCAGACTCCCAGCAGGAGAGGCAGCCCAGGAGCCAGGGCCAGCTAAGGGTAGGGGGGTACCCGAGCAGGCAGGCTGGCCGCAGGAGCTGCAGGCTCTCAGCAGGAGAGGCAGGCTCGCAGCAGGAGAGGCCGGCCAGCAGCAGACGAGGTAGGCCAGAAGCCGGAGGGGCAGGCCATCGTCAGGAGAGGCAGACCCAGAGCCAGGGCCAGCCAGGGTTACGGGGGACCCTAGCAGGCAGGCCAGCACCCGGAGAGGCCGGCCAGCAGCAGGCGCAGCAGGCAAGGCCGGTCAACAGCAGGAGAGGCAGGCCAGCCTCAGGAGAGGAAGGCCAGCAGCCGGAGAGGCAGCTCCGGGGCCAGAACCAGGCAGGGGGTGTGGAGGCACCCCAGCCGGCCGGCAAACATCAGGAGATGCGGACCCAACCAGTCGGAACCAGCAGGGATAAGAAAGGATCCGGGAAAACATCAGAAGAGTCATGGGCAGAGCCCGAGACCCAGACCATAATCCCAGGAGGAGTCCAATGTCCAGGAGGCTGCACCAGGAGGCAGCCCCAGGAGGCCACAACCACTGTGGAAAGAACAGCAGCACGGAGCCCAGCAGGCGAACCCAGTGAGACGCCCGCAGCCACCAGCCAAGACGACGTCATCGATGTGCAGCCGGGGTCCCAGCGTGTAGAACCAGCGGGACGCTGTAGACAGCTACAAAGCAGCCGGGGGGCGGCCGCTCGACCAGGTGCGCGGCATCGAGGTGCACCCGGCTTGACCAGTGGGACGCACGTGGAAGTCAACGATCGTTTGCAGCGTTGAAACTGGAGGTAAACGCACAAAAAACGAAGGCAAAACATTCATCACAAGCTGCAGAAGCAGCAATAATCTAAATAAACCCTCCGGAGAGGCTAGAGGGAACGAAATAGAGCGAAAAAGTTCGCCACATCGACGGCTCACCGGACCCGGACGCCATATTGAGGGGCGAGCGGTCAAGGAGAAATGCGTCGGAATTCGTAGAAGACGAAGCAAAAAACCAAGAAAATGGCCAAAAAACAGGAACACAGGGCACCAATAAGCACGGAATTCATGAGTGAGAGCATGTACAATGTCTAGAACACTCGAAAAACACGTGCAACCGCCGTAATAGTCATCACAGCGGCCGCCATGACGGCCAGACTGCAATGAAAACGACGAAGTTTGAGGCGACGAAATAGGGTAAATAAACTTACCTGAACACGGTTAAGCTCCGTGAACCATGAGAGAAGAACCTAGAAAACAAAATACTATGGAAACAACCCATTGTCAATGCCCCAATCGACTGTAACAAGCGGCTGTCTAGCACACGTCCGATGCGTAGGACAGCCGAGAAGAAAGAGGATTAGAGGAAGTCGGGAGCGCAAGGGATTATGGGTATTAGGTGGTCTGGCAATGGCGCCAAATTTAAAATCTCGGCTGTGACAAGCGTAAACGCTTGTTTGAGAAGATTAATGCACAAGTAAGCGTTGTCCCTCTCTTAGATGAGGGACAATAAGTCTGTGGGCCATGAGCGAAGATAGAGAAAATACCCTGTTTCAAGGAATTTTTCAAACTTGTTTTCAAGTTATCCTTCAAGTTGTTTTTCAAATTGTCTCTCAAATTATCTTTCGAATTATCCTTCAAATTATCTTTCAAATTATCTTTCAAATTATCTTTCAAATTGTTTCTCAAATTATCTCTCAAATTATCTTTCAAATTAATCTTTAAAATTATCTTTTCAAATTATCTTTTCAAATTATCTTTTCAAATCATCTTTTCAAATCATCTTTTCAAATTATCTTTTCAAATCATCTTTTCAAATCATCTTTTCAAATCATCTTTTCAAATCATCTTTCAAATTATCTTTCAAATTATCTTTCAAAATGTCTCTCAAATTGTCTCTCAAATTGTCTTTCAAATTATGGATAGGGAATAGTATGTTTGGATGCGTGTGGTCTCTTGGACCCTGCACTGGGCATCTATTATCTTCAGTGGTCAATATAGACCCTGAAGCCTAAAAAAATAAATAAAATCGGATGGTGAATTGAAGATCGATACATGTGGAGCGGATACAATTTACCCCCAAAGGAAACAACCAAGGAGGACGTAGAAGACAAGGAAGAAGAGGCCATCAGAGAGAGAGATCCATTCATCTCTAACCGAATAAACTGATAGGACAACAACTTTCGGGTTTCGTCCTCAACTTCTCTACATCTCTACATCTTATCTTTCAAATTTTCTTTCAATTATCTTTCAAATTATCTTTCAAAATGTCTCTCAAATTGTCTCCCAAATTGTCTCTCTAATTGTCTTTCAAATTATCTTTCAAATTATCTTTTCAAATTATCTTCAAATTATCTTTCAATCATCTTTCAATTATATTATCTTTCAAATTATCTTTCAAACTATCAAGTTATAGTCTTTACCTCAATGGTTTCATTCTTGACCTGAAGCTCTTGTTCTTTTTCTTCAAGAACCTTTTTTGGCAAATTGTTGTCCAATTTCCGGCCACCTGGTGGTTTCTGTGGAGACTTCCCCAACCACGTTGGCTTGCTAGAACCTCGTCTGTGGAGAAAAAAGGATTTAATTCAGACATCGACTTAAAATTCTTCTAATGCAGGAAGAGGCGATCATTGTTTAAATAATAATAATAAAGAATGACTTATTTTTAAAAAATTACAGTCAATGAAAGTGAGGTGATTAGTTTTAACTTTTCTTGAAATGTCAATGAATTGCCTGTTTTATTAATTTCTCTTTCTGGGTGATTTAATTAGAAGAAAACGCCTATCAGTTTATTATCAGTGTTGGAGGTCTCGAGGCTGTCCCCGAGACCGGCCTCGGGGCCATATTTTGATGGCCTCGGCCTTGGCTCGGATGCCAAATCTTTGCCTTGCCTCGGTCTTGGATTTCCGGGCCTCGACTACATCACTCAATTTATTATAGTCACGGACAGAAGCGTGACATTCCATAGTCTGGACAATGAATTTTTTGCTCTAAATTGTAAATACATACCCTACAGCTGGAGCTGGAGCAGGTTTAGGCTGGGGAGGCGGTACAGGCGCAGGGGCTTGAGAATAAATTGACTGCGTGTCCGTCGGGTAGTAATTCTGCTGTCCAGGAGGCCCCGGAAAGTTCGCTGAAAAGAGGAAATAAAAGTTAGTTTCACATAAAAGCTATATTACAGCTATAGGAATATGAGTGATTGCTTTTGAGTTTTTATGGTTTGAGAATGTTAGTGATGTCACTGTCTGGCCTATCTTTTACAGTGAAATGATCGAGTCAGTCAATTTGTCATTAAGAGACTTTGCGACATCACTGATCAGTGATACGACTCATTGCTGGCATGTTCTGATGACACGGATTGGATATATGATTCACTTCTAGAATAACAGTGTGTCCATTTAATGCATCTGTTGTTATTTCACTTATATGGGAAGTAAATAATATTGGTATAACCAGCCATATGACATCGATCATACTAAGCATTTTGGTAACTTCACACATTTCCCCGCCTTAAATTTTGAGATATCCCGATAGACCTACTTATATGGCCCAAGTTTTTCCCTCAGTGGTAGTATCTCAAAAAGCCTTTTCAGGAACATTTCTAATTTCTCCAGTCTTTTAATATGTGGCACATGTATGCTATACAGTTATCTGCCCAAATTTTCATATCCCATCGGAAAATAAGATTTTCACATGGAATTAATTAAAATTTTCATGGTGCATGAATGATTTGTAGCCTAAATATTAGAACTTAACTATTTAGGTTTATAAATAAATCACATGCTTTGAACACACAAACTTTCTAAATTAAAGTAATACTCAGGTATTTCTGGACAGGGATGTGTGGGGAAAGTGAAGGGGAACTTACAATTGTGGAGACATTCTTAAATACTAACAAAAAGTTGCGAAGGACATCACAGTTTAAATTCTTTACACTGTACATGGTTCACTTGTTCAATGCGTAATTTAGGAATGAGAAGGCATAAAAATTTTAAGTATTCGATATCGATGCTGAGGTATTATAAAAATAAAATCTGACAATTCAAAATGATTAAATGAATCACTGCAAACAATAGAAATCTATATATATTATGGTAAATATGGAGGTAAATCTGTAAAACCAAAATTGAATTTCTCAAACTTAATTTCTGTGTAGGGGAGTGATACAAAATCCAAATTATGTGATATTGTAATTAGTTAATTTTCATTCTTTATTCATGCTTTTCACATGCAGTATTCTTACCATACGGGTACTCAGAGTAATACTGAGCGGCGAAGTAATCCAGTCCAGCTTTAAATATATGCGAAACAGCTCTTTATTAAAATTGCTTTTCAATCATTAAAAGTGATTATTTTTTGCTACGCTATAAATCTACTACAAGTATGGCAATGTCTTGATGTAAATTAATCTGAGAAATTTGAAATCTCTTTCCAGTTGTCATCTGTCAGACTGACATCAAGATGTCAAGATTGTCAACTGATGTCACAGATGACATCAGTTGACAATCTTGACATCAGAATGTCTTTGTGACATCAGTTGACAATTTTGACATCAGGATGTCATCTGCTACATCAGTTGACAATCTTGACATCAGAATGTCTTTTGTGACATCAGTTGACAATCTTGACGTCAGGATATCATCTGTAACATCAGTTGACAACCTTAACATCACTCTGATGTCAAATTGAGTCTAGGTTAGTTTTAAAAACAACTTTTCTCGTTCTGCAGAATTATTATAAGAATTATTATAAGTGTGCCTTCATTATAAAGACTGCAGCTGTAAAGGTCAATTTTTCAATTTAATACTTGAAGAAGATTTTGTTCATTTTTAACCAAAAGAGCACTTGAAATGGATGAAGGATTGGGGCTTTACGTCCTGAAATTATGCACTCTGGCATTCTGATAAGGATAAGAAGAGGACACAGCAATGAGGCGAATGATGATTGAAACAGTTGCCCAACAGAGGTCTAGGACTCTTGTTGACCCAAGCAGAGCTGGAATCGAACCCGGGACCCAGCAATTCAAATCCCAGAGCACACTACCAACTAGGCTAACCTCCATCAGTGCCCGTTATTCTCAAAAGCACTAGAACTATATTATACAAATACGGCATGATATGAGTGCAAAATGAAAATTTATTTGCACTAGGAAATACATATTGAACGAGGGTGCAGTCAAAAGAAAAGAAATTTTGAATTTTTTTTTTTTATAAAAACTCATATTGCACTCTGACCATGCAATATGAAAAAATCTGAAAAAAAAAATTGTAAAAAAAAATTTTTGGAAAAAATCTCATATTGCACTCTAACCATGCAATATGAGTTTTTATGATGGTGTCATGTGACTGATTTTGGCCAATCAGCATCGCTCTAGCATAGTGGTCATGTAATAAATTATGAAATTACACATACCTCTGTTTTGATCTGCTTCTGGTTGTTCGTTCGCTGGAGACATCCAAGGGTCGTGCAAGGGTCCATTTTGTGAGAATTTGGCGTGAACCTGTTGAGCGAGGTGAAGGTCAATCTGCTCTCGCAAAGCACTGAGAACACATTCTGCGGCATACGGTTTGCAGTCCACTAGAGACTTGATCACTTTCGGCGATACCTCCATGTTGACTTTCTTCAGCACCTTTCTGTTATAATAGATGCATTTTGTGAAATTTAACATATTTCATCAAGTAATTATTATTATGCATGGTTGAAATGGTCGTATAAGATTATTAAAACAGATTACATAGACAGGTCCGGGCCAGGAAAAAACTGCCAATTTTTCCATTCAAGGTTTTCTCAGTGGATTCTGGTGGTTTAAGATGTGCTCTTCAAAATTGGCCCTGGGGACATCTTGAATTTTGCCTCATATCCAAGATGGCCGCCACTTTCCAAAATGGCCGCCAAAATACATTAAATGGGACCTGGGAGATCCCTAATAGCTGAAATTAATTTTTTTTTTCACTAAAATTTTAGTATAATGACCAGTCAACATGATCCAGCTGGTTGGTTGCCATGCAAGCGCTTTATTGGTGGTTAAATCCAATATGGCCGCCACGGATGCTATAAATTAAGTAAATAATTCTATCTCCTGAACCGGTTGAGATAATTCAATAAGATTGGTGTCTATTCCTAGGTTTTCAGGGGTGAGGGATTCAAATATGCAATCAAATTTGAAATTAGGTCAGTAGGTCGTCACTTTTGTCCAATATGGCCGCCATAAATGTCGTTACTAAAAGAAAAAAGCTCTATCTCTTGATCTAGTATAGATACGGTTACAAAATTGGTGTCTATACCTAGGTTTTCAGGGTTGAGGAATCCATACATGCCATCAGATTGTAGATTAACTCAGTTGGTCATTAAGTAAATCCAATCTGGCCACTGCGCACCTAATTTTGTCAAGAAACCAGCTGTATGTAACAGTCTAGTGGAGATATTTTCATGAAACTGGTGTCAATTCCTAGGCTTTTAGGGGTGGGGAACCTGAATATACCACCAGAATTGAAATTAGGTCAGTGGGTCATGAGGTTGATCCAAGATGGCCATTAGCATCACTGTCAATAATTGCTCATTACTGATTTTCATGTTCAAGAATAATTCTGAGGGCTAAAGCTGTGAGACAATCTTTTCAGGAGTCCAGGAATATGTTCTGAAAGCTAATTTTCACTCCTGTATCATGGATAATTGGGCTTCTTAATGATACTGACAATAAAACAAGAGTTTCAGATGGAATAAATTTTAATCTTAGCATTACCCAAAGCAGTAAAATGGGTCAGTAAGTTGTACTTATTTGGGATTACTGCTTAAAATCTCAGGGTTTCATGTAAAGATGGTATCTGCTTGATGGCCACACAGATATAGAAGGAACACATCCAAGACAAAAGACAAATTTTAAAACATTTTTTTAGTGTTTTTTTGGTTAAGGAGATTATTTCCAGGTTAAAGGGGGATTTAATCCATGTAAAAAGCAACAAGAAACTATCCAAATTGACATCAGATTGCCTGAAAATGATGTAATTAAGAATGGCAAGATCTCAGTTTGTTACCACAACTTCCTTCAATCATGCCTTTAGTCTATTGGCAATGCACTGCTGTGCAAATCTCGGAGTGATAACAATTTATATTTGAAGAATGTTTTTATTTGAGATTATTTTAAAGCTGTTAATTTTCATGTGGAATTGTGGAGTCTGCCCGGACACTGCAACTGAATGTTGACAATTATAATAATTTATTCACTATTTTGGTTTATTCTAGAAATTGTTTAAAAAATCATATTTAAAATCTTAATATAGCTAATAATTGTTTATGAGGTAACAATACAGTGCTTGCATAAAAGTGAGTGAACTAGGTGAAGTTTTGCCATTGGGTAAATACCAAAAATATCCTTAACCAAAGGCCTTGTGGAAGTATTGATTCTCATCTAATCAGAAGAAATCATATTGTGTCATGGAGGATATTTGAAGCAATGGCTGCCAATTTTCTTTATTTAGTTACATATGCATGGATCACAAATCTCAAAATCTTTACGAATAAGTGGATTCTTGATTGAAATTACATTGGTGTTCAGTTTCACTTAAGGCACTTATCAAAGACTTTGACCCAGAAAGTACAGCAGGCAAGTCTGGCAGCCAATTTTGCCAACTGACCCAACATATCTGCCTTTAAGTTGCAATACATTTTCATTTCACCAGTTGAGAATCCAGGGTTTCACAAGCAGTTTGGTAGGGGATTTGTAGCATGGACCCAGTGGAAGTATATAACCTGTTTCACTGTACTTTCAAGCATCACTGTACAGTGTACATGTATGTTGATAAGCGCATTCCTGGATATATTTTTATATATTTAAGGCCATTTAATTTAATTATACAGACTGTAGAGTGTAGATTGACATTCACAGAGAAGCCTTTGATCTCAAGCCTTGTCAAAGTTGTAACCAATTTATAGTAGTAGTAGTAGTAGTAGTTTATTGACACTGTTGTGTCCATTAATGTATGTATATATATATATGTTCAAATTGCAAAACTGAAATATACATCTGCTGATCCACTAATGTGAGAGAAACTGTGGTGCTTTTCTTCGTCTAGAACCAATACAAGCCGACAATGGAGGTAAAGCAAGTATGTCCATACATATCTTCAGGCATCAATACTCAAGTATATACTTGTATGAAATGAATGCTTTCTTTGTAATCACTGGACTTTTTGAACTCCATTAGGTACTTTTACTCATCAAACTGAAACCTACTGCTGTATGTATCAAATGTGACCTTTGTTTTAGTCAATAAAAACCTATAATATATTAATTGGTGCATCACAGACAATTACAGTTGTAAGCTGAGTTGTTAATATGAATTCAGTATGGAGAATAAATTGCTATCACTGAGGGGGATACTTCCTGTTTTTCTCTGCAGCCAAAAATCAGTTAAAGCAGGCAATGCGTCAAATTTACACCAATGAGTTGTAAATAGACTGACCGAAGGCATATTTTACAAGAGTTATGGTCCCAATCTCACGAATAAATAAAACTAAAGCAAAAATTTGCATCATGACTTATCTAAAAAAGTCTTAGCATTCATAATTATGTCATTTCCAGGCTATTTGATGTCAATAAAGATAATTTTCTCTGGTCTATACATGACTTCCAACGGAAAGTTGATTTTTTATTGTAATCAACTTTTAACTTGGAAATAATATCTTTGACCAAGAAAAACACTGAAAAGAAAGTCTGTCTTTGGTCTTGGATATGCACAGACATTATGTCATTCTACATCTTTGTGGCCGTCAATGATGCTATCTTCACATCACCCCCTGAGATCTTAAGTAAAACTCCAAAATAAAAAGAACTTACTATTTTGAACTTTTGGGCGACGCTAAGAATCCAATATCTTCTATCTGAAAATATTGTTCTATTACCAGTGTTATTTAGGAGCCCAATAATCCATGATACAGGAGGGAAAATTAGCTTTCAGAACATATTCCTGAACTCCTGAAAAGATTTGTCTCACAGCTTTACCCCTCAGAATTATTCTTGAACATGAAAATCAATAATGAGCATTTATAGACAATGATGCTAATGGCCATCTTGGATCAATTTCATGACCTACTGACCTAATTTCAATTCTTATGCTATATTCAGATTCCCCACCCCTAAAAACCTAGGAATTGACACCAGTTTCATGAAAATATCTCCACTAGACTGTTACATACAGCTGGTTTCTTGACAAAATTAGGTGCGCAGTGGCCAGATTGGATTTACTTAATGACCAACTGAGTTAATCTAAAATCTGATGGCATGTATGGATTCCTCAACCCTGAAAACCTAGATATAGACACCAATTTTGTAACCGTATCTCAACCAGATCAAGAGATAGAGTCATTTTCTTTTAGTAACGACATGTATGGCGGCCATATTGGATAAAACTGATGACCTACTGACCTAATTTCAAATTTGATTGCATATTTGAATCCCTCACCCCTGAAAACCTAGGAATAGACAACAATTTTATTGAATTATCTCAACCGGTTCAGGAGATAGAATTATTTACTTAATTTATAGCATCCGCGGTGGCCATATTGGATTTAACCACCAATAAAGCACTGGCATGGCAACCAACCAGCTGGATCATGTTGACTGGTCATTATACTAAAATTTTAGTGAAAAAAAAAAATTATTTCAGCTGATAGGGATCTCCCAAGTCCCATTTAATGTATTTTGGCGGCCATTTTGGAAAGTGGCGGCCATCTTGGATATGAGGCAAAATTCAAGATGTCCCCAGGGCCAATTTTGAAGAGCACATCTTAAACCACCAGAATCCACTGAGAAAACCTTGAATGGAAAAATTGGCAGTTTTTTCCTGGCCCGGACCTGTCTAACATATTACTCTCTTGGAATTTATCATGATAACTATGATCCAACACCATAAATAAATTCTAAAGGATTTATTATTATGCATTTCCCACAACCTCCACAACCTGGAAACATGCCTGCCAGCCAGGTGAGGTAATAGATTACCAGATTAAAAGTTAAGTTATACTACATCTACACGCTTTTTTAAATTCTTGTAATTAGTTAAATCATTTGTCATTACCCTCAAGAATGGCAGCTGTCCTTCTCAACTTAAATATACTTGGAGGAAAACTCCAAAAACAGATATTGTGGGTCAATCCAACAGATAGATAGATATGGTAAGTGCAGCCCTCTAAGCCCAATCCTGGGCACCAACGAGGGTTGATTGATGAAATAGGAGAGAGAGAGCGGGAGTCCTCAACAGTCAACATCATGTTACAAATTAACCCCATGTGAGGGATCTTATACTTGGCACAGACGCTGATACAAGGGGCCGCCAATTTAATGTTCATTTGAACGATCTCCTGCTGGGATTTTGCTCTTTAAGGTCCACTGGAAATGTTTGATTCCTTTAGACCTAAACCACTCGGCCAACCAGCTAATGTGACATGGTGATGCTGTGGTTCAGCCAATCTAAAGATAAAATGCAAATGTACCGATATATTGTTGATTAAATGATCTTTGTTTGCATACTCGTAGGGGTATGAGGTGTAATAATTACCTGTTTAAAACCAACCAGTTTGTTTCCTTTTGTTTGGTGCCATTGGAAGGGATGTAATTGTGTACCTCTACATATTTTGGGAAAAAGCAATGAACAACTTCGGCTGCCAAAACTGAAACATGCACAACAGGAACTCAACTAAATGATGAAATAGAAATAAAATGCAAAATGAAAGAAAAGGGCGGCAGGTGGGTGGGGGATTTAATTGATTACTTATAACAAGCATTTCAGAAGAATGATAGCAAAAGCAAGTAGTTGCAAGCATATTGTTATCTATATAGCTTGAATTAATTTCATTGACAATCAACTACAATTGGAAGCATTTTCTATGGTGCTTTTGTTAATTGGTTAGTGTGCTCAAAATCATGTCAAACTTAAAATTAAGGGGAAAACACAACACTCAAATATGAGTAAGCAAGCATGATAAAAATTCATTACCTGTTTAGCACAACCCAGTTATTAGTCTTTTTGTCAGATGAGTTAGCAGCGGTGTAATTATGCATCTCCACAAATCTTGGAAAATGTGATTTCAATATTTCTGCCACAAGAACTGCAATTAAGGATATTGGAGATATTTAGAATTGTTATACCAAGGAATATATTATATAATTGCAGAAGAAGAAGAAGGTAGCAGTGTTTACACAAAGATAAGCCTGCAGTCTTCTGTCAGATTGAACAAACACTTACTAAGCACACACAGGACAATTACAAAATGATTAAGCCATTTAAAGGAAGCAGAAAGCACCTTGTTTGGTCAAAAGAAGCACACCTGGCCATAATTTAAAGGTGGTGTGACAGCTAGTTTAAGTAGAGTTGCATTTTATTTAGAACCTATGCTGTTTGCTGGAAGCTTGTGTTATGAAAACTCTCTTTGTTTTCATTTGATTATTATTTATTATGAACATTTATAATTGCAAAGAGTCGGATTTGTTGAAGAATTTATTGAAGCTTCTTTGTATTGTAAATAATATGCGTAAACAATTAAAGCCAAACCATAGATATGATAAATTATGCAAGTATTGTGTGATTTCACTGATTTGTTGAAAAATCTAGAATACAAATTTCAAAAGATTTTTCAAGGCAGCTGCTGAACCCAAAGCCCTCACCTCCATCTGAGAAGTCTCTTGTCATGTTTTTCTTGGGTCTTGACAAGGGCAGCTCATCCACCCAACAGTAAAGTTTTTCCAACATGTCATCTTCTAATTCTGCTACCTCGTCCACCAGACTTAACTTATCCCACTTTCTACCCGACATTTTGGGGGTAAATCCAGTGAAAAGATGAGAAAAATGAAGCCACCGGCTTTTGACAACTCTTTGTTTACATTCGTCGTGTGGCAACGTGACGCGCAGCAGTTCCACAGAAAATTTTCAGGTGCGTGGTAGGTGCTGCCACCTCGTGTATAATGAGTGTTTGTAACAATAATTGCGTGGCAGCAAACCCTCGGCATATGACATGAATTGGCAACACGCTCCCTCAGTCTCTCTGAAATGTTGGATCTATGTGCCAGGTTGCCAGATTGGACGATGCTGTGACTGTCAGAAGTGAAATTACGTTCTCTTCTACCATAGGCCGAGTACTGAAAGAGGGGGGGTCTGCGCCGGTGACGAGGAGGGGGGGGGGTTAAGGGGTAACAGGGATGCTCACTTTAGAGTCTTGTGCTCCAAGAAGAGAGCGAATGCAAAATAAAATATATACACTTGTATAAAAGAAAAAACTCATAAATTTGGACAAGGCTAAAATTCAAGCAGACAATTGAGTAAAAACTTCTATAGGCCTACTTATAAGGGGGCCCGGGGCCACTATATTTAATCTGAAGCTGGGGGGGGGGGGGGGTTGAATTCTTTTTAAGGTAATTAATTTCTTGCCAGCAGTTTGGTGAAAAAAGATCAGGGGTGCCGGAACAGGGGGGCAGGGGAGGGCAATTGCCCCTCCTGCCCTTGTCCAGGAGGGGCAGGAGGGGCAAGGGTGCCCTTTAGATCTTAAAAAAAAACAACATTATAAGGCCTTATTTTACTAGTTTTGGCACAAATTAGTAAGTATATTTTCCAAATTACTAGTGCCTCTCTATTTAAATTTTGTCACGCGAAATTGGCGCGAATATGATTTGCCCTTTTTTATCGGACCGCCCCTGCCGCCCGCGATTCCTTCCGGCACCCCTGAAAAAGATCTTTTTGGACAGTCTTGAACTAATTATTTGAATCTATTGGCGTTATTTCAGGTGATGCACTGATGCTTGATTTGCAAAGTAATATTTTGGAACATCACAGACCCGAAACTAAATAAAATTTATTAATTACTGTTGCTGTTTGTACTGTGAAATAAATCGTTTTCCACCAAGGAAAACTTCAAGGCCCCCCTGAAAATCTAATGGTCACCCAAAAACGTTTGTGCCCTGTATGCATGCCTACGTTTCGATAAAATGAAGCTGTATAGTGGCACCCGGGGCCATGGGGGGGGGGGGGGGGGGTATTCTGCAATTTCCTTTGAACAGTAATTCGGCAGTTTTGGAGGAAGTAGTGTATGTGCAATCCTATTGGAATTATGAAATTTCCTGCAGTGATTCTATACCTCTGCAGTACAAGGGGACGACCAGATGATCTTGGGATTTTTTGGTGAAAAAAAAAGTTTGTTTCCCTCTTGACACTAAAAAAAAATTGTTCAGCAAATGAAAAAAAAAAAGTTTACATCTGTAGCTAGGGTACATAATGTTAAAATTGCAAAAAAAAAGTTTGTCGTCTGGTTGTCCCCTAAGTACTACTTCTGCAGTTTTCTGGATTCTGCAATTTGGCATTACATGCATAACACAATGTCCTTGCATTCTGAAGGAATGCTACTATTTGCTTCAGGAATTCTGTACCTTGTCAGGAATTAAACCCTGCTAAAGAGTCGCTTGCATCACCAGGCCCACATTCTCTGCATTAGTCTTATATAGTCTATAGAAGTTTTTTAATTCTTATTAAAACAAATCCTAGTCTGTGAACTTTTTTAAACAAAATATTAGATTTCTCATGTTAATGACTAAGAAGGGGACAACAAAATTGCAGTTAAATATTCTGTAGCCTACACAGCTCTCCATACATGTAGACCCACCCAAGCTCGGCAGCACACCCCGTCCCCCCCCCCCCCCCGAGTTCAGACCCAGTCCACCCCCTGCCTCTGGGCCTCAATTGCCAGCAAATATTCCGATTTCATATATTTTTGTAATTTGCTTCTTTACATGTTAGCTGCTGCTAATCTCTTTGATCTCAGTGGATACATATATATATGGAGCTTTTTGATTGTCTTTCCCTTTAAGGAGATTTTTTGATCTTCAAGACTTTCCCGCCAGGGAGGGCTATGAATTATTCATGAGGGCATTTGGCGCATGCGCAGTTCATTCATTGCTGTGAAAACCTCACAAGGGCACAGAAAATGTGAGGTTGTGTCGAATCAACGAAGCATGGAGACTTTTGATTGACATTTCAAGGGTAATTACAGTGCCAGCTGATTGAGAAGGGTACAAGGAACGATTTGCAACAACAATGAAACACAGACGATCTATGGAAGTCAGACAATTTACCAAAAAGAGGCACGAAAATGTGCAACCATGATTCTTCGCTCCATGTTGAATGAGCTGGCATGTCGGATCTAAAATAACAACATCACCGGTCTGTTTGATCTTTTTGGATCCCTTAAACATCCACAATGTTGACAGTGGAAGAATTGGTCATCCAGAGCTTGTACCACAAGCTGGTACTGGTCAATGTCAAGAGAAAACCCATACAGACCCCCACAGGGGGGAAAATGGATGGACTTGGTAGGTATCTTTTGCACTGTTTCAGTGTTTGCATGCAAATAAATTTGTGATATGATTTGTGCTACTCAACTGTTAATATTGTTTGTTGAACTAAATTCAGAAGAAATGTCATTGAAAAAAGAAGAACATTTTGTAAATTCAGTAAAGATGACAGTATTGTCACAATCATTCAGTGATTCTGAATCTGTCAGAAAATTAATTCATGAATTTATCTTTGAATTGACAAAATGAAATCACTGAGGTATCATGAACTCTATGCCTTGGATCAAAGTGTTTATATACTGTGTAATGTTAACATTGCGTCATATCGCAACAGATAAAATTTATAAAAATGGTTTATTCATTGCTTGATCAGAGGCGGCAGAACTGAGGGGGTTTCGCTGCACTGCCCCCCCCCAACTTTTGGACGTGAATTCCAGAATTTGCCATAGGCAGGTGCCAAGGGGGGGGGGGGGTCACAAGGGGTGTTATCTAGATGATCCTCATGAGGGCTAAAAACCAGATAAATTTTTGCTTATTGCTCTTACAAAAATTTCAGCTCTACAGACTCCCAAGTCTTCTGTTATAAGTATTGGTGCCCCCCTCCCCTTAATAAATTCCTAGACCCCCGGCCCCCCCTTCCCTGCGTGTTCAAATAAAACCCCATGCACTGACATAACCTATTTCTCAAGGCATGCTGATATTTTGTGTATTGCAAAATGTTGTGTATTGTCTATTGAACAATGTTGTTGAGTATTGATTCCTCTGCATGGCATTGATACAACCATCCCAAGGGGAATGGCAAACAATCTTGCTGAGTATTACTCTAAGTAATAAATAGCCTGCTTGTCTGTGTTGGGCTCTGCTGGTCATTGCTGGTCATTGCTTGTCATTGCTGCATTTGCAGGTCATTGCATATTTAGATCTTGCGGATCCAGCTCTCGCCCCCCCCCCCTCCCCTAAGATAAGATAAGATAAGATAAGATAAGATAAAATTTTATTTAACGTCGGTGGTGATAATACAAACAATAAACACAAGCTACAAGCTTTTTACCGACAAGTTAAAACAAAACAAAATGAATTATGAAATTATATACAAATGATAAAATGAATGGAATGTAATTAAAGTTCTTTTCTTACTTTTAACACAATAACATAAATTTGACATAGTTTATCAATTACAGATAATTTCTCAGACATAGTATACATGCTCCACATTCACATTTGTTAAAGTAGTTACTTCGTCGTAAGTCGGACTTGAAAGTGCCTATTTCATCCAATAATTTTACATGAGAGGGTAGAACATTCCATAATAAAGGACCTTGATAACCAATTGACTTCTTGCCATACTGAACAGTGTTAAAAGTGGGTTGGATTAATTTGTTGTTGTCTCGCATGTTGTATGGAGAAATTAGTTTTTCAAAGAATGAACTTTCTAAAGGGGGTGCTAGACCATTTAGTACCTTGAAAACAAATTCAACTAAGTTGTTCTTACAAGTTACATGCAGCATCTTTTTATCTGTCTTTACTAATAGGTCATTATATGTGCTCTCATAGTCATTGCAAACAAGTCTTAATGCTCTTTCATTGAGTTTTTCAATTTTCCTATCATGTCCGAGGGAATAGGTTTGGTAAACAATTGAGCAATAAACAAAATTTGAGGCTACAAAAGCCTCATAGATTCTAAGTCGTCCTTCATAATCAACATATTTGCATAATCTTTGGAGTGCATTTATTTGCCGAGCGGCCTTTTTACAGATTAGCGAAAGGTGATGATTAAAGTTCAGTTTATTATCTATGTGTACACCTAACAGCTTGACTACTGTTTCTGATTTGATAGCATTAACATCAACTTTGAATTCAATTTCGCTGTTGCTTCTGCTGAGGCATATGGCCTGAAACTTTGATGGATTAGCCTTCATATAATTGTCTTTAAACCAAGTAATAGCCTGTTCAGCTGCCTTCTCAAGAGTGTCTTTGACTTTTGATTTATCAAAATGAGAATACGATAGCGTGTTATCATCCGCATAATTGTAAACATCACATGTTTTCGTAAGTTTAAATAAGAAATCATTGATAAAGATGTTAAATAGAAGAGGGCCCATGATGGATCCCTGTGGGACACCGGTTTTTAGATTTAACCATTCACTTCTAATATTCCCTAGCTTTACTGCTTGTTTCCTGTTCTTTAAATAACTCATGATAAATGAGCATGCTTCTAAAGAAACTCCGTAAGCATGTAATTTCGCAATTAAAAGTCCATGCGGTAAGCTGTCAAAAGCTTTAGAAAGATCTATTAATATACAACCCACATGACAATTGTTATCGAGGGCTTTTCTCCAATTTTCAATACATTTGACTAGTACATTATTACAGCTATACTGTTTACGATAGGCAGATAGATCATTTGACAAGTAAGTTGAAATAAATCCTAGTAATTGATCACAAAGTACTTTCTCAAATATCTTTGAAGTGGAAGGGAGGACACTTAATGGTCTATAATTTTCTTTGGCCAGCTGGTCTGACTTCTTATAAAGTGGCGTCACTTCTGCCTTTTTATTGTTGTCTGGGAATTCACAAGTTGCTATGCTTTTATTAATTATTGGAGTGAGAGAGTTGCTAATATATTTTGATCCTAATTTTAGGAATTTAGGGGATATTTGATCAAAACCTGTAGCTTTGTTTGGTTGAAGCAGTTTAAGTTTGCTTAGCACTGTTGATTGATTTATTGGAATGAAATTGAACTGTTGTTCATTGTCAGTAAACTCATGGATTAGTTTCACACTTGGGTGATCTCTGTAGTGGTCAATGACCTCATCAGCTGACATTTGCTCAACTTCAGTTGATTCACACAGATCATTTGTGACATTGATAAAATATTCATTGAAGGTGTTGCTAACATCTAATGGCATGCCTATCAATGTATCATTTTCACATAATGTAATATTATGATTGCTCTGTTTAACATTGTTGGTCATAAAAGGTTTAACAATTTCCCAAAAATGTTTTCCTTTACTTTTACTAGCATTGCAATTTTCTTCAAAATATTTCACTAAGGATGTCTTCTTTAGCTTAGTGACAAGATTTCTCTGCTTCTTAAAATTATTCCATGACTCTCGGCTTTTATTTCTATGAAATTTTCTTCTCATTGATGCTTTAACATTTATTGCTTTTCTCAAATTGTCATTCATATAAGGTAGCTGTTTGTACTTAATAATTTTCTGCTTTTTAGGAGCATTTTTGTTTACAATATCTAAGAGCAAAGTGTTGTGAAACCATTATAACTGATCATCAACATCATCAAATAGCTGTGAGACATGAAAAGGTGCAAATTCTAGATCTTTTTTATATGATTCTTCATTGAAATGTTTAAATGTTCTGTAGATAACCATCTTAGGCTTGTCAGATGGGCAAGTTAATTTAGTTGCAGCACTGATATAATTGTGAAAATCGCTTATTCCCAAGGAGATATTCAAAGATTGCTTTATTGATTTCGGATTATTAGTTAGAATGACATCAATAAGTGTGGGGTTCTCTGCACTTTTAAAGCATGTTGGATTTTTCACTAATTGTTTGAGGTCATAATTGTCACAAATGTTACTCAATTGGTTAGGTTTTTGAAGGAAGTTTACGTTGAGATCTCCTATTACATAAACACAATCACTCTCTATGAAACACTTATTTAGCATTGTTTCTAAAGCGGAATTGAGGACAGAGATATTTACATTTGGTGGACGATAGATGTGTAGGAAGAACATATTTTTCTGAGATGTTTTGATTTGAATAACAATACTTTCTATTCCAGAATCATTTACTGCTATGTCTGACCTGTTTTTATGTGGGATTGTGTCTTTGACATAACATATAAGTCCACCACCATGGGCATTTCTGTCAAGTCTGTGGATTAAAAATCTATCGATGTGAAATTGAGCGTTAGGGAAGGAGTTATCTAGTTTAGTTTCTGACAAAAATAGGACATCGCTTTGACCTTTAGTTAGTATATCATATATCTCCATAAACTTGCATGACAGACTATTAATATTCAGGTGCGAGAAAACAAGATTTTTTGCATTATTTTTGAAAAATTTAGAAAGGTCCTCATATGGATTTTCTACACTATCATTCGAACTTTCTTGACAATCGTTTGAACTTTCTGGACAATCATTTGAACTTTCTGGACAATCACTTGAACTTTCTGGACAATCATTCAAACTTTCTGGACAATCATTTGAACTTACTGGACAATCATTTGAACATTCTGGACGATCATTTGAACTTTCTGGACAATCATTTGAACTTTCAACATCATTTGCACTTTCTATACAATCAGTTGGATTTTCTATATAATTATTTGAATGTAGTGTGGAAACATATTCTGAAATATTTTCTACTACAGGGATAGCACCTCTTATAACATCACAGGTTTGTGGTACATTACTATGTGTACTAGTACTATATGCGTTAGGTTTAACTGAGGCGTCATTTTCTAATCTATGGACGATCGGCTTATCATTTGACATTGCATTATTGTTTTTGGTAAAACAGTCAACAACATTAAAATCATATATTTCTACAGTAAAATCATCAATGTTAACATTTGAGTTGACGTCATAGTTTTTAAAATTCACTGACATATCAAAATTCCTGCACCATGTAGCACAGTCAGTAAAATCACATAAAGTCTCTGTGCTATATACAAATCTGAACATCAAGAGCCTTGACAAGAGGTAAAGTAGAATTTTGAAGAAAGTATGCATTGACAGGGGTAAAAACATTTTCAGTGGACCTTTATGAGCAAAATCCCAGCTGGATGTCGTTCGGATGAGATGTTAGATTGGCAGCCCCTTGTATCAGTGTCTGTTCTTGGCAAGTAAAAGATCCTTCACATGAGGTAAATGTGTAACATGTTGAGGACTCCCGCTCTCTCTCCAATCTCATTAATCAACCCTCGTGAGCGCCCATAATTGGGCTTAGAGGGCTGCACTTACCATATCTATCTATCTATCTATCTATCTATCCCCGCCTCCCCGGACTGGTGTGTGGATGTGCCGCTAGCTATTAATGACAAAATAGTAGACTTGATAAAGTTATAGGCCTGCTAAATTAAATTTGGTTTATCAGCTGCTGTGCTAGTCTTGATTATTTCAAATTATGCATTGGTAACATGACCTAATCTTTTGTGCTTACCAAGGTAATTTTAGGCCTATTGTGCTACTGCTATTCTGTAATGTAACAGTACCATAAAGGCATTGGCATTCTGAGTTGCTTTCCAAAGTTTCCATCATATTCATGATGTCCAAGTATGGTCATGCTGCTAATATAAATCAAGGACAAATCTTATCCCTGCTTCTTAGAGTCAAGGATGGTAAATCCGTCCAGGAGGGTAAATCCGTCCACCCCCTATTATATGCATTAAAATAAATCCATAGCAGTTTTGTGAGTCTCAGATGCAAGAGAAATTAGTTTTTAACTGATTTTGCCGTTTTTATTGTTTTGATACCACTTTTAATCATAATACAGGTTATTTAACAATATGGGATAAAATACAATGAAATTCTGTGACGTCATGACAGACATTTTCTCAATTTTAGCTAGTTGCTCATTGCATTCTTGTCAGCCTATTCCCATCTACAAACAAATGTATTTCTGGTGAAAAGTCATTGATTGGAATGTAAGATCAGATTGAATTTGTTAGATTACTTAATTATGACACTCTGAATAGCAATACAATGCAAATAAAGGTGGACGGAATTACCATCACCATTTTAAGTCTGACTTTATTTGGGGGTTTGTAAATCCGTCCACCTATATTAAATATCATTTAGACCACTTTTATGACTTTCAATATTTAAAAATTAAATACAACTAATAAGAGAAACTAGTTTGGAGCAATTATACCACTTTGATTTGGTTAACATGGTTCTTCAATTGTAATTGAGGTGGTCTTTTGAAATTCTGCCAAATTAAAATAAACTCTATTAGCCAAATCTTCTTTTATAAGTGCACTCAGTATCCCTCTGCCCTAAAATCAACAGAAAATATTTTGTGACAGTTAAAAAAAAAGTAAAACTTTAAAAAAATCACAAGATATCATAGATATGTGCTGCATAATGCCCTGTGGACGGATTTACCATCCTTGCTGGACGGATTTAGCAGCAGGGTGGACGGATTTAGGTGCCCTAACCTTCAATGTTTGTTGCCATGGTTTCAGCAAGAATTATTTGAATATTCGACTTTTTTGGCCGCTGAAGATAGCACGAAATATGCCCCTTCCAATGGATTAAATTTTATTTCTGTATCTATTCCCATTTTCCTGGAAATATAGTTTTAGCCAAAAGTGGACGGATTTACCCTCCTTGACTCTACAATATTGACTACATGCAATGTGCAGATGTGGATGTAAAACAGGGTAAAACTGCTCCAGTAGTATTGATAAAATTTTGAGAAATTTGGCTTTTAACATGTTTAATGAAGTTTCAGCAATGCTTTATCAAAACTTTTATGAAATGCAGAGCACTTAAATCTGGTTCTATAACTTCTATTCTGGGCAAGCTGGCTAGGACTTTTGGCAACTTTGGAGTGTGGACTATGGAATTATGAATAAAATGCTTGGAAACTGATGGATATAAACCGCATATTATTTGATAGTTCATCCCTGCACTCGTTTGAACTCCGATTATTGCACTAAACATGCTAAAGGCAAATATGTTAAGCTATTTGTCAATCCACTAGAATGATACCCGTTAAATGTAGGTGGGGGGAGGGAGGGGGGCAAAATATGAAATGTAAGTTTTGAACATAAAACCCAACCTAAAACCTTCTAGTGGGTGAGAAAAGGTCAGATGCAAGTTTTTGTTGATGGGCAACTTATACTTTGGCTGGGAAAGACGGAGGGGTCCATGAATTAATAGTAGGATTTATCATGGAACATTGTTGAATGCATTTAGTATGTTTTGGGGGAGGGTTAGCTCTGTTAGTAGTGCAATGCACTAGGCTGCCAATTGCTGGGACCTGGATTCAATTCCCGCTCTGGCTGGGTGACCTAGACTTATGTTAGACAGCAATTTCAATCATCCTTCACCTCATTGCTGTCCTGAGCACTGAGTTCTCCTATCCCAAATTAGCCAACAAAATACATAAATATAGGACTGAAAGCCCCAATTGATCATCCATCTTGAATGCCTTTTGTGGTTCATAAACTCATGATTCCTGGTACAGGATCTGTTTCAATACATTAATGCAAATATCTGGATATTTTGAATATCACACGATGATTGAAAGTGCGATGCGCGCTTCTAAGTTCTATGTTAGCAGGTTAGCCAACATGTGCAATCTACAGTACAAATTGATAGAAATGCGGGGCTCTTGTGCAATCTAGACAGTCTATGCATATTGATAGATTGACATACATATCATACAGGTATGCTGCTGTAACATTACCTTGATTAGCCTGCATTGCTATGCTACCACCCAGGCCCTCTCTTGCTTCCCCCCCCCCCCAATATATGGCTGCACAATGCTTGGTACTCCTATAGCCTATTGGTATCATATAGATGATGACCATTGTAGATCATGTATACAAGTATGATAAGTGCAGCCCTCTACATGCTCTAGAGCCAGTTCATTATGTGCATCTAATATGATCTCTCATCAAATATTTCTTTTGAATAATTAATCAGGCCTGTGAAGTTGTGAACATAATAATTATGATAAATTAATTTCCTTGTCCCTTATCATTGTTATCAACTTATCGACTAGTTAATGGGTTGTTATGAGCACTGATTGATGTCATTAAGTGGCTTTTATTTGCTCAAAAAAACGTGGAGCAAAATAAGAAGACTAGAAAAAAAATATTCAAGGAAATATGCAAAGAATTATCGGATACAAAATAAAAATTTGTTGCACAAAAATAATGACAAGGTGCAGTTTAAAAACTAGATGAAGTAGCAAGTAGTTGATTAAGTTTTTGGAACGTAGCTCTAGATATGATGACGATGACTGATAAGGCCACACATAATTGATTCCTAGCTTCGCCGACCAGCTGACACAATAGATTTCCTGCCGATGGAAAAAAAAAAATATATTTTTGACATTTTAAAAAAAGAGTTTTTCACCTTAGTTTTTTGTCCTACCGACCGACCCTAGAAAAAGTGCCTTGAGAGGATCCGAGAAGCTAAAGATCAATTATGTGTGGCCTAAGGAGCTACTCGTCATAGGAGTCACTGTCTTGACTAGTGTATATTACGTATGTATTCTGAGCATCATCATGGTACAGGGCCATTCCACGCCAAATGGACCAAAATCAAGAAATTTTCCCACATCATGTTTTCCGATTTTGATGAAATTTTAACCTGATGTACATGTATATGTTTAATGAGCACATGCAAAATATTTCGGACATATTCCACAGATTTTGCTTTTGACTGCATTTTGAAAATGTTGGGTTTTCAACATAAAATTTATTTTTTATCTCTTGATATCTTTGAAAAAGGCTGCTGAAGGTTCATTTTTCAATATATCGCCACAAAACTAGGCATGTATCATGGTGAGATGTAGAGCATAATATATGCTGAATATAAAGTAGATGATGCTTTCCATCTGTTCGCACCAGCCTGTTAAAATTGATTTATTTTTGCGAAATTTGGGTAAATTGTGGGTTTTTGGATTTTTTTCACTCAGAAACCAAGCTTTCAATAAACCTGAAACTTTGCATGAATTGAGGCATTATCGAGTGCTAATGGTATGAATTTATTCATATTTCTAACTCCAATACTTTTTATGCACATGAAGAAAATCACAGGACGATTCCTAAAATTGACTAATTTCAAGTGCAAAAATGGCCATGTGGGACAGGTGATAGAAACTTGAAATTTATTTTTTTTAGCAGTTCATGAGATCATCTTGTATTTCTGCAAAAATGGTAGAGGTGTTATTTTTCATTTTTCCGGAATTAATTTTTAGAAATTTGGAGAAAAGCCTTATTTACACCATGTTGGAGCCTTCCAAGAGCAGATGGAATTCAAAATAAAGTGAACAATTGTTTTTAAGGTGCCTCAAATTGCCTTCTGAACATTACAAATCAGTTTTATCTAGAATCACCAGGATTTTTATTTTTATTTTGTCCAGTTCTTTTCATGTGAAATCATGTCAGATTCTCATGATTACAATGGAATGCATTACTTCGTACCCATAATGGGTCCCTGGTGTATATATACCCACATACTTAATAATTATAAAGCCACATTTGCTAAATTCTGGTCATCTGTCACTAGATGTATTTCCAAAACTGAAATTAATGTCACTGCACATGAATTTAACATTTTTCATCATATTGTGATATATTTTTTTAACATATTGATAACCGAAGATACCTTCTCATATTTCACATCATAAAAAGGCAACTGTGTCAACTAATCTAATTTACAAAATCTGCCACAACAGTCACATATTGTCAATTTTGAACTTATTTGCAAAAATTCACTCAACATAATTTTTTTTACTATTTCCTTTTGTGAGAAACCAATATACCTCTTAAAGTTTGGAATTTGAAAATTGTCCATCTGAGGTACTTTCAGAAATAAATTCAGGTCTTTATCAGTTTATCTAAGGTTCCATCTGCTCTTGGAAGGCCCCTTCATGGTGTAAATAAGGCTTTCCTCCAAATCTCTAAAAATTAATTCCAGAAAAATGAAAAATAACACCTCTACCATTTTTGCAGAAATACAAGATGATCTCATAAACTGCTTAAAAAATAAATTTCAAGTTTCTATCACCTGTCCCACATGGCCATTTTTGCACTTGAAATTAGTCAATTTTAGGAATCGTCCTGATATTTTCTTCATGTGCATAAAAAATATTGGAGTTAGAAATATGAATAAATTCGTACCATTAGCTCTCAATACTGCCTCAATTCATGCAAAGTTTCAGGTTTATTGAAAGCTTGGTTTTTTAGTGAAAAAAATCCAAAAACCCACAATTTACCCAATTTTTGCAAAAATGAACCGAATTTAACAGGCTGGTGCGAACAGATGGAAAGCATCATCTGTATTAGCTTCGGCCAGCAGCATTTTATATATCTGAGCTTGATCTGTGTAAAATTTTATCTCAATATCTTGAAAAACGTAGCTTCAGCAGCTTTTTGAAATGACTTGACAAGCGGAAAATATAAATTTTAGTTTTCAGACCTTAATTTTCAAAATGCTGTCAAATTCAAAATACTTGGAATACAGGAAAAATATTTTGCATGGCTTCATTAAACATGTACATGTAGCTTGTGTAATAATTTCATTAAAATCTGAAGCCATGATGTGGGAGACATTGGTCCATTTGGCATGGAATGGCCCTACAGCATGTACAGGTGGCTTCAAAGTACTGAGTAGAGCTTTTTAAAGCTTTTGTAGAGTCCTTCAAATCAACTTCAATTATCTCGTCGACACCTTTTACAGTTGTGTTGATTGCTCAATGCATGCTCATTGCATGGCATTACGTAATTTGATAAATCTTTGAAACATGTCAAGGACGGCACCTGCCTCAATGTGATAGAGTGTCTCTTCAATCATTCAATGTCATGGTTGTTGTTTTCCTATTGACGAGGTTAATTTCTGTAATATTGGAAGTTTTCATTTCGGAATAATTTCTGGACTTATAAGTCTGCATCTGGAGAGTTGTGCCATTGTTTTGTTATGATCAAGAGCTCACAAAACTTCATCTGGATGTTGTAAATTTACTAAATTATAGACTGTATGAGTCTGTATCAGTAAAGATCATCATCATGTTCATTATGTTGGAAGATGAAGTGTATGGATCTCTCTGAGGCTGATATTAATTTATCCAAACTATGAGTAGTTTAGGGAATCGTCTGTTCTGGATCTGGAATAGCCCGGACAGGCCTGGTTTACCATCTGGATGGCCATCTGGATTGTTTGCTCAAAATCCATCTGGATTTGCTTGTGAGTTTTATCACGGTTGACATTATGATTATATAACAGCTTCATCACTTAGCTAAAGCCTAGATAACCTCTATAAAATGGTATAGTAGTCTAGTTGAACTCCAGTTCTGGTTGGGCATGTGTGATTTGCAATTGTCTCTCCTTGATCAGTTTTATCAAATTTTTCAGGCTCACTAATGCTAATCCGATTTACTTGTAAGTTTGTCCTTAGGTTTTTTATACGGCCCCTAAATCTGCTAATGCAAAGGTAACTTTTAACAATGTTTAAATTCTAGAAATCAGAATACCGTCAGCTGTTTTTGCTGGGATATCTATGATCTTGGAGCCATCACAAAAAAAAAACAAAAAAACACAATATAGTGTCAGAGACTCAGAGTGTTCAACATATTTGTGCAATACAGCATCAGAACATTGTACAATCATCCGCTGCAGGCAAATTTGCTAACCGCTAACCCTAACCCTAACCTGTTGACTGGTGGTTGTCATCATTTCTGTATTATCTAAACAACGGCTATGGACCACATTCTGCATGCTGGACAGCTAAACAAACTAGAATTTGTGTCGCAAGCGGAACACATGCGAGTTCACCATGCGTAAGTTGTTTTGCAATTTTGGTGCGTTGATTCTTGGGAGAACGGTGGGTGCCCCCCCCCCCCCTGAAATTCAGATACCTAGGGCTGATGGTTGCAAAAAGTGGAGAAATGGATGAACAGCTTAAAGAAGTGAAAAAAGAAAGTACACTTGAGTGGCTTACAACACAATTATGGCAATAGCAGGAAGCCCAGACCTAAAAGGTACTGAGATGAGAACGGTATGGCAGATGATAAAGGCCTGTATAATACCAATTGCCACATATGCATGGGAAGCAGTAAACACTACGAAGAAGGATACCAAAGACCTAAAAAGGACCATCAACAGTGTCATAAAAAGAGTACTAATAGGCACACCCTGATCTACCCCATGGCCATAGGAACCGCTTAACATGGAGACAGGACTGTTGGAGTTAACAAGCTCATTGATCCCAGATTCTACTATTTTACTGTTTGGTTTAAGGAGTCGGCAACATTAGTGTTAAAAGTGCACACTGATTTACTCGAAGCTGTTTGTATAACATTGTTTGTTTGATTTTAAGCTATCCATACTACCAATGTCAAAATGCCAGTCTGCTCACAGACTCTAAACGAACAGCACAACTGGAGATTCTGCCAGAAATCGGATGACCTCCAGCTGACACATTTATCAATATTCAAGTAGGTCAGGTCACGTCCAGGTAGTGGGACCTCATCACTTGTGCTCATGTGCATCTGAGCTGCCAGCAAGATATGAACAAATCGTAATCAACAATGTTAAATGATCAATGAGTACATATGCACTGCCAATGAGCTCCATAAAATTCTGAAGTTTTCAAATCCTTTAACAGCTTTTTCCAGCATGATTTAAATGATATGGTTTTCTCCCAAGAAACTAATTGAAACAATAAACAGACAACAATGAAACATTCAATTGCTTTGAGAGACCTGAAACAGTTAATTATGTCTGTTCCGCTAGGCGGAATACAAACATTACAAACTCTCGGTAAATATGTCAATTATGAAGCGATAATCAACTTGTGTGGGGCTGGAGGATGACGCAAATTGTGAAGAAAGTCATGGATACCACAAAAAATCAATGATGTAGGCTCCAATCACTAACTGTCACGAAAAAAATCGGTGGAAAGTTACGCAATGGAACATGATGAAAGTTCGACAATTGAAAAGATGGCGACCAAGCGTGAATTATTGACACTATGAAAACTGATCATTCATCAATGAACTAAAACAATGGCAGAAACTGATGCGGATCAACCACCATGGGTGGAAAAACTGGTAACAAGGTTGGAAAACCGATTTGACAAGCTTGAACAAAAAATTTTTAATGTGAACAATTCAATTGAAGAAATGAAATCTGAAATGAGTAGCATGAAATCTACGGCGGAATACATCCAGAAGACTGCAGAGGATGCTATACAGATTTCCAACAGAACTGTAAACGATCTGAGGCAAGTGAAACAGGATACTGTTAAAACTGAAAATGAATTACTGTTGTTACAACGGAAAATTACTGAACTTGAATGTCGATCAAGAAGAACAAATCTAATATTCGAAGGAATTAAAGAAGAAAGCGATGAAAATACAGAAAAGCTTTTGATGGAAATCCTGAATGCAAAATTGGACCTCAGTGACATCCAACAATTACAGTTCGATAAGGCTTACAGATTTGGAAAGAACAGTGAAGATAGACCAAGACCTATTGCAGTAACATTCTCCACACTCAAACAAAGAGACGACATCTGGACCAAAAGAGCATCTTTAAGAGGGACAGACATATGGATGAGTGAAGACTTTCCACCGTCAATTAAAGCAAATCGCAAGAAACTGTTCCCGATTTACCTTGCAGCAAGAAAGAATGCTGAATTTAAACAGGTTTCTTTAAAGTTGGATGTCCTTTTCTTAAACGGGAGAAGATTCACTATAGACAATCTACAAGAGCTTCCGGACACGTTGAGAATGAACACCCAATCGACAATAACTACCGAAGAAGTGACCGTTTTTTCCTCGCAAGATTCCCCTCTCAGTAACCTGCATGTAATGGACGTAAAAGTGGACGGACGAATTTATAACACAAACGAGCAGTACATCCAGACATCGAAAGCGAAATTGTTCAAAGACCTCGAAACAGCACAAAAGATTATGGCAGAAAAGGACCCGTACAAGCAGATGGATCTCGGAAAGAAAATAGCCGGATACGATAAAACCACATGGGAAGAGTCTGCACCACAAATCTTACGACAAGTAAACAGGCAGAAGTATGACCAGAACCCGACGGCCCGTAGTTATTTGTTAGCAACAGGATCAAGACATCTGGGAGAAGCAACAAAACACCCCGTCTTCGGAATAGGCATGAACAGGACCCACCCCGATGTCACAGTATATGATAAATGGAAAGGCGGAAACTTGATGGGAAAAACTCTCCAAGAAATACGAAAACATCTAAAAGACATTTAATATAGCTCCGTAAACATTGCTGTTATTTGCCGAATTTATTATTACGAGGTGCTAAACAGATGATTGTTTTATTTTCATTGCAAAATCCTGCCACTAATTAAGATTGTATAATCCTGCCATTGTATAATCCTGCCATTGTATAGTTCTGCCATTGTATAATCCTGCCATACGCTTAACTCAGCATTAGACCAAAGCGACAGTATTACTTAAGCATTATACTTTGTTATTACCAAAGGTTTTGTATTATTTTCCTTTACAATGCAGTAACTGTGTTTTTAAAGTTACATATCTGTTATCAGTATAATCTCAATTTTTTTACTAGACAAAAAAATGACTTCTATAATCCTATAACTCTATATTATGCAGGCAGTTATGTAAACTGTAGTTGTACTTTTTATCATTCAATAATCGCTATCTATAATTACGGACGATTTATAACATTTTAATAGTATTCTTTTTTTTTTTCTCGAATACAATCTGCTTTGGTTAAATTAGAATTTATAAATTCAATGCTCAATGTTATTGTTTATAAGCCAATCAATCACGACATTATATCTTATATGTTCGATGAACTATTAATTCAGACACTATTACATTATTTTTTATGACATTCATGATAAACTTAAAATTAGTAATTATGGAACTGTGAAAGTTATTAATGTTCCATTGTAAAAACTATCATTGGACCTACCTGTACTATTAATCTGTCAATCCTATGCCCTATGCATTGTATTTGCATGCTTGATTTGATATGTTTGCATTGTTCCTAGATATGGTGCTTTTTAATATTATGCTACATGAAACACTTTTCTTGTACCTGTCTCTGAGCTACATGTCTCCGAGTTACATTCAACCAAGACTGTTCAAATATTTTAGTAGAATGCTTATGAGGTTACTAAATACATTGTTCTCTGTAAAAAAACAAAGAGTTTTGAGTACCCTAAAAACCTATGGCTACTCCTGACCAAACAATCACATGGCTAGAGAATTTTAACGATGATCATGTAGAGAACTCTAGACCAATGTTTTCTCCATCGCATTACTATGATATTGATAAGTTTAATGAGCTTACTGAATCTCTTTCATCAAAAACATTCTCCATTTTAAACACAAATGCTCGAAGTCTGCCTAAACATAAAACCGAATATGAAGTCTTAATGAACAACATCATAAATTTTCATTTTGATGTTCTTACGTTCGAGGAAACTTGGCTTGACGAAAATTTATGTGACTATGTGAAGTTTAAAGGTTACTCGATGATCACTAAACATAAACTCCAAAAAAAGGAAGGAGGAGGTATAGCTATCTTTATTTCTGACAAATTAGAATATAAAGAACTTGCAATTTCCGTTCCGACTGACAAACAAAATCTCTTTGATTGTCTTTTCATTGAAATTGAATATGGAAGAAAATCTATTATACTTGGTGTCTTGTATCGCTCGCCAAGCCATAACAGTGTACATGAATTTAATAATTTTATTGATTCAGTGCTAGAATCTTTTAAGAACTATAAAAATAAGGAAATAATAATTGTTGGTGATACCAATATTGATCTCATCAAGTCTGAAAACAATGCTTTAACAAATGCTTATCTAGACTCATTTATAAGTAATAGCTTTATTCCAAAAATCTCACTGCCAACTAGAGTGACTAACAACTCGGCTACTTTAATTGATCATATATTCCAAAAAATCTCAGATGTTCCAACATACCAAGGAACAATACCAGTTGACATCACTGATCATTATATTAACTTCATTTCCTTAGATTTGACTGACCCTGACGTAAGTCTTGAAAAGAATGTCACATACAGAGTCCAAAACGAGGCGTCAATGAACTCCTTCAAAAATGCTCTTAATGACGCGAACTGGGACGATGTCATAAATTCTTCAAATGTAGAGACTGCATATAATTCTTTTATTGATATATACACCAAAATAATGAATGAAAAACTCCCTGTAAGAACTTCTAAGTTTAACAGGAAATTTCATAAAATTAAACCATGGATCACTAAAGGCATCATTACCTCAATGAAACAGCGATACAAATTATCTATAAAACTAAAAAAAACCAGAGACCTAGTAAGGCGTCAGGAAGAGGAAATTAAATACAAGAGATACAGAAATTGCCTTAATAAATTAATAAGAGCAGCAAAACAACTTCATTGGACAAATTCATTTAAAAGTTGCGAAAAAGACATAAAAGCTACTTGGAAGCAAATAAATAATTTACTAAATAAGAATAATAACAAAAACGATGTGACTAATCATTTTATTACAAATGATAATGTGACACTAACAAATGCAAATGAAATAGCTAACTCTTTCAATGAATATTTCACAAATGTTGGACCAAATTTATCAAACAAAATAACCCCATGCTCTAGGCAGCCGAGTACTTTTCTACCCAATTTAAATCTAGTGGGTTCTCTCTTTCTTAGGCCAACTTCGGCTGAAGAAATTGCAAAAATTATTCAAAAATTCAAATCAAAATCTTCTTACGGATATGATGAGATTAGTCCAAAAATGTTAAAATCAACTTTTCAGCCAATTCTGAGACCGTTGACTCATATATGTAACCTTAGTCTTAGGAATGGAATTTTCCCTGACCAAATGAAACTGGCTAAAGTTATCCCAATACATAAAAATGGACCAAAAAGTTCTTTTACAAATTATAGACCTGTTTCTCTCTTGCCTACGTTCTCTAAGATACTGGAACGACTAGTCTACAATAGATTACAAAATTATCTAAAAACAAATGATCTATTAACTCCCTGTCAATTCGGCTTCAGGGAAAATTTATCCACGGACTTAGCCATATTAAAATTACAAGATCTGATTTCAGGGACTTTAAACAAAAAACATAAAGCCCTAGGACTCTTTCTTGATCTAAGTAAGGCGTTTGACACGTTAAATCACCATACACTTCTAGACAAGTTATATCACTATGGAATTCGTGGAATAGCCCACAAATGGTTTTCAAGTTACTTATATGGCAGAAAACAATTCACTTATTTTAAACAGATTAGATCTGATACACTACACATTTCCACTGGAGTACCGCAGGGCTCCATACTGGGACCGCTATTGTTTATATTATACATCAATGATATCGCTCAAACAGCATCCAATGCGCAATTTATAATATTTGCAGATGATACGAACATTATATTTCCCTTCGAAAAATCCATAACTCCCTCCATTAACCAGAATATCAATGACAGGGTTGGCACAAAACACCCACCCCCCGGGTTTAACCCGGATTAAACCCGGGTTTAACCCGGACTGGGTAAAATGGTATTTCCCCCAAAAAGTGGTCAAAATCCGGGTTAAATGGAAAATAGTCTTGAAATTTGCAGGATGAATAGCAGAAATTGGAGAGAAAGAAAGCTGAAATCACAAAAACATCAAACAAATCTATTGTCCTTGTAATTTTACCACTATGGCAACTATCGGCAACAATGCAATGGATGCATGTACCCAAATAAGGGCGAGAAAAAATTTTAATTTCGGCAAATAGATTATGTATGACAAAATTTCTGAAATTTGGATCATCCTTCAAAAATTTCCAGTAAGATTTAGAGATTTCCAGGCAATAACATGCCCATGGTCCATGGACAGGCATTTCTTACATGTACCACACATGTTATGCAAATGAAGTTGATTTAGCCGGCCGAAGCTATTCCATATACAGCACAGTCATGATTCTTACGGACGGAAATCTTCAAGAGCTTTAAAATTTTAGGTGTAACGCCTCTGAGGAACAAATGGTAACTTTATGATATTAAACAATTAGAGAGTAATTCATCTGGGTTAAAAATCTCTGGATGTCAGCTTGGTGTCCAACCGAAATTAGAGAATATTCCTTCAATCTATGCTGAGCTGGCCAGCAGACTAAGAATTCAGACTTTTTGGAGTAAAAAGCAAGAAATACACAGCTATAGTCATTTGTCTGCTGTGTGTATAGGCCTAATATTGAATGTAGAGAGATGGACCAATGTTGTTTTCCTTGCTCAGAGGTGAGAAGAGGATTTTAGAAGATGTAACTGGTGTTCAAATCAATAAACCCGCATTTAACCCGGATTTTGGGAAAAAACCCTGGTTTAAACCGGTTTTTGCCCGGTGGGCCGGGCAAAATGAATAAAGCCCGGTTTTTTTCCAACCCTGATCAATGATCAACTTAAAGAAATAAGTGACTGGTTTTCCGCAATCAAATTATCTATCAATGTCTCGAAAACTAAATTCATGATCTTTCATACACCAAGGAGCTCAGTAAATGAGGCTAATTTAGACTTTTACCTTAATGGATCTCAAATTGAAAGAGTTCACCAAATTAAATTTCTTGGTGTTATTCTTACTGACACGCTAAACTGGAAAAACCATATTGATGGAACAGCCAATAAAATTTCTCGGATAGCTGGCATTATGAATAAACTTAAACATGAACTTCCTTCCAATATATTATTCACTATTTACAACTCACTGGTGGTACCGTATTTAAACTACAGCTTAATAGCTTGGGGAAATTCACCTAACTCAACAATTAATAGAATCCAAGTTTTACAAAAAAAGGTCATGAGAATCATTGACAAAAAAAGATACAATTCTCACACCACTCATTCATTTCATAAATACAAAAGCTTAAAACTAGCCGACTTATACCAGTTCAGATCTTGTCTTTTATATTACAGAGCCCTGAACAATTACTTACCATCATATTTTAAAGATACTTTGAAAGCAAACGAAACAACTCATCATCATTCCACCCGTGGAAGAGCAAACATCCACATAAACTCAGTTCAATCCCAAATTGGTAAACAATGCCTTAACTACAAAATTGCTCAATCCTGGAACAGCTTACCTGAGGACATTAAGTCTCATCGTACAGCCTCTATTCATATCTTTACGTCTAAATTAACAAGAAAAGTACCCTTAAAAAAGGGTACTGTATCGATCTTACCATGAAGCTGAGGGTATGTGGCATGTAATAAAAGGTTTTAATATCTTAAAGTAGGCATTTCTATGAAATAAATACCATAGAAAAATTCCAAAGCCCCTCCCCTTGTTTCATGAAAATATTACATAGCCTAGGATGTGTAAAAAAAAAAACAGCTTCTGTTATGTTAAACCACCTGTTTGGCTATTACTTTGTTAATTGCTACATTCACAGTGTACATGTTTTTCAGTAGGGGAAGCTTGGGAGAGTTGGGCCACTTTTTACATTCTTGCACCTCCTGCTAACAGTAATGATTATATAAACATGCTTAATGCATGTATTGTATCTTGAAATATTTCCGAAAAATATCTGTAGATTTGCATTGATATTTGCCCAAGAAAATATGAGCTACAGCCCTATGAAAATTGGAAAAAAATTGGCCCAACTCTCCCCATCAAGTGGGAGACTTGGGCCAATCGAGGAGGAGACTTGGGCCATTGCAATATATCAGGCTCGGTAAAGCTGTACTTGAGGCCATAATATTTTTAATCTGTACTGTGGTGGTCATGGAAGTCATTAATCCTGAATTGAGGCCTCTTGCAACTCTAGTTTGGTGTCAGACCTAAGCCTCGGCCTGGTGGCCCAACTCTCCCCATCTAGATTTCCTGATATCTAATTTTATTAGACCATGAATAATTATTAAGGCCTAAAAGTATTCAATCTCGGTTGAAAATTGCTCTAGACAAGTTCTTCTGTCTTAATAAAAATAAATCTGGGTAAATGCAACACATGTGGGGAGAGTATTGGCACTGTCCCAACTCTCCCCCATTCGACCATTTTTCTCTAAATCCCAATTATGACAAAACCAGTTGTCTGATAATTTTCCAAAATATGTTAATAACAACTGAATAGTCAAGCCTACAAAGCATGCCATAGAAAATTTTCTCAGTCCTTGTTGTCTGACAGAAAATTAAAAACTCGTAACATGGCTCAGTTTTTCCTTTTTTCATCCAAATTTGAATTTTCTTCTCTCTAAAGATCGTGACAAGCAAATTAGCCAGAAATGTTACATCCATTGAAAGATTTTTATTATTATAAAATTTTGGTGGCTGCAGCTTTGTCAAAAAATTTTTAGTTTCCTCAAAAATCAGGGTGGCCCAACCCTCCCTGCGGCCCAACTCTCCCAAGCTTCCCCTACTATTTAATAGTGTGTGATTTCAGGCCTGAAAAATGCCCTCCACAAAAAAAAAAAAAAATCATGAATCTGCCACTGGTTTGCTCTGGCCACTGGAAATTTGCATCATTGCAGCGTAATGCGCCGAAACGCTTTTTACGAAGTAAATATTGCAAATAGAGCAAAATTAATAAGTGCTTTGGATTCGGAGGAGTTTACTTGATATATGCAGGTTTTTAAATTTTGAAAATCGGACGTTTATTAAAGATTTTAGACCAAGTTTTGCATTGAGTCCCCTCTCGAAATTGTACACAATCTTTGATGACGTTTCACACGGAAAAAGTTTCACACTAGATTTTCCTAACCTTGATGAATCGATGTACTGTGAAGTATACTTATATGTAAGTTTTCTTATAGGTTAAGACATCGATACAAAAACCTTTTTCATCAATAAATATTCCTTGCCATGTACCATAAGGAACTGTTACATTTGCAATCGATTTATGCCATAACTGACTCTATTACCTCCGTCAGCATTCTACGCAAATTGTCTACTTCTATTTTTTAGATTTATGATAGATAAAATTTTTAATTCTTATCTAATGTATTAATTGTATGGTCATGTACTCAGAAAATGTAATCCTTGTCACAAGATTCGAGATTGTATATTCACGTAAATTGTCTTTTTCTATTTTTAGATTTATGATAGATAAAATTTCTATTTTTTTTTATAGTGTTTCAAATGTATGGTCATGTAATCAGAGAATGTAATCAGTGTTATAAGATTGTAATTATCTAAAAGCTTAATTAGATGTTGTTTTTGTAGTACTAAGCAGGAGTCACTCGCAGTTTTTGTCAAAACTATTGGCCCTGCTGTGCCTTATGATTATATTATATTTATGTATTCATTTTGGTACAAATAAAGTTCAAGTTCAAGTTCAAGTTCAAGTTCACACCTGAGGAGAGTTAATCTTTTTGTTTCAATTTCACAAATAAGTAATAGATAATGCCCTCGTTTGTGACGATATGCAATATATCCGAGGGCTTTAGTACAAAACAAATTAATTTAAATCCCTTTGTTTGCCTTCAATCCTTCTTGTTTGACAACATTTCATTGTATTTGTTGAACATTCATGTTCCTCAGTTCATTTGAAGGTTGGCAGCCCTGAAGGCAACAGGTCAGAATTCTTTATTCTCAGGAAATAATACAATACATTAATTTTGTAGATAGAAAGATGGATGGAAAGATAGATAGAAAGATTGATAGATAGATAGAAATAACACAATACATTAATTTCATAGATTAATTTGAAAGATAGATAGACAGATAGATTGATAGCCGGATAGATAGATAGGTAGGTTGATAGTGCAGCCCTCTCAGCCAAGGTCTCTTTGGTGAGGCTGATCATTACAGTCGCTGAGCAAATTGTATTTTGAAGTTATGAAATACATTAGAAAAATAGTAGAAACCAAGGAGCAGGGGTTCGGGGGCGGCAGCCCCCGAAATAAGAAGAAGCAGGGGTTCGGGGGCGGCAGCCCCCGAATTAAGAAGAAAAAATAATTCTTGTAGCTCGCCAAATGGTGCCAAAATTGTTCGTCTGCTTCTCCGCTATTTTTTTTGCAGCTTGCCTATCCAAAATGAACTATTTTATCAAGTGACCTTAAATTTGATCATTATTTCAGATATTGGTATAAAAAAGAGTGAATACAGCCTTTTTATTGAGACCAGTTACACTTGATGCAATCTTCCTCCTTGTTTACTGTCTGTGTTGCTCAGTTTTAATCCTTTGTTGGTCAGTTTGTTTCAGTGTTTCCTTCAATTTTGTCAACTTGTAGTCAGCCAAGCATGCAATATCATGGTCAGGTGTATGAGCTGTAATATGCATTATATCAGAGCGAAATCCTGCCTTCTGATTGGTCAGAAAAAGCAAACAGTGGTATAATGCATGTTGTGGTCAGGGCAAGCTTTGGCAGCCAAACAGGGACTACTCACAATTCCCTGGGTAGGAAAATAATTACCCACAAAAGTTCCACAACAAGTACCACTTTGTAGCAATAGCAGCATTCTAACAATAAACTGGCCGATTGAAAATTATTTAATTCCAGATCTAATTCAACAGACCAAATCGTTACTGCACTTCACTTAAAAAAAGAGGTTGTTACCTCCAAGGTGCCTGCCTCCAAGGTGCCCATCTCCAAGGTGCCCCCCTCCAAGGAGCCCCCCTCCAAGAGGGAAAAAACTAAAAAAAAACTGATGCTGTGGTGATAGATAGATAGATAGATAGATAGATAGATAGATAGATAGATAGATAGATAGATAGATAGATAGATAGATAGATAGATAGATAGGAGAGACCGGGGCAAGTTGGGCCACGGGGTAAGTTGTGCCGCCCACTGTTGGGGTGAAATGAAGAACTGGGTAAAGAAGGCAATGCCAACCATATATTATACCCACTTAGTCAACATCAATAGGCACCAAGAAAAAAAAAACAAATATAATGGTATGAAAAGCTACACTCATAAATTCAATTTTGCTGGTGAAAATTTGAAGTCATGCGGCACAACTTACCCAGCACCGGGGGAGGTTGTGCCACTTGACCTACTTTTTTCAAACGCCTACCATGATCTTGCCAATGGTCGGACTGCCCTGAAACTTTAGTCAATTCTGGCCAACGTATTATATTTTCATGTTCAATCAGATTAAATGGTTAAGCTTTGGTTTTTCAGAAAATCAGACTGACGCAAAAAATGGCACAACTTCCCCCTACTCCCCTAGATAGATAGATCGATAGATAGATAGATAGATAGATAGATAGATAGATAGATAGATAGATAGATAGATAGATAGATAGATAGATAGATAGACGGGCACCTTGAGATAGCAACACATTCTCCACACATAATGAACTACGTACTTTATGGACTTTTGTCACCTGAATATGAAGAATGTATTTAATAATAATCTTAATGCTTAATAAACCATTTTAATCGTCTTTTCAAGCCGATTGTGACGATACCAAACATGATGGGTTGCAAAAACCGGTACCAAATGAATCCAAATTGTTAAAACTATAGAGCTCTAAATAATATTTCTATGTCAAAACATAACATGCACAAGGCACATTAAAGCGGCCCTCGTGGGGTATTCCCGGGGGGGGGGGGCCACTGTTGGGGTGGCCCCACCTACAAAGACTACTGTAAATAAAATGCTTCCTTTACATAATGATTAAATTTGTTTTATACCAGATTGGCTCCAACTTTTAAATAATTAGATATCAATGAACTAAAAGTGCTGACTCATTGTTGATTCATCTTACGTCGGGATCCAAAAGATCCAAATTACATAAGAGTTGATAAGATTACGTAATAAGATGTAACGTCCTTTAATACTTGGCTCTGTGCCAGCAAGGGTCACTGAGTGCACTTTTCGCGTCACTGCAATGTTAAAAAATAGGAGGTTACTCAAAATGTAATAGATAGAACAGATAAAGGTGATAAATCAATAGATAAATGCATCTTAAAAATTATTTGTCATGCAGACTAAATAGGGTGCAGCAAGAGCTATACAATGCACTTATTTTGATAGAGATATGTTTAAAATTAAAGTCGCAATTAATTATATGAGTCAGCAGTAGAGTTATGCTCGTTTAAGCTAGAAAAGTGGTTGATAGACAACTGGTGTGCGTCTTTTCTAAGCAAAATTATCTAATAAATGCTATTATACATGTATTATAATGGAAGGGGTGCAAGAAATGATAATGAGATAAGACTTCACCCCTATAATAATCTGATAATGACCTTAAGTTGGACCACCTCCTCCAGCATTACACAGACTGTAGGACCAGTGCTAATAATGAACTGAGAAATGATGCATTCAATGGATATCACTTATAAGGTTAGGTATCAGTATAGGGGAAATTGAAACATTGTTACCGTGAGTTTATATCAAAAAGTTGTTTTTTTAAATGCACTATGTTCGAAAAAGTCATTGTTGTTTTTATAAAGATATTTTAAAAGGATGCCACTGCAATACAAGATATTATATTTCTAGCATTTTAAATATAACATCTATGGATGAGTTAACCCCTCCCCCATATCCCCACCTGGAAAAGCAGGTATGCAGTTTGGATGGATGGATTATTGGGCTTAACGTCCTGTATTTCTGCCATTGGTAGGCCAATTAGGACAGGAGGAGGACATGGCAATGATAATTGATACAACCCCAACAAAGACCCAGGTGATCTGACAAGAGCTGCAAGCATGGGGGGGGGGCACACAACCCCCCCTCCCTCCTAATTATCGGTTTAAGTATTTACTGACTGACTAATTAAAACAACTGTGTCATCCAATTCAAGTATGAACTTCACAGCCAGGGTTTCTGTTGGGGTGCTCAAAAAGTGAGTCCTGGGAACTCAGTGAGGTCTGAAAAAGTGGGTCCCCAGCCAAATTTCTGGGTCCTAGTTTTTTTCATATCATGGCCAAGCGGCCATCACCCAATTACAATTCTTGAATATAAGGGAGGGGGCTAGCCCGGCTGGTAGAGCCTTGGGCTCCCAATTGTTGGGACCCAGGTTAGGAAGCTCTCCACAAAATAGTTTTCGCTTTGCTGAAACAATTTTTTGTCGCATCCCTCAATCTTCAGATATATATCAAAGCAGGAACTCCTACTACAGGGTGAATTTTCTATTAATCTAAAATGGTAAGTTAAATGTATTTAGGAGTCGTCTGTAGGATTATATTTCTTTATGCATCTTCAAAAATGCCACAGTTTTGTGAAGCAATATTGGCAATAATTCAGTTACTCGATTGATTAAAACTGTTAACTGTAGAAGGCACCAAATGATCAATTATTGACATATTGAATATGCAATGACATCACAGTAACACAAGCAGTTTGAAGTAATCACTCGTGGGACTTCTTAGGTGTTAATTGAAATATACTAACTCAAGGTGTGAATGGCAAATTGGCTAATTGGTGAAGTCTTGATTGCTATTCTGAATTGCCTGACATGGTAAAGGGACTGCATCCCGGGGAAAAATATATAGGCCTATGCATTTTCAACGAATTCTCAGCAAAGAATTGAGATATCTTCATGAAAAAACGAAATCATAAAGATTAAGACACCAGGATTCTAAAGAGCCTAAAATTCTAATTCTAGCCCTAATAGAAGTGTCCAAAACTATCGGGAAGACATCGAACCTGTTTCGGCCAATCAGAGGGCAGTAAAACAATAACAACAATATTTCTATTTCCTGTTTTGCCGTGATTTCGTTGAAACTAAACACTTAAATTGTAATTAAACAAGGCACAAAAGACACAAAAGGTGAGGACCACGCCTCAAGTTAGCCAATTCTTCATTAATTTCATGAAAAAGAACCTTTAAAAAGTGCTCCCTTGTCTCTCATGAACGATCCAAAATTTCTGACTACCCTTATTTAACCTGGTTGGCCCACAATGCGAGTGAACTCGGAATAATGTTGTTTTTTTTTCTACTAATTTCAATGTTGTTTTTAATAGAATATGATACTTTGGCTAGAATAACATCATTACATTAGTGATGAAATTTGACTGGGACCAGCCTATTAAGTAGTTATAAATATGATGACTTAAGATTTAAGAAATCCATGGATTTCTGAATATACAATAGTATGATTGTGCGAAACTTTTTGTACACCAACTTAAGTAAATTTGCCTCTGTAAAATTACAATTAATTAGCTTTTAGAATAGATGTAGTGATGTAGTCCTCTTGTTTGCATTGTGTTTTATTTTATATTTTGATGACATATGTATCTGTGATGATATGAGAATGTCAATAAAAGATTATATATATCTAATTACCCCTGACACGTTTTCTGTAATTAAGTAATGAATTGCTCAATTGAAACAACAGACACTGTGTCATCCAATTCAAGAAAAAAAATATGTATGCATTCATTGCATTGCATTTTCAACGAAATCTTGGCAATGAATAAAGATATCTCCATGAAAAAACGAAATTATATGGTTTAAGGATTCAGGATTCTAAAGAGCCTAAAATTGTAATGTTAGCCCAATTAGAAGTATCCGAAAAACTATCGGGAAGACATCGCAATTCTTTCAGCCAATCACAGGGCAGTAAAACAATAACAAGAATATTTCTATTTCCTGTTTTGCCGTGATTTTGTTGAAACTAAAACCTCAAACTGTGAATAAACTATGCACAAGAGGCACCAAAGGTTTGAGGGCGCCTCAAGTTAGCCAATTCTTCATTCATTTCACGAAAAAGCAACTCTAAAAAGTGCTCCCTTGTCTCTCACAAACGATCCAAAAATTCTAACACTCCCATACCGATCCCATATGCGAGGTGAACTCGCAAATAAACAGACCGGTTAATAGAAGCAATTCATTGTTTCACAGGTGATGAAATTATAACCTTAAATGGCTTAATTTGTAAAATGTGCTAATTTTCAAGGTGGCCAACTGTTTAGTCAGGAAAAAGGATGGACAGATCTTATGAGATAGCTAGATATAAAGATAGAGAAAGTCTCAGGAAGGTGGATAGATTTTGGGGACGTAATATTACACCAATATGCCAGGTTTAATATATATAGATTGTGTTCTGAATTGATTTAATAAACTTGCATGACCAATCGTGATGTTCCTTAAGTTTCTTTATAAATTTTGGACAAACTTGGTATATTTTTTATGTGAATGATAAATGGTCCATTTTAGGTCTGATTTTTTCAAGCCGATTTTGGGAGTTTTGAGAATTGGCTTAACATTCAAATGAATAACTATACAATTTCACTGGGCCTAAACTTCTCACTTCAACAGTGTTCATTATCGTTCGAGTTTCTATTTCAATTTGCTTCGAAATTGCTCAAATTGTTTATTATTTCTTTCAGGGCTTCTCATCGTTGGCGGGCAGAGGATGCGCGCTGCGATGGCGTCCCAAGGAGGTCTACCAACGCCCTCTACATCGGCATCAACAGACGAACTAGACGGGGATGATGTAGAGGGAGCCACAGCGGCGCCACCTGGTGGCAGCTCCCTGGCAGTCATGCCGGGGCAGGAGGTCAGGGTCAACCCGGATTTACAAACCATCTTGGATACGGGAGAGTTTAAGCTTGTGCGACATATGGTGGAGCAACAACCCCCTAGTAAGTTGAGAGATTTTAAAATTTATTTATTTGAGTGTTGACAGCAGTCGGTGCATATCTCTAGTAAATTAATACCTGGACTGGGGCCTTGCTTAAAAAATATGTTAAACGTGATCTTCTGTAGTCCTTTCTGGGAACTTGGTTATATTTATGGCCTAGATTTAATTTGAGAAACGGTCTACACTATCCACATCCAGTCAGGGTATCTCAGCTGGGTGTGTGTAAGTTCAACTAAGTTGTATCTCCGCAGCATGTTACTTGTTATATAGAGAATGTCTTCAGAATTCGCAGCTCAAAACATTTGCTAATCTTAAGTTCTTAATTGCCTGTTGCCTATCCTTTCAAATTTACTTGATACACATTCTTTTAACAAAAATAGTGATTTTTGATAGAGCCTAGGTAGATGTCATCCATTGATGTAGGTGTGTCATTCTTCGCTTCTATATTGCTGTCTGTATTCCATTTATAAATCTCCTGTTTTAAAAAATTTCTCTCTCTTCCAGACTCGCCCTCTCCTTCTCTATCACCATTGTGGTTTCTCGGCTCAAATGAAGGAAGAAATAATGAAGAATCAGAAGACCATGAAAATCCCGTTCGTATGACTATCCGCTCTAGTTCTGACGCCACAAACCAGGGGGCAGTAGTCACCAGTCAGCCAGGGACGGTGGCCAATAAGGCGCGAGGAGACATCGTAGCTGCTGGAGGGGCAGATGCGCCATGCATGGACCTCAGTACTTACGAACAGTTCTCCATCTTGCATTATATGGTGAGTAGATCTTTGTTGAACGATTAAATTTAAGTTGGTAGCTCTTGACCAATTGCAAACTTAGGCCACACATAATTGATCTTTAGCTTCTCGGATCCTCTCAAGGCACTTTTTCTAGGGTCGGTCGGTAGGACAAAAAAAAAAGGTAAAAAAATTTTTTTTTATAATGTCAAAAAAAAATTTTATTATTTTTTTTCAATTATTTTTTTCCATCGGCAGTGTTTCTATTGTGTCGGCGGGTCCGCGAAGCTAAGAATCAATTATGTGTGGCCTTATGTTTCATAAGATTATTCAGCTTCTAGACATGCACATGCCAGTCTGGTTAATTGATGATTTGTAATTTGCCTTTTGTAATCTTATGCGTTTCAAAGATGATTTGGTTAAAAATTGTGTATCTGAGTGAAAAAAAAATTGACACTGTGTGCCCTAAGTAGGGAATCATGACGAGACATTGGGATTGAAATGAATTTCGATTTAATCCACGCATTAGGGTGTTTAAAGTTGCCCTGAATGATCAATTATTTAGCTAAATATGGATGCCTTCCTGTGTATTATAACATAAACCTATGATCATTAATATTTACGACTACTTTTCTATAGCATCACTTTGATAACATCAATTATTTAGTTATTTATTTTCTTTTTTCTTGATAGTGCTTCCAACCTCCAGCACATCCATTATAGATGACGTCACAAATACCATTGTTTTCAGTATATTGTTATAAGTTAACAAATTCTCACAATGGTGATGACGTCACAAAGTTTATAGCCAGCTCAACTGTTCATTTTTTCCGTGCGTACCCGAAATAAAATCTAGGGGTCATTTAGTGCATTTATTGGTCATTTCAAAAGGAAAAAATTATTGTACACTTGAGATATTTTACACACTCAGCAACATGAGCCAGCTACACCAGAAAACGTAAAAATTAGATAAACTTTTGGTTCAATCTTAACCTATCATTCGGGGTAACTTTAATAAAAATGCCAAGTTCAAGTACAAAGGAGGCCCAGGGCATAGGCATCCAAGCTAATGGTATTGCAGCTGAGCTGGGTTTCTAATCTCATGGACATCCTTCGCCTCATTGCCATGTCCTCCTCCTGTCCTAATTAACCACCCAACTGCATAAATACAGGACGTAAAGCCCCAATCATCCATCCATCTAATCTCATGGATCCATGGTCAGTTCTAGGCTAACCTTATCTGGCCCTTTTAAGTTAATCACTACAAAAATATAGGATAGCTCAATCCACCCTCATGCATAATAAAGGTAGTCTTATATATATATTGCAATCTTGACAACAGGCATTTATTTGAATAAATCTTTTTCCGATAGAAGAAGCACCCCAGCTGTACACGGCTGGGGAACATGGTAGGAAGGTTAATAAATTTGTGTCTCTAGTTGAAAAGGGATCATCCTTTGCTGATATTATATATATTTATCAGTTACGGATGAAATTTAATATCAACTTTACAATTTCTGACTCATCTCCGCTCATACATCATTTGTACATTGTAGCTATAGCTTGAATAAACCATGACTCATGTGTAAGCCAATAAACATCACAGTTAACACCGCTACACGATATACATGCATATTTTGACATGCGGGCTTACAATGCCTTGCATACATGCAATGTTTACATCTATACAAATAGAGAAATAGCAACAAGTCCATGATGACATCCGAAAAAAAAAGGACTCTAAATCTTGATATCCTAACTATATCAGCGGCCAGTCTTCACTAGTCTTCACTAGTCTTCACAATGATTCAGTAATAATATTGGACAGCAAAAAATTAATATCATTTGAATTTTGCACTGACCATATGTTTCAATAAGATTAGAATTTAAGATGTAAATATAGCCGCTCCAGGTCATTGATTTAGCCTACATGTGAAACATGCATATGAAATTGCGGATTTAGTTATTTACTTGGTATGTGGGAGTTCTAAATGTTGTTTATTTAGAGTATGGCTTTAGTTGTTTGAGTATTTTAGCCTTATATGACTTCCAAATAAATACATACACTGCCATTACAGGACTTCCTTGTATAAATTAAATTGACATTTCACCGTTAGTCCTCTCACTTGGGCGGGAGGGTTAGGCTTAGCCCATTGTTAGCGTGCTGGACTGCCGATTGCTGGGTCCCAGGTTTAAATCCAGCTCTTGTCAGCTCACTATGTTGGACGTTGTTTCAATGATCCTTCACCTCATTACCATCTCCTCCTCCAGTTCTAATTGGCCTACCAAGTGCATAAATGCAGGATGTAAAGCCCCAATCATCCATCAATGATACCCTCAGCCTGAAAGAGTTGGAGCGTATCCTTAGAAAGTCCATGTGTGCATCAAAAGTCAATCTCATAACTTTCTCAGGAAATAGTGCTACAAATATGAATTCGATGAGCAATATGCCCTAGAAATACAGCAGAAGTTCAGATATTTTTCAGGCGCACTTATTTGTTATGACGTTAGTTATCTATTCTCTTATCCTCCTAATTACTTTACAATTGAATGACCTCAAGTATGAAACTGGTGCTTACTTAAGTCTAAATTGCTCCTTAAACAATATTGGAAAAAAACCAGGAAGTTTAGTTTCCTTGCTTTGAGTGTATTTTCGTTATTAAATGAGAAGTAGAGTAGTTTTCGATTAAAAAAAAGATCGTAAATGCTCTTGCAGAAATTTCCGTGATATTGAAACTGGGGATTTTGTTGCTTTGAAATACTTCTATCTTTACAACTTGAGATCAATAGCTGACTGAAACTGAAATTTGGCCGAATCGTGGCTCTTCAGACACTTAAGATACACATTTAAGACATCAAATGTCCATAAGCTGTTCATTTTATCTGACCAGTTGCCAGAGCCCAGAGGGTTTTCTTTGGTAAAATGGCAATGATGTTAGTTTATACCACGGCACCGCTTGTTCGCAAATATTGGAACTCTTTTTTGGAAACTGTCTACAACAGTAGGCCTACTAGTGTAAGTACAGTGAGTTTACCTGACAGTATGTAGTATCGATACGATGTCTGATTTGTAATCTTGTCATGCATATAGTATCGGACGTTCTACAGACTGTGATGTGGGAGGGTTGGTCTAGTGGTAGGATGCTAAGCTGTGCATGGCTGCCAATCACTGGGTCCTGGGTTCGAATCCAGCTCTTGCTTGGTCGCCTGGGCCTATGTTGGACGACTGTTTCAATCATCCTTCGCCTCATTGCCGTGTCCTCCCCCTGTCCTAATTAGCCTACCAAGTGCATAAGTACAGGACGTAAAGCCCCACTCATCCATCAATCTACAGTCTATGATGTGGATGAGTTGGTCAAGCTATAGATTGAACTCTGGAAATCTTGGAAAGGGGGCAAGTTCAATTGGTAATTGTCTGGGCATCCAATCACTTGGTCCTGGGTTTGATTCCAGTTTAGCAAAGTAACCTTTACCTATGTTAGACTGCAGTTTCAATCATCCTTTATCTCATATCTGTGATCTCCGATGTCCTCTGCTGATCCTACTATATAAATTTAGACTAATTTGCTCACCAAATCATTGAAATGCATAAATTCAGGACATAAAGCCTCAATCATCCATCCATCCTTGGTCGTTTGTATCCATAACTGTTGCAGAAATTGTGTCATGTTGGCATGTCTTTATGTTTTAAATAGCAAGTGAACAACTTGAATTGGTGCAAATAAAATAATTGATTGGTATCTTTTCTCCACAGGACATGCGTGACCCCATCCAGCGCTCCATGGTGATGGTCCAGACGCCCCAGCTGATGGGAGGGGCGACAATGCCAACCCTACAAGAAGTCGACGACCTCCCGAAACTCTTGGACAACAATCCGTGCAATTCCGCCCTCAGTATGTGCGCCCTGGACTTGTGTCAATCCATGGAAAGCCCGTCTCATAGAAATACCCTGACTATCGTGCCTCGGTAAGTTGTACAATGTTTAGTTTAGTAGTCAGTTAGTTGTTTAGGCCACACATAATTGATCTTTAGCTTCTCGGATCCTCTCAAGGCACTTTTTCTAGGGTCGGTCGGTAGGACAAAAAAAAAGTGAAAAAAAATTTTTTATAATGTCAAAACAATTTTTTTGATTTTTTTTTCTGTCGGCAGGAAATCTATTGTGTCGGCGGGTCCAGGAAGCCAAGAATCAATTATGGGTGGCCTTAGTTTCAAGGTTCAGGAGGGTTGATCTAGTGGTAGTGCTGGCCTGCCCATCGCTGGGTCCAGGGTTCGAATCAAGGTCTTGCCTGATCACCTGGGCCTATGTCGGACGGCTGTTTCAATCATCCTTCGCCTCACTGCCTTGTCCTCCTCCTGTCCAAATTAGCCTGCCAAGTGCACAAATACAGGATGCGAAGCCCAATCATCCATCTATCCATCCTCCTGTCCTGAAAATACTAACCTGCAGTGCGTAAATACTGTTTAAATACAGGATGTAAAGCCCCAATCATCAGTCCAGTTTGAAAGATCACTTGTGAGTTGTAACATCATGTGCCGGTATGTATGCTTTCACTCTTTGTATGCGGTAAAGGACGAACATGTTAATGATGATGGAATTAATTGGATTCTATTGTATCAGTGTCTGTGCTGGGCAAGTAAAAGATCCCTCACATGGGGTAAATGTGTAACATGTTGAGGACTCCTGCTCTCTCTCTCTCATCTCATCAATCAACCCTCATGAGCGCCCAGAACTGGGCTTAGAGGGCTGCACTTACCATATCTATCTATCTATCTATCTATCTATCTATCTATCTATCTATCTATCTATCTATCTATCTATCTATCTATCTATCTATCTATCTATGAACTGGAAAACTGCTTTGTTTTGTTAGATGCAATTCTCACGATTCTGTAGCATTACAAGGCACAAGTATTTCAAGTGTTACATAATGATTTCGCTTTGGACTTCAACCCTGAGGTTATTTTAGGCAGCTCTTATCAGTTTCAGCGTTCAACGACACTTGTTTGAGTACTTGAATATTTTTAAAAGAAATATTTCACAAGATTTTGAACAAAGTTCTAGTGTCACAAAAAAGGGGCATGAAGTACAGCCGTGCTACCAAAGTGTCAATAATGACACATATATATAGTTTTGATGTACATTTTTTTATCTGGGACATTTATAACTTTAATGGTTTCGGACTCTTTTAAATTCTCAAGGACTTCCCTTAAACATGTTAAAGATTTATACAGAGAGATCTGAATCCATTGTTGTCTTAAACTGTTCCTGATTTCTAAGAGTTGTTGTAAATTTATGGGGGTGCAAAAAAAATGGTGTGCTTGGTGGAAAATTAGTAAAATGCAGCCTCCAATGAGCTGATGAGTCCATAAATTTGATAAATTTCAGTATTGGCCTGCTGAAGATGCCACTAACATTGCATGTTTAACAAGAGGTTATACGCTTATAGTGTGTAGAGTGAATCATTTATTACTTTCAGTTGATAATAGTCATCAAGTAATGATTGAAAGAGATTTTAAATACTTAGTGATTTACAGCTTTCATTGTTGAGTCAATGTTGACGTAATTCTTTAAAGGGTCTTGAATGTGATAAATATATTGTAGGCAATGAAATATGAAATATACATATCATGTATATCATGTATATGGGAGCTAGATTAAACTAAACTATTTTAGGGCTAATATCAGGGCTGCGTGTGAAAACTGCAGCTGTTCTTCACCAGACAAATTCATCTTCTCATAATGCAAGCCAGTTGGCTAACATTAAGTCTAACTTGCATTGTGGTGTGCTTAAGTTCGGTTTTGGAATGAATCTCCCTTGGTATATTGAGCAGAGGGGGAGGGTTGTTCTAGTGGTAGCGTGCTTGGCTGCCAATCGCTGGGTCCCGGGTTCGAATCCAGCTCTTGCCGGGTCACCTCTGGGTCTATGTTGGATGGCTGTTTCAATCATCCTTCGCCTCATTGCTGTGTCCTCCTCCTGTGTTAATTAACCTAGCAAGTGCATAAATACAAGACTTAAAGCGCGAATCATCCATCCATCCTACTTTTTCCGACCATGGAAAGACACTCTCAAGTATTGCTTTATGTGACATGCAATTGACAGTTCTAGGAATTATCAAACTGAGATTCATACTTCATAACTGATTTGCTTATTTTGCCATTTGATCATGATATTTATGAGCTATCATGGAACTTTGAGAGCTCTGAGTTGCTCAGAATAACTTTGAAATGCTCCGCAAACGACAAGTCCTAATTGCAGACTTTGATGAAGAATCGATAAATTGCCAGGTGATGGCTGGATCAAAGGAAGTTTAGTTGCATAATTTGCTTGATCATGCTTCCACTGATCACTGATGAGGTTATTGATAATGACTGTCCCTGAGGCTAACTGCCTGTAACTAGAAGTAGAACATTTCTAAATTTACTGGTTGTCATGCCATGCCCGAGGGAAAGGGGGGTTAGATCAGTTGGTAGCACTCCGGTCTTTCAATCCCTGTGTCTCGAGTCCCATTCCAGCTGTTGCGTGGTCACCTGGACTTACATTAGGCAGCAGTTTCAATCATCCTTCACCTTGTAAGTTGCAGGGTTCCCACTCAACCTGGAAAACCTTGAAAACCTGGAATTTTGGGTTGTACTTTTCCCGGCCTTGAAAACCTGGAAAATGTGTTCACCAAAAACCTGGAAAAAGTCTGGAATTTGGGGTTCTCTTGCCAAAATTGAAATGGTCCAACAAATTGTGGACTTCGACGACTGTCCGGGCGCAAAATCAGTTTGAAAGAATTGCGGGTTTAGACCTTGAAAATTGGTTTTGGCAGCCTTGAAAAACCTGGAAAAAACCTTGAATTTGAACTGGGCAGAAGAGTGGGAACCCTGAAGTTGTGACCAAGTTGGGATGTTAGCTCAGTGGTTGCATGCTCGGTTGCCAATCGCAGGGTCTTGGGTTCGATTCCAGGCAATTTCCAGCTCTTGCTGGGTCACCCTGGACGTGTGTTGGGCGGCAGTCTTAATTAACCCGCGACCCATTACTGTGTCCTTCTGTCCTAATTATGATAAGCATCCAAGTGCCTAAATAAAGGACATAAAGCCCCAATCATTCATCCATCGATCCTTATTGTATGGAACATTACATGCAATGCATGAAATTTCGTGAAGAGCCTTCCACAATTTTACAATCCTTTGCCTCACTGCCGTGTCCTCCTCCTGTCTTAATTAGCCTACCTACTAGGTAGTACCTAGTGCATAAATACAGGACGTGTAGCCCCTTTCATACATCCATCCAAGCAAAATGATAAATGCTGTACAGCAATGAAGTAGAAAATCTGATATTGTTCTCATTACTGTTCAGCTGTTGGAACCCTAAGTCTTAAATACAGTACTGACAGTAGTAAATTGTGTTTCAAATTAAATAGTTACAATATATCCTTATTATTTTTCAGCCCTATCCTACCGGATGAACTCCACGGTGACGCCAGCATGGAGATGTCTTTTGATAATGAGATTGATTCCGGAATATGGGACATGGTTCTCGGCCGGGAGTCCCAGATGAGCGTCCACGAACTGTCCGCAGCTCATCCGGATCTTAACAACGGACACCCGAAGACTCTTGGAACGATATTCCCCGGAGCAAACGAAGATGAGGGAACGGAGATGGCGTATATTCCGGATGCTGACCCTGTCATGTCATACAAGGTAAGAATAAGATGAGAAGTTGAACTGAATAATCTCATTAGAATGATTAAATATTTCATATATTATATTGCCTGTTGTAAGAATTATATTTCATCAATAAATTTTGATATTCATAACCTGGTAATCATGTCAGAATTGGAATTCTTACTGTTTTCTGATTTAAAAATTTTGTAGTAATTTTGAAAAATCAAAATTTTGCAGTATTTTTTTGGTGAATGGTTCAAGAGAACTGCTCATAAATACGTGTCTGTTCTCTGCCTTTCGCAGAGGTCTTTTTTTCGTCAATTAATAAAATTTTTGAATGAAGAGGTCACAGATGTAAACTGGACAAAATTTTTAATATGTTTGGTCTTAGGTTTGTCTTGAATTCTCAAATAAACTCATTTAAAGTGACAGAAGTGTCATGTCAAAGTCTCAGCTTTTTGCATACCAGTATTATATTTGATTTGTACATACTTTCTTTGGCTTCTCATTTGTGCATCACTTAATCCTATCACCTTAGCTGTTTATAATCAATGAAATAGGCTAATAGATATCAAATTGTTACTCCCACAAATTAGTCTGAGTGAATAGTATTCCTATTTACAACTAACTACCCATTTCAGGTTCGATGTTAATTTAGACAATTGATGCACGTGTGTACTGTATACAGTGTATAGACTGAAGTACTCTCATGAGACTTGAATTGCATGCTAGCATGCGGGATTAGAGCAGTAGTATTTACTGGGGGTTGGTCCATGTTTATAGGGAAAATCTATAATATCAAATCTAGTGAATAACAGATGTTGGTTGTATAAACACCAGGTGTCACTTTGATTCGGATTAAATTTGTTTTACAAGGATTAAAGGATAATCCAAGCTTATCATTGATATGCGAGCAGCTGCGACGAGTCATGTAAATGATAGAGATGCCGGTACTATGTAGTGCTAAAATAATAGAGATATGTTGCCCAAAACTTCGGCAGTTGTCCAAAAAAATCATATGAAGAATTAGACTGGCTGTCGCAATCATTTAGATTTTAGAATGATGCAACAAGTTATTTTGACAGTCACGAAAATCTCGTTAAAATATTGGCATCATATGCACAATATAGTGGTCCAACGAACGTTAGGTGGCACTGGAGAAGCATTGATGCTACTGTAGAGCCACCTGGCATTTTTCTGCTACACTACACTTTTGCAGGCATGTTGGGTGTAGCTTAGTGAAGAAAAGGCCAAACTTAAAACAAGGCAACAGGTCCACTTTGGTTAAGAGGGGGGAGGTTAGCACATGCTCATTGGGTCCAGGGTTCGAATCCAGCTCTTGCCGGTTTGCCTGGGCCTTTGTTGAACAGCAGTTTCAATCATCCTTCTCCTCATGGCTGTGTTCTTATCCGGTCCTAATCAGCCTTCCAAGCGTATAAATACAGGACGTAAAGCCCCAATCATCCATCCATTGATGCCAGGTTATTCAAAGTCCTTTCAAATGTCATCTTTCTTTTCAGGTTTACCAAATCAGTGACGAAGTGGTGTGCAGTTCTTCGGGAGACGAATTGGAGCAGGAGAACAGACCTCGCATCAAACACAAAGTAGAAACAATTACGGAAAAGAAAGCTTTACCCCTCGGAAATGTCAAGAAGAAAGTGAAACGAAAGAACAAAGGACGAACGAGAGGAGGCAGTCGAAGGGGGTCGGGCAGAGGCAGAAGACGGACTAAGACTCCTCCGAGAAGTCCGAATAGTTTACAGTTAGGAGGTCGGAGTCCGGTTGGACCGGGAGGAGACATAACGAGTCCAGAAGGGTACTCCACAAGTACGAGTAGTGCGCAGTATCATACTGCTGCAGAAAATTTGGACTCGGATACCATGTGGTCACCCGATGCTTTGAAAGGAGGTGTAGTTTTAAACGGAGGATTTTCATTAAAGTTAAATAGAAGTGATGACTCCGACCCCGATCGAACCCCTACTGCTGATTATGCCTACCGCACTTTCTCTCCGAGCCCTCGATCGCCCCGAGAGACGACCTTTGACGTAGATAACAGCATAAGTAGTACAGGGCAAGCGAGGTCGGGTCAAGGTCACGTATATAACAATCCTTTACGGCCTACGAGAGCTTCGAGGCAAGGATTGAATCTCTTAAGATCGCCACGATCCAGTATCGGCTCCACTAGTATCATAAACAGACACTCTTTACAAGACGGTCACTTAGCAAGTCCTATGTCTGAAGACACCTTAACCCCTTCTAGCGAAGACAGTATGTTCGAGAACTTTGTAGACGCTGCTACGGTCCCGTATTACGACCATCGTTCGCGGTCAATGCATCGTCCGAGGTCGTACAGCCCTGGGCAGACGTCAACGCCAAAGATGGCTTCCTACAGAGGTCCGTTCTTATCGGTCCCTAACAATCAGCGAGGAACTCCGTCAGATGACAGCGATCAAGAATACGAATCAGCCGAGGACTTGTCTCTTCACGATAGTCTCGTTGCCGTAGACCTTGCTGATCTTCCAGGCTTTGTGGATCACTCAAATTGGATGAGTGAACTTCCCAAACGCCTCCATGCCGCTCCGTTGTCTGTCCTAGCTATTCCAGGTAAGATTTGGATTAACAAATTGTTAATTATTGTTTTTTTTTTTTAACTTTTGAAATCTGCAAAACAAATGTTGCAAGACATTTCTTATGATGCAAGGGTTAGCTGGTTGGCTCAGTAGGTAACATGTTGGGCTGCTAATCACTCCGTCCAGTGTTCGAATCCTGCTCTTGCAGGGTCACTTGGGCCTAATTGGATTGCAGTTTCAATCAATTCATCCTTCGCCGCATAGCCGTGTCCTATTCCTGTCCTCTTCCTGTCGTAAATAGCCTACCAAGTGCATAAATACAGGACGTACAGCTGTAATCATCTTATCTATATATAATGTTAACCTTCAATCTTCAGTACTATAAACATATGATAAATATCCATCAATCTTCAGCACTATAAAATACAATAATGGTACACTTTGTTAGCATTACCATAAATTACTTCAACAAAAACTGTTTTCGTCAGAATCATATATCTGTTCGAATATTTTGCCCATTTATGCCAATAAATTTATCTTTCTCGTTACAGGCAGCAACATCTCCCTAGCGATTGAACACGACATGAGAACAGACCTCAACTTCTCCAAGTGCAATTTAGAAATGGCCGAATTCCTACGGAAACTTCCTCCTCTGTCTGTCTTCGATAACTTCCGAGGGTTAATGAAGACGATCTGGAGATCGTGGATGGCCAAACAGATGTTGAACGTGAACCAGCAGTTGATGGCGGGCGTGAGGTACTTTGATTTCAGGATCACGAAATACCGGTGTGCTTTGTACGGCGAGCACGGTCTATTCACTCGCCAGTTGAAGAGGTATCTGAAAGATATCGACGAGTTTCTAATCGAGCATCCTAAGGAGGTGATCATACTCCATTTCCAGAGATTCGAGAATTTAGAGCACCGAGATAAACGAGCGTTAGTTACAGCTCTCTTTCAGATCTACGGCGCTCGGTTGTGTCGTAAGATGAAGGTGGAAAAGACGAGTCTCGAACACATGTGGGAGAATCGACGTCAAGTCATCGTAGTCTTTCCTGACTCCGACATAGAAGAGCTTCACGATCACATCTTCGTCGGTTTGGTGTGGTCGGACAAGAGCTTGAAGCTTACTCTCCCCCGCAAACAGAGATCTATGGACTTGATTCGTTACCTCGACTATGTGTACGATGACAAGAGAAGCCTCGATAGCTTCCAAGTCACGAATGCCGTGTTATCTCCAGATTTACGCATGGTCTTCGGAGATTACCATTACAGGTCAATGAAGGAGTTATGTGTTGCTGAGACGTGTCCGAACCTCAAGCAATGGTTCCTTGGCAAAAACGACCTCAACATCATCTCCATTGATTATGTCGGGTCATACGATCTTACTGGGTCGATTATAGCTCTGAATGAATTGAAGAAAGCGGAAACTGTGGTGTAGAAAATAGATAGAAATTAATTTTTCACATCATTACACAGTTATTATAGATATTACTTGAGAATGCATATATTTAAGGTGTCAAGATGGTGCCCATAGAAACCCGGAAGTTGAATTTTTTATCACCCTATTCAAACCATTTTAAATGAGAGGAGATGACAAGAGCTTGTGTTGTACATTTGAGACGATGTTTTTAACTGTTTGTCTAATTCACTTCCATTTGAAATTATTTGTGTATTCCTGTTGATCGATATAGAGTCTATTGTACATAGCATTCCATGAAATGAGTTCTGTTAATAACACTTAATATGATTAAGAGGTATATTATAAGAAATTGTATAAGTATTATTATGATATTATCTATCGACTCGTTTAAGGAGTTTGACAAAGTTGTTGGAATAGTCGTTAGAATTTCACATTATTTTTAAATTTCATCTTGAAATGTTGAGATTAGAATGTTACGAATGAGGTCCACTTGAAAAGCAAGGTCTACTAGGTCCAGGTTGAGTTGTTCGACTTTGAAAGCTTACCTAAATTGTATAAAAATGTATATATAACGTGTAGACTCAAAAATAATTTATTAGTAAAATTAGAAGGTATTTTCAATGACATACAAGTCAAGACATCTAAGTTGAATTCAATTCTTATTCCTTGAATGCATTCCTTATTCCAGAAATAGACACAAAACAAGACTCTGATATTAAAAGCAAATTCGGCAGATATTTCCTATGACTTGCAAAGAGTTGAGAACTTCATTTTGATGATGCATTCCTGTTACACCAATCATTGTAGACCACAATGAAAACTAGAATAGGTCTCGTTCTCTCGTAGCAGTCATCGACTATCTAAATATTTACTGATAGGAGATAGAAGATGTGATATTTTTCTCATTTATATTTCAAATAATTTACTTTCAGTGATTGCTATTGTTGAAAATAATGGTATTACTCGCACTTAGACTAGAAATCTCTGTCTATAAGCTTACTATACTTTTATCTATTACCTAACCAGGGAATGACCACTAGTTATATATTCGTCAAATGGAGCTATTTATATGATTGAAACTATCTTTCACATACAACTACATGTACAAAAGTATGAATTTTGAGCAATATACCTAATCAGCTGACAAAGAATAGCAAAACCTATGTGATTGTTGATATGGTTGTGAACCTGTAAAATTATGATGTATTTCAAAGCAAGATTAATTACACCAAGTTTAAAAAATATACGCCAAGATATAAAATCATATAGCCTCTGTAGGCCTAGGTCAGAGAATTATTGAGAAAATAATTTTAGACAATTTTACCAAGAAAAACCTATGATGCTTACGTCTTACTGTATTCTTGTGGATCTGTGGATCTATTAAATAAATGATTATTATGTTAAATATAATAGCTACTATAAGCTAGTACTAGTAGCTACAATTTCGAAAGATATCCTGATACTTAAAATATTTATAAGACGAACAACTGAAGTCCTGTTGTCTCAAGTATGGATGTGTACAGAGGGAATTCGTCGGTACCTTTAGGGTCTAAAAATCCGTAGGAAATGGCCCGGGATAGAACCTTGTGGTATACCGATTCTTACAATTATGAAGAGCTCCATTATGACATAAGCACTCGTTAATCATCTGATCTAATCACTTTAGAAATAGAAATATCTTAAAACTCCTGAGCTCTTGTGTAGCCCCCTCCTGCAAAGACAATATACTGGCCTATTCTTCATTACTGTATATAATGACGAAAACCATAACAAGTATGCACTGATGTATAACTACCTAATTCTGTAAAACAATTCTATTTAGGAGGTCCAGTTGTAGCCTGTATGATAATTGTCGATGACTTGATGAATGTGTTATTTGCAATGCTGAGTTGCTGTCTTCAGCATGTGAGTGATATGCTTGAATAAGTTGAGATGTTTGATATGAGTTCGCACTTGATCGAAAGAGATGTAGATATGTATTCTGTTTACAAACAGGCTTTGAGGGAGACAAATGTACATGGCTGTAATGCAATACAATTTAAAACCACATTTAAGAATTGACGAGTGCAGTGATGTGCCAGAAGTCAACTGACATGCTATACAGAAAGAGATTGGCCTAAATTAGACCGTTATAGCTAATAATACACTACAAGAAATGAAGCGATAGTTAATAATTAGTCAGAGATAAAATTATCAACAGTAAGTGTGACATGGACGATGATACGTTATAACATTGATGAGATATGCCAAATGGTTTGCTGTTTGCAGAATGCCTTTTATTTATGTGATATTGTGTATTAATATTCATGTATGGTCTCACAATTATTATGGCATTTAAATTTTAAACTCGCTTCTTCGTCTTCAATTCCATTTATTTGCACAATTAATTTATGCCATTCCTACTTGCTATATTGAGTTTATTCTGTGATTATATTTAACCAGTGATGTATTGCACATAGAAGGGATAATATACATGGATGGTACTATATATTAGGTATTAATTTAATTGTTTATGATAAGTACGTTATTGTGATTTTATTACCGAGGCCTGGCCTCGTGTATTGCAGCCAGTGTCGATCGGCTGTGATTTTATTGTATTTAATATATACATAATTTTCAATATTGTGTAATTTGCATTTTGTCAATTTTTGTGGCTATTTATTGGTATTTAGATCATCTGCATGATTATAGTACTACTGCAGAATATGGTATTACTGGTATATATAGAATTTTGAAAATAATGCTGTCTTTCTACATAGCAATAGAGTTATTAAACTCTTAGATATTGTAGATATAATACATTTGCACTTGTTAATTTCACTTGTATATATATGTAATCAATTCACATAAATATTGTTCTGTGGGATCAATTAATATTTAGTTGTCTTGTGATATCAATGTTGTCCGAGTCAAGTGTTTCATGTTGATATTTTCTCAATATTCTTGATTTGATATATTTTGGTTGTACCGTAGACAATTTGACATGGTTTGATTTATTATAGCTGTTTGCGGATTAGCGGTCCAAACAGTTTAAAAATAAACTTTCAACTTGGTCATGTGATGTCACTGGCTTAAAAATGTTTTGTGTGTGTCAGTTATGGTTAATCACTTGATTCAGTGCTTATCATATCTAGAAATATAGAAATCTGTTGTTTGAAAGTAAAAATGTTGAAGTTTTGATTTTCCAAAAACCAAAATTCTAAATATGTTGCAATTTCAAGTTTCACATTTTATTGGACCAAACGACTAAACTTTTGTTTGGAACCCATATTAGCCTATACTTAAAAATTAAAAGCCATGTGTATTAAATTAATATTAACTTGGAAAATTTTTAATGGTATTGCCTCGGTAAACTGTGTGTTAGTACGTTCTATGGATTTATTTTGATGTGCAGTTATAATATCAACAGGGTCAAATACCTTTGGTAGTCTTTGCGGTGTTGTTATGTCTTGCCCCGTTTGTTCAGGTATTAACATTACTTATGTTTACGACAGTGTAGTTCCGACTTTTGTCCGTCTTGCTCAAATACTTACTGATGTGATCTGTTGCACTGTACCTCAAGGGCTAAAGTACTAAATATTTTTACACTCGCCTGGTGTATTTTATTCGTCAATTTATTTATGGTTTTAAATCAGGTACTGCATATATCTTTACAGTGCTCAGATGCCAGATGGTCTGCTGAAGTAATTTTTTGTTGCCGTATTAAATAAATGCATAAAAAATATTTCAGGTATAATTCAGGTATTGATTTTGCTGAATTTCCATAGAATTATTTTGGCCAATTATATAAAAAATATTTACATATTTTTTATATTTAGCCCTAAATTGGCACCAAAATACTTAGTGAAACATTAATTTAACTGCAGAAGGACTTACAAATTAGTTTTCAAAGTTAATTGTCAACTTAAGCTTCCAAAATTTAAGCCTGTCCAATGTTCACACCTTATTTTTTTGTCCGTGATGTCGAAAGTGAATGAATGTTTTAATTTGCTGTAATCAAAATTGATTTTATTTTGTATGGAAATGTATGTTTATATCTTTAAGCATTTCGAGTGATACAATATTGCTATAGAGAGTTTGTGAATATTATTTTTGACATAGTGTTTTAACTGTCTTTTACTTGTGTGTTTCTAACGTCATTTCTTAGTGTCATAATAAGTAACCATTTTTGAAGGTGTCTGCATAATTTTAGGGTTTTAAGTATTTATGTTTACATTGTAATATTTTACAATATGTTTAACAGATTGTGTAATATACAGTTGTTGTATGTAAAAGTACATTTGGTGTTTAATTTAATTATTTTGCAAGTGTAGTTTGTATCATATATTATTAGGAGTAAGTTGTTATTTATAAATTATCAGTATCTATTTAGCATTTAGGAGTTTGTTTGATTCTCAGAGTGACATACAATGTTATGTATTTTTCCGTAAGTTTGTGATTATGTTAGGCATTTATTAAATTGATGGCTGTGTTGGGTTTGAAGATGATCACTATGTATGTGATAAGCTGATTGAAATTACAAGCCAATGAATACAAAATAATTTTTGTCAAGTTATGTATTAACGAGAGTATTGTCGTTTTGACATCTTATTGACACCAGTGAGTTGAATATGTAGGGTTATGTATAATATTATAATTATTGCTATGTATCGCTGGATAGTGGATACAGAGTTTATAAGAGCAATTCTGTTTATTGTATGGATTCTATGTATTTAATTAGGGCTATTCCATTTAAAAATCTGGGGGGGGGCGGGGCGGTCGGGCAACGATTTTGACCCCCCCCCCCATGCATCTAAAACAATTTTTTTTACCCCCCCCCCCCCATGCATTAACTTCGATTTTTTCACCCCCGTACATACATCACAAAAAATTTTCGTTATTACAATGCGTAGGCCTGAATAGAACGATAGTCCCCCCCCCCCCCATACATCTGCAGTGAATTCCGCGAGTGAACCAAGCATCTACATCGTATTATCGCTCACCCGTACATACATCATACGAAAAGTAAACCAGCCCGACCACCCCCCCCCCCCCCCCCCCCCCGAGTTTTAAATGGAATAGCCCTTATTGTCAATATAACAATTGAATGTACATTCATAGCAATTAACGAGACGTTGATAACATGATGACACCAATGTAAATAGGATGATGATTCTTGCATTTTAATGTTGTAAGTGTTCTTCACATTATTATGGCAATTCACAACTACTGTGTAAGATAGTAACTTAAAGATAGGATATATTCTTCCAAAGATACTGTAGAATATTCACTCTCTGATCTTTACTGGTTTATCTTAAAGTGATTGATTACTGGTTTATCTTAAAGTGATTGATTATTATATTGACATCGTTATATATATAGGGTATTGAATGGTTTATTTCTTTTGAGTTTAGGCCACACATAATTGATCTTTAGCTTCTCGGATCCTCTCAAGGCACTTTTTCTAGGGTCGGTCCACAGGACAAAAAATAAATTTATGATGAAAAATTTTTTTTTTTCGTTGGCAGAAAATCTATTGTGTCGGCGACAGGTCCGCGAAGCTAAGAATCAATTATGGGTGGCCTTATTCCTACCAATGTAACAAATATCATAACATGTCCCTTTGTCTCTTCGTCTATTTGACATTATTTTCACTTTCCATGTCTCGTATCATCCTGCAAATTGTACATGATCCCTGTCCATGTAGAGACAAGCTAGAGATAAAAAGTTGATAATTTATTTCTTTAAAAAATTTGCATGTATTCAGTAATTGTGATGATTTAGAGATTTTAATGTTAAGCATGTATTTAAAGCAGTCACTTTAAAGATGTCTTCTAAATGCTCAATTCCGACAAAATTAACAAATGTGTTAATATAGTGAAAAATATAGGTAGAATGTACTCATTGTCAAAACCACTTCATACTGATACAACTTAGGCAATTATTACTTGTCCTACTTTTCAAGTAATAGGCCTTCATGTGTACATTGTATATATCTCCCAGCCCAGTTTTAATGTACCATGTAGGTCCAACTTTAACACTTTGCCCTGACCTATGCAAAACCTTGTTAAAGATTTTCTCTTGAATAAAGTTATTGTTGTGTATTGAAGAAATATATTGTCTTGATTATTTGTGGCCAAGGAGGTCTAGTTCCAGTTTAAGAGCATTTGCTTTGGCATTGGAGTCTATGAGTTGGTAGCAGTGATGGAAATGGGGGGGAGCTCGGGGCAGCTGAGCTCCCTTGACCGAAAAACAGGGGGAGCTGTACCCTGCTACAGCTCCCCCAATGATCAGTGGTGAAATGACAATTATCATGTTACTTTTTTCAGTTTTCATGGTATTTTAGCCAAATTATGCTATGGTGGAAGAATTCTTTCCCTTTTGAAAATTTGGAATGGCGAGCCGGTGCCGCACCAGCCTAGAGCTCCCCCGACAAAAATTTTCCATTTCCATCACTGGTTGGTAGGATATATATAGTAGTTATACCATGGGCATATGTGGTTACGCCCTCGGGTTATATTTACCACCTCGGCTGTATATATCTCCGTATACCACATATGCCCATGGTATAACTATATATATATATCATGGTAAATATTGAAGGATTTATCAGCGGGTATGGTATAAATATATATATAGAATTTTATTCAACATATATAATATATATTATTTGAAAAAGATTGGAATATTTTGCTAATTATGTTGAATGTGTGAGCTTGTGGCCTCTGGCTAAGGCACCATACTCGAGTCTGGTTTGAAGTTTTGTTTGATATAGTTCCCTGTTGCTGTTTTTACAGTTGTTATTTTGGAAGGAGGAGATCATATGGGCCTGTTGCTCTGTACAACAATGTTCAAGCACATGTTTGGATCTATTAGATTATCTAATCATCTGACCAAGGGGTGTAATACCTTTCTTTCGAGCATGCGACATCCTGCAATATTTGTTTCTGAATCATATGATACAATTTAAAAACAATCCTCAACCTGAAATTATTTCAAGAGTGAATCAATCAAGACTTCTCGGGAAGAATTTAACAGAAATATAGACACGAAAGTATCTTTATCAAGATCTGTAGATCATAATGTCCTAATTTCAAAATTAGCTATAAATGGTTTCCGAAGTGGTGAGCTTATCTTCGTAACCAATACAATGCAATAATTCTTGGACAGAATTTGCTAATTAATTAAATGATATATGTAAAAAGAGAAAGCTTCCCCTTTGTTGGTAAACAACTGGAATTGAGCACTTGGCCTATTTGTACATTCGCAAAACATAGCTTGCCATTCCTACTAATTCCTAGGATTCTGGCAGTTTTGAGTAGAGGGTCTGCTGCCATGCAACCTACTCTACTTCGCCAAGGGTTTGCTGCCGCGCAGACTTATTTTTCCCAGGGTCAAGGTCGCAGCTGACTTTCTGCTGAGCTGTGATGAGATTGTTACAACGTGAAACGCTGTACAGATCGTTTTCATTTCTTGTTCAGCTTTCCCGAGGTCTACATCACAAATCTGCTATGGATGGAGTAACTGAAGGGAAGAGGATAGCTGCTAGGACAGCAGTGGACGATTATGTCAAGGTAAAAGGGGCTGTCAGTTGTTTATTGCTGTGCACTATGCATCCAAAATGTCTAATTTTCTGTCTGCTGAATGTCAGGTTGTCAATCATGTCACATGATGAGTGCTTTACCGTTTACAAGTACATTTGAAGCTCACTGTCAGTCACTGTGTCAGACTGACTCTATTATAACTCTCAGATCTACCTACTCCAAGTGAGGGCCCAATTTTACCTAAGTTAGTTCAGGCACAGGGGACTAATGTTTTCATGTGTGTGTGTCTGTCTGTCGACTGTCCGTCAATCCGTTAACAACCCAAAGCGAATACCGCGGGGACATTTATGAAAAAACTTTGCAGGATTCTTCCGTTGACCATAATCAGTGGCGTAGCCTATCTAGAAATGGCCTGGGGGGGTGCATTACATGAGATGGATACGGGCCGCACCATGGCTTTTCCTATCTGTTCCATGTTATTTTGGCCGGGGGGGGCATGGCCCAATGCCCCCCCCCCCTAAATATGCCACTGAGTTACTGACCATAATGAATTGCTTATTAAATTTTGGTGAAGATCCATCAAGCAAATAAGCCCTATTACGTTATTACGTACGCTAAGCCCAAACATAAAAATTAATATGACTCGCTGCATAATGCTTGCCAAGGTTATCTGGTTTTAGATTAGATTAGATTTTTTCAAAATTGACAAAACATACATGGTCGAGCTATTATTATAATATTCTCTGTGCATCGATCTCTCATCACACATCGGTCTCTAAATAACCCAATTAGGCGCTGATAGGATGTAAAACACAAGCTCACTCATCTGCGTATATATTATCATCAATATCTTCCTTTTAACAGTCTCATTGCGTTCACTTTTCAGGACAACCAAATCCTTGGTATAGGAAGTGGATCGACTATCGTTTTTGCAGTGGAAAGAATAGGTAGGCCTAAATATGCTAAAATTATCTGCTAGTTCTTCTCATGTCATTTTGAATCTCAAAAATTGGCTTATTGCAATGTCATTATGACTACTTAGCCTACTAAAATGCATTAATATAGGAATGTAAAGGCCAAATCATCTCAAATTTTTTATTTTAATTTTCAGCTGAAAGAGTGCGCAAAGAAGGATTGAATCTAACCTGTATTCCCACATCTTTTCAGGTAATTGCAAGAATTATAAATAATGAAAGTTGCACACTTTTTGATGTACACCTCAATTGGATCAGTATATTGACAAAACAAATAGTCTTAGTCAATTGTTTAGGTGTATTGGAAAGAGTGCATTGCCATAATACAGCAGAATATAAATTGCTATTGCTACCAGCCCACTAAATCTATAAGTGCCGCTTGTTACATTTAATATGTGTTGGTCTGAAAATGTCATTTGTGCTGTTTGTTGTCCCATATTGATCATGGCATATTAAATAGATGTAGTGGATGTTGTTGTACATTTGCGCATATTGTCATTTATTTAGATAGGTTTGCATACCATTTTATTTTGCTTTGTCATTTCAAGTTTGCATTTATTTTCAGTTCTCATTTTGCCATATAATTGTGAGAATTTCCTGTAGACTAGATTGCCACAAACTGGAAAACCTACTGTCATGCTTTAACACACATTTTGAATATGTATGCAGTACTATGCACTGGTAATTACCAGGTTCAAAGTTTGTCCAGTGCTGCTGGACTGAAACATAATAAAAGTTCCACAATTGCACTGTCTAGAGGAGGGAGGGGGGAGCTGGGGCAGAGAAGTTTTACAATCATATGCTACGCTGAACATCGCTTTTGTCTGTTGCCAAGAGTCAGAAAATGTAATTATGATTCCCAACTCCTCAAGAGTAGGGAGGTTGAGGGAGGAGCAGGAAGGTTGACAGAGGAGCAGGAAGGTTGACAGAGGAGGTGGGAGAAGCAGGGGGGTTGAGGGAGGAGCAAGGAGGTTGAGAGAGGAGTTGGGAGGTTGAGAGAGGAGCAGGGAGGTTGAGAGAGGAGTTGGGAGGTTGAGAGAGGAGTTGGGAGGAGCAGGGAGGTTAAGGGATGAGTCGAGGTTGAGGGAGGAGAAAATGGGTTGAGGGAGGTTAAGGGAGGAGCAGGGAGGTTGACAGAGGAGTTGGAAGGTTGATGGAGGAGCAGGGAGGTTGAGGGATGAGCAGAGAGGTTGGGAGAGGAGTTGGGAGGTTGACTGAGGAGTTGGGAGGTTGATGGAGGAGCAGGGAGGTTGAGGGAGGAGCAGGGAGGTTGAGAGAAGGAGCAGGGAGGTTGAGAGAGGAGCAGGGAGGTTGAGGGAGGAGCAGGGAGGTTGAGAGAGGAGAAGAAAGGTTGAGGGAGGAGCAGGGAGGTTGAGAGAGGAGAAGGGAGGTTGAGAGAGGAGAAGAAAGGTTGAGGGAGGAGCAGGGCGGTTGAGGGAGGAGAAGGGAGGTTGAGAGAGGAGCAGGGAGGTTGAGGGAGGAGCAGGGAGGTTGAGAGAGGAGCAGGGAGGTTGAGGGAGGAGCAGGGAGGTTGAGAGAGGAGCAGGGAGGTTGAGGGAGGAGTTGGGAGGTTGAGGGAGGAGCAGGGAGGTTGAGAGAGGAGCAGGGAGGTTGAGGGAGGAGCAGGGAGGTTGAGGGAGGAGAAGGGAGGTTGAGAGAGGAGCAGGGAGGTTGAGGGAGGAGCAGGGAGGTTGAGGGAGGAGCAGGGAGGTTGAGAGAGGAGCAGGGAGGTTGAGGGAGGAGCAGGGAGGTTGAGGGAGGAGCAGGGAGGTTGAGGGAGGAGCAGGGAGGTTGAGAGAAGGAGCAGGGAGGTTGAGAGAGGAGCAGGGAGGTTGAGGGAGGAGCAGGGAGGTTGAGAGAGGAGCAGGGAGGTTGAGGGAGGAGCAGGGAGGTTGAGAGAAGGAGCAGGGAGGTTGAGGGAGGAGCAGGGAGGTTGAGAGAGGAGCAGGGAGGTTGAGGGAGGAGCAGGGAGGTTGAGGGAGGAGAAGGGAGGTTGAGAGAGGAGCAGGGAGGTTGAGGGAGGAGCAGGGAGGTTGAGGGAGGAGCAGGGAGGTTGAGAGAGGAGCAGGGAGGTTGAGGGAGGAGCAGGGAGGTTGAGGGAGGAGCAGGGAGGTTGAGGGAGGAGCAGGGAGGTTGAGAGAAGGAGCAGGGAGGTTGAGAGAGGAGCAGGGAGGTTGAGGGAGGAGCAGGGAGGTTGAGAGAGGAGCAGGGAGGTTGAGGGAGGAGCAGGGAGGTTGAGAGAGGAGAAGAAAGGTTGAGGGAGGAGCAGGGAGGTTGAGAGAGGAGAAGGGAGGTTGAGAGAGGAGAAGAAAGGTTGAGGGAGGAGCAGGGCGGTTGAGGGAGGAGAAGGGAGGTTGAGAGAGGAGCAGGGAGGTTGAGGGAGGAGCAGGGAGGTTGAGAGAAGGAGCAGGGAGGTTGAGGGAGGAGCAGGGAGGTTGAGAGAGGAGCAGGGAGGTTGAGGGAGGAGCAGGGAGGTTGAGGGAGGAGCAGGGAGGTTGAGAGAGGAGCAGGGAGGTTGAGGGAGGAGCAGGGAGGTTGAGGGAGGAGAAGGGAGGTTGAGAGAGGAGCAGGGAGGTTGAGGGAGGAGCAGGGAGGTTGAGGGAGGAGCAGCGAGGTTGAGAGAGGAGTTGGGAGGAGCAGGGAGGTGAGAGAAAAGCAGGGAGGTTGAGGGAGGAGTTGGGAGGTTGACAGAGGAGTTTGAAAGTTGAGGTGAAGGTGGAGCATAGAGGTAGATGGAGAAGCAGTGAGGTTAAGGGATGAGCAGGGAGGTTGAGGGAGGAGCAGGGAGGTTGAGGGAGGAGAAGGGAGGTTGAGAGAGGAGCAGGGAGGTTGAGGGAGGAGCAGGGAGGTTGAGGGAGGAGCAGGGAGGTTGAGAGAGGAGCAGGGAGGTTGAGGGAGGAGCAGGGAGGTTGAGGGAGGAGCAGGGAGGTTGAGGGAGGAGCAGGGAGGTTGAGAGAAGGAGCAGGGAGGTTGAGAGAGGAGCAGGGAGGTTGAGGGAGGAGCAGGGAGGTTGAGAGAGGAGCAGGGAGGTTGAGGGAGGAGCAGGGAGGTTGAGAGAAGGAGCAGGGAGGTTGAGGGAGGAGCAGGGAGGTTGAGAGAGGAGCAGGGAGGTTGAGGGAGGAGCAGGGAGGTTGAGGGAGGAGAAGGGAGGTTGAGAGAGGAGCAGGGAGGTTGAGGGAGGAGCAGGGAGGTTGAGGGAGGAGCAGGGAGGTTGAGAGAGGAGCAGGGAGGTTGAGGGAGGAGCAGGGAGGTTGAGGGAGGAGCAGGGAGGTTGAGGGAGGAGCAGGGAGGTTGAGAGAAGGAGCAGGGAGGTTGAGAGAGGAGCAGGGAGGTTGAGGGAGGAGCAGGGAGGTTGAGAGAGGAGCAGGGAGGTTGAGGGAGGAGCAGGGAGGTTGAGAGAGGAGAAGAAAGGTTGAGGGAGGAGCAGGGAGGTTGAGAGAGGAGAAGGGAGGTTGAGAGAGGAGAAGAAAGGTTGAGGGAGGAGCAGGGCGGTTGAGGGAGGAGAAGGGAGGTTGAGAGAGGAGCAGGGAGGTTGAGGGAGGAGCAGGGAGGTTGAGAGAAGGAGCAGGGAGGTTGAGGGAGGAGCAGGGAGGTTGAGAGAGGAGCAGGGAGGTTGAGGGAGGAGCAGGGAGGTTGAGGGAGGAGCAGGGAGGTTGAGAGAGGAGCAGGGAGGTTGAGGGAGGAGCAGGGAGGTTGAGGGAGGAGAAGGGAGGTTGAGAGAGGAGCAGGGAGGTTGAGGGAGGAGCAGGGAGGTTGAGGGAGGAGCAGCGAGGTTGAGAGAGGAGTTGGGAGGAGCAGGGAGGTGAGAGAAAAGCAGGGAGGTTGAGGGAGGAGTTGGGAGGTTGACAGAGGAGTTTGAAAGTTGAGGTGAAGGTGGAGCATAGAGGTAGATGGAGAAGCAGTGAGGTTAAGGGATGAGCAGGGAGGTTAAGGAAGGAGCAGGGAGGTTGAGGGAGGAGTTGGGAGGAGCAGGGGGTGTGACGGAGGAGTTGCTCTACAGCAATTTGTTGCCTCACATAGACCATCAAGTTAATTTCCAGCATGATTATAAAGAGGCACTCTTAGGGTGTCCCATTTTTCAAAAATTTTCTCGGATCAAGCTCTTTTTGGGCTCAGTTGTGCTCCCATGTGTACAAAACCCACACACCAAATTTCAAACAAATCTATCAAGGATTAGACCCCCCCCTACCACCATCTTTGGGGGGCCCCTCAAAATGACCATTTTCGAGCACAAAAAGTGGCTATTTTCCTGTCTGAAATCATCCCAGTGCCACTAAAATTGTTCATATAGAGGTTTTTGAGAGTGCTGAGTCCATCTATGATGATAATAAATTACCCAGAGGTCAAGATGACCTCATAAAATGCTATAATTGGTCAATTTAGCCCTCGGGTTACCTGAAAATGACTATTTTCGAGCATAAAAAGTGGCTATTTTCCTGCCTGAAATCAGTTTATGCCACTGAAACTGGTCAACTGGGTGTTTTTGAGGGTGCTGAAGTCACCCATGATGAAACTGAATCACAAAGAGGTTATGCTTACTTCATAACAAGCACTATTTGGTAAATTCAGCCTTCGGATTACATAAATTGGCTGTTTTAACATGATTTCCAGTAGTTAATTAATGCAAAGCACCAATACCTGTGTTTTAGTCATTGGCAAGAAATTGAACACATCTATACAGCCCATATTTTATCATGATGACTGTATTACGCTCTCACAATTTTCTCATTCCATTAAAAAAACACATTTTACAAACTGTCACCGTAACATCCGTTTTGACACATGCAAAATCAGGATTTATATTGTAGAAACCATCTTAAACAAAGGTATCTTAAGTGTCTTCTTGAACTGCTGCATCTTCATTTTGTATCATTGGGACATCAACACAATGCATTCCAGAAGAGTGCCATCCTGAGCCACAGAATACAACATTTCACCGGAAGTGTTTTATTTCACATCCATGCTTATGTGTATTACTGAGAAACTCTTAACATATATATATATATTTCTGTTGGGTTCTGCTGGATGCAGATCTGAGAGACAGCTTTCTTAGTACCCTAGAAGCCAGTCCAATAGCAAATATTACTTGGATTTCACCAGTCTGCCACCTCACTGCATTTGTCTGCCTGTAGCAAACTGGTTTCAATCAGTAATACTTGACGTCCAGGATGCTCCTCTTAACAGAATCACCAACAACTGCAATGTATTTGATGATATCAAATATGGCTACATATAATTCTTTTCCTGTTTCTTGTAAACATGTCTGGTGCCAAGACAATCAATTTCCTGACATGACGAAGGTCCAGTGAATGACTCAAGTCAAAGATCATCACTTCCTGGACCTTGGGCCTATTACACCAGGTTGAGACATCCTGTTTAGTTGTTGAGCAAGAACTTGTAACACCTGGCTCCACTCCAGTGTCAAAAAAGCTGAGCACAACCAGAGGTTTTATCAGGTACTATAGAACATCATAATGAGTTTGCTAAGCTCCTGATGGCATTTAACTGGAACCTTTCATCAATTAGAGTTTCGGTAGTGCTACTATTTGAGCATATCAACATGAGCTGCCCTTGCCACACCAATGTGGGAAACAGGAACAGAATATGCAGCCATGCCCAACATCATCAAGTGCATTGCTGGTGTAAGCCTTCAGTCAGAGGGAGCATCTAGAACTTCGCAAAAGTAGTAATTGTGATAACATTGTCTTGGTGTCCTCTAAACACAGAATGAAGACAAAATATTTGTAAACCAAGACGAAATTTGCACCTGCTAAAGACCCTTTTGTATTTAGTATAAGATATTATGTTAATTAACATTTGAGCTGTACCAATGTGTTTGTAGTCAGTTCCTGAAGAGGGGTGCTGCCAATCACTGGAGGTACTGGCTGGGTCACCTGGACTAATGATGGGGAGCAGTCTCTGTAACGCTTTGCTAAATTGCATCCTGTCCCAATTACCAAATGCATAAAACAGAACATAAAGCCCAATCATCCATCATCAATATTACTTCCCAAGATTTTGCAAAAAAGGCTATGTTACAAAATAGCCAAATCGAAGATGTTGATCATCTAATTCATCTTGCTAAGATTATGCCACTTATTATATATGGGCCATTCTCAAATTTCGGGACAAAATGCCGTGGAAAATGTGGTAACGGAGGGGACTTTTGATGCAAAAAACCTGCATTTTGAGCAATTTAAAAATAGAAAAAAATTAAAAAAATTATTTAAGTCTTATTTTCAGAAGTACTTCATCTCAGATCAATCGTTTTTTTAATTAAATATCGATTTTTTGTGGTAACGGAGTGGACAGGAATGGTAACGGAGTGGACAGGAATGGTTTGGTTTTCTCTTAATAGTGGTTTCTATTTGGGAGATAAAAAGTTTTGATTGCATTCTATTGAATCCTGTCACCCTCAGCAATATATACATAAAATTTCTTTGAAAAGGTATCACTGGTAAGCTCGGAACTGGAGGTAACGGAGTGGACATTTCAGTGGGACCAAAAAATGCTCCAATGAAAATTGTGCCTTAACTTGTTGAATACCTGTTTAATGAAAATCTGCAAAGCTGTGGTAGTTTGGCGCATGTGCATCTTACGACATTGAGTGGAAATTGCTCATTAAAAACAATAGTGAGCCGAGCTATGCCTGGTAACGGAGGGGACAAAAAAATTAACATAAACTAGTGACACGTCTTTTACATCAATTATTTCAATGAAATGAAACAAGAAAAAAGTTAAATATAATGTATATATTAATTCAAGTCTATATTCTCATGAATCGTGCATAGAAACTTTGGAAATTATGGTACTTTAGGAGGAAAATTAACACTTGATTTTGTCATGTCAGGTGCAGTGACAGGGAAAAACCACTGATTTGGCACGGATTACTGGATACAATGCACCAAAAAAAGGTCTAATAAATGACTTTTTGTTCCAAATGCAGTGGTTCTAAACAGAAATATGAATAACAGATGTGGAGTGATGCTTCAGATATCAATTGCATTCAAATTAATGTCAGGGAACTGGAGTGACGCAAATTGTCCCGAAATTTGAGAATGACCCATATGTTAAATATCGTTAAGGAAAACCTGACCCACTGCAAATGTTGAAATCTGTATGCCTTCCACTTCCAACTAACACAAATAAATGGATTAAGAAATGCTCATGTCCAGCAATCCCTAAAACACAGGTATTGGTGCTTTGCATTGATTAACTACTGGAAATCACGTTAAAACAGCCAATTTAGGAGATCCGAAGGTTGCATTTACCAAATAGTGCTTGTTATGAAGTAAGCATAACCTCTTTGTGATTCAGTTTCATCATGGGTGACTTCAGCACCCTCAAAAACACCCAGTTGACCAGTTTCAGTTGTATTTACTGATTTCAGGTTGGAATATAGCCACTTTTTATGCTCGGAAATAGTCATTTTCGGGTAACCCGAGGGCTAAATTGACCAATTATAGCATGTTATGAAGTCATCTTGACCTCTAGGTAATTTATTATCATCATAGATGGACTCAGCACTCTAAAAAACCTCTATATGAACAATTTTAGTGGCACTGGGATGATTTCAGACAGGAAAATAGCCACTTTTTGTGCTCGAAAATGGTCATTTTCAGGTCCCTTGAGGGGCCCCCCAAAGATGGTGGTAGGGGGGGGGTCTAACCCTTGATGGATTTGGCTGAAATTTGGTGTGTGGTCTTTGTACACATGGGAGCACAACTGAGCCCAAAAAGAGCTTGATCCGAAAATATTTTCGAAAAATGGGACACCCTAGGCACTCTTCTAGTTGACTGCAGAGGTCATTTGTTGCTGGTCAGGCTAATGAGATCACTAGGATTAATGATAATGCATCACATTATTTCATTTCATGGCCATTAAGGCTCAATTGAATGAGCACACAATATTATTTCTGCTCCAACATGAGTACTTCCAGAGAGGTCACAACCTTCCATGGTTAGACCAAAACCATCTACAAATGTGATCACAGTGCCCTCTTTCAAACATTTTCAGTGATTTATGATAAAATTTACTGGAGGGCCTATACAAATTCCCATTCATCGGCGAGGGGCTATCATGAGAAAATTAATGTCGCAATGCAAGTCCTTGGAATATAGCTTATTAGATTCTAAATTTTGGAAATTATTTTTCTTCAGGCCCGTCAGCTCATACTGGACAATGGACTAGCCCTCAGTGACCTAGAGAGGCATCCCGCCGTAAGTACAAGATTATTTTCAAAATCAATTTTCTGAAGCTCATTGAGAAAGTTACGAGTTGTCGGCAATATTTGCATCAACATGTTTCATATATATTTTAGGGTCTACTTTTCATATTTATGGATTCGCTATAAAATTCCAAAATTTATGGTTCATAATTTTGCATTATGCACAGATTTTTAAAAAAATGCAATTGTAAGGTCTAATCTTTAGAATATATGAATTTAGAAAAAATATTGAAATTTATAAAATATGCAGTACTGTTTCATTACACAAAGGGCGGAAAATGGCTAAAAATACATTACGCAGTATATTAATTAGTACATTGTATTCAGAGCTGTTGATATTTCGGTTGAAGAATAGGTCTACCTTTCGCTCAAATATTAATGCAATGGTACAATAGTTGGTCAGGAATTCTGCTCATTAGATATAATGTTTTTACAATTTTGCAAGAGTCACATAAATTTGAATATAATTTGCATATTTCAGCTTGATCTAACAATAGATGGAGCTGATGAAGTGGACAGTGACCTGAATCTCATCAAGGGAGGGGGAGGCTGCCTGACCCAGGAAAAAATTGTCGCTTCGTACTCCAAGCAGTTTGTGATAGTAGCCGATGACAGGTAGGTATCTTTTGGTTTGGCACTGGGGCTTATGTAATATGATATGTAGAATTGTCTTGGGGAGACATAATATACTGTGAATTCGCAGTTCAAAATAGTAAGATTTCCCTCATAAGGCCACACATAATTGATTCTTAGCTTCGCGGACCCGCCGACACAATAGATACACTGCCGATGGAAAAAAAAATAGAAAAAAAAATACATTTTTTTTTGACATTATAAAAAATTTTTTTTTTACCTTTTTTTTTTTTGTCCTACCGACCGACCCTAGAAAAAGTGCCTTGAGAGGATCCGAGAAGCTAAAGATCAATTATGTGTGGCCTAATCCATAGATATTTATTTGTTTTGACTTTGAGTCGGGAGTTGCATCACTCCTGGACCTTGCAGGAGACTTGCCAGAAGAAGATATGAGTGTATAGTCACTTCAAAGGTATCTCCAGACAACAGGCATTTATTTTTACAAGAGCAAACAGTACAGAAATCATGATTCACATCACAGTGTGGCACTTTCCAAATAATTCAGTCATTGATTGGACCCAAAGTATAGAGAATTTATTGTGTTGGACAAGCACTATATTTTCTGATGGCTCAACCGATATTTTGGTTATGGAAATTTATAGTCAGGCGCTTGGCTAGACGCTTTGCAGTCAATGACTTAACTTCCAATTCAATAGATCAGTAAAAAGTTTTGTTTCAACATTCGTCCTTTTTTTTTGACAGAAAAGACGCCAGCAGACTGGGAGAAAGGTGGCTCAAGGGAGTTCCAATAGAAGTCGTTCCTTTTGCTTACAAACCTGTGATTAGCAAACTTATTGAAGAACTGGGAGGAAAACCTGTACTCAGAATCGCCAAAAGCAAAGCTGTGAGTGTGAATTACCTAAGACTTATTAATAAGTTGTTATGCACATATTACACTCCCAGGGAATCTATCCTAGATGAATCCCTTTGTGGCTCCCATTTTATCACAATTTTGTGTCACGAGTGTCTCAGCTAATCAGCGTGCAGTATTTCTCTCCACTTCAAATGTTTAACTGCTATTTACGGACAAAGTATTTTTAAAAGTCCTCAGAGATATAATGCCCATCATTTCAAAGCTCTTGGAGAGGTATATCTGACTATGTAAAAATCATGTGTCTTTTTGTTCATTGGCCATCTTGGCCGGTGTGTCTAATATTTTCACTGAAGGCTTTGCTGAAGTTATATTACAGGCATTTTATCTTTTGTGTGAAAAAAGGTTTGTAAGTGTGTTTTCGTTGTCATTTGAAAAGCAAAACCTTTTCAATAATTATGCTTCATGATTTCAAAACTTATTGTTTCAGGGGCCCGTCGTCACTGACAACGGCAATTTCATCATAGACTGGCTCTTTGACGGGGACAACACAGGGAAATGGGAGGACATCAACAAGAAGATTGTCATGATGCCAGGTGAAGATGAAAGTTTATTTTTAAAGGAGATTTTAAGTGACCGCTTTTGTTATACCCCCCCCCTCACAAAGTATGGGGGGCATTGTAATTTGAGCTTGTCTGTCTGTCTGTCCGTCTGGATAGCTGTCTGGATTCTGTCCGGATGTCTGTAGAATTTTCTGGGTCTTGAGGCTTGGATGGGTCACGCTTAACTAGTTCACATTATATGTTTGTCATTTACGACAGTATTCTAGTTTGTCTGTAAAAAGTCATGGAATTTAGGTCTTAAGACTTCTGTAGGAACCTTGAAATCTCTGCTAAGCAGGAAATTTTTACTGGTATTTGACTTTCAAAAAAATTTATTACTGACTGAATCATTTTATTTTTCAGGTATTGTCGAATCGGGTCTCTTCATTGACATGGCCCAGAAAGTTTATTTCGGTACTGCCGACGGGAAAGTTGTTACAAGAACAAGGAAATCTTAGGACTGTAAATATTGTACATCTATTAGGACAATATAACTAATATTGCATGGTTATTAGCCAATTTCTGAATCAAATACTTCCACAGAGATCTCAGTATTTGCGTATACTGTATTTTTTACAAATTTATTTTCTTGTCGAAGTATTCTTACAATTATTTTTTTACAGTTTTATTCTTATACTAATACCATTGTTCTGAAATGATGTAAATGAACTTGTTTCATAGTTAAGCCTTTATCACAGGCGTCTATATTAGCCCAAATGTGCATGCAGTCTAAACTATAATAATATGCATAGAGATTTTGTCTTAGTGTATGCCCTTTTAATAGTATGTGTGGGCAAATACATGTTCAATGATGATAATTGATAAAATATTTTCTTAATTGTGGTAAGAACTCAGGAGTATTGCATTATATGGTATTCCAATTTTCAATGGTCCACGGGAGGGTTAATTGGTCTAGTGGTAGCGTGCTGAACTGCCATGGCAGTCGCTGGGTCCAGGGTTCGAATCCAGCTCTTGCCAGGTCACCTGGGCCTGTGTTGGACGGCTGTTTCAATCATCCTTCACCTCATTGCTGTGTCCTCCCCCTGTCCCAATTAGCCTATCAAGTAGCTCCAAGTCCATAAATACGGGTTGTGAAGCCCCAATCATCCATTCTTCCATCTACTGTCGGGATTTTGAATGCCAATGAACAACGATGGGGTTACACTGCCCTAATTACTCAGCATTCATGTTTTGTTGAATCAATTCGTTGTCATAGTGACAATTTGTCTAAAAAGTCTTGTCATACTGACTCATCAATTTATCTTGCATAAATTGGGTGTACATTTATGTCATGCTGTCCGTAGTCTATATATTTTGCATAAAGCATTGAGAGATGAACTGTTTGTAAAACTGTTGTAGCATTGAAAGATTGTGAAATGCGGACCCAGGCTATATTTTATGTAAGCATGATGCTGTAGTCATAGTAGTCCGTGTAATTTAGGTCAGTTTTAAAACATGGTAACTATGACTGGAGTTTTTTTCATTCATGGTTATGTTCACTGTATAGAATTAATATAGAATTAATTTTAAGTCTTATTTCTCACTTGTACTATCATTGCATTGCATGTATTAAACCAATGCACTATTTTAGACAGATGAAATGTAACCTAGAAAATCTTTATTGTTGATCAAGATTTAAATCACAACAGAGGTAAAAGTAAAATGGTAAATATTTCAATTATTCCTATTTGTGTAATATGAGATATGAAGTATTTATAGAGACAATCAAGTCAATTACTCACCTATATTCCTATAATTTGAAAAATAAAAATATACTGCTTTTAATGTTAACAGCAATTGCTCCTATTTGAAGTCTATTTTTATAAGAATGTCTTGGGTCATTTTGATTTTTCTCTTCCCTCCGAGCCAAAGATTGCCAAAGACTATTATATTTTCAAAACAAGTGTATGTTCTTTGTTGATATGTTAAGCTGTTTTCCCAGTCAAATGTTAATATTTCAATTGTTAAATCTCATGTATCTATCAATCTTTTCTAAAACTTTTCTACAGGGCCAAGTTGTATCTTCTTTTATTATCAAACCTTGCGTTAGTGAAATCATTGCAATAACCAGTATTACAAATGTATGATTATGATATGAAATGTGATAAGTCGATCTGTAGTTCAAGAATGATGGCATTGATGCCAATGAGTTGCGTTCAAAATAAATCCAATCCAATTTAATATTTAAACATCGTTTTAGCTTTTATTATTTCAAGAACCTTATGGTCACGGCAATGAATATCCAACAAATCGATGACAAGTTCAACAGATACAATTTTGTGAAATTGTGTGAATACTTTCTGATTATTCACCTTTTGATATCAAACATTATCAACAAGACATATATACAAGTAATAATATAAATAGGAAAGTTATTCCGAATAAGGGCATTGTGTTTGTACAATATTTCGACCTTTATTTGGTCATCGTCAGGTACAAACACAATGTCTTTATTTGGAATAACTCTACTATTATATTATTTCAAACAAATCTGTGGAACCTATGGATATAGGCCGTGATAGTGGAACTCTCCTTTTTCCAGCTCTCCTGTGTTGACGAGCAGAATGAAACTATTTCTGGGAACAAGCTGCCATTTTGTACCATTGTTGAGTCAGTGGAGCTGGCATTCCAGGCCCCAGGGCACTTTTAATCCATTGAAAACATTACGGACTTGCATTGCCGAGTCTTAAATGGAATGTTTAGCATGGATTGCCACCATATTCCAGTACTGTCAGGCTGATTAGACTTTGTTACGGACCTTAGAAACCCCGGCTCCATTGTAAATTCCCAGGCTGATGTTTCTGGAAATAGTTTTATTCTGCTCGTCAACACAGTAGAGCTGGAAAAAGGAGAGTTCCACTAACGCCCGCTATACGTATTACGTACATGTTCGATGTGTATATCACCAAGAATGATATGAAAATCGATGTAAATGCCATCATATATTTTAAGCATCTATCACAGGAACAGTAATTTCAACAATGTTAAATCACTCTGGTATCACAGTACTGACTGCTGTCATTTTGCAACTTGTGTAGATTCTAAATACACTTAAAAGTTATCACAAATAATGAATACAATGCATATCGGAGCTTTAGCTGAAATCAATCGCGTAAAAATGGCAAAGCATTGACAACCAAATTGCAGAAAAAATATAATATAGGACTAGTATACATTCAGATTACATGGGGCACTAATTGTGTCATAACGATAATATGTCATCTACCTCTAATCAATTGGCTGGGAGACTTCATCATTCAGTTGTTACATCCAGATATTAATATTTTGAAGCAGTCTTTGCGAAGATAAAAAGTCAACTGCAAGACCGAAATGAAAATCTTGGCGATTTTGAGAAATTTTAAAACTACACATATCCAATTACAATTTTTTGTCCAGAGCTGCTGGACCGGTTGAAAATCTGACGGACAGGTCCTTCAGACCAGCAATCTTCGCAAAGACTGTTATGACGTATTATATAGTATAATATTTGTAAAACAAGAACGCAACAAATGTAAAATACCAGCAGTTGAAATATTGCACAGAATAATATAATAATATAGTTCCACTCTATAAAATAAATACAATGCACGTAAATGTATCAAAAACACCAATGGTCATGGAATAGGCCTAACAAGAATGTGGCTCTGTGGAGGCTATGGTTTATCAGTTTTGTGTATTGCTGACAGGCTACAATGATTATCAAAAGCAATTTGCTCACATAGACGGTATATAAATAGAGAACCAGTGTGAAACCACATGTTTCAATTATTTTACAGTTAACATTGTTGCACATCAGTTTGGTTGATTATTTGCCAATATAAAGAAAGTCACACATGCATAGATATTGAAAGGGCCTTGACAACTTCAAGATTTGACAATGTCAGTTGTAAGAACCTCGCCCATAAAATTACAACTTCTCATAGAAATACAATAATTTCTTTTACATTTTGTAACTTACATAGTTCTCAAGTCATGCACAGCGCTCCTGAATAAATTTCATGATTAAAAAAATTCAACAAGAAAACCGAAAGCGCACACTTATAGAGCAGGGTCAGGAGAACATTTCAGGACAAACACCCAAAAATTCTGTTGGGAAAATTTTGAGTAATTGTCATTTTAAATTTTTTGTTTATCACACTCATATTTTCTTGGTGACAGGGGGGCATAGAAAGTTGATTATGTCATTCATCATGTTTAGAGAGATACATGTTGATGGTAAGACATCATTGTTTAATTTCCATGATATTTGTATCTGTGTTAGATCTGTATTGGCTAAAATAGTGTGCAGAGTGTGATAAACACTTGCAGATGCATATTTATCAAAGAAGTGAATTTGTAGCCCTAGTAAATTAATTCGATCATTTGTTATGAATGTTTCATCTGCCTTTTTGCTTGATTTGAATTTAATTTAAACTTTCTTTTGAATTTTTGCAATGCTTTTCATCAAAATATGACATTTCGAACAGGTTAAATTTGTGGATCATTCTTACTAAGACGGAATGTGACTTATATAAATTGCCTCCATCTATCATACAAACATTGCATAAATGTGAAGAAATAAATCCCAACTGTGGCTTTTTGTGATTCAAGAAGTGAGTTAATGAATATAACTGACAGCATTTCTTTGTAATAATTTAAGGACAAAAAACTCATTCAATGGACTAACTAACTCATCAAAGCCATCATAATGATGCTAAATAGCTTGACAATTGATACTGAAACACAATAAGACATTGAAAGAGGATCACTCATGTGCAAACAATAGCAAATGTGTTAATGTGGACAATTGAGCAATGATGGGTCAAATAATCACTATAAAATATAATTAAATGAGGCTATATGCTGATTATTATGCAAAGTTATTGTTCTTTTAATTTCTGCATCCGCTGACAGCCTGACATTTGAAGATATTGATAAATAAAATCTCACAGACATATATGATAACAAGTAACACACAATTCTGTAATGAGAAAACGCATGAATTATTCATATATTGCAATGTAATATACATCTAATTTTGCTAAAGCTGGTCTGAATACAATAAATCATTCAAATGGATTAACAGAGGCAATATTTAAAAGCTGCAAACTTACTTGCAGGTGTGTTAATTCCTATAACAGCTTATAACATGCAGTCGCATGTGTTTATCACACCCTGCTAAATATTTCTGGTTTTAACATGGCTTACATGGATACAATGGCAATGTAAATTAAAGAATAATGTCTTACCATCAACATTTGCCTCCCTAGACATCCTAAATGTCTTTAACAGCTTTCTTTGCCCCAATTTCAGCATGAAAATATGAGTGTGATAAACAAAAAATTTAAAATGACAATTACTCAAAATTTTCCCGACAGAATTTTTGGGTGTTTGTCCTGAAATGTTCTCCTGATCCTGCTCTATAAGCGTGCGCATTCGGTTTTCTTGTTGAATTTTTTTAATCTTGAAATTCATTCAGGAGCGCTGTGCATGGTATCGCACAATATCACATGGATAATATTTCAATTACACCGTAAGAGCACAATAAGATGGCATAAGCGCCTTAAAAACTTACAATATTTATAGGGCCTAAATGCAATAAGTTACATGTAATGTCATGTTTCAAACACATTGTAACTTAAATTAACCAAGAATGTTCGAAAAGAGCCTCCCATTGGAGTAAAAACTAGAATGCGCAAATAAAATTTGCAAATCTAGGCGCTGATTGTTAACTTGACAATTTAAGCATGAGATGAACCTCTGTCTGCCATTGTAGATCCTCCATTGTGAATGAACCATCCAGCTGGTCAGAGATCCTATGATATAGCATGTATATATTGTACAGGTATATGAAATCGAATGGGTCACCAAAAGCTGTTTTCATCTTATTTACATTTTGCTGCAGCCCGTTCTAATATGCTAACATGTTCCGCTTGAGCGCACACAGTCTAGACATTGCATAAATCTAGGACAGTGACCTGATATTTTGTGACCAGAAATAGTTATTTCTGCCAATTTACAGCAAAGTGGACAGCTATTTACAATCACAGTCCATAGATCTGTTACTGATACATCATCAATAGCAATTACAGCATCCAAGCTAGAAGGGTTGATGTGTTTACGAAGTTAGAAGGTAAACGCATGAAACCATTGTATTTCATGTTCTCCACAAACAGGAAGTGAAAAACACGCAGGAAATGGCAGGTTGTACAAGCATGTAAATATTTGGGTATCACACATTTTTAAAAACTTTACAGAATTATACAAGCTTTTGAGGTAGATTTTTTGGTAGAGCCAGGTGTGAATGAAAGGGCAAGTGCCTGAGCCTTTTGTACAATTTCAGGAACATCAATCTTTTCACCAGCGAAAATCTTTTTGAGAGCAGGATTGGGATACATCGTAGCGATGTAATCAATATTTTGTGGGCAATAAATGATCGTTGAAAGATCTTTGGTTGTTGCCATTAAAGAAACTGGACAGTGTGCAGTGAAACTAGTCACAGAAGAGTGATTAACAAAGTCCCAAACAATAATTCTCTTATCCAAAGAGCCACTGATTAAGAATTTGCTGTCTTCTGAAAAACAGAAACAGTCGATAAACTCCTGGTGGTTAACGAGGGTTGTGATCAGACTGCCATCTAGTGTTGACCAGATTAGAATGCTGCGGAACCCCGATGTGATCATGTGACGTCCGTCTGGGCTAAATGCGGCCTGCAAGGAATCAAACAACATTCTCTAAAACATTTGAGATCATTAAACTCGAATGAAATAATTAACGTTAACGATACTGGAATTAACATCATGAAACACCATTTGAGACACACCTGGAGTGTAAAAGATTGTCAAAATGAGATAATTCTAAAGTAGGCCTACAAAATATCAGCATTTATAGTCACAGCAGCTGAATGGGAGTTTTTTTTTAATCCACTCCAGCCCTTAATGTGCACGGATTGACGTTTACCGATTGGAAAAAAAGGTCTATTTATCACAAATGCTAGAGACACAGATCTGGCATTACAAAGACTCAAAGAGTTAAGAATGGAGTTATTTGGTTCTTTACATCCCAACACAAATTAATTCATTTTACAGGGCTATTTAGGTATTGTACATAAAGACACTTGACCTGAAATAGTACGTTACTCTACAAACTACTCACTTGTTTTACTGAGGACAAATGCTGCATCTTGAAGATGAACTTCCCGCTCGCAATATCCATGACCCTAACACTTCCGTCGCTTGACCCGGCGAGGACCAATCGGTCGTCAGGACTCAAACAGAGGCAAGAACACCCAGCCATCATGGTGTCCATTTGCGCCATGTCGAAATGCTCCAATTGGCCACGTCCTTCAACACTCATTACCATAGGGAAGTCAAAGAAGGTCGTTACCACCTGAATTAAGAAAAATTTGGAATCTGTTTTTCATAATACCCTACTGTAACCAGTTGGTGTGCAAATTTTCCAAGGCTTTCATTTAAGGACTTCAACAAATCTCTATCTTCCATGAAGAGATATTGCAGAAACACCAACTTGGAAATTAAAAAAAAAAGTTTTTCCCCCAAGTTTTTCAACTTTTAAAAAGTTCACCCTCATTGAAGCAATTCTTCCAAAGGTCATGGACCAAAAGAGGTTGGTGAATTGCCACTTGTTATAGGGGCATTGACCCAATTGCATTGTCTTTGTCTTGAGACAACAATGGTGGTCCAACAATAGATACCCTTATGCAGCTATATAGTATAATTATTATACACATCTTGTCTATTAAGAGTGTTGGCCTATTAATATCACATTCTAATGTTATTAATGCAATTCTCTTCTAGAATATTTCCACAATTCTGCAAAAATGCAAACGGTTGATTTTTCTAACTTTGGTATACTTTAATATGACTGAGAACAGATGAAGGTCCAATAACTTTGGATGTTAATTTTCAAAAAGAACAACACATTTCATGTACTAATAAGCCTACACATATCATTGATGTTACATAAACTGATATGTTCAAGTTTAGGAATTATGTAAAACATGCCAATTACTGAATGTCATCTATATCACTTATATATTCCCTAAATTAAACAAGAATCCATAGATTCAAAACCGGCCTTTGGCGATTATATATTCGGAATTGAAATCATGAACGGGGGGATTATATATTATTACATGGATTGTTTTGTATTGAGCAGTGATTGCCAGACTGAAAGTGTTTGCTGCAAGCCATAAAAACTTTGTGGGGAACCTCTTAGCAAATGCCTATACCACTGTGCACTAACGAGGGGGGTACCCTCGCCATTAGGGTAGCCATTACAACTCCTGATTCGTGATTTCAAAGTGAAATTGCAATGAATGTAGGAGGAGTGAAGTCTTCAAATTGTGAAGATAGTTTATAAGGCTGGTGGAATGAATAATTACCAAGTGCCAGACTCAAAGAAGCAAGATGAAGTGAGCCATTTATGAAATAAGAAATCACTCGAGGTGAGGGTACCACAAAAAAAGAAAAATAGCAGGGCGAGGGTACCAGCATTTTGGCGAGGGTACCAACCTAAAATGGCGAGGGTACCAACCTAAATGGCGAGGGTACCAGCCCGGAAGTGGCGAGGGTACTGCAGTTTTTGGGCGAGGGTCACTTCCGGTTGGCGAGGGTAACCACCAAAAGGGGATTGGCGAGGGTAATGCAAGATATAGGCAGAGCAATCTTAGCAATCTGAGCAAACAGCCTTGAAGAGATAGCAATGAATCAGCTTATCAATAGATAAAATCATGTACTGACACATGATTGCGCTTCTGAAGTAATTATATCAATCAGGAACTCCAGTCAAGAACACAATTGCAATACCCTGTCAATTAAGGAGAATCTTAAAATTAATTACCCCCTAACGAGAAAACAGTTGCACAATAATAGGCTTACCCATTCTACCCAAGTGTGGTAAATAAAAACAAATGGGTACAGAGTAAGAAAAAGTCAATAAATCAGCTAATTAATTTGCTCTTTGTTCTGGAAGATCACAGCATGTGCTGACAGTACATGATCGCAATTCACAAGTTAGCAATCAGGGATTCCAATCAAGAACATGATCGCATGCCTTATCAATATAGGAAAATATTCAATTTAATTGACTACCTCTCACTCTAAGGTAAGGTAAAAATGGTCCATGCACTATGCTGCATTGCCCCACTGTGGAAGTCTCAAATTGTGGTTTTAACTGCATGAATGTGCAGGCCGACATAAAGCTTTGAAAAAGTAAAAAGTTCATCATTGCTAAAACCATTATTAAACCTCCCAACTCTAAAATCTGACTGGCACATTCATTAAACTGAGAGTCAAGGTATTCAAATTAGATTTCTGCCATGTTGTTGAGTGTCTCAGCCAATCATAAGAATTGCATTTGCTACGTTTTACTATCCTTTTGAAGAAACTCATTCTTTTTTAATTTGCTGTAATTAGCATGGAGCATAATCACAAATTTAGTATCACAGTCTATGTTTCTGTATATATATTTATGTTTGCTTAGATGGTGGAGGAGTTGCTCACAGACAGAGAGGACACGAGGAGAGTTTCAGTTTTCAAATCTAAGAAAGTTGCTCAAAATGCCCTTCTCTCAAGTAATACCATCCACAGTGAAACTTCCTAAAAATAAATTATGGCTTCTTCCTGTATTTGGGTGTTTTGCTTGCTTTTATGCGGTGACAATAACATGCTTCTTATAATTAAGCTTTTAATGTGAGATTCTTCGTGTTTTATGGTTATGGATCATCAATCATTGGTGCAAAAAGCACCATTTGATAGTCTCCCAGCTCCATGCATCATACAACACCGAAGTACCCTACCAACATGTAATGAGCACAATAAAGTTTATTCAATCAATCAATTATTTAGCTTTTTGCCCATCTGAGATAGTGAAGAATTAAATTATAATGGGTCTTGTGTTGGCCTTTAAGGTTGTGATGACCTAACACAGATGAGCTGACACATGGTACATGTAGGTCCACATTGTAAATGCAAAATGGGATCTGCCTCAATATTATTAATGAAAATAAATTGTGAGAAACATGACTGATAAACTGAATGAAAATTAAACAGTCAGATTAAGTTATCATCTATCTATCTATCTATCTATCCATCTATCCATCTATCTATCTATCTATCTATCTATCTATCTGTCTATCTGTCTATCTTGCTCTATCTATCTATCTATCTATCTATCTTGCTTTATCTGTCTATCCTTAGGCGCAATCCGTGGGGGCCAGGGGGCTGCAGCAAATAGCAAGTCAGAGCAAATTCTAAGCAATATTAGGGCAGACCAACTGCCCCGGTCACATTCATAACATGTTAAAAAATCACAGCAAAATAGCGACAGGACCCCCGCCCCCAACCAAAATAGCGACAGGACCCCTGCCCCCCAACCAAAAATAGCGACAGGACCCCCCCAATGGCCATCCTGTATGCCTATGTATAAATGTGTGTATGTATGTATGTATCTATCTATGTAACTGTGATAATATATATCTATCTATCATGGACGGACTGGCGGCATGTCGGGCCCCATGGCAAAATCAGTCAATGGGCCCCTACGTCCCTACCGTCAGCGTTATTTCTAATTAAAATTAAAATACTACAGGCCTAATTTTGCAAATTGTTAATTTATTAGGTTTGGGGCCTCCACATGAGAGGGTTCTGTCCCTTCAGTTGGTGTCGTTGCAAGATAAAATCATGAACCTGATAGCGAAATTTTGCTCTTTTCTTTATTTTTTATTTTTTTTACATCTTGCATGGGCCCCCCTGAATGGGTGGGCCCGTGGCAGTTGCCACTTTGCCACATAGGCCAGTCCGTCCCTGCAGTATCTATCAATCCTTCCATCTATCTACATTGTATCTGTCTATTTTCTTCATATCTGTCTTTCTTATCTGTCTTATCTATCTAGTAACATCATTATTGCTGTGTATGTCACACTTAAACAATGGTTTTACAGCAAAAAAGAAATATTTATCGACCAGTAATTTCAGGTGGTACCCTCACCATGACGATTATTGGAAATGGTGGTACCCTCGAGAGGCTTTAGTGGTTACCCTCGCCCTTACGATGTATTTCAAATGCAAAATATGATAATTCTGTGATCTATTACACTTGGATTGCATGCCCAGTGGTTAGTTTAACATTAAAACTACATGCTTGATAAATATAGGATTTGGATTTGACGAAATAATCTCAGGATGGCAGAAAATTACTTTGAATCGAGTGTTGTAATGGCTGCTTTGATGGCGAGGGTACCCCCCTCGTTAGTGCACAGTGTATACCATATTTCAGAATTGTAAGTGAACTACTTAAACCATATTTCAGAATAGTAAGTGAACTACTTAAGTCACAGTGGGCACTTCAAAATATGGCGTCCATTTTGGCAGCCATCTTGGAAATTTTCTCATAATTTATGAGGGAACCCCTAAGCAAATCCCCAAACCAAATAATAAAGTCACAGTGGGCAATTCAAAATATTGTGGCCATTTTGGCAGCCATCTTGGATTTTTTTCTAAAATTTCTGAGGGGAACCCCTAAGTGAATCCCTATACCAAATTGCATAAATCTAAGAGAAATACCACAGTCACAGTGGGCAATACAGAACATTGGTGGCCATTTTGGCAGCCACCGTGGATTTTCAAAAAATTTTGAGGGGAACCCCTAAGTGAATCCTTGTACCAAGGTTCATAAATCTAAGTGAAATACCAAAGTCACAGTGGGTATTTTAAAATATGGTGGCCATTTTGGCAGCCATCTTGGATTTTTCCAAAATGGTTTGAGGGGAACCCCTAAGTGAATCACTGTACCAAATTTCATAAATCTAAGTGAAATACTGAGGTCACAGTGGGCAATTCAAAATATGGCGGCCATTTTGGCAGCCATCTTGGGTTTTTCCAAAATATTTTGACGGAGACCCCAAAGCGAATCCCTATCCCAAATTTCATAAATCCAAGTGAAATACTAACAGCCTTTAAAACTCGCTCCGACCAGAATTTTTACAGGCCCGTTTAATATATATATATATTTAATGAAAAGGAGTGATCTTGTGTATAGAGTTAACCATTCTACAGCAGTATTAGGAAAGTGTGATAAAGATGTGATTGTAAATATATTTAACACCAAGTGTTGCCATTTCTATGGAACACAGTCATGGAACTTTAGTGATCGTAATATAAAGCAGTTTGAAACTATGTGGAATAGGTGCGTTAGACGAATATTAGATCTCCCATTGTTAACACATTGTAACCTATTACCAGGTTTAATTGGAAGGTTGAGTGCCATCGAACAAGTGTATTGTAGATTTATCAAAATGTTTCAATGTATGTTAGTGTCAGAAAATAGGAGAATAGAATATATAGCTAAAATGTCAATGGTAGATAGAAGTAGCATTATTGCTGAGAATTTGTACATGATATCTAGAAAGCTAAACTGTGATGTTTTAAAAGTATGCTCATATAGCGATGCTCAAGTTAAGGAGTGTCTTTCCTCCAAATACTCAGTATTAGAGCCAAAAGTGGCTCAAATAAGTGAATTACGCTCGGTGCTGAACAAGCAAAAATTTGTGATAGTTGGTTTTCAAGAAGAAGAAATTAAGGATCTTCTATATAATCTACTAGAAAATACCCATTTCTGAGTTGACATTGAAAGAGTTATATGGCTAGGAAGGGGATTTGACTGGGCAGGGAAAAGTGGAAATATGCGTTTGATAAAAAAGGAAATTTTTGTTCTCATGGCGCCAAATGTGTTGTCTTGTGTATTATACTGTGTAGGAAGAGCGAGGAACAATGAAAAGGGTTAGGGGCTACAGGTTAATATAAAGAAACAACTCGGTCAATAGTTGTTGGAATGGGGAAAAAGTAAATTACTTTGAAAAGCACGTAAAGAGTTATGTTTATAAACATCGATAAATTAAAAAATGACTCCTGCAATTGAAAGTGTGATAGGCCTACCTGTTTTGAAATCATATGCATTGCTATGTATTGCTTTTATGTTACTCCTGGTATAATGTTAGATTTAATAATTTGTCTTGTTAGGGTTTACATTGGCTAGTGTTATGAGCATAACGTGTAAAAGAGGTTTGCTGGAAGTAATCTGAATTACTGTGTAAAGTTGTAAAGTTGAATAAATGAAGTAGGGCCATTGTTGGGGATTAAAAGTCTGATAGGTAAATGGAAACTTGTCATAACCTTCCTATTGGTATCAAGATAACGTGTAAAGAGGTTTGCTGGATGGTATGTGAATGACACAGGCCAAAAGTGTGTATAGTTGACATGAATCAAGAAAATGAAATAAAGCAGGAGTTTAATGAACATCTCGTGATTGATGTTTGAGAGGATACATCCCCCATGATTGTAATTAGAATGTCAGGTGTGCAGGCCACTGGTTGCTTACTGGTAGGCCAGGCGCAAATGTATTATGGATCATAGAGTGAGTGTGCACTGTGTAGATCCTGTTGGCGGGAAACTGGATGGTTGCGCCACCCGCAAGAACGTGAGCAGTAAAGGAACTAAGATAGATCAACATGTGCGAGGGGAAGGGTTGAATCGAAGGAGAAATTGGAGGACAAAGGTAGTGGGGCAGAGGCAGATATGAGAGATATGGAGAAAATAGCAAGAAAGGTGCATGAGAGATGCAGAGAAAAGTGCAGGAGTTGGATTGCAGGCAGAAAGAAAAGGTGAGCTGGGATGACGTCATGTCACGTGCGCTAGTGTAATATTATATGAGATGCACCAGTTAGGTGCCAGATTCTGTTAAAACTATAGTATTACTATTATATATATTTCTTTTACTTTGTAAAAATATTTTAATTTGTTTTTATTTATTTGTACCATTATTATTTGTATTATTTATTTGTCACTATTTTATTTTCTACATATTTGTATGATTATATGTTACACCACTATGTGTGTGTGAATAAAATGATTAAAAAAAATTTGTCGTGTCAAGCGTCTTTTTGCAACCTTTTCTGCAGACTACAATTAAAACACCACTTTAGTTTAGTCTGTAAAACTGATATCCAAACAGAGTGGGCTGTTGCACTGTGAGAATGGCACTTCGTGAATCATCAATTCATCATATTGATGATTTGTCACGATAATTTTACTCTAAGATCAGTCACATAACAAATCAAATAGCCTTCTCTTCATCATGACTAATCAAACAGCCTCTATGTTTCCCCATGGATGTTAAATTTGGGAAGATGAAACTTCATCAGTTATTATGACTTACAGTCACATACTGCCAAAATCTGTGGGAAGCAACACTCATTTTATGCATATAAAATTTACAGGCTGTAATGATAAAGTTTGTCAAAGTATACAGTCAGAATGGGAAATGCACTGAGAAAGGCCCTGGTCTCTTGGGGGAGTTTAGTGGATGGGTTAATAGACATTGCTTGCAGGAATAATTTGGCAATGGTACATAACTACATCATAACACTGTACAGAAAGCTGGTGAAGAAGTAGACAATGCCAAGTGTTATACAAACACAATGATCCACAGAGCAACCATGCCTCATCTAGGCATGAACAATTATTTTAAAACACATGTACTGAAATGGTTTGACTCTCACAGTGCTTTAGAATTATAAGCAATCCTGACACAGGGGCACCTTCTCCAATGAGGCTCACAGGCCCACTGCTGGCTGCAGCTGTTCATTGCACCTGTAACCATGGTAACCCCTTACAGCTAACTGAATCCCCCATTCATAATGGGCAGGTCCATATTTGTCATTGGCCCCCATTGCTCACTGGGTTGCAGCACTGTGTTCAGAGGGGCAAGGAAAGTGGACAAGTGGAGAAGTTGACACATGGACAAGTGGACAAGAGACCCATTTCACCAAAAATCTGTTTAAGCCCTCCTCTATTAACCGGCCTTTGGCCGGTTAAAAATATATATATACCTAAGTAACAGAAAATACTGACATATTCTGAAGTTTGCGGTCATTTGCGGTCATATTCTGACCGCATGGATTGCCCGCCCCGCCCCACGACCGCTTGGCCAAAAGTATGACCATGACCGCCCCGCCCCGCAAAGGTCTCAACCTGACCACGACCGCCCCGCACCGCATGCGGTCACTTGACCGCATGCGGTCAAGGAAACTGTGACCGCACCGCCCCGCGGGCTGCAGTCCTTGCGGGCGACCGCATTGCGGTCTGACCGCGCAGGGCTCTAGTTGGCATACTTGGCTTTCGCAGATACTAAAGCTAAGGTTCCAAAAGAATCACATGTCAATCTATCATAGACAAACAATTCTGCACAAACATATGAACAGACTGACGAGTAGTGCCATCGTCACACTTGTATAAACTGATTAGTGATCATACTTGCAAGAAAATCTGCCTGTTGTACACAAGATTAAACTCCAACCTGACATGCAAGCCTGTCTGCTCTATAAGACAGTATTTTTTTCGCGATTAAAATTGATCATCAGCTGCGAGACTACCCTATTATCCAAACAAATGACGGATGATAGAAATTTGACCGATTGTCATCACTACTGACCTTTTTAGCATCAGATGTAATGGCCACTTGAGAAAACCCATAAAGTCCCGATAATTTCTTTATCATTTGCTCTGAAAAGAGGTTAACTTAAAATTCAACAAAAGTTACAAAACACAGCCACAGAAAGACATCCCGAGTACTCGATATTAAACTGCACTGAGCTTTTCACTATTAAACTGCACTGAGCTTTTTACTGGTTAAATCTAGAAACTGAAAATATCACAAAAAGTTCGCAAGAATATCTCACTCGTCTCCAAATTCCAGACAAATCCAAAACATTCCATTCCTGCCACGGCAACCACTAAGATGTCCTTAGCTTCTGCCAGGTCACTCGGATTTGGAGCCCCTAAAAATAATCCAGATCATGAATGAAGTTGAAGGAAATTTTAGAAAACAGAATTAGCTGCTCAGTACCTATGGAGATTCTAATTCCAGACTGCATATATATATAGGAACAGAGATTATTTCCTGGTGGGCTCACAACATAAATTATTCTCTTACTCAAGTTGACTGAGGTTCCCATCAGTAATCATAAGAAAGAATTTAGACCACAGATATGTTGAATATCAATTTTCTTGTACATACGAACTTCACTTCTCAATTTAAGTGACCAAGTTTTTTTTTTTTACGCTCCCATCAGCACCAGTGTGGGCGATTTAGAGGCACTCATTTTCAATTGAAAGAGTAATTCATAGACCAAATTCTACAATCCAACACATGAACATATTGATATTTTCCTACAAACAGCAAGTATACAAACCTCCATATCTAGACCCTCTTGCCGATATGATGAAGTTCTTGTCCCCTGCAAAACAAGTACAAAGGAAAGTTTTCTTTAATTTTTTTGAAATAACAATGGGAAACAAAACAATGACTTCTTTGAAGTTATCAAAATTTACAATATCAGTTTTGACAGTTCAGATAATACAACAGAGACAAAAACACTTAATACACTGCTAGCACGCTTGAATATGACACCGTAAAAAGTAGGGGAGAGCGGGGCACCATGAGCCACGGGGCACCATGAGCCATGGCCCCTACAAAACAAGAGGCATGATAGAACTGCTCGATAGGAAGACCACATATTATATTCCTTTATTAGTGTAGAACTAGCTAGGGTAGCAATCATGATCTTTCTTTTCAATGCAGGACCAAGAATTGAAAAAAAAAAATTTTTGACCAGTGAAATTGAGTGAAAGGTAAAATATTGGGCAGTTGAACTTTTTCTTCTGGTAATTTAACTATTTCCAGCATCTTCACAAAACTTAGTCTTCTTAGAGAACGTAAGGCATGTGCTAGGATGATGTCATAACAATGATACTATGATAAACTGGAAAGTGGTGATATGCACTAATAGATGAAATTTACAAATGGGGCACATTGAGCCACTTGGAGATAGGGCACCATGAGCCAGTTTCTATAAAGTTTTAATGTAAAATTAAAGCTGAATTGTAACAACAACTCTGCTGTTGCAAGTCCAGAACTATAGTGCAAGACACCAGCAGCTGTTTAGGACACGTTTGCGCTATTTTCATAGAAAAATTTGCAACATCCATCTGATCCATATTGTGGTACGGAGAAATTTCAAGTAAAACATCTGGTTGAGGTATCAGTTCTTTACAGTTGAATGAGAAGGATAATACATGGGTCGGAGCTCAATGAGCTGCTTAACTACATTTTTTAAGGACGATGTTTTGACTAAGAATTACGAATATAATGTAACAACACTGAATATTCCAGCCCAGAGGTCTTTCTATGATTGTAGGCAAGTTTTTGTGTTTTGCTGAGCAAAGAAAAATAGACCAACAGTCTCCACAACATAGCAAATTGGAAAATAACTAACCAAAAGACCAATTAAAAAAAATACATTGACATCAATTACGTTTGTTAGGACAAAATTAAAACTCACAAGTCCCTGTGTTCCATATAACAGTCGTCCTCTCAGAGGTTGCCACATATTTCCCTGATGATGTTGCCAAAGCCACGCCAATTGATCTTTGACCTTGTTTGTGGTGACTGACGACCTTTCCGGAGTCAAGGTCGATGAAAACAACCCAGCCATCTGAAGTTCCAACTATGGCCGTCTTTCTGTCTCTGAATGAAATAATCACAATTTAATTTCTTTACTTTTCAGTGCGACATCCAAGTACTACGAGTTCAATTCATAGGTCAATTATGTACGTAGAATTGCTATCTTAGAACAAAATTTGCTTTAATAGTAGTATTATTTGCAGTTTTGATAGATATACAAATACTTGGAATCAATAATCAGATGAGATGTACAGACTTTGCATGCAGAATGAACTCTCATCCGCTCTTGATGGCTTTTTTTTTGCAATTTCGACGAAGTAGTATCTATATATACTGCTATTGCTTTGAAAGCAGTCTCGCATATAATTCAGGAATAACATTAACCTCAAACAGGTTAGTCGCTTGGTAACAAAAGGTAAAAGAGATGAGATTGTTTGAACAATTTACCTTGTTAGAGTCAAACAAGTGGTGGTGATTCTTGCTTTTCCAGCCTCAGGCAGAGGCTCATCAGATTCCAGGAGGTCGTCTTCGGGTTTTATTTCGTATTCTCCTGCGCTGAAGCCTATTTCGTTCTCATCATCACTATCATCTACCAAATCATCACTTCCATCTTGTGTTTCATCTCGTCCAATTGCTTGATTCTTTGACTCAATTCTTGAAATACTTCTCGAGTTACTTTTTGATGTTGTCACAGACTCTTCATGATCCAAACTTTCAGATTTCGTTTCTTCATTTGCATTGAGATCACCACTGACAACTGATTCTCCAGCGTTCAAGTCTCCGTTTGACATTATTTCTTCATGATCATCTTTTCCGCCTTCATTGAGGGTATCATCATCATTTTTAGTATCAAAATCATTCCTACTTTGGTCTCCGCTGGCACTTTCATCATTTAACCTTTCCTTTTCAAAGTTCTCTGACTTTGGTGTGTCTACTCTGTTTGAACCATTTGCAATATTCCTTGTATCTTCTTGAGACTGGTCATCATTTGGGATCAGCGATTCAGAACTTTTTGCACCAAAGTCAGTGACATTCTCAGATTGATTAATTCGATTGTTAATTTCATCACCTTCTGAAGTCTGTTTTACATCAACATTCTCGGTTTCAGAATTATCAGACTTTTGTAGGGAGCCATTTTCATTCTGATCTTTTGTCTCCCCATTGTCTTCACTTGAGTCTTCGCCATTTCCAGTCTTCTCAGAATCTTCAATTTTGGCAGACGTCGCTTCACCATCACCATGATCCTTATTTTCACTTGAGATCTCGTTATCTTCTTGATGACCAGTTCCAGAGTCGTCATTCTTTTCAATTAGACCATTTGTCACTTCTTCTGCTGCATTTGCCGTTTCATTCAGCTGATCATGATCCTCTACCCCTTCAGACAATCCATTTTTGTTGGGAATTTCACTCAGATCGCCATTATCTTCTTTTCCTTCTTGACTTGCAGCATCTTCTTCTTCATTTTCATCTCCGGAGAAACCTGAACTCAAATCGAACAAATTTCCAAGTGGTTTCACCTTTTCCTCTACTTTGGGAACTCGTCTCAATTCATCCAACAACTCTTGATTGTTTCCGTCAGCAAATTTTGCTGTTAATTCCTCTAATTTTTCGGAGAGGAGATTTTTACATTCTGCATCAATGTGGTTCATGTTATGGAACGTCACAGTGTTATCGACTGAAGCAGTGACGAAGTAAGAACCATCTAAGACATTGCTGAAGTAACGCACAGTCTTACTGATGGTGTTCAGGTCTTTGACCAATATAGCCTCAGGATAAGGTAGAGGGTTGTTGATCGTTCCTACGTACCAAATGTCAACAATCATCGTTGAGTAGTCATGGCAACAGATGACGTATTCATCCTCAGGACCACAGAACCCTATCCATGAGAACCAGCCCTTTCTGTTAGGAATGACAGCATGAACTTGGCCGCTCTCAATGTTCCAAACAACACAGTCTTTCAATGTATTGCCATTCGTAATTCCACTATCTGATGACCCACCTGCGACTAACGTTTCATCCCGATTCAGAGCCATCAAGTTCCAGGCATACTTGTCTGTGCCTTTGCCCCATAAGTCATGGATCTTTTCACCAGTTTTTAGATCGCAGAGGCTTGTGTATTCGTCATACTTCGGGCTGGAGATGATAATCTTATTGTTCGATAAAATCCTGGTCGTTGCTTCAGTTTTCAAATGATCTGCTTCACCCCTTGAAAACGTAAACGATCTTTCCTCCTTGGGAAATATTGTAGTGATGATCTTTTTCTCTCTCAAATCTATCACTAGCGCTCCTTCTCCACCATGAATGACAACCAAATACTTCTCATCTGGCGAAAATAGGGCATGGGCAACAACGTTTTTGCCTATTGCTTCAGTCGTCTCTTTGGGGAACTTTGACCTCAGACCAGTTTCCAAGTTTACTAAGAAAGGTTCTGATTTCTTTTGCTTCTTTCTTCCAAACATTCCAAATGATGGAGCATTGTCCTCTTCTTGATTCTCATCTGAAATGAAATGAAGAACAAAAATGCAAACTTCGGAACTCTCTGTATGATTGGCACAGGCCCTACCAAGCATGGTAGCTACACATCATCATTGTAGGACTGTATATATCACGACCTTAAATTTCAAAATGCAAAAAAAGCTAGCTATCTGCTTTACCTGGATCAACAAACAGCACGAAGGCCAGATTCCCACTAGAGCTCACTCCTCTGACTTGGTCATCCTCCTTAACACCAGAGGGCAGCACAAGGTTTTCGTTAAACAGTTTGAAATTCACTGTTGGTTCATACTTATCTCTGTGTACGTATAGCACTAGGTGCAGATATCTGAAATTCAAAGTGCATACAAATGTCATAATGACTCATATGATTAGAACTACGCACACAAGACTAAAAGTGCATCTAATGTTGATTTAAGGCCCTCAACTTCTTTAGAATGATAAGGACTTGCTTCTCCACAGTCCACACAGACTTCACTGTTTCTGGGATGGCAGTCTTACATAAAATCCTCCAAAATGTATTAATAACTACCCAATAGAAAGTCTAGCATAAATGTGAAACGCACTTGTTGGCAATACTTGAGATGGTTTTCACATCCATATCCCGCAAGGGTAGAATTCTGATCATCTGATTTTCTTGCGACATGTCGAATACCTTGAGAAGGTCTCCAAAGCCTTGTCTCTGCTTGTCCACAGCATACAAGATCTGGCCATTAGCAGAAACTGCACATTTGCGTTCATTTTCAGAGGGATCTGCAAAGAACAAAAAGACAATATAATTGTTTTTTTTTACTAATGCACTTGGTGATCCTTCTTAAATACCTACTAGTTCAGGTGGCCAACCGGACACACAGAACTTGCACTGCCAGCAAAGAGGATTCAAATTCTATTTTCATCATAAATTATCTATCATAGATGAGATACAGTTCTGTGAACGAGCTGCAACAAATGGTGCATTATGTTTGTGTTAACCCACCACACAGTGACCATAGCATCAGTGAGCATCCACAACTCATCTTAAATTAACGATTGAAAGAAAATACATACCTCCTAAGTTGGCGATACAGATGTTGAGCGACATTTTGACACTGGGTTCAGGATAAGGCAGACACCTGGTGGTGGGTGTGAGAACCGGTATAGTCGTTGTTTCGCACCACGTCCAACATTCTTGTAATAATTTCGCCAATCCCGGAGTTTCTGGTTCTTTGTTCATGCCCAACTGGCCTAAGAGCTACAATGGAAATTCACATTGATTTAGACACGAATTCCCATGTATATATTAGATGTATATATCGTAAGAGAGTAGTGAGGCTCTGGATGGGGGGATATGGGGGACAGGGAACTCAAAAGTAAGGGGGGGGGGTAAAACTCCATTCAGCGCCGAGGGACAGGGAATTCACAAGTACCATAAGTAAAATTGTAAAGGGACAAGGAATGAAAAAGTAAAATTGCCAAGGGACAGGGGGACACAAAACCCCATCCAGAGCCTCAGTAGTTCTGTAAAAAATACCGTAAATCAAATAAACAAGATAGCAAGTATCAGGTCAACCAGAGACCCACCTGAACTGGTAAACTACTGGTGTCCTTCCACAGGGCATCACTTCGCAAGATCAGAATCTTGTAAAGTTGTTCAATTTCCCTCGTCACTTCCTCATCTTCTGTTTTTCCCTGAAATGTGTCAAGATTTGATAACCGGTTATCTATGTATCTTCCTACAATATATAACATGTATTAGACATACATATAATGATCGAGGCATCATGCAAGGTTACACTGCCGAGGAGATCAGTTGTAACAGGGACACTGCCTGTCACACTCGCATAACCATGCACATACCTGTTTCAAGAAAGCAGCCCTTGCAAATTTGATGTCTACTAGGACGTCTTGGATGCCCTTGGCTTTAGATTTGGAAAATAACCACTCAAGGTTGTGCAGGGTCATTCTCTGAAAGTCATCTGTTCGTCCACTCAAGGTCAAATGGAACGGAAGTTCTGCCAATTTACGGAAATTGTAACGGTTGTCCTCAAAACAGATGGGTTGAGCTTGAACCTACAAAAAAGGAATAGTCAGCTTAGGAATTCATTTCAATTATTAAGGACAACCAAAAGTGCCATTAAATGAAGATTGCAGGAAATAACCATCATTATGACTTTTTGTAATCATAAAAAAGAACGTCTCAAGACGAGTGCAGAATACAATCCGAGAGAGCTATCCTCATCTGAATAAATTGGCTGAAAATGAGTGAACAACAGTGAATACCAGGGATAAGCCAATCCTGAGGCTTATTCAGTCCAGATGTTGCACAACTTGTTGGATTCTGCACTTGAGCCATAAGATGAGGATGGCTGTACATTTCACAGATCATTATTAAAGGGTGCAGACTTGCAGTTAGAAGTGGCGTTTTACATAATTCTAGCAAGTGGAAAAAGATGAAAGACAGTACATAGTAGGCTTTTTAGCGCATAGCGAGGACTAGGTAAAGCCGAATAACCGATTTTGACGTGACCATGACTTTAAATTGTTATTCTGACAACATTCACCTGTCTCTGAGCATTAGGATAAGATCCTTTCTTCTTTTTAAACAATTCCAACGGCTTCGCTTTATCCGTCCACACGCCAAGGAAGAAATCGGCAAGCATACTATGCAAGTCTTTAGCATAGGACTCAGAAGTCATGACATATCTCGTTCTTGCTACTTGAACAAACTGTCGGTGGTACCAGTTGAAAACTGTAGACCCATCGGCTTCTCTCTCCACAAGAAATTCTCCTAAGTCGCCTCTGAAATTTCAAAATTCTGGCAATTAAGGTTCACTTATTTTTCGTTTAAAAATCACCTTTGCAATATACACACCAAATATTGCTATGGATGAAGAGATCAGTTAGCAGTTACATCAAGTGGCTAAGTCATTGTAAGAGAACCATTCAATAAGCAAGATTAGTCTGCGCTTAACAAATAATATTAATCTGATGAGATGTTTATTTGACTAAATACATTCAGTTTATGTCTCAGTTCATTAAACTGGTCATCAGAAGTAAGAAAAGGAATCAGAGATTGAGCTAAAACATTTAAAAGAATGAATTTCTCATTGGTCCTAAGCAGTACTCAAAACTTCACTTGAAAGTAGAACTATCCTCACACGACTTAATCCTGATATGATTGTTTTAAACAACTTAATTCCTATATAGCTCATTTCTTTTTGTTTAACTTTTTTCAATTAACAGAAAATGAAGCAAAGGGTCGCTATCATTGAACTTAAAGTTAATCACCCTGAAGTACACCAGAGACACCTAGTGTTTGTTTGAGCTTGCCTGGTTGCTATAATCAAAGCCTACAGAATCACACAGACTGTCTGTTGTTCAATTGTGACGTCATCACAACTGATGAGGTCACAGTAGCCAAGCTCCCACAATCTGGGCTCCACGGTCATTTATGACCTTAGGCACCTACTGATGTACGTCACAAAACTTTTCTGAATGGATGACGTCACTTTGATTGTTTTCTCGACCAATCAGCGGCCAGAAAGCGGTACTCCCTGCTTGTCTGTTGATATACAGACCGGAACTAGATTGAGCTCCCTTTGTGACGTCATGCCCCTGGTGGATTAGAGACAGTACAGCTAAATCTGCCTGTTGTGTGTAGCTTCGATTGACTGTAGCTCAAAAATGGGAGCAGATGGAGCGCTATTTTTTTAAACCAATTTGTTGATAATAAAGCAAAGAACATTTTATTGGAATTTGAAAAAAACAGTAATACTCTAGCAATTTTTTTATCCATAAAAACTAATAATTTTAGTATTTTTCTTAACATTTTAATGTAACTTTAATTGGCCCTACTGAAAAAGTTTGTGCGGATAGAACACTTTTTTTTTGGCTGGATGTGTAGCATTCAGGCCCAGTAACATCATACCGCAATTTCGTAAATATGGTATTACTTTTGGATTTTAGGGCGATTAACTTTAATTGAATAACATAACTTCGCAATACCTCTTACAACATATATGATGTCAACTAACAGATTAATTGAAACCTAGTATAGGCCTACCTTATTCTCTGCCACAGCAGAGGAGGAAGCCTGACCGTGCAGGGATCGGGAGGAAGGTGATACAAATAAGTGTCTTGAAGAACTTCATCGTCTAAACTCAGGATATCCTCCAACTCTGCATCAGTGAGGCCATGTTTCGCTGCAGTCAAGAATCCTACAATAATAAAAGAACTAAGTTTTTAGCATTTTATGTGTACACCAAGAATTCTTTGCTAACATACAAGCAAACACCAAAACCAATGCTAAGTATTAATAGACAGGATATTACATTGGATGTTAACAAGGTTAAATCCCAGCTACAGTTTGTCATGTCAAGCAGAGGACAGACTTTTGGCCAGATATCTCAGCAACCACAGGCCCACAGAAGAAATACACCATCCCGTTTAAAGCTTAGCTCTGTTGCAATATGAATATCACATTTATGTGATGTTTTGGTGGCGTTTCTGTCCGATATTTGCCAATTTATGATAATGGCAGTCCAATTTCGCACAATTTTGACATTTGTGATGCTACCAATCTGACACACAATGGGCAGTGACATCACATAAGTGCACTGTAGTGCCACCACAGACTTAGTTCTAGTCAATTTTATATCAGCAGAACCACCAATCTCATTGTGTTGACTTTATGGACAGTACAAACAATGCTAAATTTCTGTTCCAACACCAGACGTGACAAACTATAATCCACCTATGAAGAAGTCAGAGTTAGAAAATAAATATTGAGGAAATTCAAATAATAACTAGAAAAGCACATGGAATGTGCACCTCCAGAGCTGGATAGTTGGGTTGGCCCTGGCCAGGGGCAGACTGGCCTATGTGGCAGGGTGGCAGCTGCCATGGGCCCATCCTCTGAGGGGGCCCATGCAAGATATCAAAAAAATACATATATAATTGTACATGTGATTTGACCAAATTAACCAAATAAGACAGGGCAGGAGAGGGCAGGAAAGAGCTAGGAATGTCTGGGAGAAGACGCAAAGAGGGAAATGTCAAAAATGTATAGGCTAGGCAAGAGTTGAGAAGGAGGCAGGGTAGCCGATGGCAGACAGAGACAAAAACTTATAAGTTAGAGGTTTTTAGAATTTGATGTGGATTATCAGATAATTAGTCATGAGTCGAATTTATTCCATTCCATGATAAAGGCATGTTCTCAAAAATATTGGCCCCGCTGTGACTTATGTTAATATGTGTGTATGTATTAATTTGATACAAATAAAAGTTCAAAGTTCAAAGCCTTGCCTTCCATGCTGGAATCAGAGTTCCATATTGCACAGAAAGAATCTCCAGCCCTCTGGATACCGTTGGCTTCTGGTGGCCTATAGCGGCGCCCAGCCCCCTGCCTCATTGTGCCTCCCCCTCTCCCAAATCCTAGTTACAGCCCGGGTAACGCACAAATGAACTTTTTCCGGGAACCTCAGACATTTTGTAGGCCTGTACAATGCGATGGGCCCGGGTTTTTCCGAGGTCCGTAATACTGTTTAATCAGCCTGGGATTAGCCAAAATGATTCGAGTTCTGTACCTAATCAATGGATTGCGCCAGTGTTACGAAACATACAAAGGCTTTGCGAAGATCATCAGGCATCTGTCAGACATTCAGTCTGACAAACAGGCACCTCTTGTCAGACCGAAAGGATTCTTGTGAGACCAGAAAATGTCATTGCTGCATTAATACAAAGGGACAGAATTATTGATTGTCGAGCTTTCAAAAAGAATATTATTGATTGTCTGAATTGGGCCTAAATTCAAAAAAATAATAATAGGCCTAAATGGAATTATTTTCATATAAACTTTAACACTCCAATTATGGATAGCCCTGGACCCCTGGGACAGGGGTCATGAATCGTCCCATTGGAAAATCATGAGAATTGGAAGAGAGGGTTGGGGAGAATCAATGTATCTTTAAAAGTATCTTCAACTTTTTTATTTAGATAACACCATCTAAAAGAATACAAAATTTTCTACTGACGGCACCTATCTCTCATTTCTCTACATGCTAAAAAGGATGCAAAGTCATCCTGTAAACCTTAAGAAGTGATTTTTTTCTCTATACATTGTAAAAATGGCGTCATCTGATCGGTCAATTTCTGATTGTGCTGATGATGTCACAACAAGCTGCTTGTGACGTCATAAGATAGACTCATGACGTCACCATTGTAATGTAAATGAAACAGAGGGATTTTGCTCATTTTTTCATGGACATGTTGGTTGTAAAAGTGATTTTTCGTCCTTTAAACCTGCAGGAATTGATTTAAAAAGTAGTGCCGTCACAAGCTCTATGTGTTGAAAAGTATTAATCCAAATTTTATAAAGATCTGACCAAAATTTTTGGATCTAGGGCAATTCTCCTGAACCTGTGTCAAAATCTCAAAAATTTCAATGGGATGACCCATGACCCATGCTCAGGCATGGGTCCCAGGGCTAAATTATGGACTGGGAAACCAGAGATAAGTAATTATCCATTGCAAAATCACAGCTGTACAATTGTCATATGTATTGGACAACTGTCCCAGAGGTCCACAGACCAAGCATGGGTCATGGGTGCAGAGTTTTGAGGCGTGGCATAAAATTTCATAGATTTAACTCCTCAAATGTTTATTATGGCACAGAGAACACAATTGTGTTCCACTCATCAGGAGCTTTAAATCGATACACATACATGTATGTATGAATCTTCATTGAGTACATCCCAGGGCTACTGTTGATAAGTTTTGGTGTTGGTGTTTAATAAAAAATTCTTGTTTTCATCACAGAAAATATGTAGGCCCTTCCCCAAATTTATTTCCACTGCTGCTTCCTAATCCCCCCCCCCTCCCCCAAATCACAGTATCAGACATGTATATATGTCATTTGTGAATTTGTAAAATGTCAAATGGGTGTTTAACACAGATAAAAATGTTCTTAATTTTAATCAAGATATCAAGATATTTTTTAATTAAAATCTTTATTCGGGGGGGGGGGTTAGTTTAACCCCCCCCCCTCCCCAACCTCTATCTTTCTCAATAGGCAACTGCATAATTAAATGCATTAGTATCATAATTATTTTCAGTTGATACCAGACAAAAAACAACAACACATAATCATGCCTTATGCATTCCTCTTTCTATTCTGCCTTTTGGTGCAATTCTTGCAACGCACAGATTCTTGTTATAGATGAAATATTTTTGCATTAGTGATTTAACACTACAGACGTAAAATTGTTGATATGTCTGGCAATGTAACAAAATGTAACCATTTGATCAGCAATTTTTGCGCAATGTAAATGGGACATTTTGCATCAATAGATTTTGATAAAATTCCATAGTTAGGCAGTTAGTTATGTAAATGAACTAATCTGATGGGTTTTATTCATAATCTAGTGGTATTTCATGGTATGGTGAGGGCTTTACATCCAAGTTTTTTTTCGGCAAAAGACACATAACCGCACACCAATGATTTGACTTCACAATCCACATGGGGCTGGTTGGGGGATTCCCGTGAGGCTGTATGACGCCACCTCCAGATGAAGTCACCAAATCCGCAATATTGGAACTGCCCTGAGACATGATGTCACAATGACGTCACAGTCTGGCAGAACCTCATGTCCATTCTATGTATTTCTCTGGTATCAAACATTTATAAAGTAAACAACTAGTGCTGCCACACCTGGAATTATTTTCTGCTTCAGGATGGTGCTGCCATCTAGTGTCTATGTAACTTAGCAGCCAGACGACTTCGACCAATCAGATCGCTTCATTTCGACAGGAACCTGTCAGCTATAAGCAGGCTCTGCTGTCAGCCTGTGCTGACCAATCACATTACTGCATTCCGATTTTTGGTTAGGGACAGGCAGGGGTAGCCATTGTGGTTTGGTCAAAACGCATCAGAAAAATCTCAATTTCTGACTATTCTCGGCATTGCAGGCATCTATTTACAGACGTTACAGATAGATCTATCCCTTATCTATCAGCCACATCACTCTGACTCATTAGGAAGGCGTGTGTGCAGAGGTGGAGGAGAAAATAGAGTTGAGTTGAGTAAATCACTATATGTCATGTTTACCGAAAGCAGGAAATGAAGCCTGACGGATCAGCTAGCACTGCCATGCAGTCCTCCGAGCTGCAAGCAGCTCTGGAGGAATTCATAATCTGTTAGCACCTACATAACTACAAAAACAAAGAACAAACTATCTCGTGTATTCTGTTCCATTCCTATATCATCAGATGCACAGCAATTCAGAAGGTACTGAACATTTCAATGTTTTATCAAGAGACCACATTATTTGCTACTGGGAAATAACAATTCAAGGGACTTACCCAATGCTCTAGAGACCAGAATGTGACCATGCTGCACTTCAAGATCAGAGAACAATTTCTCGATTGCACCTTGAATGGTCTTGCCCAATAGACATTCTGAGACAGGGGTGTACGATTTCCACTGCTTTGACTGATCATGGCAAAGTTTGAGATATAACGGCTGTGGCTCGGCTTTAAAGCAATCGAAAATCAATTGCATTTGGTCCTCTGTTAGTGCTTGATTGCAATCGGCCATCCACTGTTGCATAATTTCTCCAGCTGTAGCATCTGATAAAGATGGAACTTCCACAAAATGACCTTCATCCCCTAAAAAAATTATCATTCAAATAATTGTGAAGCATCCTATCTTAAGCACAATATATGCTATGCAAATAGATATTCTAATAAGGTATTTTTGAAAATTTATGAGTAGACATCATTAGCCAAGTTCACTTTATCAGCATCAATTGAAAAGTTAAATTTTGATTCATAAAAATTACAAAAGAGATTCACACTGGCACTAAAAATGACAAATCAAAGCAACTGATAAAACAGATATTAATCACAAGTTACAATCGATTGAAAATTTACGTGATCTAAAATATGCATTATTCTGTTAGGGCATGCTTGGAAATACAGAAAAAAAGGGGGTAGACTGTTGCATTAAAAATATTATGAAACAATGCATACCTAAATTTTTCTTAGCATTCTCCAAACACATAACAGGAGGAGAAGACTGCAACTTTGAGGTTGACTCCGATGGTCCCTGGATGTTGAGATTCGGCACCATAGGCAACATCGAGACGACGATGCAGACATTTGCAGGGGTAGTTTTCGGGAGCCATGTCATTGCAAAGGCATTGTCCGAGCCATCCAGTTGGTCAAGGGAGTCTAAAACAATTACAAGAGGTTTGCTCTCCGAATCGATCCTCCTCAGAAGAGCATGAAAGTACAGGACCAGCACTGCGATGTCTTTATCGAGGCCGTAATCCTGCTTTTCTATGTCGTAATTGTACCAAATTTGCTTGCAAATATATAACAGGAGGTTCTTCAAGTTGTTTGACTTGGGAGAAGTCCCTAGAAACCTGATTATTTTGATTACAGGTTTATCAAACCAGGTGTCTACTTCCGTCGCTAGTTTCGCCATCAATGCAGTTTTCCCGCACCCTGACATCCCGTACACAACTAAAGGGCGCGTGTATTTCTCCAACGGCATCATTTCTAATTGCTCCATCAACATCTCATTTGGATTCTCCTCCTTCTGTTCCATCGCAAACTTTACTCCTAAAGAACTCAGGTGTTGATTGAGGGTGTTCATTGGATTAGTATCGGATCCGCCCTCATCCTTCTCGACTAATTCTTCAATGCGCTCCATATCCTCCTCTCGCATTTCGCCTTGAGCTTGAGCCGCTGCTTGCATCATGATCATTTTCTGCCGTTCGTTCTTTTTTTCTTTTTCTTGCTCTTTTTGTTCCATCTTTAGCTCCATCATCATCTCTCTTACAGCGCCTGCCTCCGAATCTATCTTCGCCGACAACACTTTCTTTTTGATTTCCGCCAATAAATCCTCCCTCCCTGAGAATGTTTTCACTTTGTTGACGCAGAAAGTAGAATGGTGCAGAACTTCTTGATACAACCCTCTCGCCATCCCATAATTTTTCTTTGTTTGGAACGTCAATTTTAGCTGGTTCATGAAATTTTCTTTGAACAACTTTCCGAACTTTCGCAAGTAAGCAGCATGAGTCTCGTTTTCAGGATTTATTCCCTCAGGAGTCCACGGAACAGTACAGTAATGGATATTCTCTTTCTGCAACTTTTTAGGAATGGCGGATTCCTTTAAATTTTTTAACAATGTCATTGCTTCTTCGTCAAAATCATTTCCTTCTACATCTGTGAAACGTTCTAAAATGGAAGCAGAAATGAATGGTTATTCTACAAAATTTTCTGATTAAACACAGAAAAACTGAGACTGAGATATTCAACAAATTTTGACTTTAAGAACAGTGAAACAGCCTTTATATGTACACTATCCATAGTCAGACTAACAGTCTGAAAAAGTTGCAAGAAATTTCCACTTCAATCACAAATAATTCAATATTAATAATATTTATTTAGTAATTGACAACCAATCAACTTACTAGCTTTGGTGTCTTCCAAATTGAAGTCTGTGAATTCTCGGATGAAACAAAACACTCGGTCTGCCGCATCATTTTTCGACAACAGACCAGCATCAATTTCTGCATCGGTAACTGAAAGCAAATTTATCAAAACAATTGGAGATGCTTAAATCTGACTTGACAGCAATTCTCTCTCATAATATTATTTTATCAATGATATTGCCTCAGCCAGATCTGCACTTCAATATCAGTATACAAGATGTTATTTCCAAATATTTTTGGAGTTATCATGGATACCTGATCGTTGGTACTTGTGCATGGTCTTTTCATCCATGAGTCCCTTCTGAAATGCTTTCGTTGCTGCTTCTCTGAAGATGTTCGTTAGCAACGTATCCACTGCTTGCCAATTTTCTTTATCCTGAAACAAATTAAACATTTGACCAATCAGATCGGCTCATCAGTCTAAAATATAAAATCTAGGATTTGCAATTTTCCCAGAGATTTATATTTCATACAAAATTTTACTTTTTCAATGGGCTTGGATGGATGGCTGAATAAGACTTTACATTCCTATTTATGCACTCTGGCAGGCCAAATAGACAGGAGGAGGACATGGCAATGAGGTGTAAGGGATTCAGAATAACTGCAACTGCCTCCAACATAGGGGACATGGCCAGATCTGCAATCAAACCTGGGACCCAGCAATTGGAATTCCTTAAAAATGTTTAACACAACCAACTGAGCTAATGCCCCGCCCCACCCCTTATAAATGAAGAAAAGACCTTCAGACACCACTTAGTACTTACCTCTTCATATTTGTCAGCATTTTCCTCTGAATTGTCATTATAGTGAGGAAATTTGGAAGTGATTGGCTGTAGGACGTAGGCAGCAGGAACTTTATTGTTGTCTAGGAGAAACCATTCATCAATCAAGGAGGTGTTGAAGCGGTCCACTTCATCGTAAAGTATGTCGAATTCAGACTCCTCTATGACATTCGGATAAGGCCGGTATCCATATTTGTTGCCTAGAAATATCTGAAACGAAAAGAAGATATTGTAACTTACAACCCAGCGGCTAAAAGCCAAGAATTAGTCTTTTACACTTAAAATACTTGTTTGAAGCAAATTTTCTACGACTATGTTCAATATAACAGAAATGCCATCACAGATCATCTTTGCCAGGGGAATTCCGTAAGAGATGACGCTGGTACTGCTTGATGCCATGTTTGGCAATCGAGAGAATCCAAAAGAATTGATTCGAGCATGGCTACATTGGAAACACACCTCAGCTTACTTATATCTTACTTCTGATAAGTCCCAAGATCGTGGGCACCCCTTATTATGAAAAGAATATCTCAGTGCAACTTTCAGCTCTCATATTTGAATTCTGCTCTACCTTCTAGTCAGTGCTAATTAATCAAAATATATTTTTTTTGTAATTTCTGCTGTCAATGAAGCTTCAAGTATTGGTTAGACACCGATTTGGAGGGTTTTAATATGCATTTTTGTCAGTTAGATCCCGACCAGAGACCGGATCTGACTTAGACATTATATGCATCTTCTATTATACCTTTTAACTTATAATTTTTGCAAAATAAACAATAATCTAATTGTTAGTTTGCTGATGTTAACAGTGTTAATCCTTTGCAGGGCGCTAACTTGCAAAATTGTCAGTTGGATACCGATTTTTCCAATGGCATAAGTATCTTGGTGATGTCTGACTGTAGCTTTTGACAAATTGAGCAACTAGACTTACTGCCAAATATGGACCCCTTGAAGTCTTATAGAAATTCTCAACTTGCTCGAGACATATTCTGGTCGTTTGATGGTCATTCTGTGCATCATCACGGACGCCCCATCTCATGTCAGCAATCTGAGGCAAAAGAAAGGACAAAATTCTTAAATAAAAAATAATTATCTTATTATTTGGATAAACTTTTTTATAATATTACGAAAATATGAAAATATTTATGCAAATATACAAGTTATATAAAATGTAAATCAGTCATAACTTCTAAAGCATTTTTGATCAATTGAATAGACTAGAACCTATAAATAAAACCCATAAATTCCGGAGCTTACCTGAAATTCATATCCTTTATTTTGGCACATAGACCTCACCACCGGAAAAATCTCTCTCATCAAATAGTTCCTCTCCTCTTGGTGATCTGTCAATAGAAATATTTACAACTAATTCACAATTGAATTCATTTTTGCAAAAACCCAGAAAAGGTGTTGAATGTTGTGGCATTGACAACTAGTTCGAAAAACTTCCAAATATTTCTCGTTAAAATTGAAGTACATGTATACAGTGGAATAAACTAATCAAGGGCAATTTAAGCAAAGATAGATTTGAACTAATAGAGAGCATGTATCTTCGTTACGTCACACATTTCTAAGAAGATGGACGGATGGATTATTGGGGCTTTACGTCCTGTATTTATGCACTTGGTAGGCTAATTAGGATGGAAGGAGGACACAGCAATGAGGTGAAGGTTGATTGAAACAGCCATGCACACATATTAATAAGTACAATATAATAGCAACTTAAGGTTCCTGAGGTGGTACAATTGTTTCATCGATCAGCAGATACAAAGTAAACTGCTGCCTCAATCAAAGAATAATTATTGTGCACCCAGGACAATTCTAGTCGCCTAATTAATCTATCAATAAACGGATTGACAATACAAACCAGGCCAGATGAATTATTAATAGGGATCAGCAGTGGCGTAGCCAGGGGGGCTCGAGCAGGGGGGGGGGGTACATCATTCTCTGGGGGGGGGCACACAATTCTCTGGGGGCACAAGATTCTCAGGGGGCACCCACTAATAGCCTCTATATAACTGTATATTTTAACCAAACTCAAGAAGTTTATATATATGGGGGGGTTACTTGGGGGCACAGGTGTGATACGGGGGGGGGGGGGCCATGGGGGAGGGATAGCAGATTTTCAGCTCTTACCCAAAGAATTTCATGCAATCTCGTTAGCACTCTGAAGGTCACTATCTTTCACCAATCTCATTCAAATTTTCTCTACATTCTCTGTAGGTTTTTAACTTTCGACCAGTCACTTTTGGTGCCCTTCTGTGATGGAAGTAATTATAAAGAAACTAAAATGGACTGGCTTCCATGGGTCAAAGGTCAACCATGCCTTCTTCTTCTCCTTAGTATATCCGTGACTGGTCACTGGTGTGCCTGTGTTGGAACCATGCACTGTCTGCGCTGCTTAAAGTGCTTGCAAGTTATTTTTACGCTTCATCTTGGAGATATTAGAAGCTAGAACTCAATTGATGGATGGATCACAATTGTTTTACATCCTTTATTTAGGCACTTGGTAAGCTGATATTATTAGGACACGAAGCTCTCTGCAAGCAGGACACACCAAAGAGGCGAAGGATGAATTAGTCCCAGAGCTACGGGGGTTTTATTTATGTTTTTGAGGCTAAAAGGTTTAATGGGTGGGTTTTATGCAGAAAATTCTCAGGATTTCAAAAATGCAAGTCTTACAACTGTAAAGGTAGACACAACTTCACAATATTCATTTGAAGTAGGGTACCTCCTTATCTCGTTTTTCAGATTATTTTGGGCCTCGGTTTCATAAAATATGTTCCTGAATCCATTCAGATTGAGCAAAATACATTAGAATTGACTTTCCTGGGCAATTTTGTGATGCTGATTCCAAATCTGTGTCTATTTTTACTCTAAATAAATTATATCACCCCCTAATTTGCATTTAAAGATGGCCGCCAATCTAAATAAAAAAGGCGAAGGGTGTTTCAATGTTGACTATTCCAGTAGGCCTCTATGAATTTCAAACCAATATTGTCAATTTATAAGTCATTTGGAAAGTAAAAATTCTCAGGATTTCAAATATGTATAGTATGTGAACCTATCTATTCTCTTTAGCTCCCTACATTAGTTTGAAACAGTAGAAATGTCCGACGTTTTTGTGAATTTTGCAGCTGAAGTACAGAGATATGCCACATTCTTGCATTAAAATAGACACAATTTCACATTTGAAATTATCCAAAGTTGTCTGACTTGTTCTTTCACCTGGGATGGAAGGGAACTATGGATGCCTTTTTTAAAAGTTTAGTTTTATAGCAGGTGGAAGTTTCCAAGATGCACTACTGTATGCCGGTTCTCCATGCACACAAACTAAAAGAAGATGGTCAACAACTGCAAAAGCGTGGAAAATTATATAGCTATTCAACTATGTTCACAGTCTAAATGATTCATTGTTCAATAGTACTATACATTTGCCTAATGTTGAATTGTAACATTATTAAAATTATTTAAATGTCCTTAATAACTCAAATTTATTGTCCTACCAGCTTCCTTTGGCATCATGGTTCCAGCTTCCAGTGTTACTATAACTATCAACCATCAAAAAGCTAAATAAATATTGCTGTCGTTATCAAAAATATCCCCGGAAACACAAAATCCAGCCATGTATTTTTAATTCCACCTATCCTAATTACAGGATACCTCCTTCCTAACCAACCAAAGTGGATGTGGCAGGATAGCCCTTGATGTCAGCTTTCATTCGGTACCTTTGTTTCCCTGTTACTACAACTCTCAACCCTCCAAAACCAAAATAAATGCGGCTCTCTTTGTTGAAAAATCTCCTCGGCAACTCAAAATCCTCTCATGTATTTTCAATTTCCGCAAATTGTCATCCCTATACAGCTCATTCCTAACCAACTAAAATGGATATGGATGGATAGCACTTGATGTCAGCTTCAATTTGGTACCTTTGTTGCCCTGTTATTGGTACTGTCAACCTTCCAAAAGCTAAATAAATGTTGCTATCAGAATCAAAAATCTCTTCGGACACACAAAATTTTCCCATGTATTTTCAATTTCACAAGTCCTAATCCCTGTACAGCTCATTCCTAACCAACCAAAATGGATATGGATGGATAGCACTTGATGTCAGCTTCAATTTGGTACCTTTGTTGCCCTATTATTGGTACTGTCAACCTTCCAAAAGCTAAATAGATGTTGCTATCAGAATCAAAAATCTCCTCGGAAACACAAAATTTTCCAATGTATTTACAATTCCACAAGTCCTAATCCCTATACAGCTCATTCCTAACCAACCAAAATGGATATGGATGGATAGCACTTGATGTCAGCTTCAATTTGGTACCTTTGTTGCCCTGTTATTGGTACTGTCAACCTTCCAAAAGCTAAATAAATGTTGCTATCAGAATCAAAAATCTCCTCGGAAACACAAAATTTTCCCATGTATTTTCAATTCAACAAGTCCTAACCCTATACAGCAACCCTGATAGAAACAGAGAAAACGGACATCGCACTCCTAACTGAAACCAAAGGACAACCACCTGCCATTGAAGGCTTCACATGGTATTCGAAGTCCAGGGAAAGAAGAAAAGGAGGCGGCGTCGCAATTGCAGTTAGGGACTCAACAGGAGCTAGGGTAACCCAAATGGTACTCTCGGAAGAGGAAAGTGAAGTAGAAGTCCTATGGCTAGAAGTCACAAACTCAAGAAAGGAGAAGATTTTTATAGCAAGCTTCTACGGACCTCAAGAGAATGTAAGAAAGGAGCAAGTGGAAGACATTTATGAAGACCTAAAAACTCAGGTGGCAATGCTGAACTCAAGAGGAGCCGTGATTCTCGTGGGAGACTTCAATGCTAAACTGAGCATAAAAGAAGGCGAAATTACACAAAACACATCAAGAAATGGAAAAATTATGGAACAATTCCTAGAAGAATCAGGCCTTCAGACAATGAACCACAAATCAAAAACTGGGAAGTGGACAAGAGTGAACAGGAACAACTCTAATGAAAGATCAATCATAGACTACATAACAGCAAACAGTGCAGGCATAGAAAGAATATGGGATATGGAAATTGACGAAAATGGCGCCAAGAGACTAAGTAACCGGAACAGAGAGACAGATCACAACACAATCACATTCAAGGTGACAACAGCACTGAAACGTCCGAGTAAAAAAATTACCAGATGGAATATCAACAATGAAACGGATTGGGCCAAGTACAACACAGAACTTACAAGACAACTCACAAGTGAAGGGAACTTGGGAGAAGGAATTACTGAAAAAATTATGCAAGCGCTGAAGACAGCTGTAGGCCAAAGGACCATCACAATAGGAGGAAAAAAGAAAGAGACACCGGAGATCAAGAAACTGAGAGAAGCGAAGAAGGCTCGAAAAAAAGAGATGACCGCAGCACAACATAACCAAAAGAAGGAGAAACTACAAGTATACTACCAAGCCCAGCAAAAACTCAGAGAAGCAGTGAAGAGACTGGAGGAGGAGAGGGTGAGGAAGATCATGAATAAGATGGCCCAGAGCAAGGACCCTAATATAATATGGGAAATCCGGAAAAGGCTCCTGGGGAAGAAAAAAGAAGAATATGAAACCATCAATGAACAAGACGATGAAATAACAGACCCCGAACAAGCGAGGGAGCACATTGCCACGTACTTTGAAAACTTGTACAGAGCAAGAGAGGGAGAAGAAGAAGGAAAAGAGTGGACAACCATGATACTTGAGGAAAAAAAGAGCAGAATGGAGGAAATGAGGAAACAAGACCACCTGATGCCCATAACACCAAAAGAAATGGAAAGCACAAGGAAAAAACTAAAGAAGAAGAAGAGCTGCGGACCGGACCAGATCCCCAATGAAGCGCTGGATGTTACAAAAGCCTATGATAAAGCATGGGCTGATGGCATCCTACATGTACTATTCAAGGAAGGTCTGAGAAACCGGACATGGGAAATCGTAAGAAGACTGAATGAAGACCTATCAGCAGTAGTGGAGACAAAACATGGCAATACAAGAGAAATAGCAATGAAAGACAACATCCGCCAAGGAGGAGTCCTTTCAGTAATAATGTACGCCACGCTCATGGATGAAATCGCCAAGGAGATAAAAAGAGAAAACCTGGGAATCCAAGTGGGGAACGAAAAAATTGGATGCCTCCTCTGGATGGACGATGTAGCCCTCATATCCACTAAGAAAGAAGAACTCCAAAAAATGCTGGACATAACATATGACTTCAGTGTAAAATACAGAATTAAATTTGGGGAAGAAAAAAGCAAGATCCTAAGAATCGGGAAGAAAACACCAAAAGCTGACTTTAACCTGGGACAGATGAAACTGGAGGAATGTGAAAAATACAAGTACCTAGGACTGGTCATTACAAGAAGCGGGAAAATGGAGGAACAATTGAAGGAAGTAAAGAAAAAAGTACAAGCAGCCTACAACACAATTTTGGCAGTTGCAGGAAGCACGGACCTCAAGGGTATGGAGATGAAGACTGTATGGCAACTGGTGAAGGCATGCATAATCCCAATTGCCACCTACGCCTGGGAAGCGGTGAACAGCACCAAGAAAGAAAGAGAAAGCCTGAAGAGGATAATCGACAACCTCCTAAGGATGATAATCTACACACCCCGAACCACCCCATCGGAACCTCTGTACCTGGAAACTGGAATCTTGGAAATTAACAGACTGATTGAACGAAACAGAATAATGTTCGCAGAAAAAGTGAAAACCAGCGAAAACTCACTCCTCAGGGCACTACGAGAGGAAGATGATGAGAAAGGCTGGTGGAATATAACACAGAAGTTGAAAGATGCCATCCTAGAACCAGGTAGCCTGGATGGACTTGGTAAAGAGGCAATCAAGCAGAAGATAAAGAGGACAATAAAGGAACAAATGGACCAAGAAACCAGAAGAGACGGCAGCAGTAAAACAAAAACCAAATTCTACCTGGACAACATAACACCAAGGAGGATTGGAACACCTGCACCATACATGATGGAATGTACAAGAGCGGAAGCAAGCATAATATTCAAAGCAAGGACGAGAATGTTAGACGCTAAGGAGAATTACAGAAACATGTACCCGGATCAACAATGCAGAAACTGCAGAAAAGAAACGGAAACCCAAGAACACATCCTGGAAAAATGTGAAGCCATCCACGGTATCAACAAACAATTGGTGGTAACAACAAGGGAAATATTCAAGGAAAACACAACAGCCCTGAAAAAAGTGGCCAAGAAGCTACAGAAAATAATGACAATTCAGAAAAGTGCTGCCCCCCAATAAAATATTGGGTGAGCAACCTGGTTGACCCAGGAACGCACACAAAGAAGAAGAAGAAGAGCTCATTCCTAACCAACCAAAATGGATATGGATGGATAGCACTTGATGTCAGCTTCTATTTGGTACCTTTGTTCAGTGGTCGAAATAAGGGGGGGTCAAGGGGGTCTTGACCCCCCCAAATGCTCTTGGGACCCCCTTAAATGCATTTTTAAGAAGGACCCAGAGGGGGTCCTGAAAAAACCCCCCCAAATAGTGAATTTGGAAGGAGGAATAAGCATGAACCAGCAAGTAAAGACTAATCAGCAAACTACAACCTGTTGTGATTTATATATATCACCAATAGGGTTTTCAAAACTAATTTTCTGAGATAAAACATGCATATAAAGTGTTCGGAATTCATTTTTAGATCATCTGAAACACTCCGGCTTTAAAGAGCTTCTGTCGGCCCGCGGAATTCCGGCTACAACAGCTTCAACTCTTCGGATCTTGGAACTTGAAAGACCCCCCCCAAATAACATGACCTATTTCGACCACTGCCTTTGTTTCCCCGTTATAGGTACTGCCAACCTTCCAAAAGGCAAATACATGTTGCTATCGGAATCAAAAATCTCGTCAGAAACTACAAATACTCTCATGTATTTTCAAATCCACCTATCCTAATCCCTATATTACTCATTCCTAACCAACCAAAATGGGTATGGATGGATAGCACTTGATGTCAGCTTCAATTTGGTACCTTTGTTTCCCTGTAACAGTTATTGGAACTGCCAACCTTCCAAAAGCTAAATAGATGTTGCTATCAGAATCAAAAATCTCGTTGGAAGCAACAAATCCTCCCATGTATTTTCAAATCCACCTGCCCTAATCCCTATATTACTCATTCCTAACCAACTAAAATGGATATGGATGGATAGCACTTGATGTCAGCTTTCTTTTGGTACCTTTGTTTCCATGTTATTGCTACTGTTAACCTTCCAAAGCTAAATAAATGTTGCTATCAGAATCAAAAATCTCCTCGGAAACACAAGATTTTCCGATATATTTTCAATTCCACAAGTCCTAATCACTATATTGCTCATTCCTAACCAACCATAATGGATATGGATGGATAGCACTTGATGTCAGCTTCAATTTGGTAACTTTGTTTCCCTGTTATTGGTACTGCCAGCCTTCCAAAAGCTAAAATAGATGTTGCTATCAGAATCAAAAATCTCGTCGGAAACAACAAATCCTCCCATGTATTTTCAAATCCATCCATGCTAATCCCTATATTACTCATTACTAACCAACTAAAATGGATATTGATGGATAGCACTTGATGTCAGCTTTCATTAGGTACCTTTGTTTCCCTGTTATTGCTACTGTCAACCTTCCAAAAGCTAAATAAATTTTGCTTTCAGCGTCAATAGTCTGCTCAGAAACTCAATATCCTCCCATGTATTTTTGATTCCAAAGGTCCTAGTCACTACATGACTTATTTCTAACCAACCAAAATTGATATGGATGGATAGCCCTTGATGTCAGTTTTTATTTGCTGCCTTTGTTTCCCTGTTACTACAACTTTGGATAATGTCAAATGTGAAATTGTGTCTATTTTAATGCATAAATGTGGTATTTCTCTGTACTCCAGCTGCAAAATTCACAAAAACGTCGGACATTTCTACAGTTTCAAACTAATGCAGGCAGCTAAAGAGAATAGATAGGTTCACATACTATACATATTTGAAATCCTGAGAATTTTTACTTTCCAAATGACTTATTGACAATATTGGTTTGAAATTTATAAAGGCCTACTGGAATAGTCAACATTGAAACATCCTTCGCCTTTTTTATTTAGATTGCGGCCATCTTTAAATGCAAATTAGGGGGTGATATAATTTATTTAGAGTAAAAATAGTCACAGATTTGGAATCAGCATCACAAAATTGACCAGGAAAGTCAATTCTAATGTATTTTGCTCAATCTGAATGGATTTAGGAACATATTTTGTGAAACCGAAGCCCAAAATAATCTGAAAGCGAGATAAGGAGGTACCCTACTTAAAATGAATATTGTGAAGTTGTGTCTACCTTTACAGTTGTAAGACTTGCATTTTTGAAATCCTGAGAATTTTCTGCATAAAACCCACCCATTGAACCTTTTAGCCTCAAAAACATAAATAAAACCCCCGTAGCTCTGGGACTAAATGAACCTGTTGTTTAACATATATGTCCGAATTTTGGAATTAAACCCTGGACTCAGTAAGTTGAAGCTCAGACTAGAGTCAGAGTGCTACCAAGTGATATAACCCCCAGCCCCCCCCCCACACCATTTCTGGAATGGTTTTCTCAAGACTGTTTTTATTTAAAATATTTTGGGGTGTTGGATCCTCGAAATAGGCAAAAATAATCTGGCGTTTCCGTCAAATATATATATAATTTCCGTCCCAATCTACACCCCCTCTTCCCACACCCCTTAAAAATAAAATTTTTTCGGCAGGATGAGGACATAGCAATGAGGCCAACATAGGCCCCTCGAAGTAACCCAGCAAGAGCTGGATTCGAACCCTGGACCCATTGATTGGCAGCCCGGCATGCTACCCTAAACGCCCCCCTAATATGGTCCCCTCGAGAAAAAAAAAACTGTTCCCTCGAAAAAAAAAACAGCAACTTTGGGTTATTCAGACGCTTGATCTTAAGTTATAAATCTTAATATAGCAGCCTTCACAAATCTAATAGTAGGCCTATGCATAGCTGGCTATTGAGACTGCCCAGGGGAGACTCCCAACAACACATGTAAACAAACCTGAGGCATTGATCTTATTACAGACATTCAATGATTTCAAATATAACAACAAAGCATACTTACCTGTAAATGTTGAGCTGAGAAATATCTTGATCTTGGTAGATTCCTGCCTCGGTAAATTTAGTAAATTTCCTTTTAAAACAAGAGAAGCTTGGTTGTCAAGCTGGGCTGCCATGTTGGTTCATTAAAGAGGAAAAGTGTTTTGCTGTAGCCACGTGCTCTTTGGCCAGCCCCAAGTGGCAATAACTTGCCATCCATTGATTTTTGCAAAATCAATGAACCATAGCCATTCATGCACCGTGGTTTGAGCTCAGTGAACTCAACTGATATGGCGCCAAAGATATATATGTTCTGTTCAGAAAGACCTCAGAATTCTGCCAAATGTGACACAATTAAATATAAATTTTGCATTATAATGTTCTACTTCAGTCCGGTGAAAAAGAGAACTGCATGCTGCTGCCACCTGGCACAAAAGTTGATTTTGTATGCCACATCATTGCTGTCCCAAGAAATCTGACTGAACACAGTCTGTTGTAGAAGCAGGCGAGCGAGCGAGGCTGCAGACTGATGAAATTCAAGTCGAATTGGGTATCGAATTGGGAAATAGGGCACTAGAACTGCTGCCCCTAAGGTCCGTGCTGCTGCCACTCAGGTCCGCGCTCAGCAGAACCCAGCAGGACTGAGCTTGGTTGCTTCAAAAATTCATATGAGGGAGGACCAGAAAGGCAGCACCCCCAGTGAAATGTTGTAGCCTGCTCGCTGACGCTCGCAACTGATTTAGCAGGCTACTGTAGCCTGCCAAGAAATAGTTCCAATTTCATTGCACATTCACAAAATTTCTATTCAACATTGATGTATACCAGAGTCAGGTTCTGCAATCACATTCTCCAAGGAAGTAGACAAGGTCATCAGCACACTCAGAAACAGCCCTGGTTTCTTCCAGACAAAATTATGCGAGTTCCTCTGATTAAAATGATGTGGACGCTCGCAGGAGCTCGCGGAATAGCACACTAGTCACTAGGTGGCAACACAAGACAGCATATGTTCTGATCTGCCAAGGCTGGAAAAAGAAGTGGCAATGTTAGAGCAGTCCATTTGTAGATAGGTTCTCCTTCAACACCTTGTACCTCCGCTCTCAGTCAATGTATCCCTACTTTCTCAGTCCATATCCTCCCCCCCCCCCGTATTTCCATATTTCTCCATTTCCTACATCCATGTTTCCCCACTAACTAGTCTATATTTCCATATTTCCTCTCTCCACATATCCTTATTTCCTCTCTCCATATTTCCTTAGTTTCCTCCCTCCATGTTTCCTTATTTCCTCCCTCCATGTTTCCTTGTTTCCTCCCTCCATATTTCCTTATTTTCTCTCGATATTTCCTTATTACCTCTCAATATTTCCTTACTTCCTCCTTCCATATTACCGTATTTCCTCCCTCCACATTTCCGTATTTCCTCCCTCCATGTTTCCGTATTTCCTCCCTCCATGTTTCCATATCTCCTCCCTCCATGTTTCCTTATTTCCTCCTTCCGTATTTCACTATTTCCTCCCTCCATATTTAGTCATTTCCCCCTCCACATTCCCTTATTTCCTCTCTCCATGTTTCTTTATTTCTGACCTCCATATTTCCTTATTCCCCCCACCCTCCATGTTTCGGTATTTCTTCCCTCAATATTTCCTTATTTCCTTTCCCATATTTCCTTATTTCCTTGCTCCATATTTCCTTATTTCCTCCCTCCTTATTTCACTAGTTCCTCTAGTGTTGTGCCGGTTCCGAAATTTCGGTTCGGTTTCGGTTTCATCACTACAACCAAAACTCTAATCGAAGATCAATCTAACAACCGAGTGTTTCGGTTATCGTAAAATATCTAATTTTATTGAGAAAACGACGAAATAATTAGCAAAATGTCGATCTGTTCACTCTCCCAGACGAGCGCCATGTTGATGTATTGAATTTCTGGACCGAAAAACGATTTTGCGGACCGGGCTCTGAACCGCGGATCGCAAAATCGTGTTGTGCACATTGCGGACCACGTGAATTGGTCTGCAACCGAAACTCGAACCGAAACCGCGGTTAAGGGTCGGAAAAAACCGAAAACCGAACCGAACGAAAAATATCACAACCGCCCAACACTAATTTCCTCCCTCCACCTTTTCTATTTTCCTCCCTCCATGTTTCCCAATTTCCTCCCCCCCCCAAGTTTCTTTATTTCCTCCCTCCATGTTTCCTTATTTCCTCCCTCCATATTTCCTTATTTCCTCCCTCCATATTTCCTTATTTCCTCCCTCCATGTTTCCTTATTTCCTCCCTCCATATTTCTTTATTTCCTCCCTCCATGTTTCCTTATTTCCTCCCTCCATGTTTCTTTATTTCCTCCCTCCATGTTTCTTTATTTCCTTCCTCCATATGCTTCCTTATTTCCTCCCTACATGTTTATTTCCTCTCTCCATGTTTCCTTATTTCTTCCTTATTTCCTCCCTCCATGTTTCTTTATTTCCTCCTCCATATCTCCTATTTTCTCCCTACATCCTTCCTTATTTCCTCCCTCCATGTTTCTTTATTTCCTCCCTCCATGTTTCCTTATTTCCTCCCTCCATGTTTCCTTATTTCCTCCTTGTTCCTTTATTTCCTCCCTCCATGTTTCTTTATTTCCTCCCTCCATGTTTCCTTATTTCCTCCTTTCATGTTTTTTTATTTCCTCCCTCCATGTTTCTTTATTTCCTCCCTCCATGCTTCCTTATTTCCCCCCTACATCCTTCCTTATTTCCTCCCTCCATGTTTCTTTATTTCCTCCCTCCATGTTCCTTTATTTCTTCCCTCATGTTTCCTTATTTCCTCCCTCCATGCTTCCTTATTTCCTCCCTACATCCTTCCTTATTTCCTCCCGCCATGTTTCTTTATTTCCTCCCTCCATGTTTCCTTTATTTCCTCCCTCCATGTTTCCTTTATTTCCTCTCTCCACGTTTCCTTATTTCTTCCCTCCATGTTTCTTTATTTCCTCCTCCATATCTCATATTTTCTCCCTACATCCTTCCTTATTTCCTCCCTCCATGTTTCTTAATTTCCTCCCTCCATGTTTCCTTATTTCCTTCCTCCATGTTTCTTTATTTCCTCCCTCCATGTTTCTTTATTTCCTCCCTCCATGTTTCCTTATTTCCTCCCTACATCCTTCCTTATTTCCTCCCTACATGTTTCTTTATTTCCTCCCTCCATGTTTCTTTATTTCCTCCCTCCATGTTTCTTTATTTCCTCCCTCCATGTTTCTTTATCTCCTCCTCCACATCTCCTATTTTCTCCCTACATCCTTCCTTATTTCCTCCCTCCATGTTTCTTTATTTCCTCCCTCCATGTTTCCATATTTCCTCCCTCCATGTTTCTTTATTTCCTCCCTCCATGTTTCTTTATTTCCTCCCTCCATGTTTCCTTATTTCCTCCCTCTGTGTTTCTTTATTTCCTCCCTCCATGTTTCTTTATTTCCTCCCTCCATCCTTCCTTATTTCCTCCCTCCATGTTTCTTTATTTCCTCCCTCCATGTTTCTTTATTTCTTCCCTTCATGTTTCCTTATTTCCTCCCTCCATGCTTTCTTATTTCCTCCCTACATCCTTCCTTATTTCCTCCCTCCATGTTTCTTTATTTCCTCCCTCCATGTTTCTTTATTTCTTCCCTTCATGTTTCCTTATTTCCTCTTTCCATGTTTCTTTATTTCCTCCCACCATTTTTCCTTATTTCCTCCTCCATTTTCCCTTATTTCTTGTCTCAATGTTTCCTTATTTCCTCCCTCCATATTTCCTTATTCCCTTCCTCCATATTTCCTTATTTCCTCCACCTTTCCTTATTTCCTCCCTCCACACTACCTTATTTCTTCCCTACATATTTCCTTATTTTCTCCCTCCATATTTCCTTATTTCCTCCCACCATTCTCCTTATTTCCTCTCCCATATTTCCTTATTTCCTCCCACCATTTTCCTTATTTCCTCTCCCATATTTCCTCATTTCTTCCCTCCATATTTCGTTATTTCCTCCCACCGTTTTTCCTTATTTCCTCTCTTCGTATTTCCTTATTTCCTCCTCCATTTTTCCTTATTTCTTGTCTCAATGTTTCCTATTTCCCTCCTCCTTGTTGTCTTATTCCCTCCTTTTATATTTCCTTATGTTATTTCCTTATTTCCTCCCACAATATTTTCGTATTTCATCTCTCTGTATTTCTTTCCTGTCTCCATATTTCCTTATTTTCTCCCTCAATATTTCCTTTTTTTCCTCTCTCGATATTTCCCTATCTCCTCTTTTCGTATTCTTCCTTATTTCCTCCTCTATTTTTCTTTATTTCTTCTCTCAATGTTTCATTATTTCCTCCCTCCATATTTCCTCATTCCCTTCCTCCATATTTCCATATTTCCTCCACGTGTCCACATTTCTTTATTTCCTCTCTCCATATGTCTCTATTTCCTCTCTACATATCTCCTATTTTCTCCCTACATCCTTCCTTATTTTCTCTCTCCATATTTCCTTATTTCTTCCCCCGTATTTCCACATTTCCTCCCTCCACAGTTCCTTATTTCCTCCCTCCATATTCCTTATTTCCGCCCTCCATATTTCCACATTTCCTCTCTATATATTTCCTTACTTCCTCCCTCCACCTCTCCGTATTTCCTCCCTCCACCTCTCCGTATTTCCTCCCTCCACATTTCCTTATTTGCTCCCTCCGCCTTTCGTTATTTCCTCCCTCAAAGCTGCCTTATGTCCTCCCCCACATTTCCTTATTTCCTCCCTCAATATTTCCTCATTTCCTCTTTCCATACTTCCTTATTTCCTCCTGCACTTTTCCTTATTTCCTCTTTCAATGTTTCATTATTTCCTTCCTCCATATTTCCTCATTTCCTCCCTCCATATTTCCTCATTTCCTCTCTCCATATTTCCTTATTTCCTCCCTCAAAGCTGTCTATATCCTCCCTCCATGTTTCCTTATTTCCTCACTCCACATTTCCTTATTTCCTCCCTCCACATTTCCTTATTTCCTCCCTCCACATTCCCTTATTTCCCCTCTCCATGTTTCTTTATTTCTCCCACATCTCCTTATTTCCTCCTCCATATTTCCTTATTTCCTCCCTCCACATTTCCTTATTTCCTCCCTTCATATTTCCTTATTCTCCTTCCTCAGCTTTCCTCCATTCATGCTTCCTTATTTCTTCCCTCCATATTTCCCCATTTCCTCCCTCCATGTTTCCTTATTCTCTTTCCTCCCCACATGCTTCCTTACTTCCACCTGCCATGTTTCCTTATGTCCTCCCTCCTTGTTTCTTTAATTCCTCCCTCCATGTTTCCTAATTTCCTCCCTACATACATGACATATAGAGCTCTTTATTTCCTCCCTTCATGTTTCCATATTTCCTCCCTAATATTTCTCAATTTCATCCCTCCACATTACCTTATGTCTTCTTGCTTTCCTGCAATTTCCTCACACTCCTTGTTTCTATCACCTATAGGCCTACCTCCATATTTCTTTATTTCCTCCCTCCATGTTTCGTTATGTTTACTTATGTCTTTCCGCCAATGTTTTCTTATTTCCTGCATAGGCATACGTTCCTGAACGGGTGGGGGGGGGGGGGGTCCTGAAACCCCCCCCCCCAAAATACTGAATGCATATGGATAATGGAGGCATAAGCATGAGGCAAAAAGTAAAGCCTGATCAGCATAGTACAACAACCTCTTGTAATTTATATGGGGGGACGCCCTATCATCAGAAGGCCCTGAAGTTAGAAGGCCCATTAGTCAGAAGGCCCGCTAGTCAGAAAACCCACAAGACAGAAGGCACACTAGTCAGAAAATGAATTATATATTTGCTAGATCTTTTTACTCTTTATTTTCCGACTAGTGGGCTTTCTCACTAGCGACTAGTGGGCCTTCTGACTAGCGGGCCTTCTGACGAGGTAGCCTTCTGATTTGTGGGCTTCCTTTTTTTTACTGTTTATTTTCTGACTTGCGGGCCTTCTGACTTGTGGGCCTTCTGACTACCGGGCCTTCTGACTAGTGGGCCTTCCGACTCCAGGGCCTTCTGACTAGAAGGTGGTCAACGATTTATATACATCAGCAAGATTTTCTTGAATGTAGATTCTCGATCTCCGGATTCATTATAGTGATGAATTTACCTTCAGGAGAATTGATATAAATTGTCAGAATTTTCGACGATTTCGCATCGTCTTCATGAAGACGATGCGAAATCGTCGAAAATTCTGACAATTTATATCAATTCTCCTGAAGGTAAATTCATCACTATCAGCAAGATTGTTTTCTGAACTGATTTTCTGAGCAAAACATGCTTTATAATAAAACGCCAAGAATTCTTTTTAGAGACTCGAAAACTCTTCAGCTTCAGGGCCATCCGCGGTTTGGCAGCTTTTGGCCTGGCTAAAAGGGCTTCAGCCCTTTGGGCCTTGCAACTGAGAGACCTCCTTAAATAACCATGAATAACTGGTTCTATTTTGACTGCATACATAATGTACATGATGTACAATGTTAATGTGAGGTCCTGTACTGTAGTGTAGGGACCATAATTATGTTTCATTTTTTCTTCCCTCCATGTTTCTTTGGTACATGTCTATGATGTATGCAAGAACAAGAACTGCCAAGAAGTAACAAGAGGAAAGTACTCACGTAGTCCCAGGATGTTTTGTCATTCTTTCAAGGACCTTCAAAGCACAGAGATGGGTCCTCTGTGCATCAAAGGTCAATTTCTATGGACCTTCCTTGATAATATGTCCAATTTCTCAGGCTGGTGTCGTCCTCTGGCGTAAATTTTTTTAGCGAGAGGTGGCGCTCTGAACTTTTTGCGGGGCTAATATTTTTCATATGCGACACCAGTGGAGGCAGCGGAAATTTCAATTTCGGAAAGTCAGAAAATGAAAACATGAAGATTTTGAGGAATGCTACGGCTTCCAGGTATTATAAGGCCCCTCTTTCTTGCGCCAATATCAATAAACTTTCCAGTGAGATGGTGGTGTTGACTATTTGTCTGGTGTTTAGGGGAAATGCAGTCAACCATCAACCAACAATTTGAAGTTTGAACAAATCATCAAAAGTGTTCACATTCATGATTGATTTGAAAATGAAATGCCAAATGGTTTTGTCAGTGTTTGTTTGAACAGTGATATGCACTGAATTAAAGGTGTGTATTGGTGTATTGGTGTTTTACAAATTACAGTTTGATGGTTCTGCCGTCCTGCTAACGGTGATCAGTCAAAACGCCTACAAACAAAAACGCCTACTGACAAAAACGCCTACAGTTTTTTTTGCATTATCAAATCATTGAGAATCAATGGTGGAAAAGGGGCATACCGGTAATCCAAAAATCTGTGAACATGGTGAAATTTACCCATTGCGTTAGGCCTATAACCTGTCAGTGAATGCAGTGTCCGCACTGGGCACTCGCCCGGTCGCCAAAAATGACCTCATATGGGCCTGGGCGAGTAGCCTATTGCCAGTAGTGGTCCGGGCGGGCGAGTAGCTTTTTGCGGACCTGTTAGCGTCAAGAACTACTAGCGTCATTAGCGTGCTTTGGCAGAGCAGTTAGCAATGCTTTTGAAGTCTTTAAGTGGTCAGGATGGACCTGGAAGGCAATCAAATCATCTGATTGCAATTCAGACTGTTTTGGCTTTCTTTTGACACCCTCTGGAGATCAATTTAACCCTTTCTGTGAAGTGCTACTGAGATGACCTGTCAAAGCTGACACTTGCAGCTGAAGTGCAATTCAATTGGTTAGTCCAAGGTCACAAAGGCCAATTGCCCATGTCTTGATTATTCCTCAGTATTATGATTGATCATAAATAGAACAAATGGTCATACACTGAAAACATAGAATTTATAGGCTATTGTCTCTTTGTCTGTGTTACCAGTTTTGTGCAGGAGTATCATCTCTATCATCAGGGCTATATGGTGATACCACTCATACCAGGTTAAAGCCACCTTCACTTCCCAAGTCTGATAAGTGATCAATTCGCAAAAGATAGATTTTTTTTTCTGCCAAGAGAAACTTGATAGACCTGAGCTATACCAAAGCACATCAAGTTAATTAATTAACTGTTTAAGAATTTTAAGGAAACAAATTCATAACTTCAATGCTTCTTTAAAAATATGACGCGTATAATTTGGACCAGCAAGAATATGCCCGGACCAGTAGGTCATCAGAGCTACTGGTCCGTTTGGACCACTAGCAAATTCAATGAAGGGCAGACACTGTGAATGTGTGGGACGTATCCCAGGATGTCCGATACTATTTAATAATTCTTCGCCTCTTTGTTGTCCTACCGTCCTAAATAACATAAAAGTGCATAAATACAGGACGTTATAGGTCCCCCAATCATCCATCCATCTACCAAATCGGTCGAAATACCAACTTTCTATATTCATTTTCTTTGCAGTTAGCCTATCACCATGGACGACTCGGCTCTCACCCTGAGCAGCGTGAGGGTAAAAAAAGAAGACCCCGACGAGAGTACAACTTACTCGGACGCCACTCGCATGCAGGCTTGCTTCTCGGGTCTCCTCAGACTTTACGAAGATGGCGAGTTGTGCGATGTTATCCTCGTTGCCGAGGGACAGGAATTTCCTTGCCACAGAGTGGTTCTTGCGGCAGCGACGAAGTATTTCCACGCCATGTTGACGGGAGGTTTTGCGGAAAAGAATAAACGAGTTATTCACATGAATGACATGAAGGCCACATGCTTACGAATGGTGCTAGATTACCTGTACAAGGGAGAAGTTAGTTTCACCATCAAAAATGTACAGGTATGTTTGCTTTTTACTTCCCAACTTTTGTTTTTGTTTGATATTATTTGGTGACTTAACCAAAGTTATGTAGGCCTAGATTTGACTTTAAGAAACAATTGAAGAAATTAAAGCCACATACATAATTGCATAAAAAGCAATTAGGCCAGACATAATTGTTCTTTAGCTTCTCAAATCTTCTCAAGGCACTTTTCTAGGGTAGGTGAAATCTTCAGTTTAATAAAATTGTGGGTATGCTCAATTTTTTTTAATGCAGGTGCGCGTGCGCAACTGCATTATACCAGTCACTTATGACCATATAATGGGTTTTGTGGATTGGAACATGCACCCCGATATTGCTATCAATTAGTGAATTTTCGTGTTTGAAAATCAGATTTTCCGTTAGTGGAGAACCCCTAGCTTTGTGCGCAGAAGCATTTTGGATTATGTATGGATTATTTTTATGAAGAAAATCATATTTGTTACAATATGGGGTAAAATGATGCATTTCTGCTTATCAAAAAAATTATATGTAACTTTTTCTAATCCCCATATCTAAGAATCAAGAAAAGCGTATGTGGAATATATATCAGGCAATCTATATACTAATTTTCGCTTTAAAAAATCCAGTGGTTATTGCTCTAGGCCTGTTGACAGATTGTTTCTGTAGAAAAATGGGTTTTGTGGATTGGGACAAACTCCATGATCTTGCCATCTAAATAGCATTTTCTTAATGGAAAGTCACATTTTCACTTATGCAGAACATCTACAGTGGTGTTTAGGAGCATTTTGGATTATAAATAGGGTATTAAGAGACAGATGTTCTCATTTATAGCCAAAATTACAAAAGTGTTTTTATGATGGCCCGGAAAAAGTAAGATTTCTTTTTTCCTTTTTTCCTTATATGTAATAAATAAGAAAAATACATCTGAGATATACTTCAGACATTCTATACACCTATTTTTGCTTACAGGTGTTCAGTGCTCCATATCTGATTACAGATTGTTTTCGATGAGTTTGTGGATTGGATGGAGCACCTTGATCTTGCCATTTGAATATCATTTTCAGATTTTCTCTTATGGAGAACATCTGCAATGGTGTGTAGGAGCATTATGGGATGTGTATAGGGAAATTAAGAGACAGGATATTCTCATTTATTGATATTTACAAAATTATGCCTTTCAGACAGCTGAAAAATAAGACCAAAAACCCTTTTTTTTTTACCAAGGCCTGAAGTTTCAGAACTCATATGCATATAGATGAAAATCCAAGTTTTGAAAATATGTCAAACGCAACCCTATAGTAGAAAATTCCACCTGCATTATGCAACCTGGGGGTTCTTGTTTTTTTTCCGTAGGCAGAAAATCCGTTGGCTCGGTCGATCCGAGAAGCTAAAAATTAAAAAAGTCTGGCCTTCTTTGTGAACATTTCTTTGGGTTAGGTGCTGGAATTTCTGTTAAAAATGTTTCTTTTGCCAATTATATCAAGTAACCTGTTTTGAATGGGATTTCTTTTTCAACTGGATAGTATCGTAAAATTATATTAGAAAAAACACTGAAAAGAGACCCAAATGTTTCAGACTCAGCTTTCTATTTTGCAGGAATTATTTGTGGCAGCTCACATGCTTGAGTTAGCCTGTCTCATGGATGCGTGTGCTCGTTTTATGAAGCTTCACATCAACCAGAACAATTGCATTGGCTTCATGACGTTTGCCAGGGCATACAACCACAGTGAACTCTTGCGCAAAGCTATGCGAAAAATGGAGACTAACTTTGCTGCTATTCTTCAGGTAAGACCAATTGTTATTCAGGGTATTATTGTGTGATTTAACTTCTATTTGTATTTTATGTATCTTTATTTAAACAATGAAAGCATGAAATCATTGAAATGTAAACAAATCATGTAAAAGCCTATTGTTGTATTGTTGCTTTTCCGGTTCTGGTCTAACTGACACTGACTCCATTGAATTAACAAATTCTGATATTTTGATATTAATTTTTATTTTCAAAATTTTCATTTAACCATGTCTAAGAACTGGCTGTAGTGTATCAAACTGTGCTGCCAGTTGAGTGTAGGAATTTTTGTAAGTAAATTTTCCAGTGTCCACAGATTCATTGTCTCCCTGCTGTTGGATGGCTGTTTCAATCATCCTTCACCTCATTGCTGTGTCCTCCTCCTGTCCTAATTAGCCTACCAAGTGCATTAATACAGGACGTAAAGCCGCAATCATCCATCTATCCATCCATAGTCTCCCTGCATGTGTACCGTAACTTCGCTTAAAAATACCGTGCAAGCACGTAAACCCCGCTGGCTCTATGTGAAGCCATTGAGACCATTCGGATACTGTTACATACATACAAAAGTAAAAAATTCTAGTATTGTTTGCAAAGAAAAATCAGAATTAATAAACACTTAAAAGGGCATTGTTTTCACATTGGTAAATGGCATCATATTTTGGCCTTTTATCTTGAAATAGAATTTTTTCCAAATTTGATGAAGTTTCTTACCAGAACTTTTAATTCATATGACCAGTCCTTACCATACTACGTTTAATACTACAGTAGATTAAAAATTTAAGATAAAAAGTTTGTAGGTAATGCAGTTCTGGAGTTTTAGCCAATTGAAAAAGTTGCATCAATAATTTACGCCAAATGGAAGAGCCTTTTGGAATGCCTGCAGAGATAAATCAAGATGAGAGATACCCCTTAAAGGTATTCAAAGCCACTTCATGGACCCCAGATATCATGTCTGGAAACAATCAAGGTCGTATCTTTCATGAAATCCCAAATATTAACATTTGAAAAGCGACTTTCATATGATAAAAAAGGCATAAAACAGTCTGTTTTGAAAATGTTTCTAAACTAAACTGTTCAAGATATTGAGCTGACACTATAAACACATCTATTACACTACTAAAGGCTAGTTTGAGAAATGTTTGAGACGAATCTAAGGGGGTCAAGCGGAAAAATTTCCTGAAATTTATTGAACTAACATGGAATTACGCACATGTAATTGCTAGAAATGCCTGGAAACTTGTCATTCCCGTCTGTATGACAAAATAAGATAACAGGCAAAGTTTGAATGAAATATGAGCAACACAAAGTGAGTTATGATTGACGAAAACCCCAGCTACCCGTCATGTTAAGGACTGCAGTACCCCGTAGGCTATTACATAGCCAGCGGGTTAAAAAGTATGTCTCCCAACTGATTTAATACCAGGTTGAATATTTGTCTTATAGATCTGAATTGTTTTCTTTTGCAGGGTGAAGAATTCTTGCAGTTGGACATTGATGGAGTGATAGAAGTACTAAGTACGAGAGAATTATCTTGTGAAGGTTTGAACGAAGAAACATTTTGTGATGCTGCTCTCACGTGGCTCCGACACACGTGGCCCAACAGACGGAAATATGTCTATCAGGTAAGATTTTGTTCTGTGCTCTGTGCTGCATCATTCTGTGCTGTGTCATTATTCTGTGTAATTGAAAAACTAGAAGAAGGTATTCTTTTTACTTGGTTAAATGTTAGTTCAGGCCATTTTCATTGATTTTACATGGTTGACAATGTAGGTTATGACCGATATTAGAATTGGTTTTTAGGTAACAACCAGCTAGGATTTGATTCGGGCATACAATTTGCTAGAAATTAGGGACTTTTGAAATTTAAAAAAAATTACGCAAATTTTGATTTAAAAAAAAATGTTTATCTTTTTTTTTGGGCATGGCGGACAAGCTGGAACACTGGTACTTTGAATCGTCCTTCGAAACCCCTTCCCCTCATTGTCATTTCCTCCTTTCTTAATCAGCTTCCTAAGTGTATAAATATGTGATGTAAAGCCCCAATCATCCGTCTATCTGTAACTAAAATCTAAATGTCATTTGATTCACATTCCAGGTCATGAGAATTGTCAGGTTAGTTTATTTGAGTGAGACCTATTATCGACAAGTGAAGAAGAACCCCCTGTTGAAGGCGTCTCCACGATTGCAACACATGTTCCAAGAGGTCGATTACCTTGCTTCATATCCCAACAGGTAATTGCACAACTGAAAACATTTTGTGTCTTATAAATGACACAGTAATGGTGAAATATAGCCTAAACCAAGACATAAGGCCATTTCTGGTTCACACAACATAAACGGGCTTATCTTTACACAGCCTGTGTACTGGTACTCCCTTTGAAAGAGTATATTATAACAGATTCCTTCAATTACCTTGAAAAATACCTTTTATCGACTTTCTCAGAAGGTATTCTGTTGAATTATCCCTCCAAACCTCAAGCATTATTAGACTGGAGCATGTATACAAAAACAGTCTCAAAGGATGCCGTCCCTAACCTGATATTACATTGCTTCTTGACATGCTCAAATTGATTCATAATATTATTGCAGATGGCACGAAGTGGACTTGATCCTAGATCCAAGATGGTGGCCAAACTTCAAGCAGGAACGAGTGCTCGTCTGTTCTGGGAGATTGCCTCAAAGTTCGAAACAAGAATTGAAGTCCAGCAGCAAAGAAATTAAGGACTTGTGGATGGTTGATAGTCTAGGAGGGGTGCTGCAGGACTACCCTGGGGGCGTGGAGAAACTGAGGGTTACTTGTCCCGCCCTACTGGCTGGAGCTGGTGAGTGAGGTTGCGGCAGTAAAAATTGCATAAGAATTGCATAAGCACCAAGTTATTAGGGCTTTATACCATTGGTCAGATACAGTGCCGCCTGTAAATATGTGAAACGCATGATATCTTGCCATTGCATCAATACTAAACATGAATTCTCATCTGATGGTCAAAGTCTTTGATTTATAAGTAAGTGAAACAAGGCCCAATGTTATTTAATAGGGAAGGGTGTTTCACTTACTTACCTGCTTACCAAAGACTTTGACCCATACCTAACTCCGACTACAGCAGAGAAAATTGGCTGCCATTGTTATCCCACAAGACTCACATATCGGCCTTTATGACCCAATATGTTTTCTTGTCATCGGATGAGAATTCATACCTCCTCAAGCAGTTTGGTTGAGGATGCTTGGCATTGATGCAATGGCACAATATCATGCGTTTCACTTACTTACAAGCGGCACTGTATATTATGATACATTGATAGATATCCTCAATGTACAATTGTGATATGTTTTGTTGATTTTGCAAATTCCACATGATCCACATTTTACTGAAAATACTCGGATGCTAAACCTAATTTTACCAGCAATACATGATGTCATACAAGCCGAGATTTTGAAATGGCAAAGATTTTGTGTATTGTTCAATGCTGAATTGATATTTTATGTCAAGAGTTCTGCATTAAAAATTGTTTTACCAAAATATGTGATAGAGGCCATCTCCATGACTAATTTCGCATAGACTATTTGGGCTCTTTTTTTTCAAGCAGTCTATTTCCCTCATAATCATTATAAAATAAGTGGAACATATTTTTTGGGATTCCGTACTTAAAAGACGGATTGTCCAGTCTTTATTTCAAATGTAATCCAACATTGTATGGCATGAATTTCATTATAATTTCTTCATAATTTTGAGTGAAACTCCATCTTGAACTTTCAGGCGGCCATGAGTTGTATATCATCAGCGGCGGAGGAAGAAAGTGCGGCAAGATGGTGAAATATACTCCTGAAGAAGGGATCGTAAAGATGTCCTCAATGAAACGGAAACGCTCGAGAGCCACCGTCACGGAATTGGACGACTGGTTCTTTGCGATTGGTGGGGAGAAAGAGAAGCACGGAAGTTCCCGAACGAAATTGTTGAATTACGTCGAGCGGTATTCCAAGAAATCTGACAAATGGAGTATCGTCAAGAGTCTGCCAGTTTTGGGCAGGTAAGTGTGCATTATTTTTATTTGGTAAAGATTCATATAGATCATGTAGATAGTTTGATATGGTGAATGCAGCCCTCTGAGGCTCATACTTTCCACTAACAAGGGCTGAATAAGATCAGAGAAATTGGATGAAATAGCTCTCAAATACAGTCTGTACAGTTTCGTATGAATGGGGCCGCCATGGGCCGCCATTGTTTAAAATTGTCGTAAGTCAGGGATATTAACCAAAACATTGCAAAAATGTGATAAAACAAACCGCAACTTAGCTCATCTACCTGTGAGCAGAAGCCCCAGCCTAATTGTGTGTGGTCTTATTTGACAAAGGTTATTCAAAGGCTACACGCTTTGTCTGAGCTTACTGACTTCATCTGGACAGAAAAAAGGCCACTTTTGAATTTAGCTAAGTTCGGAGAAGTTCTTACATATGTGACCTGTCTAAAAGCTCTCTGATCAGCTGAATTCAAAGTTTGCCTGACCAATGTAAAACAAGAGACATATATAAAGATGTTCTTTTGTGCATTTGCAGGGGTATGTCGGCCATCTCGTACAGAGGGAAGCTCTATGTATTTGGAGGAGAAACGGCTACTGATAAAGCACACAGACCTGCAGTGTCAGCCAGTACCTACATGTAAGTTGCAAAATAAAGTTATATACATTTTTCTTGCAGAGTTAGCTGTCTGTGCTTCCAGTTACTTGGTCACAGGTTCAATTTGAGCTATGGTCTAGTCCCCTGGACTTCGTTTGGACATCAGTTGTAATCATCCTTCGCCTATTTGCAAGGTGCTCTTGTCCAGATTCATGTTTCGAAATATCAGTATCTCTGAAACCTAAACACTAAATATTTCAAACTTATTCAATATTCTTCACTTCTTAATTTCAGCTATGATCCATCCCTCGACTCCTGGCAGGAGGGAAAAGCCATGAAGTTTGCAAAGGCCTGGTCTGGCTGTGCTGTGTTCAGGGACAAGATTTACGTTTTAGGTAAATTTTAACTTTCAAACAATACAAAATGGTTGCTTTAAAGTTTCTTTTGTGTGTGTGTTAAGAAGTTCCTTAGTTATTCTACACATTTAAATATCCAATAATGCCAATTGTTATAATAATAATAATAATAATAATAATATTAATTACTTATATAGCGCCAATTCCAGTAAACTGCTCATTGGCGCCATAAATGGGAAAAGGCGTCAGCTCAGTTGGTAGCACTTGGTCTTATTATCGTTGGGTCCTGGGTTCTAATCCAGCTCTGGCCAGGCAACTTAGATCTATACTGGATAGCAATTTCAATCATCCTTGCTTCATTGTTTTGTCCTCCGCTTCTCCAAATTATCCTACAAAGTGCATACATACAGGGGGTAAAACCGATCCACTTCCTATATAATTCTCGTTATCTTTTCTCAGGTGGCTCTACTGAACCTTTAACTTCAACGGACGTCCCCCAGTGTTTTGCGAACACCCTCAAGTCCGTGGAGATCTACAACCCTTGTACGGACACTTGGGCTGAGGGGCCGGAGCTCCCGAAACCTCTGGCTAGCGCAGGTGTCATCAAGTATTTGGGGTCGGTCGCTGTCGTAGGTGAGTGTAACAAAAAATGTTGTTGTATTGTTGATACTAAAATTTAGTGGTATTAACCTGAGATTTGGGAGGTATGAAAATGAATTATGTGCTACAAAATTTTTGTGACGAAGACAGAACCACCCACAACCTCTTAAAATATCCTGATTGTGTTTGTCACAAACTATTGTGGGTAAGCAAGCATTGAAGTCTGATAAATGTTTGTAAAATGTCTGGTAAATCATTGCTGACATACTTTGTATATATTTATGTACTGGACGATTCAAGTGTGCATTGCAGTATACTGGAAATTTTTTAGATTTCTGGAAAACGTAATTTCAGCCAACAAAAATAAATACTAAAACAACACCAGCCAACACCAATAACTATGGATCTTCTGCCATTCACTTTCCGATGTGGCTTGAAATACAATCCTGTCAAGTTGGAGGTGTTGGAAAAGTTTCAATTCAAGGTTCATTTCATGTGGTGTTATCATTCATCACAACCTCATAACCCTAAGGTATTTAATAAAATTGTTTCTTTCTTTTCCAGGTGGAGTAGGCCCAGCTGGCCCTTGCAGAGATCTCTGGCTTCTGTCTGAAGAAGGGACGACGTGGTCTCTGGTCGACTCTCAACTCGGCTTGCGAGTCACTCCAAGTCTTTACTCGGCGTGCACGCCATTGCTCTTGAAGAGTCCGAAGGGATTAAAACTCCCCCACGACATGACGAGCGATTCTAGCTTCAGTTCGGTTAATCAGAGTTTGACCCCCGGACATTTAAAGATGCCCCCTCCGAAGAATAAGAAGAGGGTTGGATTCCTCGGTGCCAGTGACTCTATGGACAGCGATTCGAGCTTGGAAGAAGTCCGGGGCATGCACCAATCCATGCACCAGTCAATGCTGCATCAATCCATGCATCATCAGTCCATGCATCAATCAATGTTACACCAGTCCATGCATCAATCCATGCACCAATCCATGATGCAGCATTCAATGCATCAATCCATGATGCACCAATCCATGCACCAATCCAGAGTCATACGTCACAATCAGTCGCAGATGCATCGCAGCTACATGCCAAACGACTCCAGCTCGGACAGTTATTCTTCTGATGAAAGCCACATGTCTATGTGGCCTTAGTGGTCACGTAACTTGAAATGCATCTTGTAAATAATTGTTCTATCTCTGCCAATAGAAGCCCTTGGTATTTACGAAAGCCCTTCTGTAATAGTTTTGTACTTTTCTGATTGTAAAGTCCTTTTCTGACAGTTAAGTCCTTCTCAAATTGGAACTTTACTTACACTATAATCATGTCATTTGGTACCTTGGAAAAGCCATTCCCCTATTGAGGGTCATTTCCAGGCTATGTAGACTTCTTTCTAAAAATTGTAAATATGACAATTTGAGAAAGGAGGTCCTCTGTAATAAATATAAAGTTCCTTAAACTTTCACTTCTGAAAGTTTTGACAATACCAGTTATTTCATTTTAACATTCTCCACATTAAAACGCACAACACATACACTTGAATAACTTATATACATGTATATTGTGTTTTTTTAGATGCTTTTGCATTGACATGGACTTGTTATTGATGAGATTGTTGAAAAATGTGTAATTCAGACTTTAAGCGAAACTGCATCTTGTACTGTTACTAATCAAAGAGTCGTTCAGTTAAGATAGTCCGTTATCAGTAGTCTTCTGATTACCAAGGAGTCTTCCAATTATGTGAGTGTTCCAATTACATGATGGTCTTCCAATTACCCAGATGTCTTCCAATTACCCAGGAGTCTTCCAATTACCAAGGAGTCTTCCAATTACATGATGGTCTTCCAAATACATGATATTCTTCCAATTACATGATGGTCTTCCAAATACATGATATTCTTCCAATTACATGATGGTCTTTCAGTTACTTGATGGTCTTCCAATCACATACTGGTCTTCCAATTACATTATGGTCTTCCTATTACCCAGGTGTCTTCCAATTACCTGGGGGAGGGGTCTTTCAATTACATGTGAAGCCCCATTCCCCAGGGTCTTCATAAAACATATTAGTTTTCCAATCACACTGAAGTCTTCCCAAATAACCATGAGTATTCCTGGGAACCTTCCAATTACCTGGTCGTCTTCCAATTACTTAGGAGTCTTCCAATAATATAATGGTCTTCCAATTACCAGGCATCTTCCAATTACCAGGCATCTTCCAATTACCAGGGGGTCTTTCAATTACATGGTAACCCCCTCATTCCCAGGGTCTTCCATAAACATGGTAGTCTTCCAATTACCCAGGAGTCTTCCAATTACATGACAGTCTTCCTATTACACAAGTCTTCCAATTACATGATGGTCTCTCAATTACATGATGGTCTTCCAATTACATGGTGGTCTTCCTATTACCCAGGTGTTTTCCAATTACCAGGGGGTCTTTCAATTACATGGTAACCTCCTCATTCCCCGGGGTCTTCCAAAAACACAGTAGTCTTCCAATCACCCAGAAGTCTTCCCAAAATATGAAATAGTATTCCTAGGAACCTTCCAATTACATGGTAGTCTTCCAATTACATGGTACTCTTCCAATTACATAAGTCTTCCAATTACAATCTGTCTGTAATGCAAGGGTCTTCTTAGTCTTCCCTATCACACAAATATGTGGAAGTTGTCCAATTAACCTCATTGGTGCAGAAATAAGGGATGAGGAACTAGATTCAACTCTTCCCACTGATATGCTAATATGACTCTAATACAATTTTAAACTATTAAGACTACTAAGTGTTCACTGATCTCATATCCATTTACTGTTCAATCAGGTGCCTTATGAAAAATAGCCAGGTAGATTATTATTAGCTAGATAGATGCTCATATGTTTTGTTCTTTATATTGTAGTATTTTAGAAATTCTAATTTTGTGTATGCTGTTGTAGTGTTTCCATTAGAAATATCTGTACATAGTAGACATATATCATAGATATATTACTGTCATAGCAAGTCTGTAGTATGCAAAATTGAGAAGGAATTATGTAATGATTTTAGAAGTCATTTACAATTTCAATATGTTGTACATAATATATTTCTTAGGCCTATTATTATTTGTTGTATAAAATGTTACATTTTAGAGTGAAGCTGCAGCCTATTATCCATTGCGATTGTCGTAGCTTGATGTATATATTACCATTACTTGTTCATGAAACTAGATTTATATCTTTGAAGACTTATTTAAATGTTCAACTCTCCACAAACCACTGGCACTTCAAGCAAAAACCTTTAAAGGTCCACATTTGAGTAGACTAGCATTTTCTGTGTACTTAACTTGTAAATTGTGCAATGAGTTATAAATAATCAAAGAAATATGGTAAGTGCCTTTCTTAGAATTGAGTCTTAAATCTGATATATTTCCTATTAAAGTGCAGCGAAGTCTCAAATTCTCAAAGTCTGCCTAGAATTTGAGGCGTTCTTGTAAATGTTAGTATGTATAGTTAGATGATTATTATAACATTTTGCACAGATTCCGTCAGAAACGTAGTATTTGAAAATCATACCCCAATTACTTTTAACTTGATTTGTCTGACAAATCAGTTGAAATTTAAGTTTGACCCCTTCAGAAATTTCCGATATTGATCAATTAGACGTTTTGTGCTTATGCTTTTTACAATGTGTACAAATTGTAGTCTAATTTATTGCAGAAATATTACAAAATTAGTAACATAATTTTAAGAAACACATCTAGCTGTAAATTGAAATCTTATTTTATTTTAAAACAACAAAACAAGAACACAGATAATTTTACAAATCCATTGTTTGTAAAATTGTTGTAATTTCTGACAACATTACCATAACTATGTCAATTATGTAATTGATCTCATGGTATATAACAAACGAATCACTGTAATAAACATGTAAAACTTAAAAACATTCTTTGTCTTTCTTTAGAAGATTCTATGAAATACTGCATGGCACGTTGTGATTCTAGATAAAAATTTGATATTTTGCGGAGCCCACTGTTTTTAGTTTGTGTGTGGGGTTTTCTGGGCCTTCCGGCATGGGTCAGGAACTCAGGATTGGTATATTTGTTGTTCTCGACAGTACTCCAGTTGTTTGCAAACCACATTCAAGGGCATTTGAACTGGTCAAAGAATAGTAAAAAAATCTTTAAAATTCCACATTCTGATTTCAACTAAACTCACTTTTACCATCGTGACCATTACTGCAAAACGGGTCACCCCAAAGACTTCTGTAAAATTTCATAGCTCTGAACAGCATTAGCGCCTTAATTTTGTTGACCAGTGCGTGCCCTTAAGAGTAATTCAGCTGAGTTTGATCATTTATGAGCATATAGAGACAAACAGAAATGCTACCATGTGCACTGGAGGCTGAGATATAAAAGAGACATAATTATATTGCATGGGAAACAATTGAAAGGACTTCTCTAATATTTCTTGGAAAAGTATATCACATTTCTGAAAATTATTAAGATTAAATTTCTGTCATTTTTCGTAGTCTGCATAAAATTTTAATAATCTATTCACGAAGTCCTCTGGATTTTCACCACATGTGGAAAAATTAAGTTCATCATAATCCTTAATGAATTCAACAAAGTCTTTCATTATTAAAATAATTCGATTCAAATCGAATAGAGCGTGATTCTTTCCGTAAGCATTATAATACTTCTTTGAATTGCTTTTAGTAGATTTTAAAGTTTTTGAGTCTCCGTAGTACTGGCATCCTGGGACTCCTTTAGTGTTAGTCTCCGTAATAGAGTCTTGAGTTTGACTAGATGATAAAGAAGATATCCTATTATTGGCGATCAGTTGGAGGAACTGTAAGAAGTCCCTTAAGTCCATTCCGCAACTCGCCTTCAGCACCAACTGGAAAAGAAAAGAGATTTTCAAATTTTAAACTCTATGAAACTTTATGAGTTCAGATGTCAGAAATCCCAGAGGGGGTGATATTTCAACCGGCCGCAATCAGCAAAGATATGGTCACGGATATTCGGATAATCAAAAACATTGTCATGAAATTTTGGTCTCAAGATTTTGAGGGATTCTTATGTCATCAGATAAATAAGCACAGCATTCAACTATTTTTTGAGACAATGTAATGTAATGACTACAAGGCCACACATAATTGATTGTTAGCTTCGCAGAACCCGCCGACACAATAGATCTTCTGCCGACAGAAAAAAAAATTGAAAAAAATAAATAAATACATTTTTTTTTTTGACATTATTAAAAATTTTTGTCCTTACCGACCGACCCTAGAAAAAGTGCCTTGGGAGGATCCGAGAAGCTAAAGATCAATTATGTGTGGCCTAAACTTGACATCAGTAGCGTCAAGACAATAACGCACCTGACATTGCTGGTGCCATCCTTCCATGTCCCTGCAGTCTGCGATCTCCTTCTGAACATCTCGGAGACATGATTTTATGTACGTCCAGCACAAGTCTATGTTGCAGCCGTTGTACCAGTTGTGGTTGATGGAAATGGTGTCTTCCTGAGATAAAAAAAAATTCAGACGAATGAGACAAAATCAATATCATATTCTCAAATCTGGTAGGCGCAGGAAGGCCAAGGCTACTGGCTAACAACCAGAAGGGTTAAAAGTTACAGCCTAATAATGCCCTAATCCGAGTCTACACATCTACAGAATTTATGCAGTTATTCACTGGAACAATCCTAACAGTTTCTTAATTGTTTACAACAAATGGAAGATCGTTTTTATAGGTAGGCCCCTGTTTTTTCTTTTCTCAACCTTTACTACTTATACGATGGTTCTTGCCTTTATTTCGATAATCTGCTGATTTAGTGTAATCTACCTGTATTTATTATAATTATAATATTTGCTTGCAATATATCTTCTTAATTTATAAGCATCATACATAAATACATACATTAGGCCACACATAATTGATTCTTAGCTTCGCGGACCCGCCGACACAATAGATTTGCTGCCGATGGAAAAAAAAAATTTTTTTTTTTTTTGACATAAATTTTTTTTTTTTTTGTCCTACCAACCGACTTTAGAAAAAGTGCCTTGAGAGGAATCCGAGAAGCTAAAGATCAATTATGTGTGGCCTGAATTGTCAGTATGTCACTTTTATGTGAAAGTCTTAACATTTTTTATCTACTAAGCTGTGAAAAATGAATCTGAATTCTGATATTAATTATAATATTTGCTTGCAATATATCTTCTTAATTTATAAGCATCATACATAAATACATACATTAGGCCACACATAATTGATTCTTAGCTTCGCGGACCCGCCGACACAATAGATTTGCTGCCGATGGAAAAAAAAAATTTTTTTTTTTTTGACATAAATTTTTTTTTTTTTGTCCTACCAACCGACTTTAGAAAAAGTGCCTTGAGAGGAATCCGAGAAGCTAAAGATCAATTATGTGTGGCCTGAATTGTCAGTATGTCACTTTTATGTGAAAGTCTTAACATTTTTTATCTACTAAGCTGTGAAAAATGAATCTGAATTCTGATATTTCAGCCTTACCAGGTTCCATACTTGATGATGCCACCCTGAGGGCACGAAGAGGACCTGTCCCGTTTTCTGAATGACCTCAAACCCTCGATGACCATCAAAGGCGACTGGATACTTGGATTTGTCCTTGACGTCCTCTGATGTAAGGTCGTATGCTAAGTTTCCTAGTTTGTCCTTAAATTGGATTTCTTCGCCTGAAAAATTGTGAAAAAAATATTTATTAATTTGTATATGTATCACAACATAGGTGATTGGCGGCAAACACTCTGAAAAGTACAGATGGCAGCCAGAATGGCTATATTGACTTGTTCAGTCTAAGCAACATATTCAAGATTTGTGCAAACAATGCTGCCATGGCAGCAAAGCATTTGTAAATTTTGAGAATTAACAATTTTAAATGGCATGCAAATTTTTTGATGGTATATTAACAAGCTTCACAATATATTTATTAGGATTATGAATAGGCCAATTATATTGCTTTTTCTAGCTCTGAATAATTTTTTTGAAGTAACAACATATAGCACAGACCTGGCGGGAAGAGAATCCATTTCTTGCAGCCAACTATGTTTGCGGACCAACTGTATGACTTGAAGACGTCTGTGTGAAATGGGGTCCTGTGAAAAAATATTTTTAAGATAATAATAGTCTTTTAAAATTCTAAGACTATAGGTTCCTTGTGTTCTCTCCATATATGCTATACTGTGACTGAGTGTAATTCATATGACAACTTTTGAATTATTTTGAATTTTTGCATTTTATATAAATATATTATTCAAAGTAGTTAATTATTACCAGGATCCCTTAGGTCCGATGTAGACAAATCTGTAGTCATCGGAGAGTTCTTCTTTTGAATCCCAGCTTTCATTTAACCAATCAGAGCAGAAATAAACTGGGACCTTGTACGCTTCATATTCTGGGAATTCCCTGGAAATAAAAGTTACCAGAAGGTAAATGAAGGTCACGTTTGATCCACAGGATAAATTATATGAAAATAAAGATTAATTCATTGAGGGGATAATTAGGCCAAAATATTATTGTCTGATTGTCAGAGGCTGAGAGTTAAACTTGTATAGTATGAATATATCTGAATTTGAGGATGACGTAATTCAAAAAGAAAATCAACACTATATCACAGCCCTACCTAGTAAAATGCCAATCTTTTAGATAAAGACATGCTGCATCAGACTTGACGTCTTCCACCGCAGTATTTGACAACAAAGAAGTTTCTCGGAGGTATTTGACATATTCTTTCATAGTCATATCTTCTTTTGGATGTGATGAGTATTGTTCCACATTGCAATTAGCAACTGGCACTTGTGCGTCTCCTGAAAAAAAATATAGCAATTATATAAAAATTTAGATATTCAATATCTTTGGCAATAAGTTATGGAAAGAATTAGGCAAACTAATTAAAATATAAAGACTTCAACTCTTGAGAAATTTCAAAACTTACAAAAAGTTAAAATATAAAAACTTTCAACTCTTGAGAAATTTCAAAGCTTACAAAATTGAATATGTCCAGCAAGAGATCCAAATCTTACCGCGCAGGCCACATTGAATCGTCATTGATCATGGCAAACCTTACCGAAATGATCCTCCAAGTAATTGAGGTTTGGTGTCATTCCTTCGGTCGCCCATAGCTTTCTGCTTGGCCATGATTGAGTAGCCCATGGATCAAGAAGACATGGTCTGTTTGGCAGTAAATAATTCCTGGAAGATATTTTGAAAAATTAAATATGATAATCATTAAAATAAAGCTTATAATTGATTCTTAGCTTTGCGGACCCGCCGACACAATAGATTTCCTGCCGATGGAAAAAAAAAATTGAAAGAAAAAAAAAATTTTTTTTTTGACATTATAAAATTTATTTTTTCACCTTTTTTTTTTGTCCTACCGACCGACCCTAGAAAAAGGGCCTTGAGACGAATCAGAGAAGCTAAAGATCAATTATGTGTGGCCTTATCTACAACAAGTGTGCGTATAAATGAATAATCAATAGAATTAAACAGATACATTTATCAACATCAAGACAATCAAATCCACAACAGTTCGCTCAATCCAAAATTACAAAACTGCCCAATTGAATTTATGTCCTACCTGAAAAATTCCTCGTAAGAGATTGGATTTTCAATGACGTCAATCCCTTCGATGTTTTTGTAAGTGTCTGTTCTCAGATCTTCCAAAGAAACTGTTTCATCGCAGATGTCAGTTAGCAATTGGTCTGGAATCTCCATATCCTGCAATGCAACAAAGCAATAAATAACAGGTCCGAACTTTTTGTTTTTAAACATTAATATGACAGTATCAGGACTTGTTATTTCGATGTAGACCTACTGATGCAAAAGCAAAACCCTTTAAATATTAAAGATTCTATGACCAGTTATGTGGACCGGACTGGACCACCCCCACCGGTCCAGAACCGCCCGGTCCTGAGGTGAAGTGGTCCAGGGGATAGGTGGTCCGGTATACCGGTATGTACCGGTTTTCAATTTATGTGCAATTTTTGCCTAAAATCCCCAGAAAAGTTCGAAAAATGAAGGTTTGAAAAATTAATTTCTAAGTTTTTTTTGGCATTTTTACAAATTTTCCCTGTACCGGTACAGACAACCTCTGGACCGGTTTTTTGCAACTGGGGTGGTCCGCTACTAAAGAGGTGGTGGTAGTACTGGACTGTGCCTGTATAAAGCGGTCCGGTCCTCATCACTATCTATGACACAGCATTCTCTCAATTACATTGTAATTGTGTTTGTGTGTATATTGCCTCTAACCCTCTACAATCATTTTGATAAATTGTCACAAATTTTGTGTAGTGGAGTAGTTTACTGAATTTTTTTAGGAAAACACAATTTTTCACAATGACAGCATCAAAACTGAATGAAATGACCATCCCATTCATGTAACCTTTTGCTTTAAACTTTCCTTGTCATTTCCTGACTACTTATGGAGCTTAAAATCCTTCAAAAACTCTCAAAAATTACTTCTGACAGCAGCTGTCAAATTTTCTCAACATCAACAAACCCATGCTTGTCCCTCTGGTGGGGAGGTTGCATTCCGGTCAAGAACCGCAGGTGCACGTGCTCGCGAAATTTAGAAAATGGTTTGTAAAAAGGGTTTTGTGAGATAATTTTTTCGAAATTTGAGTTGAAAACTTAGTTTATACTCTTGTTCAGTTATTATGTCAGGTGTCAATACTCTATAAGCTGCTTAATGGCTTCAGTGTACGTTTTTGTAGTGTAGCTGTATTATCGCTCATGTAAACAAACTGATGAAATGTGGCTTCTTTTTCAGAAATATGTGTAATCTCTGTTAATTTTGTGATGTGAGGAAGCATGGAGGAGCTCAAAGTGAAAAATCACCGTTTACCTGTCACTGCCCTGAAGTTTCATGGAGATAGTTTGCTGCTTGCGGGTAAACTTAATCTATCAATATCATGCCATGGTTACAGTTATGGAGTGCACCAATTTGGTAGCGTCTGGCCGCCGTCATCTAACAAAGGCAGAGGATAGATACTCCATCTAGCCGTCATCTCACATGCATTCTGGTCGCGTACATCCGTATGTTGTTGTTAGGGGCCGACCAGACGATAGTTGGGGGGGGGCTATGGACTTGGTACCAGGACGTTTCACCGCTGGGACGTTTCACCACTGGTAGTGGTGGGACGTTTCACCGCCGTTTCACCGCCGCATTTTTTTCCTGCTGAAAGCTTTTGATGGATTGAAATGATAATAGAAAGACAACCATTGGGTGCACAAAAATGGCAAACCACTTTTTGGAAAGCCAACGCGATTTTCTGTGAAATTAACCTTTTAATTTGATCATAGCGCTCTTTCCCCCTCGAAATTTGACACGTTTTCATAAAATGACTAAAAATGTTTTTTTCAAAAGTGCTCAAACATGGCATCAGATGATTTCAGTTAATTTAATTGGGCTGACAGGCTTTCTTTAATCAGGTAATCACATGACTTCCGTAATTGAAACACAGCTAATTACAATTCACAAGGTTTCATTGAGCTTAATTGCTGTGTATTCAAGATTCAAGATTCAAATATTTCTTTATTCTCGGATGTACAAAATAAACATTAGCTGTGAAGCTATTTACCGAGCAGTCCAAACAAACTCAATTGATAAAAGTATAAAAATATAAAATTAATAAGAATAACAGTGGTAGGGTAAAATTGTCAATATTGGGGTAAAAGATTGCCAAAGACGATTACAATTTACAAGAACATCCAAGTTCAAGTGCTATCTGAGTGGTAATTAATCTCTGCATGTTTCCCGACTTCACATAGCTTGTACAAGGCAGTGAAGAATTATTTTACATCGTTTTAGATCGGCGGTGAAACGTCTCAAATTATATTTTTTGGCGGTGAAACGTCTCACTTCTGGTGGCGGTGAAACGTCCCAGCGGTGAAACGTCCTATAATCATGGACTTTACCCCCCGGACGAACTTTTTTTTTCGTTCGCGGCGGGTCGACGAACAATTTTTTTCGCATGCGCACTCACGACAAACTTTTTTATCGGAATTTTAACATTACGGTATCCTAGCTACAGGTGGAAACAAACTTTTTTTTTATTTCCATGTGCTGAACAAACTTCTTTTTTCAGTGTCAAGTAGGAAACAATCTTTTTTTTTCACCAAATATCCATAGCCCCCCCCCAAAGATCATCTGGTCGGCCCCTTAGCATAAATACAGGACGCAAAGCACCCATCATCCATTATCGTTATAACCTGAACTCTCTACAGACAATTTAATTTTGCAGATACTTTACTCTGCTCTACACATTCTACATTGTAAAGAGACCGATTGCCCCTTGCGGAACGAGCAGCTGCATAATTTTTTTCCTTTTCTCATCAAGGTGAAGGCTCTTCTCTAGGAATATTTGATGTCCTGACCAATGAACGTTTGCAAAGTCACAAAATTTTCAGTTCTTCCGTCATCCATGGCATAAGAAACACAAGAGGTTTGTTAATATTTCCTGTTGTTATTTTTCTAAAAATCATTTATATTAGTCATTAAATATTTGGAAATTGTTTATTGATAAACTTCCTAACTTCATTACATCTTTTTTTCTCTGTAGAAGAGGACTCTCCTGTTGTGTGCCTGTTCGGAGGAAAATGTTTCAGAATTCTCAAGCTCAAAGGTTCAAAGTAAGTTGCATATATCTGCTCCGTGAAAGCTGATGCACTCTGTGAAAATGTTTTCTTTCGGATATTTTTTAAAGTATAGGAATAGCCCATATTTTTAGTACTTGAATGATCAAATTTACTTCCAAATTATGAGCTGGAGGATTGCTTTAAAAAAAAAGTATTATTGCACCTTTAATTCTGCATCTGGAAACAAAGAAATAACAGATGTAGAATTTTATAGGATATATTATAGATATTTTGTTATCATTTCTTTCATCTTCAGTGTTGAACAAATTTGGGAAGCAATTGAACTACGTGATTGGATCCAGGACATCAAATGGCTGAATGATGAAACCTCGGTAAGGTGTAATTAATTTGTTCTTAAATTAATAGAAATGTAAGATAATTTCCATAAACCTTATTTTTGAAAAAAATGTTTTGTTGTTGTGTAAACATCGAAATTCTGACTGAATTTGCTTTTGAAAAATAACTGTCAACCTTGATGACATTGTTTAAAAAATCACTACCATCCCAAATGAAACATTTGAAATAAAAAATTCACTACCATCCTATATGAAACATTCAGTTTGAAAATTAAAGATTTACTACCATCCCAAATGGAACATTTGAATTTCACTGCCATCCCAAAAATGCACTACCATCTTAAGTGAAATTAACATTTGAAAATTCTCCATCAATAAATGGAATTCAATTGAAATTACTTTCCTGTCTGAAATATTCTGTAAAAATATCGAAGAATCAGATACTTGAATTCTAATTCATTTCTCTCTTTCCAGTGGAAGTTTGGAGTTGCCCTCAGTCATAATTTTGTGATTCTTTACGACTTCAACCAAAGAAGAATCCTTCACGAAGTCCACTGTGAGGACAAGTGTATTCTGTATCCTTAAGAACTTAATAAGAAGTGAACTTTTCTGATATATTTTGCTTTGTACCTTGAAATCAAATTTCTTCAGTTCTTCCATGAGGAGATAATGATGAACAGAATAGGTTAAGCTCAATTGGTGGTGCTCTAGCCTCTATACTTACAATCGCTGAGTCCTGGGTTCAAATCCAGCTCTGGCTAAGTCTCCGGGACGTATGTTGGACTGCAGTTTCAATAGTCCTTCACCTCTTTGCTGTGTCCTCCTGTCCTAATTACTTTATTCAATGCATAGGCCTAAATACTGAATGTAAAGCCCCTATTATCCAGCCATCCAATATGATAAATTCCTTGATAACTATCAGGTATTCCGGATTGCTCTTAGGCGATTCGTGGCAAGATTTGGTTCTTGCTGCTGGAACGGTCTTCAATCAGGTTGTGATTTGGGCCTTGGAGGGTCAGAGGTCAACGACCGGTCAAGCCAAGGTCATTCACAGACTTGAAGGTCATCAGGTAATGTATCAATTCTACGAAAGCTTTTGAAAATTTTTTGATTGTTCAATATGTATTAATTATTAATTGGTCAATAGCATTTTTTAGAACGCATTACTGGGGATTAACTGGTCCTTCCTGTAGACAGAAGTCATTAATGCCTGAGCCTCAGCTCAAATGAAATAAAGATGTAACAGTCACCAATCACAAAACTTTTGAGCTGATTTCTGTAGTTTCTACTGTTGCAGGGTGTCATCTTTTCTATGGATTTCAATCTTGAAAGGAAAATCTTGTGTTCCGTTTCCGACGACAGAAGTTTGCGATTGTGGCAAATGGTGCTTCCCCCTGGTGTGAATGGAGAAAAACGACTTGATTGGGAAAACGCTAAATTTGAACCACTTCAACAACTGTATGGTCATGCTGCTAGAGTATGGGACTGCAAGTTGTTGGAAGATTATATAATATCTGTGGGAGAGGTAAGAAAAAAATATTTTTGATTGTTTTACCCAGACAATCTATTCCAATGAATTACCCAATTCTTACTCGTTCATACTTACCTGAGCCCTTCGTTATTAACGATATGGATAACCTTCTTAATACCCTCGAAAACACTGCCTCCCCTCATCAAAAATGGTCTCTCCCACTGGCGTGACGTCACTTCCGCTTGGACGCCTCCATTCCAGTTTCCTTCTGAGCACGCTAGCGTGCGGTTGTGTTATCACAAATTACCCTACGAAGACGTTTTTTGACGGTGTTGACGGTTTTGGGTGATGTATAACTCTTTTTAACTGTTTCTATCGTCGTTTGGCACGTTTTAGTGTCGGTTTCGCTCGTTTTTTGGCTGTTTTTCGTCGTTTCTGGCGTTTGACAGCTCGCACGTGCGCCTAAACATGGCGGCCATGTGTCGAGCGTAACGAAGTTTTTTCGCTTTTCGGCGATTTCTGTTGAGTCTAGACCCCTTCTGGGGGTTGTTTATGACTCCTACTCTTACTGAATGATAGATTTGGTTTCTTTTCTTCAGTTTTTACTTTTCACCGGTTTTAACTGTTTGTTTTGTATCTTTGCAGTTGAACTTTGTGTTTGTCATCATGTCAACAGTGGCTGATGCAGAGGACCTGGAGGAGTACAGTTCCTGTCCCAATTGCTCCAGGCGATTTTACAAAGATGACCCCCATGCAGAGTGCATGCGTTGTAGGGGTGAGAAGCACTCCTGTACTTTGTGTCCCTTGATGGGGCCTAAGAGTCAGGGCCGGCTCGAGGTTTGGCTCGCCTCCCGCAGGGCTCCTAGCCAAGCCCAAGCAGAGCAAGGTAATGTTTCTACTGCTGTTTCTACCGACTCGCCTGGGTCCATGGAGGGCCTGAGGCAGTCGATATTATCTGATGTTCGTACTTTGTTCCATGATTACATGCAGCCGCCACCTCAGGGAGGGGTTTCGCGGCCTGCACCAATGCCACTGCGTTCCATTGTAAATGTGCCTCAGACTGCACCCAGGGAGGGTGCCGAGGAGGTCCTATCTTTACACCCGGATGACGTCTTGTCCCTTGAGGACGACGGCCAATCCGTCCATTCCAGCTGGAATTTTAAGCGACCGGGGCATGACGGGGATGCCGCGTCCGTGGTATCTAATCTCAGTGCTAGTGCGAGTGCTGAGGGGGCCCCCATGGGGAAATCAGATTCTGATAATTATGTCAAGCTGATCACGACAATTATCGCAGATTTGAATATTTCTGACGGAGAGACTGTGGCTGAGGCTAAAAGTAGGATCCAGTCCTCCCGGTGCCGGGACACGGGCGCGCAGGCTTTCTTGCCCTTTGATGGCACTCATTCGAAGGTAGTTGACAAAATTTGGAATGCCCCTGGTGAGACAAGTATCTACAAAAAAGTGACCAAGGACCGTTATAAAATTGTGGAGAAGGACTTCCTCAAGTATCTCAAGGTGGGCCGAGTGGCTGATGACTATCTAGTTCAGGAACTTGAACGTTCGGGTGTCCGGGTGCAAGTCAAGGCCCCCAAGTTACCTAATAAAGATTTAGCCCCTATTGAGCGGAAGGTAGCTCATGTGGAGGCCCAGAGCCAATTGGGTCTTGCCTGTTCTGTGGCCCAGAGTTGGATGCTAACTTATTTAACCACCAAATTGCAGGCGGTTGATCACGTCCTATTAACCAAATTGTCATCTAGTGATTACAATACGGTGTCCGATGAGTTGGATTTTCCCGTCCTCGCTGATGTCTCAATCCTTGCGCAAGACGCAGCCATGGATAATATCGATCTCCATGCCCGTGTGTCGGCTGAGGCCAAGTGGATTCGTCGTTCCCTCTGGGTTGATCAAACGGCTTGGCCTTCCACAGTGAAGACCTCGGTAAAGCGTTTTCCCGCGGTCGGTGACGGCTCGATTTGTGGACCGCTTCTGAAAGAAAAGCTAGAGTCCTACCGCCTCACCAGTAAGGCTTTGGATGCTACTTCGGCTGCCGCTCCAAAACCTCGTCCTCCTAAGCGACCTTCCCCGCAGGGATCTGGTTCCATGGGGCCACCCGCGAAACAGCCGCGGCGTTCGAATGAGTACCCCTCTCGCCAGTGGCGGCATGACAGGGGAGGTCACGGGGCCCCTAAGTTCCAAGGTCATCGGGGCCGCCAGAGGAACAATTTTTCTCGCAAATCCGAGAACCACCAGTCCTCAGGGTAACTGGTCCTGTCCTGTCCCCCTTGCCCCCGGACCGTTTGTTAGCCGACATCCCAGTGGGAGGCCGGCTGTCTCTTTTCAAACCCTTTTGGATGTCCCATGTTCGGGACAACTGGGTTCAAACCATCGTGCACTTGGGTTACAAACTGGAATTTCTGCGAATTCCGCCGTTCACAATGAGGCACACTGTAGTGCCATCGCGGCATGCCGCAGCCTTACAGACAGAAGTCCAGGACTTACTGTCCAAAGGGGCCATCGTTCCAGTCCCTCCTCACCAGGAGGCCGAAGGGTATTACTCGACTTTTTTCCTGGTTCCCAAGAAGACTGGGGATCTCAGGCCAATTCTCAATCTAAGTTTCCTCAACAAGTTCCTGAGGAAGGAACATTTCAAAATGGAAACCCTCCAGGCAGTCATCAAGGCGGTACAGCCAAACGATTGGCTAGTATCCCTCGATTTGAAAGATGCATACCTCCACATCCCCATCCATCCGGCGGATTGGCAGTTTTTGAGGTTCAAACTCCATCACCAGTCTTACCAATTTCGAGTACTACCCTTCGGCCTCTCGGCGGCTCCAAGGGTGTTTACCAAAGTTCTAGCACCTCTTGCGGCTCTGGCCCGGATGAGGGGCATACACGTTTACCCCTACTTGGACGACTGGTTACTGCGCGGCCCAAGTGCACAGGTGGTTTCAACCCAGTTGACCCAGCTTATTCGCATCCTGACGGATGCCGGTTTTATAATAAATTACAAAAAGTCGTCGGTGCGTCCGACGCAAGACCTTGTTTTCATCGGGGGGCGTTTTCAGACCACCAGGAATCTGGTCTGTCTGCCACCCGCTCGCCTAGACGGGCTGCTCAGCTCCTTACAACGTTTTCAGCTGGGCGCCCAGGTTACGGCACGCGATTTCCTTCGCCTTCTGGGAGTCATGGCGGCGATGATATCTGTAGTCCACCTCTGTCGCCTTCACATGCGCCCAGTCCAGCTGTATCTGCTCAGTTTTTGGAGGGCCCAGTCCCGGGATCTGTCTGCCAGAATCCCAATCCGCCAGCCGTTGCTGGACCACCTGGCTTGGTGGCATTGCCGCGAGAATCTCCTCAAGGGTTGTCCCCTCAATCCTCCCCCAGTCGAAGCCATAGTCACCACCGATGCTTCCACCCTTCATGGCTGGGGCGGTCATTTTCAGGGAATGAGTGTTCAAGGGACTTGGGAAGGCCCCTGGATCACCAAACATATCAACCTCCTCGAGTTGGAGGCGGTTTCGCGCACTCTGTGTCATTTCCGCTCTTGGCTGCAGGCCAAGGTAGTGCTGGTCCGTTGCGACAACTCCACCGTAGTACACTACATCAACAAACAGGGCGGTACGCGGTCCCCGACCCTTTGTATGGCGACTTGGCGTCTCCTCCGTTGGGCCCAATCCCTTTGTATGACTCTCCGAGCAGAGTTCGTTCCCGGGATCGAGAATACTCTGGCCGATCGGCTCAGTCGCCAGATGGCCTCGCCTCTGGAGTGGCAACTCCACCCCCCGCTGGTACGTCAAATATTTCAGATACTGGGGACTCCGGTAATCGATCTGTTTGCTTCGGAGGCGAACCGTCAGCTCCCCGTTTACAGCTCCCGCCGACCAGAGCCGTTAGCAGTCCAAACCGACGCGCTGTCGATGGATTGGACGCATGTGTTTGGTTACGCGTTCCCGCCAGTGTGTTTGGTTCCTCTGGTGTTGGAACGGGTGGTCAGGTATCAGTGTTCCCTGATACTCATTGCTCCCAACTGGCCCAGGAGATCCTGGTTTCCCCAGCTGCTCGACCTGGTGGTCGAACCTCCACTGGTGCTGCCCAACCTGCCGTTTCTGTTAACTCAGTTCCGCGGTTCTCTCCACCATCCTTGCCCAGACTTCCTGAACCTTCTGGCATGGAAGGTGAGCGGCAACGCCTCTTGTCAGAGGGCCTTCCGGACGCGGTTGTTCACACAATTCAACAGTCAATTCGCTCTTCCTCAGCTAGGCAATATGAGCGACTGTGGCAGATTTTTGTGCGTTGGTGTGGTGGCCGACAGACCACTCCTAGCTCAAGTTCTATAGCTGAAATTCTTACATTTTTGCAATCCCTGGTGAATCAAGGTCTTGCGTATCGGACTATTGGTGTGTACCGATCAGCAATTTCACATTTTCATATACCGGTATCGGGGGTACCGGTGGGGCAACACCCTACCGTTTGTAGGTTTATGAAGGGGCTGTTTCATAAGAACCCGCCTTCGCGCACTCTAATTCCCAGTTGGGATCTTAAGGTTGCACTGAAATTTTTGCAGGGGTTTCCCTTTGAACCTTTAGGTCGGGCGAGTTTAGAGGCTCTGACGTTTAAAACTGTTTTTCTTGTAGCCCTTGTTTCGGCCCGGCGTTGTTCCGAGTTACAGGCACTAGCCCGCTCCTCTCCTTATATTCGGTTTGAGAGTGAGGGCATTAGAATACGCACTGTTCCTGGTTTTCTGCCTAAAACCGCTAACCCTACGCACCTGGGCGAGGATATTTTTCTGCCCTCCTTCCCAGCTAATTCCAAGTTGTGTGTCGTTCGTTGCCTTAAGCAGTATTTACGAATTACTAATGCACTAATGTCCATCAAGCATATCAGTCATAATCATCTGTTCATTTGCTATGGTCATAAAAACAAATTGAAACCTGTTTGCAAACGTACCCTGGCGGGTTGGTTGGTCAAAATCATTAAGGCTGCCTATGTGGATGCCGGCAAGCCTGCTCCTTCTGCGAAGGCACACTCCACCCGTGCCCAGGCCACTACTTGGGCTCTGTTTAATGGTGCTCCTCTGGAATCTATCCTCAAGGCTGCAGACTGGCGTCGTCCTTCCACGTTCATACGACATTATGGTTTAGATGTGTGGCACTCATCGGCGGCTTCCTTCGGTCGGGCGGTCATGAAGGATTGAAGGTCCCTCCTGAGCAGTGAGGTGAGGGACACAAATTTTTTACAAAATTTTCTCTTATGTGGTTACCCACCCGCCTCCCTGGGTGAGGGACACAAATTGAGATGAGAAGTAAGTTTTGCTTTGGTGTTTGCTGAGCCTCCCACCTTCCGGGATAGGCTTTGGCACTCTATCCATATCGTTAATAACGAAGGGCTCAGGTAAGTATGAACGAGTAAGAATACTCGATTATCCCGATAGTCGGGATTCTTGAAGAGAATACTTACCTGAGCCCTTGCTTCCCCCCCGTCCTCCCAGCAGCAAACATTGAGATCCGAGTCGGTGCTCAGTGCGGAAACTGGAATGGAGGCGTCCAAGCGGAAGTGACGTCACGCCAGTGGGAGAGACCATTTTTGATGAGGGGAGGCAGTGTTTTCGAGGGTATTAAGAAGGTTATCCATATCGTTAATAACGAAGGGCTCAGGTAAGTATTCTCTTCAAGAATCCCGACTATCGGGATAATCGAGTATTATCACATATTATAATAAGATTTATGTTACAATCATCACATCCAATCAGCATGCAGGTTGCTGTCCACTTCAAATCTTTACCGGCGATTAGTGCTATCTATTAACATTATTATTTATTTTAGGATGCTTGCTGCATATTGTGGGATTACAGCGGAACATTACTCAAGAAATTCAAAGGACATAAGGTTAGATATTTGTGATTTTCAAATTTCATGTTTTCTGATAATTTGTTAACTTAAAAATCTCAGTAGCAATTCCTTGCATTTCTAAATGTCATTTCGTTATTCTTTAGGGGGGAGGGTGGACTGCTGATCGATGCATGGGTCCAGGGTTCGAATCCAGCTCTTGCCGGGTTACCTGGGCCTGTGTTGGCAGGCTGTTTTAATCATCCTTTGCCTCATTGCCTGTCCTCCACCTGTCCTAATTAGCTTACCAAGTCCATAAATTCATAACGTAAAGCCCCAATAATCCATCCATCTTGTTTTTCGTTATTCTTTAGGGCAAAAGTATTTGGAGTCTTGCTGTTCACCCATCTGGAAAACTTGCAACAGGTATGTCGTTAAATAGAATAGTTTTTAAAAAGTTTAATATGATTTCAAACTTTCCAATTACCGGAAATTAAGATTATTGTGCTTGGCCTAATGCATTACATGAATCAAATTTGTTCGTTCCTAGGTGGGGGAGATTGTGGCATTCGTTTGTATAACTTCCATGGTCACCACCAGGAGGATTCCAAGGTCGTCTCAAGGTTGTTGGTACCACCAGAGGTCACTCAAGGTCAAACATTCTTCCCAAGGACTGTGAAGCTTTTGGACTGTGATAATCTGCTCATTATGACAGATGAAGGGTGAGCTTTGCATGATAGTAGAACGTGTATTCTGTATGCCCATTGCATTTATAAGACAGATAATTTATTTGTCCAGATAGATAATTTATTTATCCAACATCTTAATGCAAAACTTTATACAACAGTAATCTGCAATGGTAAATGAGTTTAAATGGTTTAGGATGTTGGAGGGATACCCAGAGAAACTCACGAGTTTGTTTTTTTAGGCACCCCAGATGAGATAGTAATGAAAATAGGGAATGTAACCCGGACAAATCACTCCATCATAGCTTATTATCATAAGATTTACCTTAGAAGCATCACAGCCAGTCCACAAGCAGTATTACTATCCACTTCAAACATTTAACGGCGATTTGCGTAGAAACTGTTCACTTCTCAGAGACGTAAGATCTATCATTTTAAACATCTCAAGAGATCTAGGTAAAGAGCATGTCTGGATTTATGGAAGGGCATAAATCAGCCGAGTCCTCGTTCGGTAACATGCATGAAGGACTATTCGATCATTTGCCAACATCGGGGATGTGTTCAACACCTTCACTGAAGGCTTTGTGGAAGTGGCTTTTGTGCAAACCATATTGCGTTATTGATACTTTTTAATGATTGTGGTATTCATGTTTCAGAATACTCTACAACCACAATACCCTTTCAAATCAATGGGCGGTCCTCCTTCAGAGTGAAATGTACAAGTCTTATTGCGTCTTGGAGGTTTTGCAGTCGAGGAAGTTAATTGCTCTCGGCAGTGTTCATGGGGAAGTCGTCATTTTCAGTGAAGGTAAGTAACCATTCTGATCAACAGGGATGTAGCCTTTTAAAATACCGTATTTTCTCTATTAAACGCCCAGTGGGCGGAGGTAATGATGAGATTATTTATTCACGTTCTAGCTTTGCCAGCCGCCTGCTGCTGCCCCCTGTGAGACTGTGCGCACTAGCAAATCCAATATGGAGGCAAGAGGGCAGCGTGTGGGCACGTTTTTGTATTAAAAAAGGTTGTATAAGCTCATATTTTGATGGAATTTTATGTAAAATCCATTCTAGATGGAGGGGGTGGGCGTTTATTAGGGAATGGGCGTCTAATAGAGAAAATACGGTAATCAATGTATGTCATCTCCTTTAATGATCTGCCTGGCTTTGAATCTGCGGATTCTTGTTTGAACTTTTTTCTAAGATTGACACAGTCTCTTTTAATGATTTATGGTATTTGGCCTCAAAGTTAGGCATTCGATGTAAAGGACCACTTTCCCAGAATTTGTTTTGAATGATGTTAATTTTTGCTCCAAAAACTTGATCGGCTGAGACACACATCATACTTGTGAACTAAGTACATCAATATGAAAAGGATTTCCAGTTAATCTCAAAGGTAGTGGATATCAGGTCTCTTCTAATAATAACTTTTTTTTTGTGCATTTTAGATCTGATGGCAGAATTCAAAATCTTCGAAGGCAAAGTTCACAGTTCCTGTTGGTTGGAAACTTCATCTTCAAGTCTGTTCATTCTTTTCTCTGGACCAAATGGATGCATGGTAAGTTCTTTACCAGTCAGGGAATTATACGCAGCATTAGAATGAGGTCATGCTTCATTGTGGACATGTTTCATTGTGGACATGCAGCTGGGTGGCCAAGTGGTTTAGGTGCCCGCCTGCTCCGCTGAAGGTCTTTGTCTACGTGGGGTCGAATCCCGTATGGGGAACCCAAAATTTTCAGTGGACCTTCATGAGCAAAAGCCCAGCTGGATGTCGCTCGGCTGAAAAGTTAAATTGGTGGCCCCTTGTATCATTGTCTATGCTGAGCAAGTAAAAGATCCCTCACATGGGGTAAATGTGTAACATGTTGTTGACTCCGATTGTTGAGGACTCCAGCTCTCTCTCCCATCTCAACCCTCCTGAGCGCCCAGAACTGGGCTTAGAGGGCTGCACTTACCATATCTATCTATCTATCTATCATTGTAGACCTTCTTTGCATCATACTACAACTTGTCAATACTTTATCCTTTTTTTATCCTTTAGAAACTCAACAAAATAGAAATCACAGAAGACAGTATCAAATTGGAGCCTCACAGCACATACCAGCTGCCTCATGCCAAACAGTGCTGGACGACGTGTGCCTTACTATTGGAGGATGAAGAACTCTTACTGTGTGGGGATAGGAGTGGGAGTGTACATGTCTTCAAGTTGAATGTAATTATTATGCTACTAGATTATATGCTTTAAAATGAGTGTTCACTTGTTTTGATATCTTATTTCTTATCCTCAGTCTTGCAAAGATATGGCACTTGAAACATTCATGATACGAAACAACTTGTTTCTAACTTTTTAATCTGAAAAAATTATATTTGAATTTCCCGCCTTTGCTGTGAAATATCTTATCGTAATACAAATAGAAGGTCAAGAATGACACCCCATTTATTAAATAATTTGAAATGGTTTTGAATATTTAATGATAAAGGACTTCTGCAAGAAAACTGGTACACACAGCAAAAGAAACATCAAAATTCAAAATGTGACCTTTTAACGAATTTTTTTTCATTTCTGGGAGATGTACACGTTGATTGCCAACTTTGAACTCATTTTGGTGGAGTAGGTCATATGTTTCTTTTAATGTTATGAATACCGCCTACATATCATGACACTGTGTGCGACGTTTTTCAGGAATCTGAACCAACCCAAAAATTTGCCAAAATCCATGGACGTGCGGGAGTGACAGACATCTGTCTCTGTGACGGGAAGATATACAGTGGAGGGAGAGACGGACAGATCAAAGAATTTAATGTCAATGACGATGGACAAGTTGAATTATTACACAGTAACAAGGTGAGATAAATAAAATAAAATTGCCCAATTTAAAAGATAATCTCATTTGTTGTGATGGAAGCTCAATAAAGGTAAAACTTGACGGATTGAGAGACGTTTCAGATAATATTTGCATCTGTGTCATGTCAGACTCAATTGCCAAATGCATTATCAAATGTAGAACCTTTTGAAAAATGTAGAACCCTCTCAGAAATGCAGAACACTCTCAGAAATAAATGTGGAACCCTTTCAGAAATGTAGAACCCATTTTCTGACTGGTAGGGCATGTCACATGCGATTGTAGAAAATTGTGACCTGAGAATTAAGTTATTCAGAATTGAAATGATGCTGACCAAAATCAGACCAATGTGACCATACTTAATATATCTCTTTGGATTTCTAGGTTTTAAAAGGCTTGCAATGGATAGCGAAACTGAACTTCACTGAAATGGACCAACTGGTTTTGGGATTTCATACGGTAAGTAAAGCAGAAGAGAATTTGAGGAAGGGAACGTCTTTCATCGGGTTGTCATTTGCAGCCCTTTAAAGGAACTGGAAGGGCCGTATTTCTCTTTGTGACCCTGCTTGTAAAAGTACAGTCAACTGACATCCAGCTTCATACGTTGTCATAACTTACGATAAAGATAAAACGTGACACTTCACATGGAGTTGGAAACCTATGAGTACCGGAAACTGGCAAGCTTGCAAGGCAGAGCAGACACGGTCTGAAAAAAGTGCAATTTCAGAAGTGGGTCAACTGCATTGAAACTGGTCCATGAGCATCAATATACCTTAAACTTAGTGGTATTGGTTACTAGAAGAAATGCAATATTTAGAACTTAAACTTTGCTCTGTCCTGCTCTCCTCTGCCCTGCCCTGCTCTGAATTTCTGAGTATACAATTATGGTATGAATTATGACAATGCTTTCCGTTTCAGAATAACTTTGTGGTTTACAGTCTCCTTCAACAGCAAGTTGTCATCAAGGTTGCCTGTGGCGGCGGCAACAGATCATGGGATTGTGGTTTTGCCACGGACAACCAGATGGCACTGTATTACATCAAATCAAGGGACGTCGTTTGTTGCCAAGCAACCGTTGAAGAGAATGTGACTATTATACAGGTAAAAATATTAAAATTTAAATTAAAAAACTACAATATTATCTATACTTATTTAAGAGTTGAAATAAAGTTTTAAACTTTTTTGCAAGGCCATCTCCAGCAGTCTGTTTTGATGTTCGGAATATTGAAACAGGCGAGCTATTCAGGAGTCTTGTACATTTGAAATTAAGAATCAGTTTCATTAACATTTTACTGCTGTTCTCTAAAATTATGAAAATTGTGTATTCTTTCAGCCTAGTTTGCATGGAAGAGAGGTCACTTCAGTGGCAACCATATTTTCAGGTAGGATTGTGTTGTAATATATTTTATAAACGTCATTATTTATTGATCATGTTTTGTTGCTATCGGATTCTGTTTCTTGCTGTCCATTGAAGGAAGATGCAGGTCTACAATCCATGGGCAGATGTATCAAGAATGAGACAAAAACACTTAAGGGCATGCGATTCCATTGCTGAGAGTCGCTTGATTCAGTCAACAAAATGCTTCCCTTGCAGTAGCGGCATGGTTTTCAAATATGTGCAATAGTGCATTCTGTTCACAAAACTTACCTTGCACACCTGGGCCTTTCATAAATACTTCAAAGTCTCCCACTTTTGCATAATATTTTACTATTCTTGTGATTTTCGTCAACTTGGTGGAGCCTATGACCAATGCATTTCCTGTAAAACAGGAGTCAGTGAGCAGGTCAGGAAGTCGGTCAGGAAAAGGCCAATTATTTATTAACTTTTTTTTAAAGCTCCATATTTTTACCTTTTCATATATTGAATATAGCTTAACAAATTATAAATTGCCATAGGATAATTTTAAGCAACTATTGAAAATTGTACAAAAGCTTCACTTTCAAAATTTGCATACTGGCTACAGTGCTGCCACACCCATCAAGCATGACTGAAGATCATTTGATCCCAGCATGTCAGGCACTGAAAACATGCTGGTCAAGTGCAAGAGTACCAGTGAACACAGCATTCCTACAATATATAATGTCAAACCAGCACTGGAAATAAACCACATTGTTGAGAAAGGTGAAAAGGCTATGGGAAATTATGGAAAACAATATTACAGTAAGTGGTTGTTGTCTTTATTTTGTAAAGATTTTAATGGACAGTAAATTCCTTCAGCAAGCTGTAATTTAATCATGCTTTTATTTTTTTGTGAACCTGTTGTCATAGGTATATATAACTGCCTAAATTTCTATTAAAAAATGCTTGAATTTTCAATTTTATTTCTCAGGATGATTGAGCATATTTAATTTACAGTTATTGCTAATCAGCTGACATTTCTGCTCTTGTGTAAGCTGCTTCAAACTGTTTTGTTGATCTATCCAACTAACCAGTAGCTGTCACAAACAACATTCAACAATCTAACCTGCCATTAAGAGCACGACATTTGTCTTCTAATTGATAAACTGTTAAGATTTATTTCACATGTCTTCTATCTTATTTACAAACAGATGCAACAATAGCACTGGCTGAAAGACACACATTTTGAGAATTATTTGTACATTTAGCCTGCACAGTGCCAGGATGGATCAATTTCAGTGAGTATATCAACATGATCAACTGTCAGTACGATATTATTATATTGGACAATGCCAAGTTCATTCATAAAGTACAGAAAACACAAGTAATACCCATTGAGGTTTTATAATTTTAATAATGGTCTTTAAATCAGAAAACCCTTTAAATCAGAAAACCCATGAACAAAACTGTTTCATCACAGTGATTCCATCCACCGGTTTATATCCAAAATATTTTTAAATGTCTGAAGTTTATGTTTTTTTATGTTTTTATCACAGCATGTAAGTGACAGGCATTTTAGTAGTAAAGTTTGGCAGAAAATTAACCCTAGCATATATTGAATATTATTCATGTTTTGCAAATTCATTCTGACAAGCGCACACCTTCTTGACATCATCAAATATAATGATGGATGCTGCGGTATGGTTTCTGTTGTTCCTTAAATGGATCATTCTATTTTCTTAAGTCTCATTAATAAAACAAGTTATCATTTATGTTAAGAAAAAGCAACACATTTTAAAAAAGTATCTATCATTAAAACATGCGAACAAAAGATAGCAAATTCTGAAAATTTTAAACCTGTCATACAGAATGATTCATTCTTATAAATGAACTGTAAATTTCAATAAGCTGTTATGAAGCATTCAAAGAATCACAACCAATTTTTTTCTCTATTGTTTGTTTTTGTTGGTGGTGTAGTTTGAAAATTGCTTTTGCAGATGTGACCATGCAACATACATAATTTGGTTTGGCTGCGCTTCATTTATAAAGCCTGAAGATATACATACTCAGCAACCTCAATGGACTACATGCTCATCAAGTTGACATAGGTAAGGGATAAAAAAACATGTGAGTATATTGCCAATTATGGCTTACAATTTGATAACATGACTATTGCATGCTTCAAAATCAGAAAAGAAAGTACTCTTAAGGTGGCTCGATACTCGTGAACTTTCCAAGATAGGATTTCTTAAAAACAGTTTAGAATGATCCAAAATATAGTTTATAGCAAGGATATGTAAGCAAAAGTGGTCGCCACCAGCCTTTTAAAAAAAATATTTGGGGTTATGTACCACAAAGTCGGTCCACGCAAACCTGCAAAACTAAATTTTTTTCTTATTTTTCCTACTGTGATGTTTGTTCTGCCATTCAGTGGTCATGCATCCCATATTATGCAATGAAGCATGAAATTAAAGAACACACTTTCATGGAAAAGGTGATAACAATTTCATAGAGATATATTTAGTTTAAATGACTTTCCAAGGGGCTCGGAATATAAGTTTCGATTTTGACAATTTTAACTTTTTTTACAAACCATGAAGCAAAAAAAAATTGACGAGATAGGATTTTTCATTTCTTTGTCATTTATTTCCAAAAATAGTTGGGAACAACATGATGATATAGACAAGCCTTCCTACCACACTTCAAATTGATATAAACATTTATTTATATCACAAAGTCATTTTTGAGAAATTAGACCTGCTTGCCGAAAATCGCCTGTAAAAATTTTCTGTTTTGAGTATCACATTGAATCTCCGGCTGTGTATAGTATTCTTCATTGCGCATCTAATGCTCCAAAAGAGAAGTCTCTAACCCCAATAGAAGTGGCACAATTCGCAAACGAAGCGGCCGACACATGAAATTCTCAAAAGTAAAAAAGATCCTGAAAAAGTGTCTGCAGAGCTCAGCTGCTGTGGTGACGCTACGATAGATAGGGCCTGCCTGGCTGCGCGGAAACATGTGCAGGTGACGCAATTTCGTGAGTAGCGAGCCACCTTAAGTCTTATAAAGCTGTAAAGTTAAACGGCATGAAACCCGTGTGATGTATTCAAACTGTAGAGTGGTCCAAAACTGCAACTGCAAGTAAAATATTATTTTACTACTATCTCAAATACCTGATTTGAAGGACCAAAGCAATTACCACATTATTACAACAGTCACATGTAAACATTTGGTTATTTGTTTAAAAGTTTGCTCAAAGCCTTTGATAGGTCGGACAAGGTTAAAATCAAGAAATATTGGAAAACATGTTTGAAAATCCAACCTGATCATAAAAATACTTTTTGGGAAATTTTGAGAAAACACTCCTAGCTGGCCCATCCCAGAATTTGGTCAAGAAAGGTGCACAATATAAAAATATTATTGAGCCTTATGAATTTTCATGACTAAAATACCAATGAAATTCAAAGCAAAACTCCGTAGATAGACATTTTTCTGCCAACAGATATGTGCATCTCCCACAGATTTGAAACTTGTACTTTATTCCATTACCAGGCAAATTTAGCTCAATTTAAATTAATTAATTCAAAGTCGGGCCGATCTGGGACAAGGTAAAAAATTAACGCCCTAAAAGGCACATCGAATTTACGATTTGAAGCACACAAGTCAGCTTCCATGCCTTAAAAAACAGGTGACATCTGCCTTTTTACCAATGTGGCAATTTTCTCCATTAATTCTTTCTTAGAATTTGTATCAATTTAGACCATCTGATATATCTTTTGTGCAAAACTTCAGAACATATGTCATCATTTCCTGGGTGACACTCAGTGATGGAAATGGCGGGGGAGGTTGGGGGAGCTGAGCTCCCTTAAAAACAAACTGGGGAAGCTCTGCCCTGCTACAGCTGACCGAATGATCAGTGGTGAAATTCGTGATCATGTTCCCTCTTTCAGTCCTCCAGCTCTTTTTTGCCAAAATAAGGCTCCAGTAGCCGCCTATTTCAGCTTTAAAGATTTGGAATCTCGGGCTGCTACTGCTCCAGCAAAGAGCCCATGAAGAAGATTTTCTTTTTCCGTCACTGTGTTGTAGTGTTGTCTGTCGTACAGTTGGTGTGGTGATTTTTGTAGAAGGATATTTTTTTATATACAACTAGTTTTAATGGATTTTTTAAAATGAATTTTGTAACTTTTAATGTTGTAATCTACTGAGAGGGCACATATCTACTGTTCATTGTTTTGTGAAAAGTTTTTATCATTCTATTTTAGAGAACACAATCTTAAAACTTCTTTCTCAACACCAGCAGAAATCATCTGAATCAATCTGGTGCTGCCATCTGGTGGAAATGCCTTGAAACGTGCCTCAAAATTAGAGAACTTATCTTCTTCACTTAGTTATTGGAATATAACAACCAGCTTCAGATTCTGTCATGTTCACCATTATTTCCTACAAATGAAATTATTGCAATATTAAGGAAATCTAGTCTATTTTAATTCCTTAACTTTTATACTGTGTAATTATAGTAGTATCAGCTGCACATCTATGATTTTTTTTAATATACCTCAACCGGTTTAGGATGAGATATATTTCAGGTTTAGAAAATCTGCATCATCGTAATGTTAAACTGATTTTATAGTGGGCTTTGGGGCGCCATATGTTATCAAGTGCACCATTACGACTCAACTGAATAATTTTTATGCATAAAAATTTCCCAAGGGAAGCCAAACATGTTAACTGTGTCAGTCATGCCTAAATTGTTCCATAAGCATATTTTCACATATGTGTTTCATATTACGGAATGATGTAAATTGTATACAGATTCATTAGATTGTAGATAAAAGAAGACCAACTTTAGAATTTTGTCTGAATACATGAATTCCATTATATCAGCAGATCCTGAATCTTCAATCTGAAGTACTAGTATGTGAAGGTTTACAGTGGAAATAGATTTAAAACACCATTGCCAATGATTTAAATAGATACCAGGTACATTTAAAATGTTAATATACACTTTTTTCTGTCAAATATGATTATACTAATAACAATACAGACACACTTTAAAAGATATACAAACTCTGTTAACTGAAACAACTTGGTTATTTCAAGAAGTGAATTTATATTATTCATGCAATTTAATCTGATGATGTGTCATGTACAAAATTAGTAAATATTTATAATTATTATTTCCAGGATGACGCCGCCATGGATCATAAAGTGGACACAGTGATAGGGCTTCGGAGATGTGTAATAAGTGAAGCGACTCCCGACTCCTTTGGCGTAAAATTAGAAAAGTGACTCCGACTCCTTAGGTCTCCTGAATTACAACTCCGACTCCCCACTCCGCTTATCGCTATTATTGCACTCAAATATTATGTGGTTAACAGGGGTGAGAAATTAATTCTACAAAGTTTTCACGGGATTTGGCACATGAACACTTGCTGAAATAGTTTTGTGTAAAAAATGGTATGTCTTAAACGTTTTTGTAAAATAGTTTTTGTAAATTATATTAATTGGATTAGGAGTCATGAATCCCCTATTAAATTTTCAAATCCGACCATGACTTCACCTGGAAATCTTGACTCCAACTCCGACTGCAACTCCATTAAAAAGCCTCCAGCTCCACGCGACTCCGACTCTTGACTAGAATCTAAAGCCCTGCGCAGTGGGATGTGACATCGCTGCATTAGACAACAGTGCCCTTTGATATTGATATTCATCAATCAACCTGAGATGAAAAGTCTGATATACTGATGAACTCCACATATTGGATGCAAAAATACATAAGTTATTAATTCCAAGACTGTATATTTATATGATTGGAAACATCCAAAAAAGTATAATTATGGGTCTGTCAATAATGCTCAAATTGTATCTTGCTCAGCCTATTGTTTTATGGCATCATAGTTTTTGGAAATTTTTCCATTATCTGCAATCCGCATTTATTTCAGCTTTTTTGAAATCATAAAAGTATTTTTAAAGTAACATAGATACATAATTTTCATTTGTATGAGATGTATAGTAAGAATCAATAATTGTGATTAAGTTAAAATAGAAATATATATGTCACAACATTTAGCTGGAATGTTGCTAATTCAAATATTCAGATTTATGCTGAAAATTTCTTTTGGCCTACTTGTGAATATATCTTGTCATGGGACAACATTTTTTCTGTTTTGCGGTAATATATAATAAATTCCAATATTGATTGCAACGCAAATAAAGTTATATTTCCTGTGAGTGACTTATTTTTCCTTTGTCGCATTTATGGTTGTACCAGCTATCTGAAGTGAAATGGGCCGACCTGTGGAGGCCAAATTTGAAGCAGCTCATCCATCAAAGCATATAATTGGCAAAAGTTTGTTTTACAGACATTGATGATCGTGAACCAAAAATGTGCCACCAACTTAAACTAAAAAAAATACATACTCAGTACTCACCAGGAGGTTTCCTCTCTATAGTATCCTGCGTATGCCGTCCTTGCTTTAGTTTAATGTCCTCATAGGCCTAACCAAATCTAGAAATTACCATCTGATCACTAGCCTTCATACGGCCATACCTCTTTGTCTAATTCTTGATATCTGAGCCCGTGCATCTCATGCAGATCTGTACATCACTCTTTTACAAAAATAGCACGGTAATGTGCACTGCATACTATGTGAACATTAAAGAGGGAAAAAAAAATTAATAATTTTCATAGCAAATGTCACCAAAGTAACTATAAATTTAAGTACAGAAATTAACTCCACTAATGTAACTTTTATGTTTGATTAAATAAATTCAAATTAAATTAATGATCCCTCGATCCCTCGGATCCTCCGACTGCGGGGTCATGTGACCTTTAAAATTTCTTCTCCTTATTCCTACATTTTTCTTAATTGCGAATGTCACCAAAATAAATGTCAATCTAAATGCAGAAACAAACTAAAGTAATATCATTTTTATATACTCAAAATATAGAAGATTCATTTTGCTCATTTTTTGGTGCCTGGACCTTATGTGTGCGGAGCTATCATTATTTTCATTTTCAGCTGACTTTGGTCATAGGCTCTAGTCAGTTGCATTGAAGCTTGGATTTTAACTTGAAAATTGGATTACTTCCCAATGTCTTACAAACACCAGGCTCTTTCCAAGTAAGTTTTTTATGATATTCTTTTGAATGAGGTGATTGGAGGAGTCCAGAAATGCTTATAAATATGAATTTCCAACATGCTGAGTACACTGTGACCACTAGACCATGACTGGAATTGCTTACTCTGAAGTGTTTATGTCTATCAATTGAATGATCAGAAGGCTCGTGCTACAATCACTCTAAATTTAACATATATGAATATCTTAGCAATGAGGTGTTAGTCTTAGACATTTCTGTTTTGATATTTCAATGTCGCACCTTGCTTGCTTTCCAAGTTACTGGCTCTGAACCGTTTCAGCTTAGCTTATATGAACAACTGCCAGACTAAGAGGTAGACATTGAGTCCACGCCAAGGTACTCCCTGTTCTCAATTAATTAGCCAACAGAGTGCATAAATACCGGACGTAAAGCCCGAATCATCCATCCACTTTTTTTTTTTCAGGTGATGATCCAATATTCGCATCTGGGAGTGAAGACACCACTGTGAACATCTTGCAGTTGGGTATCCTTTCAAAAGTGTAGAACCCTTTCAAAACTGTAGAACTTTTTCAAAAATATGCAACCTTTTCAGAAATGTACAACCCTTTCAAAAATAAAGAAACCTTTTCAAAAGTGTAGAACCCTTTCAGTAAATAGATCCCTTTCGAAACTGTATAACCTTTTCAAAAATATGCAACCCTTTCAAAAGTGTAGAACCCTTTCTGAAAGAAGAAGCCTAATCAAAATTCTAGAACCCTTTCAGAAACGTAGAACCCTTTCTGGAATATAGAACCCTTACCAAACTAGAACCATTTCAGAATGTAGAACCCTTTCAAAGTGTAGAACCTTTTCAGATGTGTAGAACCTTTTCAAAACTACACCCATTCCAGAATGTATAATCGCCAAGCCTTTCAGGTAAATTTGACCTTAACTGTCAACCAGATACCAAAAACGAAGCTTTCAAAACTCTTCATACTTTGACGACACACATTTCGAGTGTCCGCACAATTTGCATCTTAAACAGTACAACAAAATCAAAGTTCGATGAATCAAGACTAATGTTTACTGCTGGTGGCCGTGCTCAAATGATAGCATGGAGAATTACGAAAGAGGCAATTAATTGTGGTGGTAATAATGGACCTGTTAGGAATGTTTCCAACAATTCTGCAAATGTCCAATACGAACATTTGAAGACATTTTCACTTGTTCACAAACGACGAAACAGAAAGAGCAATCTGGATCCCGAAACGAGAATCATGTCTGTCTCAGCCTTCTCTCTTCAAGAAATTGTGGAATGTGAATCTCACTTGTGTATAGTTGCCTGTGGTTGTTCTGACGGGTTTTTGAGGTTGGTATTGATCAATAATTTGTTGGATTTTTTTTTAAACTTCAGTTGACTACAAAATCTTTGATATTTTCTACTTTCACCAAGAAATTATAAAGCCTGTTTTATTCGAGACATACTTTTGATAACCAGAGCTTGTATCGTTTTAATATGGTCATTGGTCAACACAGAAGGAATTAACTTTTTTGAGAAGTTTTTTCTATTATTCTTTAAGATTTTAATTAAGTTCACAATTTCAGATTGCTCCAACTGGTTTTTTGTCAGTTGTTTAAATAATTTAAAATTAGTAGTCAGGAGTCACCTGCTTGATCTCTGACTCCACCTGAAAACCAATGACTGCCAGCTCCAAAGCTCTGTTTTGTGATCTCAGAAACATTTTTGAAACTTTTCATATTAACTCCACTTTCTATCTTTCAGAGTGTATCTCTTTGATGAGAAAAAACCATCATTCCTTCTAGTCTTCCAATCTGATTTCCATGACCACTGTTTGTTACGAGTTGGTCATGTGATCCTTGGACCGGCCAATCACAGATCAGCTTACATCTACTCCTCGGCAACTGATGGGAAATTGATATTATGGGATGTTGGGAGGATTGTTTCAGTTTTAGGAAAAGCCACGAGAGAAAAAATTGATGTTGAGGACGTTATTGAAATCGAACTGGAAGAAAGTGGCGTTGAATTTGTGTCACTCAGCCTCTCTTTGACGCTGCACCAATCAGGGATCAATGCTGTCGCTTTAAGGAAATTATCAGGTAATTGAGGGGGGAGGGTTGGTCTTGTGGTATAGCATGCTGGCTGCCAATCGCTGGGTCTAGGGCTCGAATCCAGCTCTTGCCAGGTCACCTATGTATTCCATATAAGATAAATCTTATTTGAATATAAATATGGGGAGCCCTCATAGGCCAGTGACTGTTTGTCTCATCACATGATTTAGCGCTGCTCCTGATAAATTCTAAAAGAGATTTTTGTCTGTAAAACTCAATACAAACATGTTGCGTGACTTTGATGAATTAAATTGATGCTCTTTCACCATTGATCATCAAGGTATTCAAATAGTTTCAATAAGTCAAGATCGGGGATGGAATTGATAATAGATTCACTGTCAGCCAGAATACTGCAATCAAGTAATCTCAAACCATTTTTTTCAGAAAGTGAAATTCTTCTAGCCACAGCTGGTGATGACAACTGCTTATCAGTCACAAAATTGAAAAAGAAAGAAAACGGGAATTTTGAGATGGTTTGGATATTGAAAGAATTGAATGCACATGCGACAGAAATCACAGGTATTAAATTAGCCTACTATTAATTACAAGAAAGAAAAAGTTGTTTTAGAGATTTATTACTTTATGTCAACTGATTGAATAATTCTCATTCATGTATGAACCTTTCGTGATAAAACGAGTGTATGTATTGCATGATTGCTTAAAAAAATTGGTAATTGACTTTTAATTTGTCAAATACTTAATTCTTTTTATTTTTCTCTTTTTTTCAAGGAGTAAAGTTTTTCTCTGACAACTCAGTGGTTACAGCATCCATTGATCAACGTGTGACACTTTGGCATATTAACGAAGATCTGCAGAAGGTGAGTTTGTTAAATTATAAATACAGTATTTTCTGTTTTAAAAGCACACCCCTTAATAAAAGCCCACCCCTCCTTAAATAATCAATTTTGATCCAAATTCCATCAAAATATGACTTATCCAACTGAAGTTCTTAATGCAAAAAACATTTAATTGCATTTCATTTCATCTGCCCACCGGACGCCTAATGCAAACAATAGGATACACATACTTTATTTGAAGTTGTTTCGTATTCACTATTAATACTTCACTTAAAATTATTAAAAGCCGACTGATGATCCCGAATCAATATTCTGATTGAATCAGTCTGAATTTAGTTTCTTCCTGAACAATGAAAATGCAATAAAATTAGCCTTTTCCTGTGCCGAAGACAAGTGATCAAAATGTTGCTACTCAACAGACCACTGACTTTCGTTCTGTTTGATTCTAAATTTCTAATTCCAATTTTCAGATCGAGTTTAGGGCGTCGAGATTTGTAAACGTTGCAGACATCAGTGACCTAGAGCTTCTTAGCAGGTATGTCTCTGTACTAATGTGGATGGATGATTTGGGCTGTATGTCCTATATTTATGCAGGGATAGCTAATTAGGACTAGTGGAAGATACAGCATGTATGTCCCAGTATTCAGTTGATAATGTGGCATGTTATAGATAAATTATTTATTGACCTTTCTAATACAAACAAATTAAACTTGTTTTTTCACTTCAGAATTTTGCTATAGATAATTATTCAAGTTAATATCATTTCAGAAATTCTGAGGATCTCTTCATCGTCAGTGGTCAAGGATTACAGACTTTCACAGTCACTTCCTCATCGTGACACGGACTATGAATTAGGAATATTAGTCTACATGTCGAATTATGCATTTATTCAGTCTGTGATCTCAATGTTATTATTGCAATCTTGTCTGCTCTTGCAAAAATTGTACTGACTTCTTTCTTTGTTCGAATGAATGGGACTTAGGCCTACAATATATATATTTTTTTGCTTGTCTGCTGTGATAGCAGAATGCCATATTTGGAGTTTCTGAGGATGTATGTGCACTGCATTGTTTTAAAGTTTGTTTTGAACTGAAAAACGGGATGTTACCAGATTATTTCAATTCCAAAATATTACAGAAAAGGTCAACCACGCTCTGACAGTTGTAATAGATAATTTTTTTCCATTTGAACATTCTATATAATCACTCATTTTCTACTGAATTTTAGATTTCTTTTCTTTCACTCATTTTCTAACCTTTGGAATAACCGAATGCCCGACTTGTAATGGGGGTCCCTTGACAACGAAATTTATATTTGATAGAGGGACTCCCAATCAACAAATAAAGTTAATTGAATAATCATTTTGAAATTGTAGCCAACAACATTTCTGGTTCACCAGTCTCGTTAACCAACATGAGGATGTCTTGTTAAAATACAGCACCTCTAAGAATGCAAGTTTGCTTGAATATTTTTAGTCGTCTTATTACTTTTTGTCATTTTGTTATTTCAGCATATCAAAATAGAAAATACCTTTACTGAAATTGTCTTTTGCCAATCATGCGATCATTGTACTTATCACGATGCAAATTATTGAAGAATCATAATATACCAAGAAATCAAATACAAATCAATTGCTTTACAGTATTTATTGACAGGAATACAAGTGACCTCAATAACTTATAAATGTATGTAAAAACAGAACCACAAACAATAAATTTATTTACAATCAGTATATTTTGAAGTTCTTCTTCTCTCCCGGTTCAAATACGTAATCTTCCGGCCTGAAACAAAGCACAAAATATTAGCATTTTGTTAAGAAACATGTTATCTAATGGTTAAGATACTGAAATGTAGCCCCGGCCTTCTTCAGTTCTTTGTTGTTGGTTTTCTATATAATGGTGGGATAGTTGATTGGTAAATCAACACGCTTTATGGCCCATGCGAAGAATTTCACAACGCAAACTGTAAAAGCGAGAATAACAGCTGAGTACCGTAGAACGAGGTAAAGTCAGCAATCCGGGGGAAAGTTCGCTGGCTATTTTAATCCACTTAACGGATGAAATACCCACTTTTCTCACTGACAAAAGTTTCTTCGCCATATTTTGCCACCCGTGTCAGTGAGGGCTATTCCATTTAAAACTCGGATGTATGGGGGGGGGGGACTATCGGCTCTATTCAGGCCTACACAATGTAATAATGAAAATTTTTTTGACGTATGTACGGGGGGTGAAAAAATGGAAGTTAATGCATGGGGGGGTAAAAAAAAATCGTTTTAGATGCATGGGGGGGGTCAAAATCGTAGCCCGACCCCCCCACCCAGATTTTTAAATGGAATAGCCCTGAGGAAAGTTGTATTTCTGCCATTAAGTGGGTTAAAATAGCCGGCCAACTTTCCCACGGACTGCCAACTTTACCCCGTTTTACGGTAAGCTGCATTCATAACAGTGTGTCCCATCCAGCATGCAAACTGAAATATAGCTTTACATTGTCCGTCCAAAGGCTGTCTTAAGTAGAGAAATCATCTATGATGTTGTGATATATTCAAGTTTTCAACACTACATTCTTTGCAGCAAAGTTTGAGCAAAGATTTATAAGAATTTACTGAAATCAGTTCCTCACCAGTCAAATAAGCGTGGGAAGTTGTTCTTTTCTTCCTGCGAATATTCATCGAGACGTTTGGGAACTGGCATCATTTGGGGAATAATATCTGTGACATTCTTTAGTAACTTGTCTGGCACATTCTGAAAATAAAAAAAGTTTAGAACTTTTAATATAACAGTTAAACAATCCCAAAAGTAATATTTTGTACTTTTTAACCCATCGAAACAAACAAAATTTAACATTGGAAGACAAATTCTATAGGCCTATAGTAGAGGACCCCACCATAGATCCCGTGACCACTTGAGTGGGAGCAATTTTTGAATGTTGATCCAAGTTTATGAGGTCAAAACAAAAAATTTTGGCCGGGGCGCCCCTCCAGAAAGTGCGGGCTAACTCCACCAGGTGGCCATTTTCAAAATGGCCGCCGATAATCAAAATTTTGTAATATCTCGGCTTCTAATTGGTCTAGGATGATAATCTTTGGGTCAAAATATATGTTTTTGGGGCCAAGAAATTCAATGGTCACCATTAGAATTGTCTATGACTACCACCAGGGGGCAGAATAAGAAAATGTTCGAGAAAAATAGCTAAAATACAATATATTCGGGCCGAAACCTAACACACACATGATTCTGTAAAAGTGAGCAAATGACAGTTGAATTATAATCTTTTCATACCACTCAAAATTACATAGTGCAAAGGAGTCATATTGTCACTCACCAGCAGGAAAAGCACAAACTCTGTGAGTTTGTGAGCTCATAAAAAATGCGCAAAAATTAGTAAAACAAACTGAAACATGTTGTGGTAAGTATGTGTCATTATCAACTGAACACTTAGTAATCATTGTCAGAGTCCTCATTTTTGTCATCTGTGCAACTATCTTCAGACTATCTACACTCTGTAATTTCCACCAGTGCCATAGTGTCACTGAGAGTGCAGGCTTGGAATAATGAATAGAAGTGCATTCGTCCTTCAAGGCATCATCAATATCCAAATCAAAGGGATTAAGGTCTGATTTGTCAATGTTGAAGTAAAGGGGGGTCAAGAAATTTCCAAAAAGAACATAAAAGTGATGCAAATCCTAGGCCATGGTGTGGTTGCCACGGACTTTTGTCTGAGGTTCTTCTATTACAGAGCGATTGTCTGACTGATTTTGTCTCCATGTTTGTATTGGATAGTTGAGAGAGTCATGTCATCTGGCATCCCTTTCTTGGCTGGAGGCCTAGGATGTGGCCTAGGATGTGGCTCCGTGGTACAATGGTTAGCATGCCTGCCTTGTACACTTGAGGATGTGGGTTCAAAATGTCCAGAGGTTATCACTATAATGTATAATGTTTGGTATGATTGCCGTTCAGTATGGTAAGTGCCGGTGAGAAGATTTATCTGGAACGGGCACTACATAAAATCATACTACACTAGTATTACTATATTATGGTCTTGAAAGGAATTCTGGTTATTCTGTGCTTCCTTGCTAGTTGCCTTGTCCAATATCACCATCTTGCCACCATCGAAGAAAGCTGCAGTTGTTCCGCAGACAGAGTTTACAGCAACTTATTTTGAACAAAGGGAATGAAAGCTCAATGATGATATTCCTTCTCTGAAGTCCCAGTGTACCACTGGCCTTGTCAGCCACATGTGCATTGACATTTTCATGACTTCAGCTTCCTCTGAACCAACCACATCAGACCCATGACTGCCATTATCTTCGAATCTGCGAGCAAATGAAAAAGAGCAGAATAAGCTCCAATATGGTTGCATGTGTGATGAGCCACTTCTGTTCCTGTAGTGATTCTCACAGCTAGATCCTATGAAATATATCAGTTCTGTGTTACCAAAGGTTTGCAACAAAGTAGTTAATTACCTCTTCAGAAATTCTGAAGCCTGCCCTTGTTATTTAAGTTGCCAAACAGCTCAATCTACACAACACGATTGGGAAAGCTATCTGCTGCTCCACTGAAGATGTTTCTGAATCCATTCGCAGATTTTTTCATCTGTTACCTCCTGTCGGCATCTTTATGGATATCATACTGTTTATTTATGTTGACTGGTAAGGCTTCAGACCAATGATCTCTTCGAATATTTAAGTGTGTAATCACAGTCAAAGCCAGTGGAGCCCGATTGGCTGCAGAAAGGCTTAAATATTTAAGTGTGCTCCATTTGCTTTACCAACTAAGGACAGTCTTGCGAAGATTTTGAATCAACAAACAATGATGGCCACAGGCAGCTTTTACTGTTCTGCAAAGATCATTCTCTTCCTACAAATCATTTCATGTGAGCATAAATTGAACTCACAAAAGCACTCCAACTATAATCTGTCCTCTAAACTTTCTAAAGGAGCACAGACTGGAAAATAATAAAATGTGAGGTATAGTAACTGAGAATAAAGAATGACAAAAAAGTAGAACTTGAAGATGTGATGAATCACAGATGCAAATACATAACAAGTGACAACCAAGGAAAACTCGGAAATCCAAAATGGTAGATGTTCTCCATTTCGATGCCCTACGAGATTAGGTGAGGACCATATAACACTAATTGACTTGAGGTTGATGAGGCATACAGCTGTTCCATCAGCATAACAGGCCAACAAACAAGATGGAACCTGAATGGTCAGACAAGCTTTATGTGATATGAAGATCCACATGCAGCCGCACTGATCAGACATTGTGAATGATTGGTGTGGATGCATTCGAAATCTGTGAATGGGTTCGGAGACATCTTCCGTATAGAGTAGCTGATAGCCTTCACCACCGTGCTGAGTAGACTGAGCTGTTTGGCACCTCAAGTAACAAAGCTTCTAATATTTCTGAAGAGGCAGTTAACTGAGAATCTCCCTACAGGAGCAAAATGCAGCCATATTGAAGATGACACTGCTCTTTGTCAATTTTTGCTCACAGATTCGGGGAAAATGGCAGTCTTAGGTTTGATATGGTTGATTCAGAGGACGGCAATCATACCAATCATTATAGTGATAACCTCTGGACATGGCAGGCATGCTAACCATTGTACATCCTAGGCCTCCAGCCAAGAAAGGGATGCCAGGTGACATGACTCTCTTCACTATCCAATACAAGTACGGAGACGAAATCAGTCAGACAATCGCTCTGTAATAGAAGAACCTCAGAAAAAAGTCCATGGCAGTAACCACACAGCCTAGGATTTGCATGAATTTCATGTTCTGTATGGAAATATCTTGATCCCCCCTTACTTCAACATTGACAAACCAGACCTTAATCCCTTTTATTTCGGAAATCCATGATGCCTTGATTGAAGGACGAATGCACTTCTATTCGTTTTTCAAAGGCTGCACTGACAGAGAATCTCAGTGACACTATGGCACAGGTGGAAATTATAGAGTGTAGATAGTCTGAAGATAGTTGCACAGATGACAGAAATGAGGACTCTGGCAATGATTACTAAGTGTTCAGTTGATAACACATACTTACAACAACATTTTTCAGTTTTTTAAATGTATTTTTGCGCATTTTTATGAGCTCACAAACTCACAGAGTTTGTGCTTTTCCTGCTGGTGAGTGACAATATGACTCCTTTGCACTATGTAATTTTGAGTGGTATGAAAAGATTATAATTCAACTGTCATTTGCTCACTTTTACAGAATCATGTGTGTGTTAGGTTTCGGCCCGAATATATTGTATTTTAGCTATTTTTCTCGAACATTTTCTTATTCTGCCCCTGGTGGTAGTCATAGACAATTCTAATGGTGACCATTGAATTTCTTGGCCCCAAAAACATATATTTTGACCCAAAGATTATCATCCTAGACCAATTAGAAGCCGAGATATTACAAAATTTTGATTATCGGCGGCCATTTTGAAAATGGCCACCTGGTGGAGTTAGCCCGCACTTTCTGGAGGGGCGCCCCGGCCAAAATTTTTTGTTTTGACCTCATAAACTTGGATCAACATTCAAAAATTGCTCCCACTCAAGTGGTCACGGGATCTATGGTGGGGTCCTCTACTACTAGGTCATCATCAGTGTTCATGACCACCGGGATACTAGGTGGCACCACTACTGTGTGGCTAAAGATCTTTTTAAAAAAGTCATAAACATTAAGCGTTCACCCTATGATATTTATGCACTGGAGAGAAAATTAATAAGACTTCTTTCACAGATTTACTGACCATTGTTCATATGAATTTAAAGGGATCAGTTGCACAAAATGCCTAGACTTTTTAAAATATTAAAATATATATATAGATGAGTATTTTATATATCTGTAAATTAATAACACAAATTTCCACAAAACAAGTCTCCTACCTCATCAGGAAAGAGGTGCAGTCGTCTCATTAATCTTTTTCGTAGATTATTACCTGCCAGTGTGGAGTAGACTTGTGCTGATAATACCTGAAATGGAGCAATAAATAATAAACAAGAACCCAGGGGTTCAAAATGGAGGTGGTGTGGTGTCTAAGTTGGCATCCCCTGAATCCGGCAGATCATTTGTACCACACTGCCTTACTATTCAGACAGGTATTTTAAGATAGATAGATAGATAGATAGATAGATAGATAGATAGATAGATATGGGTGATCATAGGTTGAACAACTCTGCGAGACATAACAATATTGAGAGTAAACTAAATTTTCCAAATTGACGGACCCAGGTTCAAACACAGGCAAAGCTACAAAGAAAGACCCTCAGGAGTTCCGACTGAAAACATGTGGCCACCGATGTTGTTTGGATGAGATGTTAATTGGCAGCCCCTGTGTTTCAGTGTTTGTGCTGGGCAAGTAAAGGATTCCTTAAATGGGGTAAATTTAGAATACTTGACAACTTGTAGACTGCCAACATTACGAACTCAATCTATCAATCTAGACTTTGTTAAGAGCTGAAATGATGTGAAATCCTATGTCAGATTTGCATGGATATTTTGGATAGATGGATGGATGATTGGGGCTTTAAGTCCTTTATTTACGCAGGCCAATTAGGACAGGAGGAGGATATGGTAATGAAGCAAAAGATTATTATATATATAATCTTTTATTGACATTCTCATATCATCACAGATACATATGTCATCAAAAATAAAATAAAACACAATGCAAACAAGAGGACTACATCACAACATCTATTCTAAAAGCAAATTAATTGTAATTTTACAGAGGCAAATTTACTTAAGTTGGTGTACAAAAAGTTTCGCACAATCATACTATTGTATATTCAGAAATCCATGGATTTCTTAAATCTTAAATCATCATATTTATAACTACTTAATAGGCTGGTCCCAGTCAAATTTCATTACTAATGTAATAATGTTATTCTGGCCAAAGTATTATATTCTATTAAAAACAACATTGAAATTAGTAGAAAAAAAACAACATCATTATCATTGAAATTAATATAAAAAGCAACATCATTATCAAAACAACAATTTCTTTTTCAGAGCTGTGTGCACAGACTCTGAGCATCATGCAAGTGTGTCCTTTGATTGGTAGTCCAAAATTTTGGCATTCAACAGCAACATGACAATTGTCACAAATTGAGGGATTTTAAAACTGTTCAGTTTGCCATGACAATGGCTTCAGGCACGCACCAGCGGTAACCGCTCTATGTACGTGCTACTAAAAGTCCTGACAGATGCTGATAGGCATTTCATGTATACAAATTCATCATTTGAGTAAGACGCTGATCAGTTCAGCAAATAGGGAGGCTCTTTATCGCTAAAAGACTTTGACAGTTTATTCATTTTGGTTTTTCTTTTATGTTACTTTTTATTCCATTATTTTGTTGAGGTAGGAGACTAGGCCTTGTATCATTTCGGGTCTTTTATCTGACATAATTAATTTGAACTTTTGGTTGCAATCAAGGTTATTATAGTCAGGTATTAGTTTGATGACTTTACTTAAGAGCTCTGTTCTTGGGACATTATTATAATTACATGTTAAAAGGCTGTGCACTTCATCTTCTACATCACCATTGTTACATTTGTCACATTTTCTCAATTCTATAGGCGTTTTAGGTATATTATGTCTACCCGTTTCAACTTTTAGGTTATGGGAGCTTACTCTGAATCTGGCGATGTTGCTGTACGTTTTCTTTGAGAGATTTAGATTTAGGTAGGGTTCTAAGCAATAACTGGTCTTAAATAGTTTATATGTGCGTAACTTTGGAAATTTATCTGAGTCGTTTATTGTACTGAGAATTTTAGTCTGTTCTTTAGTATACAGTTGGAGTTTTACTTCTTTTATTAAAGAGTCAGGTTCAACTGATGCCCAATTTGTAATGTCAGCATCATTCATTACTTTTCCTATTTTGCTATACCAGTTTTCTTGACCGGCACTGTGAAGCTTTTCTTGGATAGATAGGCATTTGTTTAGAATATCATGACTTGGATACTTCTCACTCTGGCCCAGTAGTTTACAGTTGCTAATTGCTGTCTTAATCTTAGAGGGAATCTACCTGTCTCTGCATACACGGCAGGTGTTGGTGTTTGTCTTCTAACGCTAAGGATGTACTTAAGGTAGCCAATCTGTATTTTCTCAATTTTAGTTGTTTCAGTTTTACTAGACCAAAACATGCTGTTATATTCTAGAATTGGAAGGACATAACTATCGAACATTTTGATACTCAAAGGCGGCGGTATATGACCTAGTGGTTTCATGCGCCCATGTAGGGCAAATAAAGCCTTTTGCGCTTGGGTGGCAATGTAATCTGGCATTTGTTTATGAACGTTTTTGTGAGCACTAATGGTGTGACCCAAGTATTTAAAATTGTCAACATTGTCGATGTTCTGTTTATTATAAACAAAATTATTTTTACTTTTGGTACTAATTTGCATTACTTTAGTTTTTGCTGTATTTACAATTAAGTGCCATTTTGTACAGAATTTATGCAGCGAGTCAATGCTGTTCTGCAGACCTTGAGCAGTTTCAGATATCAGGACTATGTCGTCTGCATAGAGAAGGTGTGTAAATAGGGTTCCTTCTATTTCTATTCCATCTGCCCCATTTAGATAATCTGGGAGATCAGAAAGGAACTCATTGAACAGTTTGGGGCTCAAGATACCACCCTGAAGAACACCAAAGACACTGTCGATTGATGCACTTAGCTTGCCTTGCTGGTGTATTTTAGCCTGAGCTTTTTCAAACATACTCATGATAATTTTAAGCATCTTTACACCTATTTGTTTTTTATGTAGTTTTTAGTAAAGGGCCTTTCTATTTATGTAGTCAAAAGCTTTAGTAAAATCTACAAAGCATAAATATATAGGTTTTTTGTAAAAGTTTTGATGGCTAACTATGGTGTCTAGCACAAATACACAGTCAATTGTTCCACGTGATGGTGTGAAACCAAACTGGAAAGGATCATCTAAGGACATGGCATCATTTTTAAAATATAGCCTGGCATTTAGGATAGAGTTGAAAACTTTGGCCATTGCTACTGTAATAGTTATTTTTCTATACTTATCTGGATTGCTAGAGTCACCTTTTTTATGAAGAGCATTTATAAGCCCTTCTGCCCATTGGGTGGGATATTCACCTTTGTCAAGTATGTAGTTAAAGATAGCACAGGAAGGTGCTGTTAACTCATCTGCTACATATTTATAGAATTCACCACTTATTCCATCTATTCCTGCAGCTTTATTATTTTTGAGTTTCTGTAAGTTTAGTTTAACCTCAGCCTCTGTAATATGACTATCACATATGCTCAGACTAATTTGGTCAGGGACCTCATCAGTTAACAGTATTTGATTTACCTTATCATTAATTTCATCCATGTGTTCAAGATCAAAATGGGGGCAGGCTGGTGGATGCACTTGTTGAGTGAAATATTCATGAAATTTGTCTATGTCTGGTTGGTTTGATGTTTTTGTTTGTGTATTGGTGAGTTTATTCCAGAGTTTCCAGCACTCTGTTTGGTTTGTAGTTTGTAATCTGTCTAATTCATCCCTATTGGATTTTTGATACAGCCGTTTCTTTCTCTGAATGGTGTATTTGTATTGTTTGTACAATGATTTGTATTCTAAGTTATGTATTTCAACGTTTAAATCATGTGTTTTAGCATACTCATTCGCTTTTTTCCTGGCAATTTTATTATCTATTTTATTCATTATCGTACCATCTATTTGTTGGGAAAGTGTTTGTGGGGGCTTTGAAAAGTTTCTTTTTAAAAGTTTTCTGGATACAACTCTCTATATAGTCATAGGTGGACTCAAGTAAAGTATCTACATTGGCTTCACTACTCAGGTTATCTGTAAGATTGACCAATTTGTTTCGAGCCAATTGAAACTACTGTCCAACAAAAGAAAAGGTGACCTCGCCAATGAGGGATTCAAATCCAGGACCAAGTGATTGGCAACCCATTTCAATACTAGTTGAGCTAACTCTACCTCCTCCCGAACGTGTTGGACCATGTCACAAATTACAACAAATGTACCAAATTGCAATGTATTGCTCATGCTTACCCTTTTGATAAATCTGTGTAATCTGTTGTGTCTTTGCACCGACAATTTCATTCTATATTAATTTTTTCATGAATGACCAATAAAGAAGTTTAGTCTTTGTCTTGTCTCACTAATCAGTATAAGCTATTTATTTCATCTCTATAATCTATCCATCTAATTCATGCAATCTATCTAATCCATAAATTTCGTACATTCTTCTTTATCAATGTAACTATCTAGTATCTAATCTTCTATAGATCTATCTATCTTTCTATCTCTTTCTATCTCTTTCCAACTCTTTCGATCTATCTGTTGGTATTTAACTATTCATTTATTTAGCAAGCAATCTGTCTAAGTATATTAATTTAGGCCTATCCATAAATACACCAATCCCTAAATTGCATTGAAATAGTTGGAAATTTACATATAACTGTTGAATTCCATGTTCTGTGACCCAGTATTATGATAACATAAATTCCCAAGTCAGCAAAATAACCAATACACATCCAAATGTAACCCTGACATAGCAGGTGAGCTCATTTGCATAAACAAAACACAATACACATAATTTTCAAAATGGTGGACAGCTCATTTGCATACACAAACCACAATACACATTATTTTCAAAATGGTGGACTGTAACACCCAAAAAAAACTCCAATCAAAGAACAGATGAAAGGAGTACTTAGAATTATTTGAGATCAATACAAGTAGGCTGCAATGACAGCCCCGCATCTCTAGTTGTGGGCAATTTAACAATTAGGAGATTATTTGAAATAAGCAAAGAGTTATTTCAGATTTTGTTCTCCAATTTTGAATTTCCCGCCTAAAGTTTACACTCTCTCACCCACTCTCTCATACACTTTCTCACTAACTGCAAAAAATGGCGGTGTGTAAACACCTCCATTAAAAATGCAATACATAATGGATGCGCACCATATCTAATTGATGTGCAATACATAATGGATGCGCACCATATCTAATTGATGTGCAATACATAATGGATGTGCACCATATCTAATTGATGTGCAATACATAATGGATGTGCACCATATCTAATTGATGTGCAATACATTACAGATGAACACCATATCTAATTGATGTGCAATACATAACGGATGTGCACCATATCTAATTGATGTGCAATACAAAACGGATGTGCACCATATCTAATTGCGCAATAACAGGATTGCAGTACCCGTTTTAGTACCCAGCCAAAATTCTACAGTCTCTTAATTAAACTGCAATGTTCAATAAATTATGATTACCTTTGTGGCATCTTTTTCGTGTACGTTGTGAACCTTGGTTGCTGAAAATCCCCCAGGATATCTGTAACAAAAATTAAAAAATTTCTTGAACATATTCTTTTCTGACCATTCAAAGGATACAGTGTATTGTGCAAGAGGCAGCAAAAAATGTCACAAATTGAAGTTTCAAAAAGGGAGAAAAAGAATGTGAAAAATAAATTATAAAAATATTGAGCAAAAAATGTGTACGAAAAAAGTTTCTAATAAAGCCTATTGACCTATCTGTAAGGCTAATTAAACATGTAACTACAAGTAAGAGGCTCGGTCCTTGGACCTGTTTTGTTTTCACTCTACGTTACGCCTCTGGAGGATATTATAGCCAGACATGGATGTCAAACAGTAATATTCGCTGACGACACTCAGCTATATGTAACATGTAACGATGAGAGCAGTATTACAAAAATAGAAAAATGCGTTGATGATATTCGATCATGGAAGAGCAATAACTTTCTTGCTCTGAATGACACAAAAACAGAGGTTGTACACTTTAGATCAAAATTTGTAAGATCTCACAGTAATCAAACTGAAATTAGTATCAGAATTGGCGAAACACACATAGGACCGAGCTCTGTGGTGCGAAATTTAGGTGTAATGTTTGACAGTCATGCAACATTATCTGAACATATTAACAATGTATGCAAAAATGCATCATACTCGTTGTGGCGAATTGGAAGAATTAGGCATTTATTGGAAAGAAGCAGAACTGAAAAGCTAGTTCATGCGTTTGTTACCTGCCGGTTGGACTACTGTAATAGTTTGTTATTGGGTGCCCAAGATTACCAGCTTAAAAAATTGCAAGTGATTCAGAATTCTGCAGCTCGTGTTGTAGAAGGTTTGAAAAAGCACGAGAGAGATCACATAACACCAGTGCTTAAGAATTTACATTGGCTGCCTATTAAGCAGAGAGTTATATTCAAAGTTCTTTGTATCGTCTACAAGTGCATCCACTTTAGTACAGCACCAGTATACTTAAGACAGTTTGTAAATGTTAATGAGCGGGGATATATGAGTCTCCGAAGTGACTCAGCAGTGACTTTGAGGCGACCCCCTCCGCCTCGCACAAAGACATTTGGTAATCGTGCGTTCTCGATCGAGGGACCAGCATTATGGAACGGACTGCCTGTTCATATTAGATCAGCATCTTCTTACAGCCAGTTTAAATCAAATCTTAAAACTCATTTGTTCACTTCATATTTTATTTAATTTTTAGAACATTTGTTGTTTTTATACGTAAATTGTTTTTAAACTTTTCGATGTTTTTAATGTTAAACCGGTATGTACAGTGTGTTGAGATCATTTGATGGAATGCACTTGAAATCAATAAATATTATTATTATTATATTATTATTATTATTATTAAGATGTTTTAAAAGCTTGCATTGGACATAATTGATATTGCTGCTATTGTTTGATAGAATGATACATTATAGAATGATACATTATTCATAACGATTACATTTGATTTAATTTGAATTGAGCCAAAGCTGTATTTGTGTGCAGTTTACTGGCATTACAGAACCCGCCAGGTCCCCTGCTACATGGCTAAATGGTGCATCCTTGCAGGGCTTCAAGTCCAATGTTTGCCAGGTAATACTGAATATCGCCAATTGCAATTTACTGAGGCATTAACTCTTGTTATGTTGAATTGCAATCCATTTGACACCTCTTGGGCTGTAAGCTGATTAATTTGCATCATTGAAGTTTGTCAATTGCACTGGTGATTACAAAGGCCAGTGCTGATTGCTTTGATTGCTGGATCAGCCCCTCAACTCTGCAACATGTCTATCGGACATTTGGGCAGGTAACCACTTTATTTTTGCCGGTCACACGCTATTTTTGCCGGTTTTGACCGGCAAAGCGGCACTTTTCGCGGACTCTGCGGCTACATAATAAATGAGTTTCCAAAATAAAGGCGACATAACCCTCAGTTTATGACTAAGTTTTATCTATTAATTCTGAAATACTGCAGCCAAGCTTGAATAAATTAAAACAACATGCTAAGACACCCTTTAAAAAGTTCAAATTGTCACATCTATTATAAATAGGAAGCTCCTAAATAACTGCTACCATATTTCCTTGATTACAAGCCCGGGTATTTATTGTTTTACAGGACCTAATTTCCCTGCTGTTAATATGAGCCAGGCGTCTATTTTAGACTGGCGTTTACTGTTTTAAACTAGATAGCAACCAATTAAATCAAAACACTGGGGCAGCATGCAAGGTACTAAATTTGGGCAGAATAAGGTAGCTGATCCGGCGTGCATTTGAGCCAGGCATTTATTATTTTGGCGTGGGCATCTACCCCTGCCTTTAAACGTCACAGGCTTCTATTTGAGACCAGGCTTCTATTTGAGACCAGGCTTCTATTTGAGACCAGGCTTCTATTTGAGACCAGGCTTCTATTAGAGACCAGGCTTCTAGGCTCTATTTGAGACCGGCTTCTATTTGAGACCAGGCTTCTATTAGAGGATGAAAAACACTTTATATTGAATTGTTCAGCATATAATGATATTAGAACACAATTATACAACAGTATAACCTGTAATAATTTTACTGAATTGGAACCAGCACAGAAATTTGTATATATGTTTAAAAATGAGCCGAATCAATTATGTAAATACATTGAAAAATCATGGGAAATAAGAAGTTCAAAGTTATACAATATATAAGCTGTCATTTGTTGGTTTGAAATTGTAAGTTGTCACTTACGTTAATTTGTTTAAAGTTGTAAATTTTGACTCTTTGTGAATTGTTGGCACTTTACGCCTGGATTTTTATTTTGTAACTGTCATGAAGTGGTAGATAAGCCCTATTAGGGCTGGGTATTTTTACTATAATGAATTTTTTATGAAATGTAAATGTACTGTACCTGCCACTATAAACAATAAAAAAGTTCAAGTTCAAAGTTCTATTAGAGACCAGGCTTCTAGGCTCTATTTGAGACCGGCTTCTATTTGAAACCGGCTTCTATTTGAAACCAGGCTTCTATTAGAGACCAGGCTTCTATTTGAGACCATGCTTCTATTCAAGGATATACAGTATTTTTTCCTTACTCACCCTGTGTGGTGGAAATGCCTCCAGGTCAACCAGAGGTCGTCTCGCATTGCAATTTCTTTGGTGTTTATCACGATCACATGGTCCCCTGTGTCATCTGCAATCAATTCAACATCCATCAAAGGAGTGTAAATAATTAATCAGTAATCATTCTAAAGTTAACGTAATTCTTGTGTTTCATGTGTTAAATCTAAATTTTTATAATTTTTAATTTTGCCTTGGTAGAAAATACTGAAAATTTTACTCATCCAAAAAAAGTAAACATTGATAAAAGGCCTAAAAAGCACTTTAAATATTTAATTGATAGAAGTTATTCACTGATTTGTTCTTAAAATATTATTGATATTGGCATTTTTCTCTTTACTTATTGCTTATACCATTGGTTATATTCTGAGCAATGCATGGCTCCGACGTGAAAACGATAGCGCTTTGCTGGATGTCTCGGCACCAATACCAATACCAGGTATCAATATTGAGTCAGTGTCCCAAATTGATTCTAACTTTTCTATGACTTACCAGCGGGGTGGTATATGGGTTTGTGTCTCCCCTGGAGGTAGAAGCAGAGTACATTGGCCGCTTTGAACGGACATTGCCACTTGGCATCGAAGATGTACCACATTCGAGCGAAAGTAGCCCATTGCTGCAATAAAAATACAGGACAATTAGTCACACAATCTGAAGTAGGCATAATCCTTAAATTAAATATACTTTACCTGTTTTATTTATGAAAATGCAGAATAAAAGTTGTGCACACAATTATCTAGGGGCGCGATAAGTGATCAGCTATCAGCAAGATCGATATATCTCTAATTCTTTGACTTTGTTTTTTAAATATTTCATATAGTGACTTTTTTTAGAGTTTCTAACAAAAGTAACACACTGGTGGGCTTATATCCTTTGCCAATATGTAAACTCAGAAACTGACAGGCCTAAATTTAGGCCAAATGTCAAACTCACCCGGTCAAAGACTTGTATCATGAAAGTAGAAAATCAAGATTGTCATTCTCTGATTGAATAGCAATTAGGCCTATACATTTTGATTATCTAACACCTTTCTGACTAACATAGGGTCTAGATACAGAGAGGGAAAGGAACAGATTCAATTTTACCAATTTGACATTAGTTTTGACATTCAGACCAGCATGTAAAGTTGGGCGATAATCGATAACCACCTTTTACAGCAAAGCCACATTGATTTGATAACAATAAATCATTGCAACAGTATCTCAGCATTAGCCTACTCACCTGGACTCTGTGTATTGACATTTTCAGGTGTTGATTCCTCAGATATCACCCCTAAAAATGTGATAAATTCTGTAACTTTTAACAAAACATTTCTAGTCCCTAAATAAATCGGTAGATGGCAATAAAGTAAAAGCGGCAGCAACGCCCCTTGTGGTGAATCTGCGCACGTGGATCTCTGTGAGCAGAGTGTGTTTCAGACCTTGATGCTTGAGTTGGGAGATTTCTTTGCAAAATTGAAAATGTCAAGCACCAACGGCATGTGAATTTTATTGTATATAAACGAGAATTCAAAATGAATATCTTGTTATTTCTTGAGGAAGAATTGAGTCAGACATTTTCTTGAAGCTTCTTGAGGAAATGTTCCTTGTATTAAAATGTCAATCACCTATCATGGCATGTGAATTTCATTGAATAGCAAAAGGGAATTGATTCAGATATCTCAGTATTTCTTGGGAAGGATTGAGTCGGACATGTTCCTTAGGAAATGTTTCTTTAGGCCTAATTGAAAATGTCAAGCAATGGCATGTGAATTTCATTTAATAGCAAAGAAGAAACGAGTCTGATATCTTTGTATTTCTTGAGGAAGGATTGAGTCAGACATGTTCCATTGGATATGTTCCTTACATTGAAAATATCCAGCTAGCACCAACGGCATGTGAATTTCCTTGAATAGCAAAAGAGCATATTGAGTCAGATATCTTAGTATTACTTGATGAAGGATTGAGTCAGATATGTTCCTGAGGAATGTTTGTTACATTGAAAATGTCAAGCATCAATGGCATGTGAATTTCATTGACACCCTGTGCAGGCATATCTGCTAAAATGCAGGGCCACGCACTCTGCTCAGGGGGGCCACGGGTCTGCTCAGGATAGCCACAACTCTGCTCAGGCAGTGATGGCATCAGTAGAAGAGTTTTCACAAAACATCCATTCTCCCCACGCAAGCCCTGCTAAAATGGACAGGGCTTTCTGCTATTTCCAACCTCTTCTGTGATTGGCTGCTTATTTAGGTCATAAGCATTTTGCAGGCAGATTTAGTCCGATTATTGACACTTAGAGGATTACTGGCAACTAAGAAAAACAGTGTAAAACAAGCAAACTTTCAAACAGTTTCATTTCAGAACTGTGAAAATACATAATTCAATGGAATTTTTCGGAACTGTGATAGCACCTTTCAACAATACACAATTTCTCCATTTGTAACTGTGTGAAACAGAAGCAACAATTTCAAACTGTGATGTAGCAGTCCCTGATTGGCTGAGCCAAAACCGGGTCAGTTAATTAAGTATTCATGTATTAGCAAAGGTTATGGGCCATTTTGTCATGGTATGACTCGGGATGATGAAAACATCATCAAAACGAAGGTGAACTAAATTTTTATAACATATCATATTCACTGATATTAGCTCCATTGAGTGAGTAACTATTATGACTTTTCATCTGATATGTCTGTTTTTGCCAATCTCAAACAATAAACTTGCAATAATCAACACAATATCACTGTTGTGACTGACGTAAATTTTTACTTCATGTTTTTGGTCTCCTTTCTGGTTATTCTGAGCAAAACCAATGACAAAATCATCATAATGTTTGCCCTTGAGCTCATAGACATGTACTTAAGTCAATTATTACACATTAATTGCTTTATTTTGGTAGATTTTTTTACATTTTCCGTAAATTGCTCCACCAGTGTAATGTCGCAGGTGCAGCCAAAGTGGCCACTACAAATGTGCACTGTGCAGTGAAACATAGTTATTATTTAGCAGTAGCAATGAGGTACTTCCATGGAAATATCTTACACAACTGTCTCTGCATTATAACCTTTCAGGCCCAGATACAGACTAATGATTAATTGAAGGAAGAGGCCACGTTTGAGCCTGCCAAATGTTGAAAGATACGCCAAATTCAGTGATGCAGAATTTAGTGAAGTAGCAGATGACCAGGAAATGACCAAACACTAGAAAATGGTATGAATTAAGTGGACGGAGCACACCCATACTTCATCTCTGTTGTAGGTGACAACAAACCTCAATGTCTTGCATTAAGTAGAACTGCGTTTTTGTGGTGATCATTCTGTGCATCTACACGTGGCCACAGTATTTTGAAAGAAAGTGATATTTTCTGCCTTAGCATCAAATATTTGATTCGAAAACATGAAATACTGCATTACAATGATAGATATGGGCTCCCTGTATACATTTAGTGTACAATTAAAGTATTGATATGTCAAATATCCGCTGAGTAGAGCATTTGAAGATGACAAAAACAGACCAAAACATGATGCAAACAAATTGTAACACACACTTCAGGAATTATAGATAAAGTCATGATATTTGGATTGCATAGGTTGTTTCTTGTGGAAGTTGTCTACTCAATAAGCTCATTTAAAGTGTTTTAGTTTATGACATTTCTTTGAGAAGATATTCGAGACTCTGGCATTTCCTTGAGGAAAGTTCTTGACTCTGACATTTCTTTGAGGAAATGTTCCCTTCTTTGAGGAGATGTTCCTAACTCGGACACTTTTAAGGGTTGTTCCTAACTCTGGCATTTCTTTGAGGAGATATTCCTTTCTCTGATATTTCTTTGAGGAGATGTTCCTAACTCTGACATTTCATTGAGGAGATGATCCTGACTCTGACATTTTTTTGAGAGAGATGTTCCTGACTCTGACATTTCTTTGAGGAAAGTTTCTGACTCTGACATTTCTTTGAGGAAAGTTTCTGACTCTGACATTTCTTTGAGGAAAGTTTCTGACTCTGACATTTCTTTGAGGCGATGTTCCTTCTTTGAGGAGATGTTCATAACTCTGACATTTTTCAAGGGTTGTTCCTAACTCTGACATTTCTCTGAAGAGTAGTACCTGACTTTTGACATTTCTTTGAGAAGATATTCCTGACTCTGACATTTCTTTGAGGAGATGTTGCTGACTATGACAATTCCTTGAGATGTTCCTGATTCTGACATTACTTTTCGGAAATGTTCCTAACTCTGACATTTCATTGAGGAGATGATCCTAACTCTGACATTTTTTTGAGGAGATGTTCCTGACTCTGACATTTCCTTGAGGAAAGTTCTTGACTCTGACATTTCTTTGAGGAGATGTTCCCTTCTTTGAGGAGATGTTCCTAACTCGAACACTTTTAAGGGTTGTTCTTAACTCTGGCATTTCTTTGAGGGGATATTCCGTTCTCTGACATTTCTTTGAGGAGATGTTCCTGACCATGACATTTCTTTGAGGAAATGTTCCCAACTCAGACGTTTCTCTGAGGATGTTCCTCACTCTGATGTTTCTTTGAGGAGATGTTCCTAACTCTGATGTTTCTTTGAGGAGATGTTCCTAACTCTGGCATTTCTTTGATGAGATATTCCAGACTCTTGGCATTTCTCTGAGGAGATGTTCCTGACTCTGAAATTTTTGTTGAGGAAATGTTCCTGACTCTGAGCAGTTCCTGATTTTGACATTTCTTTGAGGAGATGTTTCTGATTCTGACATTACTTTGGAGACCTAACTCTGACATTTCATTGAGGAGATAATCCTAACTCTGACATTTTTTTGAGAGAGGTGTTCCTGAATCTGACATTTCTCTGAGGAGATGTTCCCACCTCTGTAATTTCTTTGAGGAAATGTTCCTGACTCTGACATTTCTTTGAGGTGATGTTCCCTTCTCTGACATTTCTATGAGGAGATGTTCCTAACTGTGACATTTCTCTGAGGAGATATTCCTGATTTTGACATTTCTTTGAGGATATATTCCTGACTCTGACATTTCTATGAGGAAATGTTCCTGACTCTGGACACTTTCTTTGAAAAGATATTCCAGACTCTAGCATTTCTCTGAGGAGATGTTCCGGACTACGAACATATATTCCTGACTCTGACATTTCTATGAGGAAATGTTCCTGACTCTGGACACTTTCTTTGAAAAGATATTCCAGACTCTAGCATTTCTCTGAGGAGATGTTCCGGACTACGACATTTCTTGGAGGAAATGTTCTTGACTCTGGCATTGCTCTGAGGAGTTGTCCCTAACTCGGGAATTTGTTTGAGGATTTGTTACTAAATCTGACATTGCATTGAGAAGGTTTTCTTTTCTCTGACATTTTTTTTAGATTTTCCTTTCTCTAACATTTATTGAGATATTCTGATATTGACATTTCATTGAAGAGATGTTCCTAACTCTGACATTTCTCTGAAGAAATGTTCCCTTATCTGACATTTCTTTGGGGGAAATGTTCCTCACTCTGACATTTCTTTGAGATGTTCCCTTCTCTATACTAACATTTCTTTGAGGACATGTTCCTACTCTGACATTTCCTTGTGGAGATGTTCCTAGCCCTGGGACCCATGCGGTAGCATGGGTCATGGGTCCTCCCATGCAAAATCTTGAGATTTTGACACTGCATTAGGAGAAGTAAGATGGCAACAAAATTAATGCACCAAATTTTACAAAACTTGGATTTTCATAAACCTGACATACTACTCTACTGACGGCACTACTTTTGAAGGCATTCCCACATTGTTGAGTTGGAGAAAATCAGTAAAAAAGAAGAAATCCAAGAAAAATGGGAAGTTTCAGCCATCACACTCATTCAGATCTGTGATGTCACCACTGTGACGTCACTATAGCTCTGTTATGACGTCACCATCACTGCTTGTGACATCATCACTAAAGTTAGAGCTTTGACCAATCAGAGATGGCCTTTTCCTCAATGCATAAGGACGAAATCATCTTTGTGTAGTTCAGAGGATTACTCCGCAAATATCAGGAAGATTGAATATGTGGAAATAGGTGCCGTCAATAGCAAATTTTGTCTACTTTCAAAGTGTGTTTTTGATTTTTGTGTATGTGTAAAACTAACCAAGAAAATAGCAGTCTCCCCAACCATCTCTTTTAAATCTCATGATTTTTCAATGGGACCATTCATGACCCCTGTCCTACAGGGGTCCAGGGCTAAGGTGTTCCTGACTCTGACATTGCATTGAGGAGATGTTCCTGACATTGAAAATTCCCGAGATGATCCTGACTGATATTTCATTGTGATGTTCCTAACTCTGACATTTCTTTGTGGATATGTTGCTGACTCTGAAATTTCTTTCAGGAAATGTTCCTGACTCTGATGTTCTTTTCTCTGACATTCTTCCAATGACATTTTCCTTTTTCTGACATTTATTGAGGGGACGTTCCTAACTCTGACATTTCATTGAGGAGCTATTCTTGACTCACATTAATTTGAAGAGATGTTCTTAACTCTGACATTTCTTTGAGGAGATGTTCCTAACACTGACATTTCTTTGAGGGAATGTTGCTGACTCTGACATTTCTTTGAGGAAATGTTCCCGACTGACATTTCTTTGAAGAGATGTTCCTGACTCTGACATTTAACTGAGGGGATGATCTAACTGGCTTTTCTTTTAGGAGATGCTCCTTACTGACATTGCATTGAGAAGATGTTCTTTTCACTGACATTTATTTTTGTTGAGATTTTCCTTTCTCTAACATTTGTTGAGATGTCCTGATTCTGACATTTCATTGAAGAGATATTCCTGACTCTGACATTTCTTTGAGGAGATGTTCCTAACTCTGACATTTCTTTGAGGAGATGTTCCTGACTGACATTTCTTTGAGGAGATGTTCCTGACTGACATTTGTTTGAGGAGATGTTCCTGACTCTGACATTTCTTTGAGGAGATGTTCCTGACTCTGACATTTCTTTGAGGAGATGTTCCTGACTCTGACATTTCTTTGAGGAGATGTTCCTGACTCTGACATTTCTTTGAAGAGATGTTCCTGACTGACATTTGTTTGAGGAGACGTTCCTGACTCTGACATTTGTTTGAGGAGATGTTCCTGACTCTGACATTTCTTTTTGCAGATGTTCTTGAGTCTGACATTTCTTTGAGGAGATAGATAGATAGATAGATAGATAGATATGGTAAGTGCAGCCCTCTAAGCCCAGTTCTGGGCGCTCGCGAGGGTTGATTGATGAGATGAGAGAGAGAGCAGGAGTCCTCAACATGTTACACATTTACCCCAGATGTTCCTGTCTCCAGCATTTCTTTGAGGAGATGTTCCTAGATCTGACATTCCTATAAGGAGATGTTCCCAACTCTGACATTTCTTTGAGGAGATGTTCCCTTCTCTGACATTTGTTTGAGATGTTCCCAACTCTGAAATTGTCTGAGGAATTGTTCGTGTCTCGGACATTTCTCTGAGGAGAAGTTCCCAACTCTGACATTTCTTTGAGGAGATGTTCCTGAATTCCTGAATCTAAAAATTTCTTGAGGAGATGTTCATGACTCTCACCTGTATCCCCTATAACACTATTTGCTATTTGTTACAGGGTGAACCAGTGTGAAACCAAACTCATTTTGGCAGAAATATACCTGCATCCCAGAGCTAGAGGTTAGAGGTGTGGTACATTACCTCTGATGAAATAGAATGATGCCTTACAACATGCTGTAACAGAACCAGTTTATTTGTATCTTCAAATGTTAAGGTCAAACTTTCACTGTATATTGATTTTTACGGATCCTTTTTCTTCGTACAGTGAAAACCACACTCTTACATCATACTGAATGTTTATATGATACTTAAAAAAAATATATATTTCATGCACAATTACAAGTATCATTCACATACATGTATCCTTGTTGAAATTTTGGTCAGTATTGATGTTATAATAGTAATAATTATTGGCAAAACAGCAGTTCAGGCATATCAATACAATATAATTACAAAAATTAAATTAAATCTTTGTTAATTGAGAACTCTCCTCATGTAATGTACAGACTTATCAATCAAAAACTATGTGACATAACAATTATTCAAAGGCCTTATAACTGACTAAACTGGGATGCTCAGCAATTTCATGACTAGAAGGGTTAACTAATTCTGAGCCAATAAGGACTTTTACAATCTTGCCATGGAATTGTAGTATGTTACAACAGTGGTCCAGTTAGAGGTGTCCGCCACCGAAAAGTTAACAATGGAGTCTTGAGCAGCTATAGATGGAGCCACGAGTAGGTATAGATGGAGCCATGGGTAGCTATGAATGGAGCAACAAGGACCTATAGATGGAGCAATACGGAGCTATAGATTGAGCCATACTATAGATCAAGCCATATTGAGCTATAGATGGGGCCATGAGCAGCTATTAGCTGTAGACGGAGCCACAAATCATCATACTATAGTTAAAATGGGCCATAGGTAGCTGTAGATGGAGCCACAAGTAGTTATAGAAGGAGCAATAATGAGCCACATTTTCCACAAGAAGGAGCTATAGATGGAGCCACAATTGCTATGGAGCCACAATTGCTATGGAGCCACAAATTGCTTTACTGTACAACCCACAATTCAATGGCAAGAATGTAAAAGTTGAAAGATACCAGAGTGATTGCACTCAAAATATGCAATCTTTTAACAGCGTCGCAAATGTAGGTTAAAACTAATGTTAGGAATGATTTTAAGAGTGGCCAAGTAGCATTTTGAGCGCTTGTCAGCATGGGTCATGATGTCGAATCCGGTGCAGGAATTCTGGAGTTCACACTGAGCCATACAGTAGAGTGCGCGTGTCCAGTCGTTCCAGATGTACGGCTTTGGAATCGGAACAATATGGGATGCTTCCATTGAAATTCCTTGTTGTTGTTCGAAGCAGCCTGGCCCTGAAACAAAAAAGGGAAATTGGTATTTTCAGTCTTTTACTCAAATATGTTTTACTTATTTATTCTGAGAAGCCTGAAAGTAAAAACAACTTCAAAATAGTGGTTAGAGGTTTCACATGCTCATTTGAGGGTTCCAGATTCAAAATCTGCTTGGCAGATATGACAGGCTGGCAATCAGTCACAATCTTCTCACGAGATAGCCAACTCCCTGTTCGAACCTACTTTTGCCCATCAGTGTCATCAACAACATGATTGATGCCACTGGGGCTTTTTGAGTGTATGTATCTGATCTCTCTCAGGAAGGGAGTGAAGTGCCTTTTAAAAAGAGTGCATAAATACAGGATTTTAAGCTCCAATCATCCATCCATCCTTTCTTGTCTCCATGCTATATACATGGATGAATGGGGAGAAGGGTTACTCATTGTTATCGTGCTGGGCTGCCAATCGCTGGGTCCAGGGTTCGAATCCAGCTCTTATTGCCAGGTCGACTGGGCCAATGTTGGACGGCTGTTTCAATCATCCTTTGCCTCAATACCATGGCCTCCCCCTTCCTAATCAGCTTACCAAATGCATAAATACAGGACGTAAAGCCCCAAACATCCATCCATCCAGCAGTCCAAGTGATCATTGGTGGTCTTTCATAATGTGTAGTAGCCTAGTTTCTAAAGGTACTCATATTCCCTTTTATTGCCCTAGTTGGATGCATGTGGCACATCCAGGGCTGTCAGCACTAATAGTTCCTGATGCCTCTGATGTCTCTATTGTCAATGTAGACAGCGAAAGAGAAACAGTGTCTGAGGTTATTAATCATAATTGCATCATATAGTACGAGTACACGGGGCTAATGGCAGCTGGGTGGCTGGGTGATTAAAGTTTCCACCTGCTCTGCTGAAGGTCTCGCCTGCATGGGTTCGAATCCAAGGTGCATGGGGAACCCAAAATATGTTCAGTGGATCTTCAAGAGCAAAATTCCAGCTGGATGTTGTTTGGATGAGACGTTAAATTGGCGGCCCCTTGTATCAGTGTCTCTGCTGGGCAAGTAAAAGTTCCCTTGCATGGGGTAAATGTGTAACATGTTGAGGACTCCTGCTCTCTCTCCCATCTCATCAATCAACCCTCATGAGCGCCCTGCCACCCAGAAGTGGGCTTAGAGGGCTGCACTTAGAGGGCTGCACTTAACATATCTTGTTACAGGCCTAAATAAATATTCAAATGGAATAAAGAGATCAGAAAGTGTGACTATGTCAAAGTTCACCCTGTTTTTATTTTCACCTATTATATATTACAAAAAAAATTGTTATCACCGTTTAAAAAAATGGAAACGAAGTGGCAATTTTTGTATCATGCTTTGTACTTTTTTAAAGCATGTATGGTTAGTTAATATGAGCACAGCTCATGGCTGCCGAAGGCAGCCATGAGCGAAGCTCACTTAGCACACGGACAGCTCATTCTATGTGTTGCTCCTGTCTACAGTGACTGCCTGGACAGGAAGTGCCTGTAGTTGCCATAAAAGTGGAGCTGGTAGTTTAGTCACAGTTTAGTTTGGTAAATTATTAAATTACCTTAAATATATTCCAAAATAGCTTTAAAATTTCAGTCTTGTCCTATAGCAACCTCCAGTGACATATTTCAGGAATTTAAATCAACATGTGTAATAATATTGGAAATAATTATTTCCATACCCCTGATATAAGTAGTGACTGAAAAAATAAAAGTCAGTAAAAAAGTTCATGACTTAAATGGCTCACCAAGTAAGAAATCATAACAACACTTAAGGTTACATAATCTTCATTAACTATCAACAAATTATGTAACAGTCTAATAGTAAACAGTCACCTCTGAATAGCTATATATGGTTTTATTGATCTCAGATAATGTAACATCAACAATATCTATCTATCTATCTATCTATCTATCTATCTATCTATCTATCTATCTATCTATCTAATCTTATCTATTGATCTGATCTTATCTATCTAATCTTATCTATCTGCCTATTCGCCCAGTCCTTTAAAAAGATAAATTGGCCTTCTGCATGGAAAGTTGAAGATTAATGCAATAGTTCTATGACATTGCTGCGCGAATTTCATGGCAGTGCCATTTACATATTAGTTACTTATCTTTGAGTATGTCTGCTTTTTTTTTTCGGAAATTTTATGGTGTCTTGAGTAATGTTTGAATTAGTCCCTCCCTTCTACTAGAAAGATATACTCAGACCTATTTTCTTGAGAGAATCAATGCTTACGGTCGCTTAATATGATAATAGAGTTTTTTCTCAGAACGTGCTAAATATATTTTTTCACACCTCATGCTGACTCAAATAATACTTTTTAAACCAGTGATTATGATAACAACCAGCATTTGAAATCTACAAGTATATAACAGTAATGGCTATCAGTCGTCAGAACCCATATATGGGACTTACATAGTGTTATCTCCCAGTAAACTGAAAGACCCTGGACATCCCAGAATGAATATGGAATATGCCAGACTCCCAGGCTTCTCATCAACCATCATGGTACATCACCAACACTGGAGGGTGCTATAGCATGGGAACCCTGAATACGCCACCAACACTGGAGGATGTTATAGCATGGGAACCTTGAATAATGTTCTCTAAGACTCTCCTCTGCGCACTGCTTTTGTGGCTGGCTGCCTGACCTCCCTCATTGCGTGTACTCCTCGTGTCCTAATAAGCCTCCCTCATTGCGTGTCCTCCTTCTGCCCTAATTAGCATCCCTCATTGTTTGTCCTCCTCGTGTCCTAATTAGCAGCCCTCATTGCTGTGTCCTCCTCCTGTCCTAAATAGCCTCCCTCATTGCTGTGTCCTCCTCCTGTCCTAATTAGCAGCCCTCATTGCTGTGTCCTCCTCTTGTCCTAATTAGCCTCCCTCATTGCTGTGTCCTCCTCCTGTCCTAATTAGCCTCCCTCATTGCTGTGTCCTCCTCCTGTCCTAATTAGCCTCCCTCATTGCTGTGTCCTCCTCCTGTCCTAATTAGCCTCCCTCATTGCTGTGTCCTCCTCCTGTCCTAATTAGCAGCCCTCATTGCTGTGTCCTCCTCCTGTCCTAAATAGCCTCCCTCATTGCTGTGTCCTCCTCCTGTCCTAATTAGCAGCCCTCATTGCTGTGTCCTCCTCTTGTCCTAATTAGCCTCTCTCATTGCTGTGTCCTCCTCCTGTCCTAATTAGCCCCCCTCATTGCTGTCTCCTCCTCCTGTCTTAATTAGCCTCCCTAGTGCATAAATACAGGACTTAAAGCCCCGATCATCCATCCATCCATCCGCACACTGGCGGACCAAGAATTTTTACAAATACGAAAAAAAATACGAACAAAGTGGTAGCACTCCATAGAGTGTATTCTCTGTCTTTCAGGGAAATTGTTTCATGGGCTATGTGTAGTGATGCACGGATAGTGAAAATTGCAGGATACCGGATACCGGATAATTCGGCAACACCAACTGCCGGATACCGGATAGTAACCGGATAGTTTTGAACCGGATAATAAACATACGAAAAGGAAGATTTTCAGCAGTCATGGTTGATAATAAATTTTTTTTCTGAGAACAGAGAGATATCATGTCCTTCGGGAGGACTGTTCCTCTGATGGAATGTTTTTCGCTATGCTCTTTAACTGAATTTAAAAATTTGAAGATGGTTACATCATGTTTTTGATTGTGTTCTTGCAAGATTCTTTCATTTATTATCAAAGTTTTTTAACTTTTCACAAATTTTTAGCATCCCAGATATCCGGTTCTGAGACCCTAATTCTGCCGGATACCGGATATCCTGCAAATTCCCATATCCGGCCGGATACCGGATACCTTGCCGGATATCCGTGCATCCCTAGCTATGTGTATAGCTGAAGATGCTCATGCGTGATAATGAGCCTTCAGAATTGTTGTTAGTCAAATGTCCGAAAACTTTTGACTCACATCTTGAACCTAGTGATAAATGGTAGTCTGATAATATTCTACCATATTGGATATTATTAAACTTTGTAACGCTATTAATAAATCACTCAGTATATAGGCCTATAGATTGTAACATTATTCATATCTTTATGTTTTTTTAACGACAAGCACTAAAGTTTAAAAGTGGCATTAAAATCATGTCTATTTTGCATAAAATTTGACATCAACTTATCAAGCATTAAGCCAGGCCTACACTCTTAACGCAAAGTTTCTTGATGGTATATAAAAAAAACCCACAGTCGAAAAAAGGTTCTACCGTGTCAGCATGCCTCGGCGGTCCAAAGTCGGCTCAGCGTCAGTCAGATGTCAGTAGCATCGGACCAGCTTCGGGCCGACATTGCACCGCCGAGGCACGCTGATAGGGTACATTTTTTTAAGGGTTCAGCTGAGTTGAAAAGGTTCAATACCTGGTGGGGAGGCCCTATGATAGGACCCTACGCTCCCAATTCGAGAGAAGGGTGTTCCATTGTGGGAGTTCAGTGCAGCTGGATCATCTAAATTTTGTTTTTTTTTGCTGTTGTAACCTTTTTAAAAGTGAAATAATTAACCTTTTAGGTTTCCTTATCTATACCAGCTTTAGAACCCTTAAAGGTTCCATATAAAACCTTTTTGTTACGAGTGTACTATCATTATCTCAACTTTCCCAATCCTATATCTGGGATTTTTATGGGATCGGTGCAAACAAAAAAAATTATCAGTTGATAAGGAGGCCATTGTATCATTAATTTAGGCACACCTGCAAATGCTAGCGTTAGTCATTGACATTTCGTGCCATGGCATATAAACATGTGATAAAGAGTATCCAGATTTTTCGCCATTTCCTTAAATTTGGATTACGAAAATGGTCACATTTTCTTGGTCATTTTTAAAATTTGGATAACTAAAATGGTCGCATTTTCTTGGTCATTCCTTTAATGTTTAACTTGGATTACTAAAATGGTCACATTGCTTTGGTCATTCCTTCAATTTGGATAACTAAAATGGTCTCATTTCCTTGGTCATTCTTCAGAAACCACAGGGCATACGGTGTTGTGACTGTGTTTGGAATTATTGTGTATATTTTGATACTGTGCTGTCTCAATGTTTTGGATGATAATGTTTACGTGATGAAAATCGATAAGAAGTTATCGGCTGCATTGGATATGCCGTTAACAAAACCAACACGGAAAGTTTACCTGCCTCCAAAACCTGGTAAATCGTATCTTATACATCTGGTCAGACAACAGCAGAAAACTGCGAAGAATGTGCCACCAAGAAACGATCCTAAACTAACAGTGACAGAGCGGCCGCAAGCTCCGCCAGTGCCACCACCAAAAAATAAACCTGGACATTTGGTAATAGAGCTGCCAAAACCTGCACATATGCAGGTGCCAAAACATGAGCCTATACATAGAGTACCAGAGCTGCCTAAAGCAGCTGCAAAGGCACCACTGCCAAAAGATAAACCTGCAAATTTGGTAATGGAGCTTGTGAAAGCTGCTCAGACACCACCACCAAATTCTCAGTCTGTTCTTACAGTTATAGAGCAGCTTGATCCAAAATCTAAACAGAAGGATGTCAAACCTAACAGTCCAAAGGTCGAACCTTATGATTACAAAAAGCATCCTGGATGTGATAAATGTTCTAAGGTGGATTTTCTTGTGTATACTGTGCTGTCACCTGGTGATTACAAACAGCGATTAGCTCTGCGCAAAGAATTTCAAGATTCTTTCGAAGAAAGTACGTCCATGTTAATATTCATTGCAGAACAGTCTTCCAATCAAGATATATTAAAGGAGGCAAACAAATTTGGTGACATTATTACAATGCCCGCAAACTTCAACAAAAACCAGTTCGACATGTTCGCCTTCAAATGGATTCAGTCGTGCTGCGTGTCATTAGATATGATCGCAAAAATCAACGGTAACGTCGAAGGAATTTTAGACAAGGTGCTCAACATGGGGGACCGTGTTATACAAGGAGAGGTGAAGTTTGGCAGCAAGATCTACTGTGAGAAGAAAACTGAAGAATTTAAGACTGTTATTACCAAAGAGACTTACAACCAAAACTTGTTAGAAAGACATTGTTCTAGTGATAAAGGCGTTTACTTCTCCATGGAAGTTGTGCAGAAATTACTCAGCGTTCAGAATGAAGACAATAAAGGCAAAAGTTAATAATGTGAATTACATATGTGTGTATTTAGATACAGTTGAGGTCAGAATAGAACACTCTTAACAAAAAGGTTTTATATGGAACCTTTCAGGGTTCTATAAGCTGGTATAGACAAGGATAGATAGATAGATATGGTAAGTGCAGCCCTCTAAGCCCAGTTCTGGGTGCTCACGAGGGTTGATTGATGAGATGGGAGAGAGAGCGGGAGTCCTCAACATGTTACACATTTACCCAATGTGAGGGATCTTTACTTGCCCAGCTTAGACACTGATACAAGGGGCCGCCAATTTAATGTCTCATCCGAACGACATCCAGCTGGGATTTTGCTCATGAAGGTCCACTGAAAATTTTGAGTTCCCCTCCCGGCGTTCGAACCCATGCAGGCAAAGACCTTCAGCGGAGCAGGCGGGACCTTAACCACTTGGCCACCAACCTGCCCAAGGAACCCTAAAAGGTTCATTACTCAACTTTCAAAAGGTTCCAACAGCAAACAAAAACAACACTTAGATAATCCAGCATTCCAGATACACTGAACTCCCACAATGGAACCCCTTTCTCTCAAGTTGGGAGCATAGGGTCCTATCATAGGGCCTTCCCACCAAGTATTGAACCTCTTCAATTCAATTGAACCGTAGGAAAAATGTAGAACCTTTTTATTGTCTGTGGGTTCTTTATATATACCTAAAAGAACCTTTTGCATCTAGAGTGTATTTAGATGCAGTTGATGTCAGAAGTCAACATACACTTTATGATTTCCCACAGGAAATCTCATGGGCATAGGAGGTCAAAAAGTTTTTTGTTTGAGGGGGGGGGGGGGGCTGCCAAAAAAATAAATTACCAAATTGGCCTGAAAATCTAAATTCACTTTTTTGCGCATGAAACCCAACAAAACATTTAATTGCTTTTCTTTTTCTCCTCCTACGCCTATGTAATGGGAATTTTTGCAAAATACACTTCAAATCAAAGGTATTTCAATCATTTGCAAGTCCTCCTGCTCTGTTGCCTCCATGATGCTGACCTCCTTAAGGCCAAGCATAATTAATCTTTAGCTTCAGGACATTCAATCGTATTTAGGCCAGACATAATTATTCTTTAGCTTCTCGGATCTTCTCGAGGCACTTTTCCAGGGTTGGACAGCTGGACAAAAAAAGAGGCTGAAATCTCAAGTTTGTATTATGTCAATTTAATAAAAATTGTGGGCAAGCTTGATTTTTTTTCTGTAGGAAGACAATCAATTAGGTCGGTCGAAGCTAAAAATAAAACATTTTGGCATTTTTTAAAAACAGCAAATTCATGACATTAACTTTCCTCAGTATTAGTTTACACACAGTTTTATCATTTCCCAAAAATGGTGTATGGGTTATAAAATTCAAAAGTAAACATACACCTGCTTGCATTGGAACAACGCAGATAACATGATAGGTGTCTACTTTTGAAGTTTTAATGATAGCTGTTTACTTTTGAAGTTTTACAACCCTTGTATTTTTTTGGGGGGGGGGGAGAGCATCATAAAAACCAAACTGAAACTATTAGTGAGAGTGAATGAAGCCAATGTCATGACTTTACTTATGTGCGATTTGATTTGATGGAAAACAGTTTTGAATTTTTTTATTAAAGCATCCATTCAAAATGTTTGACAAGTATGTGTAAATGTGTTTAGGCCTATACTTATGACCTTAAATGTATCAGAGCTACTATTTATTTTAACACTGTTGTGTTCTCCAGCATCAAGCCCACAAAGAGACAGGTCACTATGGACAAAGAGTTTGATCTTGAACAACTGGGATCTTACTGGGGTAGGGATGCCCGGATATCCGGCAAGGTATCCGGTATCTGGCCGGATATTGGAATTTGGAGGATATCCGGTATCCAGCAGAATCAGTTTGTCATAACCAGATATCTGGGATGCTCAAATATAAGTGAAAAACTTGTAAAACTTTGTTATCGTAACATCCTCAATTTTTTTATCTGAGTCAAAAACATAATGTAGGGCCTAACCGTCTTTAAAATTTAATTCAGTTACATAACATAGCAGATAACATTCCATCAGAGGAACGGTCCCTCTGGCGGACATTATATTTCTCGGCACTCAGGAAATATATTTTGAAAATCTACCATGATTGCTGAAAAACTTCCTTATTCGTATGTTTTAATATCCGGTTGCTACTATCCGGTCCTATACAGTTTCCAGCAGTCGGTGTTGCCAGATTTTCCGCTGTCCGGCTGTTTTCACTATCCGTGCATCACTATTCTATGGTGAGCAATTTCAGACACACAGACATAATGCAGCTCCACCTCGGGTAATTTTGTTCTGCCTCTATCATGTGTGATAGTAATTTGTGATCCAGAAGCTTTTGATCTTTTTTATTGATCATTAAATGATATTATATTATAATGTTACATTCTTTCACACAGAAAAATATATATTTTAACTATTCAAGATGGTGACAGATGAACTTTTCAACCAACAATTTTGTTTGTTATTTCAACTGTTGAACTTAGTTTAGACTATCACAATTTGTCAATGTATTCAAATCTGACCACAGCACTTGTCATAGGCTATTTCAGAAAACAATGCCAAAATTATCTCTTTTTCAAGTGCTACTCTTGGGCGGGACAATAGATATCGATGATTGAACTCTATTGACCTTTATATCAGGACCATGTAACAGAGTAGGGGAGAGCGGGGCACCATGCGCTGCTTTTCTCATTTCAAGCTCCTGAGCCTAAAGTTTCAATGATTCAAATTTCCTGCCACATACGGATAGCTTTATGGGAATTTCATTAATATGTTGTGAACTCTGTATAAAAAGAAATAATACAAGCAAAAAAAATATTTTGAAACATAGAACAATATGTTTTATTCCTATTCCACGGAATAGGTTATTTAACAGTTAGTTGATATAGCTTCTGGCGAGTAGGGGAGAGCGGGGCACCATGAGCAGCTTTTCTCATTATAAGCTCCTGAGTCCAAAGTTTCAATGGTAAATAGCTGGTTGCTTTATATAATCATAGCAAGACCTCTTGGCTACAATATTCAGTGTTGTTACATTATATTCTTAATTTTAAATAGTCAAAACATTGTCTTTAAAAAATTTTGTCAAGCGACTCATCGTGCCCCGACCCTGGGGCACCATGAGCCATGGCATGGGGGCTGTTTACATACATGTATTATCCTTCTCATTCAGCTGTAAAGAACAACTGATACCTCATAAACCAGATGATTCACTTGAAATTTTCCCTTGGCACATACCACAATATGGATCAGATGGATTTTGCATATTTTTCTATAAAATAGCAAAAATGTGTCCTAAACAGCTGCTGATGTCTTGCACTATATTTTTTGACTTACGACAGTAGAGTTGTTGCTATAATTCAGCTTTAATTGCATGGAGGAGGTACAATAAAACTTTATTGAAACTGGCTCATGGTGCCCCCCTTTTTTTTTTGTAGTTCTTGGTCCTGCATTGAAAAGAAAGATTATGATTGCTACCCTAGCCAATTCTACACTAATAAAGGAATATATATGGTCTTTCTTTCGGGCAAATCTATCACTCTGTTTGTTTTGTAGGGGCCATGGCTCATGGTGCCCAATGGCTCATGGTGCCCCACTCTCCCCTATATAGACACACTGGCGTTATATTGGCACAACCAGTGAGACTAGAAACTGTGTTATATGGATAAGTGGGATGTTACATTCAGTATTTATGTACCCGGTAAGGTTAATTGGGACAGGAGGGGTATGCAATAATGAGGCGAAGGATGATTGAAATTCCTAACCAACATAAGTCCAGGTGACCCGACCATAGCAGGAATCGAACCTAGTACCCAGCGATTGGCAGCCCAGAAGTGGCAGACCAGGGGAGGGGGCGTCTAGGCCTCCCCCCCCCCAAAATCTGGACAACTGAGAGTAAAAGTAGCATTTTGAAGAAATTGTGCAATGCGGGGCCCGTAAATAAGTGATGGAAATGGGGGGGGGGGGAGCTCAGTGGAGCTGAGCTCCCTTGACCAAAAAACAGGGGGAGCCTGCTACAGCTCCCCCAACGACCACTGGTAAAATTACAATTATCATGTTACTTTTTCAGTCCTCAATGTATTTTTAGCCAAAATTATGCTCTGGTGGAAGAATTCTTTCCCTTTGAAAATTTGGAATGGTGAGCTGCTGCCGCATGGGTCGAGAGCTCCCCAGAAGAAAATTGTCCATTTCCATCACTGCCGTAAATGCCGAGAAACGCCCTCACCCGTCCTAGACGACATTGTCTGTTTCCGCCACTGCCCAGTGCACTACTATGTTGTTTACAGTGTGGGAGTTACTCGCACAACCTACACAAGCAAATTCAATCATGTTCAATGGACAGTATTTTGAAATTCTGTCCAAAGTTGTATTTTTGGATTGATTTCGTGAAATGTTTAGGCAAACGGCTTGCAGTCACATATTTACATTATGCTCTACATCCAAAATCCCATTACGCACACTGAAATGAGATCTGGATATTGCCTTGACATATAGCTTCGGGTCCTTCCGATCTCTCATTCAGGTTTCATGCAATGTATATCATTTACACTCCGAAAAGGGTTCGTGTGAATCAGAGAAAACATGACGTTACAAAGCTGTTACAAAATCATTTCATATAATGTGTATCTGAAATTAATTGCCAAGGAATCATTTGGAGGGGAGTAAGTTCAGTTGATGGCACTCTGGTTTTCCAATTACTGGGTTTTGAATTTGATTCCACTCTAGTTAGGCCACACAGACCAATGTTGGATGGCAGTTTCAATCATCCTTCCCCTCATTGCTGTGCCCTCCTCCTCTCCTAATTAGCCTACCAAGTGCATAAACACAAGACGTAATACTTTATCACCTGGTTGACTGTGAATATCGCTGTTTACATTCAAAATATCAGGGTCTATGATATTGTAAAAAATACCACCCTTCAAGGGCGATATTTTTTAACAATCGTTATGACATTACCAGCATTTCAGCTGCCTGATGATGTCACAAACCAAACAAGGGCCAGAATAATGGGATTGTGATGTCATGTCCATTGTTGCTCCATGGTGACGTCACATTTTTGTAATGGCAGAAAATAGTCCCCCTTTATAACTGAAAATATGAGGTAAAACCAGGTGATAAAAACAAAACAACCACGCGTCAGGGCATTTCGTACAATATCACTCACTGTTGTGTGAATTAATATCACTCTCGCCCTCCGGGCTCGAGTGATATTAATTCACACAACAGTGAGTGATATTGTTACTCAGTGACCCTGACTTGGGTCGTTTTGTTATAATACCACAATTGTCCATCTGGAGACTTTGTATTTCGCATCTACCAGGGGCCAGTTCTGGGTGCTTATGAGGGTTGATTGATGAGGTGCGAGAGAGAGAACGGGAGCCCTCAAAATGTTGCACTTTTACCCCATGTTAGGGATCTTTTACTTGCCAAGCACAGATACTGATCTGAGGCACCTCTAATGTAATGTCTCCCCTGAACGACATCTGGACATCCAGCTGGGATTTTGCTCAGAAGGTCCAATGTAAATTTTGGGTTTCCCACTCTGGTTTCGAACCCATGCAGGCAAAGACCTTCAGCAGAGCAGGCGGAAACCTTAAATAATCACTCTGCCACCCAGCTGCTATATAGCCTGCTGTATAATTGCATATATCGCAGAAAGTCCAGACAAGTTTCTGTGATCTACAAGGGTGGGAGTCAAGCCCCATGTCAGATTGGTTTCCTGGATGGACTTCCTGTGCATGTCAATTTGATTGGAAGTGATTGGCTCGTCTTCATTACATGTAGAAGTCTATATAATGTAAATTGCTAGACTACATACAATATCCTGCATGTAAAATAAGGTAAGGTCTGCAGAAATGACCAAATATTTATTCCATACTCTTTTAAAATTATCGAAATTCACAAGCCAGGTTTGAATCCATGCAGACTACAGAGGTGTTATAAATTGTTCACAAAATCTCCTGGACTAATTCCCGGCCACTAGTGCTCATGACCACTACAGTACAGACACCCACGGTTGGTAAGTCCCAGTTGAACTACTCTGCTGCAATTTCCAGTGGACATTCATGAGCAAAATCCCAGCTGGATGTTCGGATGAGACGTTAAATTGGTGGCCCTTTTAATCAGTGTCTGTGCTAGGCAAGTAAAAGATCCTTCATATAGGGTAAATGTGAACATGCTGAGGACTCCCATTCTCTCTCTCATCTCATCAATCAACCCTTGTGAGCACCCAGAACTTGGCTTAGAGGGCTGCACTTACCATATCTTTCTATCTATCTATCTATCTACATCTATAAGGTTGGCAAGTACCAGTTTGAACTGTACCCAGCTACAATATTTTGGTAATGGGGACTGCATGCATGAGAGCAAGATTTCTAAAATCTCTGAGGCTCTGAGTTACCATGGCCACCTTTGCACCACTTAAAGGGAAGTTAAAATGAAGCAGAATTCAACTTTATAGAACCGGTAAAATTTCTTTACTCACCCAGTGCACATGTTCTGTAATAATGTCGACTCCAGAAGTTGTCTCGCTGCCGAAATCCTGTTAAGTAGCACGTGTTGCGGTCTCGTAATAAAACCCCAGCGCAATAGAAGTCGTGGCTGTTTATGCACGCTCTTTTACATTCCTCTAAAGATGCTCCGTCGTGCATTTTTCTGAATTCATTTCCTCCCGCTAACGTATTCCGGAAAACATCAAATTCACACTTTTGTTCTGGAATAAGAAAAGAAAGATGTTGAGACAGTGAAATGCAGTTTCTATATTATTTTATTTTGGTTGCCATAGAAAAAAATGACGACAAGCATTTTCGGATTCCTCAAAATCTGGGCTTTCCAAAAATGTATAGTTTACAAAATCTACAAGCAAATCCAACAGAATTGCATAAGGAACCGGACTATATATCTCCAATGCATCCAAACATATTACAATGCACATTATCTATTTGATTTTTAGGCCTGCCTGCATCAGGGCTTATGTGGCGAGTCAAGCTCTCTCTATCTGTATGACGCTGTGCACAAGATCCTGTTAAAACCATGTACTGTATGAATCTGATTCTTTGTATTATTCTTACTTGTGGGTCATTGAAGGCTCTTTTCGAATTTGGCTGGTCTCCGTCATTTATTCAGCCCCAAATAGAAAATTGTTTTCCTTGTCTCTGTGTATGCAAAGATGCTACACTCTGACCGAGCCGCTAACTCATCTCTGGAGACAGAAAATAGGTCACTTTTGAACTTAGCCAATCAGAGAAGTTCTTACAAAAGTCAGAGATGTTAGCACATCTCTGATTGGCCGAATCCTCAAGTGACCTACTTTCTGTCCAGATTAAGATAGCAGGAAATAGATCACTTTTGAACTAAGCCAATCAGAAAAGTTCTTACAAAAGTCAGAGTTGTTAGAACATCTCTGATTGGCCGAATCTTCATATGACCTACTTTCTGTCCAGATTAAGTTAGCATAAATAGGTCACTTTTGAACAAAGCCACTCAGACGTTCTTACACAGGTCAAATTTGTTAGAACATCTCTGATTGGCCGAATCTTCAAGTGACCTACTTTCTGCCCAGATGAGGTTAGCAGGAAATAGGTCACTTTTGAACTTAGCCAATCAGAGAAGTTCTTACACAGGTCAAATTTGTAAGAACTTCTCTGATTGGCCGAATCCTAAGTTGAGCTACTTTCGGTCCAAACGAAGATCGCAGGCTTAGTCTGAAGGTGTCACCTTTTAAAATAAAAGTGACAAGTAAAGAAAAGCTCTTTTTAGGCTTGGATCTGTGGTTTCAATAATAATTAATTTATATGTAACTAGAGATACCCATTGAGGGACATTTTTAGGGGGAGTCAATGATAAAAATCTGCAGTTTGTGTGAAAGCATGTGCTTTGATTGAAATGGTAGAGAAATACATGAGAAGGGAAAATATGTGAATGAAGTTCAGGAAGTATATATATTGGTGGTGAAAAAGAGTAAGTGATATTTTGGCACATTGCCAAATCCTACACAGCAGGAGTGTGCACTGAGGCGTCTGCTGTGAGATTGGGCTTGAAGATGAACCTGGCCAAAGTGAAAAATGCATTGGTGATTGTATGCAGATTAGACTTGAGAGATAATAGTTGAGACATCTTGATACGTTTAGGGCTTGGAAGGAGCTTTAAAATAAGGGTAAGATGACGAAGATACGATGAGTAGAAGTAGGTCAGCCAGGGTGCAGGCATGGAAAGCAGCTGACACTGGAGTGTGGATGTTTTTGGGGGGAAAATGGAGCAGTGGCGCCAGTCCCTGGTGATGTGATAAGCGGAACTACTGAGCAGATTCATGCGCCCCTGGTGGCAGAGGACAGTTGCCGTAGAAAAACGTAAATAAGACAGCAGTGGAACTGCTTTCTGGTGTTATCAGAAGGAGAGGATAGATCAATAAGGATAGGTGGATAGTTTAGGTGAGTGGCATCGCTAAGGGAGGAGTTTTTAGCTGTTGCAGGAGTGAGCATGTCACCCATGATTTTTGTATCTTATACCCGGCAGGGATGCTAGTGAGTTCTAACTTTGAGCGTTTGGCACAGCGTTTGAGACATACTAACCTGGGACCCTCTTAGCAGCAGTGAGCCAATCATCTTTCCGAAGTTGCTTGGCGTTCTCCAGCATTTTCTCGTGGATTGAAGTTAGCCGGATCTCGTAACATGTAATGAATGACACAGTGATGCTTATGATGAGGGTCATGTAAACACAAGGGGGAGTCCATGTCATTCCCATGGCAACCGTCATGCTGAAAGCAACAGAAAAACATGTCACAGAGTGTATTATGTAAATTAATGCATTTTTGGGGGAAAGTTGTATTGGGAATATGGTTGTTGTATCCGGTGATGCAGTGGCAAGATTATATTGCATCTCTTGTGTTTCGATTGTGTAAAATAACTTCATAAAAGTCACTTTGCTGTTACTGTGAATGTGGATGACCAACTTCCTTTTTCACCTTACATGTATATCCGAGATAGATAGATAGATAGATAGATAGATAGATAGATAGATAGATAGATAGGTAGATAGATAGATAGATAGATGGATAGATAGATGGATAGATAGATAGATAGATAGATGGATAGATAGATGGATAGATAGATGGATAGATGGATAGATGGATAGATAGATAGATAGATGGATAGATGGATAGATGGAGGCAATGAGAAACTTTCAAAGATAGATAGATAGATAGATAGATCTATAGATATGGTAAGTGCAGCCCTCTAAGCCCAGTTCTGGGTGCTCACGAGGGTTGATTGATGAGATGAGAGAGAGAGCGGGAGTCCTCAACATGTTACACTTTTACCCCATGTGAGGGATCTTTTTCTTGCCCAGCACAGACACCTGATACAAGGGGCCGCCAATTTAACGTCTCATCTGAACGACATCCAGCTGGGATTTTGCTCATGAAGGCACACTGAAAATTGTGGGTTCGGGTTCCCCACCCGGGGTTCGAACCCATGCAGGCAAAGACCTTCAGCGGAGCAGGCGGGAACCTTAACCACTACACCACCCAGCTGAGAAAGTGAGAGACTTTGGAAGAAAGGAAGATGTTTTCAGCACAGCATCTGTTACAAACTGCCATAAAGTGCCTTCGAATGGACCACGGGCACTCATACAGAACTGAAAAAGAACAAATTACAATGTTATGTTGCAAAAATACCACATGTTTACACCAAAAACGTATTCCATATTTACAATCAAGATTGTTTAGATCTACGGCAGCATCAAAATTGTTCTTTAGAATTCTCAATTTAGAAAGTATGCCATATAAAATAAAACTTTCAGTGTAAGTTTTTGAGTTTTAGACAATTGACTCACAACCACAGCAAACAAATTACTGCCAATTGGTGTTGGGAAGCAATATCTCTGGAAATGTTTGATTAAAAAAAAGCTTCAATATCGCGTTGGGATGTAAATAAGCAATTTACGGAGAACTTCTTAGTGTCAAGTCTAAATCGGTTCACAGACAGAAAATTTATTTTTGAGTCTGATGAAAATAAATGGATTGACTTTTTTAGATTTCTGAAATGAAAATGATCTATTTTGGTGCTTGTAAGCATTCGCAATGATTTTAAGATGCGGGGTAAGTTGCTGCATATAGATGTGATTGTTACTGATTTGTTAGTTTGAGTGTCAAATTGACAACTAGACATGTCTGTCATTCATAAGAAGGATGCAAAATTGCAAATTTATCTCGAGTCATTTATAACCGTTAGTCCGTTACCTTTCTAACGTTTCAATCTGGCAAGTAAAGTATCTTATGGCTGTTGGATGATATGAAAAGATTTAATTTTTGGTGTTGATAATCTTTTCAGCTTTCACATACAACAAGGCTCTCTAAAATGTTTTGATTGATGTTATCAATGTCAACGTCACATACCCAAATGCAGTTCACAAGCAGTGCAAGATATTACACTGACACACTAGTGGGTTATTTCAATTACACAAGCAGTGCAAGATATTACGCTGACACACTTGTGGGTTATTTTAACTACACGAACAGTGCAAGATATTATACTGACACACTTGTGGGTTATTTCAACTGCACAAGCAGTGCAAGATATTACACTGACACATTTGTGGGTTATTTCAACTACACAAGCAGTGCAAGATATCACACTGACACACTTGTGGGTTATTTCAACTACACAAGCAGTGCAAGATATTATACTGACACACTTGTGGGTTATTTCAACTGCACAAGCAGTGCAAGATATTACACTGACACATTTGCGAGTTATTTCAACTACACAAGCAGTGCAAGATATTATACTGACACACTTGTGGGTTATTTCAACTACACAAGCAGTGCAAGATATCACACTGACACACTTGTGGGTTATTTCAACTACACAAGCAGTGCAAGATATTACACTGACACACTTGTGGGTTATTTCAACTACACAAGCAGTGCAAGATATTACCCTGACACATTTGTGAGTTATTTCAACTACACAAGCAGTGCAAGATATTACACTGACACATTTTCGAGTTATTTCAACTACACAAGCAGTGCTAGATATAACACTGACACACTTGTGGGTTATTTCAACTACACAAGCAGTGCAAGATATTACACTGACACATTTTCGAGTTATTTCAACTACACAAGCAGTGCTAGATATAACACTGACACACTTGTGAGTTATTTCAACTACACAAGCAGTGCTAGATATTACACTGACACATTTTCGGGTTATTTCAACTACACAAGCAGTGCTAGATATAACACTGACGCACTTGTGGGTTATTTCAACTACACAAGCAGTGCAAGATATAACACTGACACATTTTCGAGTTATTTCAACTACACAAGCAGTGCTAGATATAACACTGACACACTTGTGAGTTATTTCAACTACACAAGCAGTGCAAGATATAACACTGACACACTTGTGAGTTATTTCACTTACACACTTGTGAGTTATTTCACTTACAGAAGCAGTGCAAGATACTACACTTACACACTTGTGAATTATGTATGTCAACTCTGCAATCCCTATCATTCATCCATGTGTTTAGCCCACCACAAATTATGCTGTGAGGTGTGATGAAACATATATCTCTTGCGAAATTCTGTTTGTATGTCCCTTTTGGTAAATTAACCAGTCTTAATGAGTAAGCAAAACCATATTCTCATTACACAAGATATAAATTAGATATCCTAAGTAGGTGATTCATATATATAATGATCTGCACTACATTCCATGTTCTACTTACAGAAGTAGTTTATATACAAGGTCATATTTATTACAGTGCTGCCTGTAAATACAGTGGGGTGCGAAAGTTTGGGCACCCTTTGACAGGGGTCAAATTTTTTCAAATTTCAAACAAATCATTTGCAGAATCTTTCCAACATGAATTTTGTGAATGAAGGATACCCATGCACTCAATTTTACCCTGAAAGAACAATGGAAATATAAAAATGTTAAAAATTGCAGGTCTTTTTGTCAGATTTTACATGTGCAAAAGTTTGGGCACCCCTACAGATTCTGATCTTGATTTTTCTATTACTCTACATCAAAGCAATATAAAAGCTCTAAAATGCTTTGGATAATAATGTAAGCATCCCAGGACTTCATTTCTTGCGCATTTTTTATTGTTCTCCCTAACAGAGTGACTCCATCCGTTGCATCTTTGTGGTACCTATGGCATCAATTGCACATGTCCAGTAATACTGAATGTTTTGAACATTTCTGGTGCAGGAGTCCTAGTTAGCCTCTCCTTTACCTAAAATTAACATTTTATCTAAAATAACCAAAAATATTCAAGATTTACATTATTTATTTAGGTTAATATCTAGCAACATTACAAATATTAATGTGCAGTTTAACTTTGTTTTGACAGCCAGGGACTATTTTTGCTGAAAAAATTTTCAATTTGGGGTTAATTTGTTTCTATTTAGTCAATTTTGCTATTTTGTTGCAATTAAATCTTATATGTCAACCTCCGAGACCCCCACAGTTGCGACACTGAATGTGGTTCACAGATGCATCATTCCACCGTCAGCATGCAGATGTGAAAAGCCAAGCTATACAAGGTATCACAATTACATAGCTTAATCTGACTGTCTGAGTCATGCCAAAGGACCCATCTAACTATTTGGGAACATTCTGGATCAGTCATTGTGGTGTTTGAGGCAAGGGAGTAAAAAAAAGCATTGAAATGGAATCTCTCCGACACACCAGAATGTGATAAACAAGTTTGACTCCCCCATGGCAAGAGTAGGCAGGCCAAAAATTACGGCTGACGACTGTAATAATTGCAAAATTGTCATTTCTACACAACACAACACAAAAACAGCAGGTTTCAGTAATATTTTTACAAGAAAAGCCAGGGTGCTCTGACATAAGTGCCCAGAAAGTTGAACTTTTGTGGAATTTTACTTCGATTTAGGTCTGAGCTGCTCCAAAAGGTTATAAAAAAATAATCATTCATGTTTGGTGGTGAAAACTAAACATAATAAATCAACTTTTTCAGATCCTGGACTCAAAATAATTGAAATTTTATCAAATAATCTGATGTACCTCAGGTACCTCAAATTTGCAATGGTTGGAGGCTTTTTGTTAGGAATTAAAATACAAAATTCACATAAAATGAAGTCCTGGGATGCTTAAATTATTATCCAAAGCCTTGTAGAGCTTTTATATTGCTTTAATGTAGAGTTCTAGAGAGATCAAGATCAGAATCTGTCAGGGTGCCCAAACTTTTGTACATGTAAAATCTGACAAAAAGACCTGTATTTTTTTAGATTTTTAGATTTCCATTCTTCTTTCAGGGTAAAATTGAGTACATGGGTATCTTTCACTCACACAATTCACGTTGGAAAGATTCTGCAAATGGTTTGTTTGAAATTTGAAAAAATGTGACCCCTGTCAAAGGGTTCCCAAACTTTCGCACCCCACTGTAAGTGAAACGCATGATATTGTGCCATTGCATCAATGCTTAACATCCTCAACCAAACTGGTTGTGGAAGCATGAATTCTCATCCGATGCCAGGAAAACATATTGGGTCATAAAGGCCAATATGTGAGGCACGTAGGATAACAATGGCAGTCAATGTTCTTTGTTGTGGTAGGAGTTAGGTATGGGACAAAGTCTTTGATAAGTAAGTGAAACACAGGCCCAATGTTATTTCATAGGGAAGGGTGGTTCACTTACTTATCAAATGAAATGGACAAGTACATTATTTTTTCCATTGCCATTGAATACAAAATGTTTTAGGCATAAAGATATATACAGCTAGTTTCCTCCCTGGGTTTGGTAGCTAAACCTTCCACTCCAAAGGGTGTGCTGCCTTCACATTGAATAATGCTTGCACAATGCACACATGAGGAGTGCACAGGTCTTGCAGGCCGACGTTGTATTGCAAATTTTGGGCCGAAGGCCCAAGCTTGATTGGTGATTTTTCGCTCCACAAGCTTTTAGAGTATTTTGAAGGGATGGCCCTTCCTCGTGAGAGGCAGAGGTGGCCAACCAGGACTCCAGGAGAGGTTATGTCGGAGTGGATTGGAGGTGGGACAGGGGCAGGCTGGTATCAAGGGCCAGTGGAAGGCTTCCGTGTGGCGTCCCGATGTATCCGAAAAACATTGCAATTGTTTAGTGTCGGTGGTCTTGTCTGCCTTGCCAAGGTGGCAGATTGAGAAAAAGGGGAATCAAAGGATATTTGAGTTTGGTATAGAGGAAGAATGGAACCGCCGAGCTGGATGTTTTAATCTACAGGATAAATGGAGTGGAACTGATATTTGTGAAGAAGAAGTGGGGGGGGGGGGGTTGGGAAGTGAGTACAATTGATGAGAGGAACATGAGGGAGGGAGAGGGATGCATGCGCTTTAGTAAGATCTATATAGGCACAACCTCTGTCCTTGTCTTGCAGGCCTACACAAGCAAAAAATTAAGTACCAATTTGCAGGCTTTTTATACAATTTGGATTGCCAAAAAGTCGATGTAGAAATGGTACTCTCATCATTGATCAATTATTTTACTTTTCACCGTAGTAAAAACTCCCACTTAGACCCATTCAGATTTTATAAACGCTCATTATCATCACTTGTTGCTCTCCTTTCCCCATTCTAGGAGACATAATTGCATTGAGCCTATTGAAATTTAAATGTCAATTGTCAAAATTATCTGCTAAAACTTTCTCTTGGGTATAATTGGTCGATTTGTGTGGGAAGTTAATTGATAACTGTTTCAGGAGCTTTCTATAATATTCAGGGGAATCTTGATTGTTTGGGAGCTTACTGCCATTGATATCTGCTGAGACATTCAGGATATTAAATGTAGGTAGGTAGGTAATACAAGCAGTAAAGCCCACCATCCATTATGAGAGTGTGCCTATTTTTAGTGATTGTTCCCTGCTAGTAGCTGCTACCTCCTTTGTTTAGGAGAGGCCAGGAAACATGCATTACAGAATGTGAAGATTATCGAAACATGATATGTTTACTTTGCAAAGAAGGAGATATCCGAACTGGTTATCCTGTTCTGTTAGTCGATTGTGTGGACGGATGATGAAGAGTCTCAATAAATAGAAATGTTCACCAGATAGCTTTTGAAAAGTAAGAATGAAAGATATCCAGCCAAAATACTACATCTGATGAGTCAAAAGTACATTCCCCTGAATCAACTGAATGCTATCTGTAAGATGTCTTTATGTATTGTTTAGGAAATTTTAATCCTTACAAAGGATGAATAAGTATTTCACATAGCAAGTTTGACAACAAAACAGATGCCTTTTAAGTACTATTTGCTGAAATATATATTGACGATTTTCACAGGGAAAGGTTATTATCCTCAAATATTATGAAGTAGGCCTAAATGTAAAATGGCCCAGTGTGGGATATAAGGCCAGTTAGGACACATCACAATTGCATTGGCATTCCGCAAATTGCATTATTTTGATGAATAACTTCAGCCTACGGCCTACGCATTGATTTATAAAGGAAAGTTTTGATAAAGATCCAGATAGCATTTGAAAAGTAAATTAATAATGCCCCTTTCACACCTACAAGGATGCCTCAAGGATCACCAAGGATTGCCCAGGATGAAGGAAATTCTTCATCCTGCTCGATCCGGCATTCAAATAATTGCTACAATGTAACAATGCCCAATGTTACATTTTGAAGCAGGATGCACTATGGTATCAGTGAGGACTCAGCAAGGACCTGCTATGGTCTTGAAGGACTGAACAAGGATACTGCAGGATTGAACAAGGATACAGCAGGACTGAACAAGTATGCAGCAGGACTGAACAAGGATACAGCAGGATTGAACAAGGACAATGCAGGATAAAACAAGGATACTGCAGGATTGAACAAGGATACTGCAGGATTGAACAAGGATAGTGCAAAACTGAGGTCTCTCAAGACTCAAGTTGTGTCGATGCCTGCAGACACTGTCTATGGCAATGACACCTAATCTGCCCTTGATAAAATAAAAATTGAACGGACAGCATACAGCTATTGTTTAGTTCAGAGTGGAAAACAATGGAAAATTGAAAGAAAAAGTAGCTTGTTTTGAAGCATTTAAGAAAACCATGGAAATTCAAAATTGAACAGTTAAATTGCCGTAATATTTTTTTAGGATGATAAAAAAGGAGGATACTGTATTTATTGCTCATATGCAGAGAACTTCTCACAACTTTTTACATGAAAAGAGTTATGAGTGGTACGCCAGGAAAAAAATCTGAAGCCAGGCTGCTGCCAGGCTGCTGCCAGGAGGTCAAAAGATCATTATTATCAAAACAAGAAAGAGAATAAACTCAACTGTGACAATATTAAACAGGTATTCATGAAAAGGGGATATGAAGCTTGGGTTTTAACTGTGTGCATTGTCCACATTCTTACATCAGAAAGTGCACAAATTAGCTTGTTCATGTCCAGTCAAGGATGTACAAGGATGGCCAAGGATGGGTAAGGGTGAGCCAAGGATGAGTAAGGATGGGTCAAGGATAGGTAAGGATGAGCCAAGGATCCTCCAGGATGCATCCTGGTGGCCACAGGGTCATCAGGGAAGTAACAAGGTGGAGCAGGATCCACTAAGGATAGCCTAGGATCCACCAAGGATAGCCAAGGATTCATTAAGGACAATGTAGCCATTTATCCATCCTGTTCATCCGGCAACAAAAATTGAACATGTTCAATTTTTTGTTTTGATCCGTGGTGGAGATGAAGGATGCTCCAGGATGGTCAAGGATGGCCCAGGACCCAACAAGGATGCAACAAGGATGTAACAAGGATGCAACAAGGATGTCAAGGATGATGCCCCTTTCACACCTACAAGGATGCCTTCAAGGATCACCAAGGATGGCCAAGGATGAAGGAAATTCTTCATCCTGCTCAATCCGGCATCAGAATAATTGCTACAATGTAACAATGCCCAATGTTACATTGTGAAGCAGGATGCACTACGGTATCAGTGAGGACTCAGCAAGGACCTACTTAACTATGGTCTTGAAGGACTGAACAAGGATAATGCAGGACTGAACAAGGATACAGCAGGACTGAACAAGGATACAGCAGGACTAAACAAGGATACAGCAGGACTGAACAAGGATACAGCAGGATTGAACAAGGAAGCAGCAGGATTGAACAAGGACTCTGCAGGATTGGACAAGGATAGTGGAAGACTGAGGTCTCTCTAGTTGTATCAATGCTTGCAGAAACTGTCTTGACAACGGCAATGGCCTATTCTGCCCTTGATAAAATAAAAGAACATGGACAGCATAAAGCTATTGTTTAGTTCAGAGTGGAAAATAAGGGAAAATTGAAAGGAAAAATAGCTGTAATAATTTTTTAGGATGACAAAAATAAAGGATACTGTATTTATGGTCATGTGCAGAGAATTTCTCAAAACTTTGCACATAAAAAGAGCTATGAGTGGAACGCCAGGCAAAAAGTCGGGAGCCAGGAGGTCAAACATCATTATTATTAAACAAGAAAAAGAATAATCTCAACTGTGACTATATTTGACTGGTGTACATGAAAAGGGGATATGAAGCTTGGGTTTTAACTGTGTGCATTGTCCACATTCTTACATCAGAAAGTGCACAAATTAGCTTGTTCATGTCCAGTCAAGGATGTACAAGGATGGCCAAGGATGGGTAAGGGTGAGCCAAGGATGAGTAAGGATGGGTCAAGGATAGGTAAGGATGAGCCAAGGATCCTCCAGGATGCATCCTGGTGGCCACAGGGTCATCAGGGAAGTAACAAGGTGGAGCAGGATCCACTAAGGATAGCCCAGGATCCACCAAGGATAGTCCAGGATTCACTAAGGACAATGTAGCCATTTATCCATCCTGTTCATCCGGCAACAAAAATTGAACATGTTCAATTTTTTGTTTTGATCCGTGGTGGAGATGAAGGATGCTCCAGGATGGTCAAGGATGGCCCAGGACCCAACAAGGATGCAACAAGGATGTATCAAGGATGTAACAAGGATGTCAAGGATGAGCGATCCTTCTTCATCCTTGACTATCCTTGGATGCATCCTTGAAGGTGTGAACGCCACATGAGTGATCCTTCTTCATCCGTGAGTATCCTTGGATGCATCCTTGAAGGTGTGAACACCACATAAGAATGAAAGATATCCAGAGTATATATATTTCACACAATGGCAAGAAAAGTCAGATATTGTAATAGAGAAAACTTTTTGACTTTGGTCCTTATAATTTTCTCTGCTACAAGAACTTTGTCCATTTGCAAAACTGGAAATTCTAAAAAAAATCATGAAAGGGATCATAAGAAACCCAATGAGGACCTAAGTCACTTCAAAAATGTAGAACATGCTGTAAAATTGCTGTTTCTTAGTATATCAACTTATTGCTTATGTTTGCAAACTTGTTAGGCATAATTATTCGTTTCACAAAATCAGTGCCCCGTAAATTTGACAATAAAGTTTTGAGCTTTAAACTATTCTTAGTCGGCTCTCTTGGAAATCAAGTGTGGATGTCTATTTTTAGCAATTTTGTCTGCAGAAACCCTGGATATTTGATGAGCCACTGCAGGTCAGGAAATAAGCATTACAGAATTTGGAGTTTATGGAAACATGATATGTTTACTCTGCAAAGAAGGAGATACCCAAACTTGATTTCCTGTTCACACGACTGTGGGGGCGGATGTTGATGAAACAGTGTTTATCTAAGTATTCACCCCTGACCAGAACACTTTACTTAGAAACATGGGATATTTATAGACAAGATTTATCAGTATGTTATTGTTATGCATTACAGCCAAACACTTTGATATAGAATTATAGTGGACTTTGGCACTCAGAAAATGGCACTTGGTGTGTCATCATGCTGATGATTTGTCATGATCAAACCAAATACTTTCAATGTTAATTTGATTGAAGGAGACTTATCCCACTTGTTGGTGGCAGCCAAACGAAAGGATCATGCATCTGATTTTCACTCTAAAATCCGTTATGAGAAGTGAAATGGCTTTCTCTTGATCATGACTAATCAAACAGCCTCTATGTTTCCCATGTTGAAAGTAGAGAAGATGACGCTTCATCGGCTATCATGAGTCACGAAGTGCCATTTTCACAGTGCCACAGTCCACTCTAATTCCATATCAAAGTGTTTGGCTGTAATGAATGCATGCGTTATGGGAAACTGAAGAAACTTAATGATATCAACAAATTCTCTGCTTATATTACTGTAGTAGAAAGACAGCCAATGCCTTGTAAGCCCCATCATATAGGCTATGGCATCTATATTAGCACTTATGACTGTATTGTACCTACTGTGTTTGCAATAGAGTATCTATCCGGATATTATGTGCCATATACTTGGGAATTACTTCCTGTTCTCAAGAAAGCGTGGGTAATTTGTACACTTTTTTTTTCAGTTCCAATCTGCTTGCTGCTTACCAGGGAGATGCAACAATTGAAGGTACATACTGCATAATACAAATAGAATATTTTTCATTGTGTGTCCTCCTTTTGCCATAATTAGCAAGCTATGTGCAATTTGTGCATAAGTACAGGGGCCCCAATCATCCATCCTAATTAGTCTACCAATACAAGACATTTAGCCCCTATCATTCTTCCATTGATCCATGCTTGGGCGCTCATGAGGCTTGATTGATGAGATGGAAGAGTGAGCGGGAGTGCTCAACATCCCCACTTACATTTGAGTTAAAACTCAGGTCACTTGACCACCCCAGTTGCCAGCTATAAAGGCCTGTCACAGACATGTCACTCACCCAAGCTATCGACCTATCCTACTTTTTTGCACTCATACTTCAGATGGGAGGCCACAACTAACTAACTCCTCTCTTATTTCTGTTTGCCAACTCCACCACCAATCTCCCACCAGGAGTGCATGAAACAGCATATTCTCATATTTTACTCCTCCCCAGAGGGAGCCACTACTCATAACCATTTTCCCACAGGTGGCAGCACTTATGTTCATCTGTTTTTGCCTGCAGCCAGCCCGAACCTTACGCAACAGGCAGGCTGTAAGGTCTCACACAGGCCTCCAGTTAATACGTATCTGCTTGCCATCTACACAAACATGTCAACAATTAGCCACTTTCTAAATGCCTGCACATCACTCTAAACACCATGTCTTCCTAACTTATTCCCTTTTTTTACATGACCATGTAGCCATGCAGCGTCACTTCACAATAATGCATTGTCAAACTTTTTCCACTAATGGCCATTTTCTAGTGTAACATATTATGATCTCCATATGTGAGGGATCTTTTACTGGCAAAGACACTGACACAAGGGGCCGCCAATTTAACGTCTCATCCGAACGACATCCAGCTGGGATTTTGCTCATGAAGGTACACTGGAAATTTTGGTTCTCCACCCGAGGTTCGTACCTATGGAGTATGGAGGCAAAACCTTCAGTGGTGCAACCCTGAACCAAAACCACTCAGCCACCCTGCTGATCAGATGATAACTGAACAACAAATCTGTTGACGTCACAATGGAGGGCATTGTTTGCCTGAGGAGAGGCCATTGTGAAGTGGCTCCACCTACAAAACACTTATCTTTGATAGGTGCTCCTCATGACGGTGTCATCTCTAGCGCAATTTCCATCCGCTTCTCAAATTGTCCGGGATATGGAACGAGTGCCCATGGCCTCGACTCATAGGCTGAATGTCACGTACGCTAACAATTTGCTCAGCAGATGTCACTTAACGACATCAAATCTGAGATAAACGTTTCAGGACAACTATTTTTACATTCAGAAATCCAGGTAGTCACTGAATGTAGCCAAGTTTAGAGATTCGTACGTGGCTGACCTTGAATGGACATTGGTTTAGTGAAGTGCCATTCAGAACTCATCAAAGCAAGCAAACTCAAAGCTGACATGCCCAATGGATGGATGATTGGGGCTTTACGTCCTTTATTTATGCACTTGGTAGGCTAATTAGGACAGAAGAAGGACATGGCAATGAGGTGAAGGATGATTGAAACAGCTGTCCAACATAGGCCCAGGTGACCCGGCAAGAGCTGGATTCGAACCCGGGACCCAGCGATTGGCAGTCCAGCGCGCTACCACTAGACCAACCCTCCCCCCCCCATTGTTTAGTGAAGTGCCATTAAAGGGCAGTGTCTGTAAATTTAACAAATTTACATACTGGTGACAGTGTACCATGCAGGAACTCATCAAAGCAAGCAAACTCTATCAAAGCTGACAAGCCCAAAAGTGGAAACCGATTTTGAAATGATTGCCCACAAATCTATTTTATATTGAGAATTTGAGAACACAGTGTGGCCAAAATACCACATTTTGACCTGCAAATGTAGGTAGTGCAAAATGTTTTTTGAGTTTCAAATTTAATGAAATTTAAAATCTTAATGGAATTGAATCATAAGATACACCATTATAGTGCTTGCATTTTGGCATATTTTTGTCTGCATCCTTTATGAATACAATCTGCAAAATGTCAATATCCTTAACATTTCCGTTGTCGCTTTAAAAGTTTTTCCAACTTTCAGAATGTCATTCTCAAATCTTCAAATTCAAAAATCTTAAGTATCTTATGTGTCGATGAACTTGCAGGTTGATGGGATTGCCTCCTTTTTGTCTCTGGTGCATTTTGCACTTTATTTAGACGCAGCTGTGTCTCAACTTTGTCTTAACTGTCTGCAGTTTCCAGATCTATGTATGTTTAGTTTTTCAAAATGAAATGAGCTGCTACACTGATGCAGGCCCTTGTGCATCATTCAGATGAATACACTCTCAAATTGAGAAAATACAGATAAAGATAATCTGTGGTATAACCTGTTTGCCAAATGTCTTTCTACCTCCCTTAAGTGGATACATGAGTTCCCATAGACTAATGGTTACAGCGCTTGACTGCAAATCCACTGGCACTTGAGGACGCGGGTTCGAACCCCAGTCCTGGAACTCAATTGGAGTGAGTTGGTTGTGGCTGTGGCCTGGGAGGGTGCCACTTGTGTAGGCAGGAGTTCACCCTCCTGTCAGGTGTGAGCAGCAACACCTTCAGCCAGACTTTTCTGGACTGGATGACTGGACAAGCAATGTGAAGTGAAAACCACAACAAGGAAAAAGCTGTCACCAGGAGCACTGAAGATCTCCAGTCATCATAAATTGTGAATTTCATTGTAAACCGCACTAGATTGATCTGGAAGATTACATGTAGTGGTACTGTATCTATAAATTTACAAATAATGAATGACTGGCGCATTTGTATTCTATGCTCTTGGAAGGATAATTAGGACAGGAGGAGAACACGGCAATTTAAGCTGAAAGGATGATTGAAACTGTCGTACAATATAGGTCCAGATGATCTGGCCAGAGCTTGGATTTGAAACGAGGACACAGCGACTGGAAAACCAGAGCGCCGTCATCCAACCAAAATGACCCCCCCCCCCTGATTTCTTGTGCTGCTAAACAACTGTCTAAGACACAGAAATACATAGAATGGGCATGAGGCTCTGCCAGATGTAGCAACCAAATCCACCATCGTGGAACTGCACTGCATCCTGGCACCTCGTTGCCGTGACGTCACCAATAACAGTTCGGCTAAAGTCAAAATTCGGCAACGCTGCTTCTTACAGCATCCCCCGATGCCATTTTCGGCAACCGTTGCCTCATACGGCATCTGGGAGATGCCGAATTCGGCATCTCCGCAGTTCAGACGTTTCCCGGCAGGTGGCGCAAATGATCGGGGATGACTTAAGTGCTGCCACCTTGAGTTAATATATATTTCTTTAAATCTATCCAAGGAAAAGATGAATCTATCCAAGCATTTTTGATAATTTGGCTCTTCTTTAGAAGCTACTTAATTAACTAAGAAATGAGACTGCTAATTGGGGTTTCTGACTCATTAATACATTGTGCACCAACACTAGGGTGGGCTGGAAAAAACTTTTTTTGGAATTTCAGTATGCCAGTGATATAGAAACTTGGTTATGGCCAAAAAATGATAACTGGTGCAAAAAAAAAATCTGTGGCATGCAACTTGTGCCGTGCCACTCTGGCTTTTATGAAATTGCATATTTTCAGCCATTTCGCATGCTTTTTTAGACCATTTTTTGGCCTGAGATACAAGATACAAAGATACAAGTCAGCTTCCTTGGTTTCAGAAGGCTCAATGGCATACTTAAATCTTGTTTGAAGACCATTTTGGATATGAAACACCAAAAACAGGTGGCTTATATTTAAGATATAGCCATTTCTGGGTAAATGTTAGGAAACAGAATTTGGCTTTTTTTGCTAAAAATTGGCCCAAAAAAATTGAAAATATCGGAATTGACTCCACAAAAAATGATTCCAAGGTAATTGTAGTTACCCCGAGTCCTCCCCAATGCCCTAAAAAAACATTTCCCGGGTTGAACAGCCTGCCCCCCCTTGCCCCCCCCCCTAAATTAAATCCTGGTGACGCCACTGGGGCTAGTGCTCAGTGTGCTCCTCCTCTGTTTGTTGTGCATTCTCCCTGTCTACTTCACCCCCCCCCCCCCCTCCCCCACCTGTTTAATTGCTGCTCATAATAACGCTTGCCTCCTCGGTCTCTGTCTTTGTCTTATCCCTTTCTTATCTATATCACCCCAGGGTTTTCCTCCTCACTATTCCTCTTTCCTCCTACTCCCGTTAGCTTTTTATCTTCTGCCTTGCACCGATTTCCAGGGCAGATGGCAGATTGACATGCAAGGGGCCAATAATGTAAAATATTAATAATAAGAAAAACAAAATTTCTTTATTTGCGACTGTGAAAACTTTTAGATCAGGGCCCCCATGGGAGAGGGCTCTGTATAGAAAAGGGCCATTCAAGCTAGGTACAAATGGGGTTGTGCCGGAAATAGGAATGTGGGGGCCCATTGGAGGGCCGTAGGCTGGGCTGAATCCTAGGGGGAGGCAGTACCTGATCCAAAGGCATGCACACCCCATGCAGGAAAACTTTAAAATTTTACATGTAATGCTGCTTTTTTTTGGCAAAATTCTAGGGGGGCAGCTGCTCCCTTGCCCCCCTGCAGGCTACGGCCCTGCATTGTCTTATTTTGCCACAGTGCCCATAATGCCGCCAGTCTGCCCCTGCTGATTTCTTCTCCTGATCTCCGCCTTCTCACATCCTCAGTTCCAGCTAGTAGCTTGCAAGGGTGCCTTCTCACAAAAGCTCTTGCCTCCTTCTCTGTCTACTACCTCTCTGCCTCCCTCTAACGATGATTATCTCCTACAGTTTGTCACATCAAGCAGAGGACAGACGTTTGGCCAGATATCTCAGCAACCGCAAGCCCCAAATGATAAATAGACATTATTATGGATAGCTTAGCTCTGTTGTAATATGAATATCCCAGTTTCGTGATGTTTCGGTGCCTTTTCTGTCTGATATTTGCCAATTTGTGAAAATGACAGTCGAATTTCCCAAAATGTTGATATTTGTGATGCCACCAATCTGACACACAATGGGCAATTACGTCACAAAAGTGCACCACAGCGCCACTCCAGACTTAGTTCTACTCAAATTTGTATCAGCGGATCCACCAATCTCATTGCTTTGATTTCTATGGACTGTACAAACAATGCTATATTTCTGTCTCAATGCCTGACGTGACAAACTGTAATAGCCCTTGCCTTTCCCATCTTTACTTTTTTCCTTAGTTTCTTCCTATATGTGTACTTACTCTGCATTACCATGGAACGGGGTAAAGTTGGCAATCCGGGGTAAAGTTGGCACGCTATTTTTACCCACTTAATGGAAGAAATGCCAACTTTCCTCACTGACACAGGTATCTTTGGCACAATTGCCATACATGTCAGTGAGGAAAAGTTGGCATTTCGGCCATTGAGTGGGTCAAAATAGCCAACTTTACCCCGGATTGCCAACTTTACCCGTTTTTATAATACGGTATGCATTTCTTTGGCTATAGTCACCCAAAAGCAAACTGGCCTACGTATTTTTTTTTTTACAACTCTCCGAGAAATGGAAACTAAGGCCATCTTTGTTCCGATGACCAAAATGTTTGAATATACATTTTTTGTCTTTTTCCGAGCCATGGAATGGCTCATTTTTCAACGATACCTATATTGTCAACATGGCCCTGTTAAATTAGAATAATGTGCAAAAAATTAATCGAGTTTCGAGGCACATACACTGAAAGACAAAAGTTATGCATATGCTCTGCATTCAAGAACCTCATCTGTGTGCTTAATATAAGGTTCTACCAAACACATGCTTTACTTAAAATAAACCATAAAGTCTAAAGATAATGGTCTTGGGGTTCATTCGAAGGTTGTGATTTCCTCTCATCTGTAGCATCCCCTACAACATCCAGAAATATGCCTTCATCACAATGGAGGGTATCTTGAGTTCCGGTTGTTTTTCAGGGTTCAACACCTCTTTGTTTATTCCTTGTCTAACCTACCTCCCTGTAACAGGCAGCTTTCTTTGATACACTTGACGGATGAACATCTTACACTCTACAACATTAAGCTGGGTTTTCACACCTGCACCATTCCAATAGTTTCATCCCCGTCATATTCTGTAATTGGGGACACAATACATTCAGTTGTAAAATAATTGTGTGCTTGTATGTTTAAGGATTCATTTGAGCTCACATGAAACCTCATGCCTGCAAATGGTATTGGTCAACAGCAAAAACTGTGTTTTCTGAAAACTCCCCCTTTTATTTGTCAGCCATTTTTAAAAACAAAAATGTTTCCCGGTTCAGTGATTTATTGTTTGTGACCCTATTTTCGGGTGTCTTACACCATGGAACCACCATATTGACCATAACCCTTGAACATCTTGCCCTCCCAACATATGCATAACTTTTGTCTTTCAGTGTATATTATTTGAAAGAAATAGTTTTTTCCTTCATGTGTATTGAATCGATTAGTATCAGAAGCTTCCCATGGTACAAAATATGCCCTTCAGAAGTGACTTTAGCCATTAAGGTCTTAGCTTTTGGCTGACAATATACTATATATGGGCCAAGTGATGTTTATTACCATATAAAATACACAGTTTGTACAATGTTAAGACCACGATTATCTGCCCTTTGGATCTTGAATCGGCCTTCATTGCTCGTGTCGATACATGACCTTTGGTGCTGCATGCACCACGATACGGGGGCTGATGTGTGACATATGTACCATCTGATAACATATATAATTTTAAAAGTGGTTATAACCTATAGGGTGTAGCAACTTATATATACACAACAATTTTTAAAAATGTATATATGTCCTCTTAAATTCAAATGTTTTTATTGCTCCTTGAAGCTGGAATTGTGAGCTTAGATGCCTAGGCATCATTAACATCTGTGGAGTACCATTAATTTAAAAGTACAATTGAATTATCCTGCACATGGCAGGCTGGTAGTATTAGCCCAAATGTGAAAAAATACTAACCCACTCAAGAGGTACCCAAACTTTCACACCCCACCATATAATATGTGTGGTGCATCACACTTTTACAGCACTGAAAAGAACATAAAACAGTAACAGCTGCCTTTAACAGCATCGGGGATGCCTCAAACGGCAGCGGGATGCCTCACACGGCAGCGGGGATGCCTTAAACGGCAACGTTGCCGAATTTTGACTTTAGCCGAACTGATAATAGTGACGTCACTAGTAACAATGGCATCATGTCACGTCACAATCAGCCAAACACAACATCTTGTTGCTCCTGCGTGGTACATAATTTTTGTTCCAATATGGCGGATTTGGTGACCTCATCTCGAGGTGGCACCATAAAGCCTCATGTCCGTTCTATGTATTTCTATGGTCTAAGACATTGCTGGTATTATTGATTCATTTTGTCCTTTCCATTAACAATCATGTACAGTATGAACATGCCATATTTAATTTCCATAACAAAGAATAAGTGACATGCTCCTAAGTCAAGTATTTTGGTCGGGGTTAAACATTTCTATTTATTGAGGCTCTTCAACATCCGCCCACACATTATTTACTGGAAGAACAGGATAAGCAGTTTGGATATCTCCTTCTTTGCAAAGTAAACATATCATGTTTCCATAAACCCCACATTCTGTAATACGTGTTTCCTGACTTCCAGTGGCGCCCCTCAGGTTAACTGGGTTAAGGGTACTACAGAGAACAATAGCTAAAAATACATATCCTTACTTCTTACAAGAGAGGGCCTGCCCTGGTCCTGCTGCAAGGAAAAGCTAAAAATAAATTTTTTGAGATTCGTTGATTGTCCCTGTGTCTTACATCCTCAACCTAATTTTGTAAGTATACAGGCTCATGATATGAATGATAATGTTAAAAATACCCAAAAGTTCCTTGTTTAATTTTGATGAAGATAAACAAAACTTGACAACTAGATTTAGCCTAACTTCTTCAAGTTTTACTTTGCCTTTGCAAAGCCTGAAGAATGTTTTTCGCAGAACTTCCGTATTTTGCTAATGGTTGAAGTTCGATATCTCAAAATAACCATTGATGTCTGTTGCAGATATTAATAGAACTTTGTATTATTCCAAGGCCTGACATTCATACACCATTTTTTGGGAATAAGAATTCCAGGCAGACTTGGAATAAATAACTTCCGGTTGGGGTATTTCTTAGTGGCGTTGTTCGATTTAGAAACAAATATTTTCGGATTACACGCACTTGAAATAAATAATTATGTCTGGTGTTTCCCCCGAACAATTTTCTATCGAACAGCTGATGCCATGGCAATGGTAACTTCTTAGTGCATATCATGACACTTCTAAAACACTAATATTTTAAATACAATGTTGAATATCATCCTTCATGACAAGATATCATATCAATGCGGAGGATGGGATTATTAAGTCTAAATCCTTTAAAGCACATAATAAGACTAATGTCAGCGTCTTTGGCAATTGCATCGTCTCCTTAAGTTACTTTACACGATAACAATAATCCCATTTCCTTTTAAAGCAAGTGGTCCAAACATCTGCAGCTGTACAACACCAGTAAAATTGACATAAATTCACATTTAGGAAGCTTTAATATCATCCTAAAGAACTAGGTGGTAATCCATTAAAACTTCTTTTGAAACGTATCAAGCAACTGCACCGCCCTCTTTTGATTTCCTGTTTATTCAAAACCAACTGAATTGGGAAATCATCAGTGACCCTTTCTCACCATTTCCAAAAACATCTATTACATTTATGTTATTTGTTGGTTATGGGAATCTCTAAATTTGTATTTGTATTTTTTACAACAACAAAAAAAAAACCATATATTACATTTATGTTATTTGTGGGTTATGGCAATCTCTAAAACATCATTTATAAAAGGAAGTCGTGAAAAAGGCTGTAATGTGTAACTATTTTCACAAAATTCGCACCAGAATGTTTTTGAAGAATAAAATGGCCTGTGACAGTGATTATTTCTATTTATTGAGACTCTTCAACGCCCGCCCCCACACTGGTGGGAATAGGAAATTAAGTTTGGATATCTCCTTCTTTGCAAAGTAAACATATCATGTTTCCATAAACTCCACATTCTGTAATACTTATTTCCTGACTTCCATGGCTCAACTTAAGCAGAGGGTGTTGCGGACAAAATAGCTAATAATAGACATCCATACTTGATTTCCCAGAGAGCAGACCAAGAATAGTTTGAACAACACTTTAGCGGTAATATTCAAATACTAGAATTTACCCATTATTAAAAATGCAGGTTACAATGGTGTAAAAGCAAGTGAATAAGGAAATGAGACAAAGCAACAAAGAAGAAGAGTTGGCTTTTTTTGTGATGCAGCTGAAAGAAATGTAATTTTGGAGTGAACCACCAGGTGTGCTGCAGTGCAACTTCATGGATATATGGCAGTTTTAGTTTGGTATGAAATGGGTTAAAGTAAACGAGCAGTAAAAAGGGCAAAGAGAGTGAAATAATGAGCGTTTGATAGCAGTTTAAAGGTTGACAAAGGATTACTGGTGTAGTTGCAAAAGCAGGAGAAGACATTTGAGAGAAGAATTTCATGTCTGGTTTGAGAGATGCATGCACTCCTGGTGGCGATTTTGAGATGGAGTAGAAATTGGAAATGAAAGAGGAGTCAGAAGGGTGTATGTTCCTCACAGAAAGACAGGACAGAAAAAGAAGGATTGGTGGAAAGTTGGGGTGAGTGGGATGCTCAGAGGACGTGGTTTTAGGTAAGGAAGCACTGATCTTGTCAGCCAAGATTTAATTGCAATATTACCCGGAGGGATATGTGATCACGGTCCATAGGCGTACGGCGCGCACGATTTTTGGGGGGGCGAGCGACATTTGCCCGAATTTCACAATCTAAATTTATAAACATTTCAAATTAAATTGCCTGTAAATCATTAATTTTCAGTAGTTTTATTCAGTCATCTGCCCAAATGTTTTAGCCTTTTTGCCCGAATCTTACTGTTTCCCAAACTTTTGGGGGGATCGCCCCCCCTGCCCCCCCCCCTCCGATACGCCTATGTGATCACCAATCATCCATTCAACATTTCAACTTTTCTATACAATATCAAATGATTGTGTGGGAGGCCATGCAGTGTCTTCAGTCTTTAAATTCAGCTTAAATTTGCTGATGTCAGCATCTCGTGCATTAGTATTGTCTCTTACAAATTTCTATTTCAAAAACTTCCGCATCTCTGCTGCACAAACTTTGGAAATGACATACTCTTCCTCATTGTTTCTATTGCATTTTCTGCTTTATTTAGATGCAGCTGTGTCTAAACTGTTTGCAGTTTCCTTATAGGCTGAAACATATTTCTCTCATATGTGAGCCAGAAATTGATTCAAATTTCCTACCACATACAGACAACTTTGTGCAACTTTCAGAAAATTTAATACAGTATGTCGTTGAACTCCTGCCTAAAAAGAAATGATTTGTTTGAAAGTTATAATTTTGTGAAATTTAGAAAAATAAGTTTTTTTACTTTGTATCACAGAATAGCTATGTGGAAGTTGCTTACTGAGTTAGTTGATGTGGCTTCTAGCATGTATACAATGCAGGAAGCAGCCCAATGAACAAATATATGTAGCAACTTTGTGACAACATCAAAATTATAGTGAAGATGATATGTACATAATAGACATCTATTGAATTGTGTGGTAGAAATGTCATTGTCATAACGTTGTGACGCAATGTTAAAATATACATTAAAATGCTACAATGTGGCAACTTTGTAACAACATCGTGAAAAACCTCAATGTTGCATTAATGTTGTGGAAAGGACTTGGTTGCAGAGCTATCTGAAGCTGAACAAACTGGACTAAGTTATGGACAGTTCTCAGCTTTTCTGAAAATTGTCACAAAACGATTTGTTATCAAAACTGTGTCTGAAAAACAGACCACTTGATCAATTTTGATGTCTTGATTAGGGGGCCACAAATCAAAGATAAAATTTGTTTTTCAGCCACTTCCAACATGCAGGCCTGTGCTAGAGGATGTTTTGAATGTCAGGTGCCTTGTCCAGTTTTTAATGGACCTTAAGAAAAAACTGGAACTGTATGCTGTCCCACACATAGCAATGTAAAAAGATGCAATGTAAAAAGAATCTATATATTTTTGCCAAATATGTAAATCTCGAAACACTGCCTCAGAGCACAGGCATTACAATTATTCACAACACTTCTGCATTAGACTGCAGCCACTGGTGCTCATCACCACTACAGACACACCAAGGTTGGCAAATCCCCTGAATCAATCGCCCTGCTGTAATGTTGTACTATGGGTACAAACATGCAAGTTGATTCAATGGCATTGCCCAGACTTATCCACTTTCCTTTCGCTGTTTAAGGAGGTAAGCATCATGCAGGCCATAAAGCGGGAGGGCTGGCAAATGATCAGAATGCTTGTGCCTGAGAGGCAGCAGGAAATTTCCCACATAATTTTATCTAATTCTGGTTCAGTACTGACCGTAGGTTCAACTGCTTTGAAACCATACTCCTAAAGCTATGCGATTGAGAGTGAACCATCCAGTTAATGAATTTTAAAATAGTCATGAGCCAACCACGTTATTTTTTCTCATTGATTGGCAACATGGCAAGCTAAACAGATCAAAGGGTTGAAGTTAGTTAATTCAGTAAAATATCCAAAATTAAGACCCCTCAACACAACTTCATGTGACACAAAATTGCGATTTATTTTGCATTTGTTGAAAGTTTGTTTTGACTGCAGATTTTAGACGGCATGAAAATTTACTGAAACTTTTGGTTGGAATTAAAAAATAAATTTAACTCTCAGCAAAATATCCAGCTTCCTATATTTGAGCCTGTCTGTTCTTTCACAGGGTTATTCTGTGTCGATTCAACAAATGGCTCCGGATTCAGAATGCCTTGAAAATTTACCAGAATCAAGGTTTCTCATCAGAAAGCACAAATCCCAAGTAATACAGTCTCAGAAATTTCAGGTCAAAAATGTGAAATAACTGAAATTTTCAGATTTTTTCAACAACCTTTGAAATGGACGCAAATGCAGAGGTGGCTGAAACAATGCATTTTAACACTTGGGCTAAATTAAAAACGTGTTGCCTAATTGCAAACCTCTAAGTTTTACACTGATTTAGTAATATGCCTTCGAATTTTCATGAATTTTTTCAGAGAAACTATTCAAGCTGTATCAATTGGGATTTGTGTTTTCTGGTGAGAAACTTTGATACTGGTAAATTTTCAAGGCATTCTCAATCAGTTGAGTGGGAAAATTTCTGAAATCTCCTGAAATGACACAGAATTACCCATAGTCTTTCTTTGGCTCCTGTAACATATGTTGTTATTTTCTCTGAGCTTCCAAACGGTTTCATAACTATATGTATCTTCTCGCTTTTTACCAGAACAAATGGTGAACAATAGACTTCTGTACAAATTATTCAACTGAAGTCCTGTCATGTTAAACTTTGGACTGGCATTTAGTTAACGAGAGAAGAAAGGCAGTTTGTTGCTTTATATACTTCAGAAGAATAGAAATGTAAGCAGTACAGCTCAATCAGACACAATTAAAAGTATGAGATATGTAAAAGCCCATCAACAAGCTGTTCAGACAAATGAACTGATATTTCATTTCATAATTTTAGATGATAATATTTCATTTTTCAACTGAGCCATGCAAGAACGCTGACACTTGAGAACGCCGATTAGTCACCCTAAGTTCGCATGAGAAAATATGTGCAGTGATCAAATTTTCTTATTTTATACCCTGCAAAGAAGAATAAGAGCTAATAAGGAGAGGAGAAAAACAACCAAAATCTCATTCATTAAATGAGATCCTGCTACAATGTAGGTCACCGGAACCTAAATTGGTAATTCTATCCTATTTCAAATATTTTGGGGATCACTTTTAAAAGCCTGCTTCTTCCAATGTATATATGTCTTGTCCAAAAATGACTATAACTATCATAATGATTATGCCCACCCTACTGAATAGGACTGTCTTCCCAATTTTGCTTACCTGTGTGAATTACTGTCTATTGCGCGTAATAATATTACATTGTGTTATATTACACATATTTCTCTAATTGCTATATCATGTGTTGTTAGGTAGTCTATAGGGTCTCATCTTCTCTATTCTGGATGGAATCTTCAGAATCTAAAAATATATGGAAATTGGATAGGCATATATATATCTGCTTTCTGGTAGCTATTCAGGCCACAAAAAATATCTTATGATAGAATTGTTACTTGCGCAGAATTTATGTGTCATTGTGACATTATAGCACATTATGACTTCTTGAATTCGCTTGGTGAGGTTTTCTCTTCTTGCCACGAGATTACGTGCGATTTCGAGCCGTAGTGATTTTGGGAACCAGCAGCCATTTTGTACCATTGACAGTCGTATTCCTGGCTCCAGAACATTCATAAATAAATTTAAGAACTACGGATTTGCATCACCGAGTCTTAAATGGAATGTTTAACGTGGATTACCACCACCATCGACATGATAGATGACTTTAATCTTCAGTTATGGCCCAGCGAAGTCGGAAAAAAGTCACGAGCGTCGGCTAGACAGACTTTGTTGGTCAAAATATCCGGATCAACCACAGATATGTCTCGTAAAACTGGTGGGATCCATGGATCAGGTCCAGAAGATGACTCGGGTTTGGCTAATCCAGTGTTGTCAGGCTAATTATAAGCTGGTATAGATAAGGAACCCTAAAAGGTTCTTATTCAACTTTTAAAAAGGTTCCAACAGCAAACAAAAACAAAACTTAGATAATCCAGTTGCACTGAACTCCACAACGGAACTCCTTTCTCACAAGTTGGGAGCATAGGGTCCTATCATTGGGCCTTCTCACCCAGTATTGAACCTTTTAAATTCAATTGAACCTTCAAAAAATGTACAACCTTTTTTCAGCAGAGGGTTCTTTATATACTATCAAGAATCTTTTGCGTTAAGAGCGTGCATGCTTTATGGTCAGCCAGTACCTGAGCTAAAACTTTGTACATGATGAACTGAAGTCAGGCACTAGACTCAGAAATTTATATAAAATTACTTAATAAATTGACAAACATTTTAAATATAGGCCTACTGCCCATAAATTTGATTGGTTGACTTTCTAAATAGGAAGTGGGGAAAACTTTTAAAGAAATGGCCATAAATGTGCACACATATACAGTGTGAAAGATTGTTTATTCGGATAACGGGTAGATATAAGGCCCACTACATTTTTATTCTGGATACAACATTAGCTTTGTGGATAGGCTAATGTCGCCAAGAATAGCACCAAATTCCGAGTCGACTTTTTAGCCCTTGATGTCTGGTTAGGATTTTATTTCAAAGCTAGTTTAATCCTATTACGTAGCATTATACTGTTCCAGAGAGCTCCAGATTCCTTTTTCTCGATGGCATGATATTTTTTTGTCTTTGACGAAATACTATACCTTTGTCTTTTGTTTTATTCCAGAACTTTTTCAGAAGTAACAGTGGTGCGAAGTGAATTAGATGTAAAACAGGCTACTCTCTTAACAAAAAAGTTTTAAACAGAACCTTTAAGAGTTCTATAAGCAGCTGGTATAGATAAGGAACCCTAAAAGGTTCATTATTCAACATTTAAAAATGACCCAACAGCAAACAGAAACAAGACTTAGATAATCCAGCTGCGCTGAACTCCCACAATGCAACCCCTTTCTTTCAAGTTGGGGGCATAGGGTCCTATCATAGGGCCTTCCCACCAAGTATTGAACCTTTTCAATTCATTTGAACCCTTAAGAAAACTTTTTTTCGGCTGTGGGTTCTTTATATGTATATACCACCAAGAACCTTTTGTGTCAAGAGCGTAGATTATCCAGAGCTAGGCCCAATATTCAGTCTGTCAAGGTTTTCTCCAAAACTTGGAATAAATTTCAACTTAATATTAATCAATTTTACACCATAACTTTTTCTAACAGCCTTTTATCTATCTATCTATCTATCTATCTATCTATCTATCTATCTATCTATCTATCTATCTATCTATCTATCTATCTATCTCTATCTCTATCTCTGTTTCTATCTCTCTATGTTGGATGGGGGAAATTACAAATGAAAATGTACTTAAAATACTGCGATTTTTTAAAACTTGAACCCACTAACCGCCCCCCCCCCCCTCTGGATCCGCAACTGAACTATTAATATGATTGCTTACCGATATGATGATGTCCTCTATCAACATTCCAAAGTTTTGCTACCACCCACTCAAAAGTACCATGTGTGATCCTTTGCCTTACAACAATCACAGCACACAGCTCCAGAACAGGCTGTAGCACATATCTTGGACCGCAGTAACTCTCCAACCAAATATGATATTCCTATTTTAGGGGACACATTAGTATAATGAGTGTTACTTCCTAGGGGGCGGGGTTAAGACAATATTGTCTTTAGTTTCCGTCATAGGACCTTGCAGCAGACTTGTATCTTCATAAGAATAGGCCTTGTATATTAAGCATATATTTTGCTGGAGGTATATTGATAAATTGCATTGTTTCTGAGGTCTATGACACTATATATGACATTGTTGTAATTGCTATATATTTCTTGGTATTGATCGTGAATAATGACAATGCATAATTGTGATTTATCACAAAATGTTATAACACTTCTCTATGAGTTTATGACATAAAGCTCTTTGTAATGCCCAAGCTATAAGTTGGACAGAATCACGACAGATTGCTTGAAGTGATTGCAGAATGCAGATAGACGGCTACTTCTGATTTTGGAGTTTTAAGTTCTTTGTATTTTTGGTATTTATATTATAGTCTTCTAGATTCATCTTCGTCATTCTCATCTGAATATTTTCCCCCATAAGCATTAACATGAGTGTCTCATCAAAAGTGCCTGGTCATGTTAAGACTAGTTCTGTAATTGTAATTGTTGTAAATACTCTCAGTCATGCACTGCAATGCAGGCACGAAATTCGTGGTGAGCCTTCCACAATGATACAGCTCAGGGCAGCCATAGAACGGCGCCCATGGGCAGAGACTAGAGGAACATTGCCCAAGGTTCCCATGCCGTAGCATTCTCCAGTGTTGGTGACCGCCGTATGATGATGATTGATGAGAAGACTGGGAGTCTGGCACATACCCTATTAATTCAGGGATGCCCAGGGTCTTTCAGTTGCCCCAGCACAGAACACCGGATACAACCCGCCTCCATTTAATGTCCCATGGGACACAATTAGACTCTAATGACTATATTGTAAATTATAAATAGTGAAAAAGCATCTGTCTGGCTGTAATTTTCAGATCATACATGATCTTCATAATTTCTTGCATTTAATTGCAAAACCATAATTATAATTAGCACCTGTTTTGGTAAACAATATGCTTGTCTCGGATCCCTCGGTGTAGCCAGTCTATAAATAAACCAATTAGAGAAAATTTAATCAGCAAAATAACATCTCTGATACTCCCCAAACTTTTACTAATTGGATGGTCGTTACTAACATTACTTACTAATCTATATGGCCTACAAATTAAAAAGATGCTCTATAGATACTGGATATATTTCAGTCATATCTAACATACTATAATGTAAAGCCCATTAAAAGCATAGAAACCAATAAGGGAATAAACAGGTGAATGTAATTTTTTTACTGCACATTGATGATTACTGTACATTGGTTAAAAGTTGTTAATGAAGTATTTCTATGAGATTGTAAAGGGCCAGAAAACATGAATGTTTGCCAGTGCTGCCATGTGGCATAACATTTTTGGGGGGAAACATTTCTGACCCATTAGCTGATTTGCATAAGTGGAGCTCTGGTGGAGACAAAAGGAAGTATCTTTGATGGTACAAAAAAACTGCATGAAACAGCAAAGGAAACAGCAATTCATGATGTCATCAGAAGAAGGAAAGGATGAAAGAAGGGTAGGTGAAGGGTGTAGGGGAAGGACAGGCCTGGTGAAGGCGTTTTTAGCTGGCAACCATCTTGTGACCTAATATGAGCTCATTTGCATCTCATTAGCATTTAGTTTGAATGTATATACATATAGATTATGACTGATGAATTAAATTTGAATTTACTTAACTGCTATGCTAAGAGCCTTATATGAAAGCAAATTACTTGAAAAAAATGTAAACGAGCAGTTTTTGGTGCAGTAAAAAACCCTGTTTTGTTTACATTTCAAGCAATGCATGGATCTCCTTGACCTTGAGTATAAAACAAAGTTAATTAAACTTACACCTGAAGCTTTAATCAGACTGACTGGAAAAAGTTCATAATAAATGTTTTGAATCATCGCTTTATTTACTTTTTCAGTAACATGTTTAAAATCCTTCTCTGCCTAGGTTAGATTTACCAATCTCTCGTCTAGTGATTCATAAAAAAGTATAATTTTCTACACATAAATGAAGAATGTTGAAGCTTACCAGCCCCAAAGCAGGAGCTCCTGGTAAGCTTCAAGATATGGAATTTATGAAAAAACAACAATAGACCTATATCTTTCCACAATTGTTCCAGAACAGTAGATGCATTTTGATTAGGATTCCTAAATTTGTTCTATTTCAAAACGTCAGCCATATTATATAATATTATACTGAATATATTGGAAGATACCTTTCTTAAAATTTTTTTCACAGAGAGTAATGCAAGCCTCCTTTCACTGAAAAAAAGAAGAAGATTAAAGCAACAAAGATAAAATACTTTAAAATTTACTGCAGATCATAGAACCAGATATACACGACTCCAAATTAGGCAATACAAAACCCATCATATCTGGCAGCCTATTTTTAAGAGGATAATAATTGCTCTGTATATGTTTTTAAAGACTATTTCAATGTCCAGAGGGGCAGATGTATTTCAATCCAACAAAAAAAAAAAATCAAATTATCCACACATATTGTAGAATATTGTGGAATGGAATTGTACTCCATCAAACTACACTCTAAAAAATGGCGGGACAAAATTGGTTTTTTAGATTCAAAATGGTTTTTTGAAAAACCAAATTTCAATGCAAAACCAACATGGATTTTAAAAAAAACCATGTTGGTTTTTTGCATTGCAATTTGGTTTTTCAAAAAACCGTTTTGAATCTAAAAAACCAATTTTGTCTCAAATTTTTTAGAGTGTATACCACAATTGAAATACAAGTCTCCGAAATTCAACCTGCAGAAAAAATGAAGATCACTATCCATGGGCAATAGACAGTGCCTGGGACAAATTTCAGGGAAACACGACTTCATGACATCTAAGAATTTAAAGAAATACTATATTGTAAATTTGTAAGCTTGATAGGACAATGTCCACGAGGCAGTCTTAAAGGACGAGAAACTGGTATAAAAGCAGGGTGAGTTGAATTCATGTCATTCTGTGTCCATCCTCCAAATTTTCAACATCTCCCAATCCTCTTCACAAACAATGAAATATTTACAATGAGATATTTTCCATCTATTTAAACAATTTCCATAATTATATTTCATTTTATTGTATAATTTTGCACAATTAGTGCTTTTTCGTGTTTAAAAGTTCATATTTCTTAAGTATTACCGTATTACGTATTTTATCTTGTAACTTTGATTGACAGGTCATCTTTCAACATGATTGGTCAGAAATAAGATAACTTTTATGACTCCTAAAATATCAAAGGTCTATAGAGCTCTGAAGTTGAAGTATAGCATTGAAATAATTATGCAATCTGCACCCCTCTTCCAATTGGCTAACACCATTTCCAGGAAACCAATCAGCTAACTTGAGCAATTAAGATTTTATTGCCCCTATTTCCTTATATGGAATATCTCATTAATTGGCAACCGGTCGGTTTTTGGAGCCTCCAGAGTCCAGACCCTCGTCCTTTAAATCATTGCAGTTGCTACATGATTGCAAAATATAAAGTTTTATTTACAAACTATAATATGAAGAAGACAAAAACATGCTATGTAGGCCTACAAAAAATGCCCTACATGTATATATACTTCACTTACAGATGCAGCCAAAGAATTGTCATGTCCTTTGGGTGTGAGAGGGCACCCTGCCATTTTTATCTAAAAATATCCTTTTGTGATAAGAGGGCATCTGTGAGTTGTTTGATTTGGGAACCTCACAAAGGGTTAACAATGCTGCATGGAAACAGTGTCAAAGGTTGAAGTTGTGGGATTCCAATTATATGATTAATTTGATGTTACATAAACATATTAATGTGGGCAAGTAATCAATTTTCCTTTTGCAACAGAAGATTAAAAGACCCTAGCAATACAAAAAGGGCTACCTGACTTGTGTTTTTCTATTTTTAGCAAGACTGTTTATGGCATGACATAACTGAAATGGTGTTAGCCTATTGTAAACTAAAAGTTCCCATATAAGACAGCTTTTCAGATAAAACAAGCATGCTTTCATTGCCTTGTGATAGCAACATCAACAAGGCCATCCAGAAGGTCAGATTTAGGCCTACAGATACTGAATTTGAAACAACCTTAATTTTTTTTTAAACCAAAAATCCACAGCTCTTTTCAAGAATCATCTTAGGCCTATTGTCAATTGAGATCAACTTAAGTATGGGCTCTCAAAACCAAAAGGATGGCAAATAAGGTGTAAAGATGTAATTGTTTCTAAAGAAATTTCAGTTCATATAGCAAAGCAACATTTTAAAGAAGTTAATCTAATGATGCGAGGTTAACTTAAGAAATGGGTTACAGAAATGTGACAATACATTTATGGTACACCATTTTCAGTAGGCCTACAACATCCGCAAGCTGAGAAATAACAATGAAATGTTGGCACACTTTTGGGACAGTGGACAAGATGTAGGCCACTTGGCCAGAATACAGACCATTTGGACCAAACAACATAGCACATATATAGAGATAGAGACCTCGAATGAAAGCATTAGTTAATGCTCAATGAAAATTAGTCTTTAACCCCTCAAGTCAGTTTCCATATGGATCTGCTATAGCTAGATTGTTCAATGAAGAAAAAAGGAGGCCAATTGGTGTTCTATACTCCCACTTTCTTGCACCAAAACTGATCGACTTGAGAGTTTGAAACACAAGCCCAGTAAACTATTTATTAAAACAGTAAGTTCTTTCAAGCAAAATATGAACATGCTATAATTATTCAAGACTCAAGAGTAATTGGCGTATACGTTTCATGTTGTGATATTTTTAGCACAACAGACCAATGCAAGAACTGAGATTCATTTACTGACAGTAGGCTACTAATTATTGTAGGATTCAGCATACAAATGTTAGACAATGTAGAGTGTTTGTAGTCACCAGCATTTTAATTAGCACATGAAAAAAATAAACCCTAAATTCGTGTGCTAATCAAGGTGCCGGAAACAAGAAACACTCTATTAATATTTTGATTGAAAGAAATGGTTCAATAAACAGTTTGCTGACCTTGCATTTCAAAACCTCTGAAGTCAATCATTTTTTGGTGCAAAAAAGTGGGAGTAAAGCACTAATTGGTCTCCTCTTTTTGAACATGGCCGTAATACCATGATCAGAAGAAGTGCATGCTGAGACTAGCCTTAATTGAGGCTTTCAACTATATGAAGTAAGACCGCACTCAGCCGACCAACAAGAGATAGAGTATTCATGTATCAATTACGAAGCTCTCTTTCTGGTGATATCTATATTTGTGCAGAGTCGCTGGTCCAAATGGTCTGTATTCTGGCCGAGTGGCCTACATCTTGTCCATAGTCCCAATTGTGTGCCTATGTTTCTGTATTATTTCTCGGCACACTCAGCTAGTAGACATAAGATGTTGTACCATAAGTATTGTATCCAATCACTAGCTATCTCTGTAGGTAAACTTCTTTAAAAAGTTTCTTGTGATAGTATACTGAGATTTTAGAGGAAATAATGACAACTTTCGCACCATTCTCTTAGTTGTGGGTGTTCATGGCACTGATTTCAGATATATATTTATAAGTAACTGCATGATGTGAATCTGTCTCTCCATGAATTAGGCAACAAAAGGAATATTACCGAAAACAGAAAGTATATATCCACTTACTGATATTTGATTAAGTTCAAAAATAATTTTGGGCCCAGGCAATTACTGAAATTCCAACAATGATGCAGAGAAGGAAGTGGATCGTAAAATCCTGTTCGTAACTAAGATGCCGACCAGGGGGAGAATAGGCATGTTAGAACCCAAAAGGAGGTGTCTTGCTAAATTAAAGTACATTTAAAGTAGATAATAACAAGAAATGTATGAACATTGAACAAGCTGATGGCCTTGTTTGTACTGTATAGATGTGATTTGGTGTTTTTAGTGCAGAAATGGGCCAATTATGAGCAGTTATGACGCAGGGTGACCTTTTTGATCTCATTGACTTGTTGCAATGTGTGGAACTTGATTTGAGGCGGCTTGGAAATAATATGACTAATATAAGCGTTGTGGATAATTACTGTGGCTTACAGGCCTGAAACATGCGGATGCAACAAGAAATGAGGAGGTAAGCTTAACTACCGTAGAACGGGGTAAGGTTGGCAATCTGGGGTAAAGTTGGCACGCTATTTTGACCCACTTAATGGAAGAAATACCAAATTTCCTCACTGACACAGGTATCTTTGGCAAAGTTGCCATATGTGTCAGTGAGGAAAAGTTGGCATTTCTGCCATTAAGTGGGTCAAAATAGCGTGCCAACTTTACCCCGGATTGCCAACTTTGCCCCGTTTTACGGTAAAAAATCCAAGGTAAGTATCCCTGTTTTTATAAAGTTCTAGTTGTTGTTATGCTGATACAACACATTTGTTGTACAACACCAACTGGCATAGACACTGTGCACTAACGAGGGGGGTACCCTCGCCATCAGGGTAGCCATTACAACTGTCGATTCAAAATAACTTTCTGTCATCCTGAGCTTATTTCATCAAATCAAAAGCCCATATTTGTTTAGCATGCAGTTCAGATGTTAAACTAACCCTAAGACACAACTTCAATGAGTGATTGCTAACAGAATAACCAAATTTTGCACTTCAAATATATCGTCAGGGCGAGGGTACCAAAAAAGCCTCTCGAGGGTAACACCATTTTCAAATATTGTCATGGTGAGGGTACCACCTAAAATGACTGTTATTGAAAGCTACAGAATGACATAAAGATCAATGGTGATTTTATGAGATATCTCGAAAATTAGAGAAGATAAGATAGACATGTTGGTTGATACATGTATAAGAGTTAGGAAACAGTGTATGTGTATAGATAGTCGAATAGATAGATAGATAGATAGATAGATAGATAGATAGATAACTAAAAAGTTGATAATATAGATATAATCCTTGCACATACTGTGTATGAAGTCGTTTTCAACTATGTAGCCTCAGCCAGGAGTCAGCCTGTGTAGATATATCTATCTGTCCATCTTTCACTCACTACCAACTTTCCTACCTGTTTGTCAATCAGTTTATTTACATGCTTGTATCTCTACCTCGATACATCCATCTATCTATCTATCCATCTATCTAACTATCTATGAAATGAAGGCAATATTTAGAGACCCTTAAAGAATTTAAAAAAAGTCTTGTTCTCAAATAGCCATGGTCGGACACTCAGCTCATAACCATGGTCCCTGCCGGTCCTGTTTAGTTGAGTTAATACATATTCAAAGCATATATATAGAACTTTAAACCCACCATCAAGCTCTTCAAATACACTGTCTTGCATAGCTGCACGGTGACAAGTGAATTTACTAGTTTAATTTATTTGGATGTGTGCCGACCAAATGACATTGTGATAGTTATGACTATCTCAGGAGTGTATTTTATGAGGCTGCCGTTGCTGTTAGTGTTGAATTTACCAATTTATCTGATTTTAACAAACTGATATATATTCATATTGATGGATGTTAGCACAATTAAACTCATATAGCAAAGACCTGCTTGTCAATTTTACATAGACGTAAATTTCTTTTATATAATTGACTATGAATTTTTTTTTAATGTGATACACAAGTTTTTAACTAGTCATTTTCTCTTTTTATCAATTTATACCTTTACACGTGTTTCTTGCTGTTATTAAAAGACAGAAGTCTCTCATAATTATTTTTAGAATGGCCTTGTTTTAAAGATGACATTATTTTTAATGTGCTTTTATAATATGGACAGCTTACAGTCTGTATAGTTATTATTATGCTCAAGAGGCATAAATTATTTCATTGATTAGTTAATGAGGCAAAGTCATAGGCAAGTTCCAACCTTTTTGAAGACCAGAAATCAACCCTTATGAGAACGTCTTCATAATTATTATTATGATGATGGTGACATGGTTTCTTGAGAGTAATACAGAGTAACAGCTCCGTAAAGTATCATAGCATAAAACATGGCGAATCTCAAGTTAAGGATTGGAGGACCATAGAATTACGGGTTACAGACTAAGCAATTGTTAGCTCAATAATAGTCAGAAAGCTTGGAAGATCTGCAACTGGTTGATCATAATGCAATATATTCATCCATATTCAAAACCGGCAAAAATAGCGTGTGACCGGCAGAAGTTGAGTGGTTACAGAAGTTGAGTGGTTACCTGCCCAAATGTCCGACATGTATGCTCTAGAGTCAAAGGGATGGCAGTGCAGCCAATGCAAGACCTTTGAAGACTCCAGTGCAATTAGCAAACCTTATTGACTCAAATTGGACTCAGGAGTGTCACATGGATTGCAATTAGACGAAACAATAGTCAATACCTCAGCAAATTGCAATTAGCGATGTTTAGCATCAGCTGGTATAGGTCCTACATATAAATATATCTGTACAAGATTTGAAGTTCAGCAAGGTTGCAACAACTAGCCATGAAAGCAGGTCCAAGCGGGTTTTCTGAAACATGTATCTTTGTGTATCTTTTGTGTATGAAATAAATGATGTTTTTGGTATTCAGATTGTCAAATAAAACTTTATCTGTTAAGCAGTAATCCATTTATACAGCATGGGATCAACTATAATTAAAGTAAAGTAGGCCTATTATCTTTATGAAATATTCCCACCTGGCAAAACTCATGAGTTTTTGAAACTTTATATATAATGAAAGGTCTTATTAGGTTCAATGGGTCAATAGGCCTTATTCAGAGGGGTTCATAGTGACTTCATATATATTTGAAGGTAAAATTCCAGAAAGCCGGTTGAAATTTTCAAAACTAGAATTTCGGACTGACAAGATTTCATTCGGGCAGGTAAACTTCAGAATCTACCTGCCCGAATGTCCTGTGTGTCAAAAGCACTTATCGCAGACTCTGATCCCATTACATAACTTTTTATGTTCTTGATTGGAATTCCTGATTGCTTACTTCAGAATTGCAATCATGTACAGCACATGCTGTGATCTTGCACAACAAAGAGATAATTGAATTAGCAGATTCATTGACTTGTCTACCCCTGACTAAAACAATTTGCACTGCTTGCTTAAATGTGTATGTCTTGTGTTACCCTCACCAATGTTCTTTGTGGTTACCCTCGCCAACCGGAAGTGACCCTCGCCCCAATCTTACAGTACCCTCGCCACTTCCGGGTTGGTACCCTCGCCATTTTAGGTTGGTACCCTCGCCATTTAGGTTGGTACCCTCGCCAAAATGCTGGTACCCTCGCCCTACCATTTTTCATTTTTTGTGGTACCCTCACCTCGCCTGATTTCTAATTTCATTAATTTCTTATTTCATCTTGCTTGTTTCAGTCTGGCACTTGGCAATGATTCATTCCACAAGCCATTTAAACTATCTTCACAATCTAGAGACCTCACTCCCCCTACATTTTTTGCAATTTCACTCTGAAATCACGAATCGACAATTGTAATGGCTACCCTGATGGCGAGGGTACCCCCCTCGTTAGTGCACAGTGATAGAAATAATAATGAAATTTTGGCACACAATGGAAACAGTGGAAAAGATGTGGGCCACCTTAGCAGAATACAGACCATCTGGACCCAATCATACCGCATTGTCAAGCCATTGTATAGAGACAGAAACTACTCGGAAGAGCACCTCAATAAGAACGGATGTAATTTCTTTAAATCTTGCTATAAACTTCCTCAATGGCACCACCAGAAAAAAGAACAAGCAATTTACTATCTCATGGTCCCACAACCACACATATGGAATTCACAGAAATATTGTTGCACTCCACTGAACTGAGGTTCGAAACAGGTGATTACAACAAACAGTCAATGCCAAACAATGCTAAACAAGATAATCCAGCTTGCTATTTTGTAACAGGGCCCCTTTAAACATTGTCAGAGCATAAGAAAATGTATTAGAGGCTGACAGAGCAAGGGAATTATTGCCAAGGAAGTTCTAATTTGAGCATTTGTGCATCCATTTATCTACATGGAATTGTTCATGGACTATATTTATATTGCATGGGATATCTATAGTTGGAATTGCTAACAGGACAAAATGTAGGATACAGATTCATAGAAAAGGTAAGATATAAATTCTCCTATGGCCATGTCAACACAGAATTATTTGCCAACTCACATTGAAACTTTTAAGGCTGTTAATCAAATATCAAAGGTGATTCAAGTTTACACTTTGCATAGGCTTTGTCCACAGTGACTAAATACAGCAGTTCTATGTGTTTTCTACAGCTGACAGTAATTTGATTTTATATGAATTGACTTTTTCTGAAACATGTGCTTTCTCCAAGCCAATGTTTTGATCAAACAGGAAGTCATACAACATGTACAGTGCTGCCACGTTGTTGCACCATGTATCTCTTCACATTTATACCATTCGACACCTCTGTCTACCAATCACAAGCCTGCATTTCACTGCAATAAATCCCATATTCTTTGTTGTCCACTTATCGTCTCATGTTTGACTGTTTGACTGTTTTTCTGATGGTTATATGCCAGTTATTCACCATGGGATCGGGAATATGTGTTTATCGCACCTTGGGCTAAAAGCCCCACGATGATAATTACATATTCACAGAGCCAGACACAATTTTGTAAGGTTGTTTCAAATTTAGGATTTGCAAAGTCGAATGTAATGAGAAGAATACGCACTTCATCCAAATGTTAATGATTTGAAATTGTCAACAAAGAAGTCCATCAGGACTGCAATGCAATTTGCAAAAAAAATCACATTGGAGTAGTTGTCCAAGTTTATGCCACAACAATTTTGAAGAGAGTGTGACAAACAAAATGAAAAAAACACCAAGTTGGGCTAAAATCCAATCCAAAACCAGAAAAATGCAGTAAAAATGTTTGAAGGGGTCAATGGAACCACTTTCACTATCCATGAACTCCAAAAATTTAAGTATGGACTTCATGCAAAATTGTTTCTTTCTCGATTTGCATTGGTTGTGATTGTGATTTTGGTTACTGAAGCAGTCTCACTAAATGTGAACGGATTCCCAGGGTTTTTCAATGAAACTTGTCAGACCTAAGGACTGGATATACCACCACATAAGTGTAAAATTTCATGGCCATATCTCTATTAGAAGTTAGCTTTTTAAGCTATATTGACTGGTATACGTTTTTAGCTAAATTATAAAAAAAAACTTTATTACGTTATTATACTTAGCAAATGCCTAACCAGGGTTGTCTTAAAACTCAACGTTGCTCAATGATGGAAAGCATAATAATATGTTATGTCCGTTAATTGGTCACGAAGAAATGAATAGAAGAAATTAGGTTGGATGCCACATATCTTGGACCACAGTAACTCTCCCACCAAATATGATATGCCTATTTTAGGGGACACATTAGTATAATGAGTGTTACTTCCGAGGGGGCGGGGTTAAGACAATATTGTCTTTGTTTCCAGTGGCGTAACTGGAGGGTCTTGAGCCAGGGGGAACCTGGGGCGATTCTCTGGGGGGCACCATACTATTTATATGTTTTAGCGAGAGTTCGAAAAGGTCGTATGGGGGACACCTGGGGGGCACAGGTCCAATATAGGGGGCACGTGCCCCCCTGTGCCCCCCCCCCCCATAGGGACGCCACTGTTTGTTTCTATTATATAGGACATTGCAGCAAACTTGTGTCTTCATAAGAACATATATATAAATATATTTTTGCAAACTGTTTAACTCTCTTGCACTTCAGCAAAGATTCTCTGGGTGCTCTCTTGATGAATGACGTACACAATCCCCAATAATTCCTTCATAACAGGTCAAGCACCTGTACTTACGCCCTATAAACCTATAGTGACAAAGGAAGGTATTCATCAATTTTTTAAAAATAAAATTGGGTTAACATCAATCTCCACATCCCATCCCATGGGTCCGCTAGTTCCTTATAAAATGCATAGCTTTACATGTAGTTTAAACAAAACAACAACACATTTAAATAACAATAATTTGTCATAATTATTCAAATAGTAATAAAACACTAACCTTAGTCTAGTAGAGTTGAGATGGCACTGGGTGGGATGGAACACAGTGGTGAGGGATGCAGTTTATATATGATGGCCAATGATGGAGATTGGAGATGCGGAGGAGGCGGTCCGGCAGCTGAGCATCTCAAAAGATAATTGCGTGCTGCATCAACACCAGGCACTAGTAGGCAGTAAGCACATGGAATGGTGTGCAATGATAGCAGTGAGTAGGCAGAGAACTACATGTATGGGGTTCTGGATAAAGTTTTGACACTGAATTTAAGTTCTATATTTAATTCTATATTATGAATTTATGAGTGACTTAAATTTTTGAGATTAAGGTCGATATGACTTAAGTTTTCTTATACTCAGTTGCATATGACATAAATTTACGACACTTAGTAAAGTTAATTGTGACTTTACTTCTGAAACATTATAAGATATATTATTGCTTATTGCGCCTAAGCGTGCCATGTCGTTACAACTGCTCACTTGCCAAGTGGCTCTGATGACGCCTCAAAATTGCAAAGTTGACTGGTCACAATCCCCAAACAAAAACAGTCTAAGGGATTAAGATTTGAAACCATAAATATCAGGGGAGTAGCTAGATTAAATTGTCAGGGGAAGGAAGATGGTTGGAGAGGGAGGAAATACGAGTTTTGAATTATGCATTGATTTACTGAATATCTTATGAAATGGACACATTTCCAAAAACTGTATCACCAGGGGCGGATCCAGGATATTTCGAAAGGGGGGACGTGGCAATCCTTATGACATGGGAGTCTCTACAAAAATTTTTCCATAGGTCGATTTATCTGAAAAACAGGGGGGGAGGGCGCCCCTTGGATGCTCCTATGAATTCTGAGTGCAGGTGAATGCAGGAGTGGTTACACAATCATTCATCCATCTATCTATCTTGGATGACTAACTGACGTTCTTGGCTGCCACCTTCTAGGTCTTGGGTACAAGCTTTGGCTGGATCCCCTCAACCCAGAATAGACAACAGTTTCAATCCTTTTCCTCATTGATCAATATGTTTTTCTCCTAATTAGTCTATGACAATACATAAAATCGGGATATGAAGTCGCAATCACCAATCCCAATTGGCAAGAGATAGGCTGAATGACTAGGACAGCGCTAAAATGACTGGCTGACTGACGGACAGTACTTACGAGAATGAGACAGTGAAACTTGAGTCATGATATTGGCTGATACCCTAACAATGACGTGACCCCTATTGAATCTCCTGATTTGTATGCCACTGGATAATGAATGTGTTGAATAAGGTGTCAAAGACAGTCAAACACAAATATGGGAACTGACAGAATCACCCATGCCTGACCAAATGCATCGTCACAAGTCGTCTTAATCACTTGGAAGTTGAAGCTGGATTGGCACGCCTAGGTGCAATAAGCAATAATAAGGCTTAAATTTCTGAAGCTAAGTTCAGTAGGGCTTAAATATCCCAAATTAAGATATATTATGGCATAAATTTCTGAAGCTAAGTTCTATATGGCTTAAATTTCTGAAACTAAGTTCAATATGAATATGGCTTAGATTCCTGAAAATAAGTTCAGTGTGACTTAAATTCCTGAAACAAAGTTGATATTTATAAGTTCAGTTGACTTTAAATTGGTATGTCGCGTTCAGCATGACCTAGAATTCTGAAATTGCTCTTACTTTGTATGACTTAAATTTCTGAAACTATGTTCAATTTGGCTAAAATTGAAACCAATATGAGTTCAATATCTGAAACTAAGTTAAATTTCACTTCTGAAAATCATAATTTGCTTTTGCTCTAATTTCAGCCTTTGACAACAGTAACAACAACAACCGCAAAAGACTGTCAGAGAATTATTCCATAAAGGCCATTAATGAATGCATTATTGATGATTATACTCTATTTAATTGTGCAAGAATTTAATGTCATGAAATGTTATTCTAAAATAATGAGAATAATTGAATTAATGAAGAAAATGATTATCATAACAAATGCTCAGACAAATAATAAATAAAATCTCATGAAGCATGGTCTGTTACCTAATTAGCACAATTATGACAATAATCACTTTTTTCTAATTAGTTTCCTAATCAGTACTGGATGGGTAACATTTTCGCATCGTGCACCTGGACAGCATGTCAGAATCAAGCATCATTTACAGTAATACATACATTCCAAGAATCTTTTCCTATGATGGCCTATATTTTGCCATAAGGGGGCAACCATCACGAGCCTTCTGATCATTCAATTGATAGACATAAACACTTCAGAGTAAGCAATTCCAGTCATGGTCTAGTGGTCACAGTGTACTCAGCATGTTGGAAATTCATATTTATAAGCATTTCTGGACTCCTCCAATCACCTCATTCAAAAGAATATCATAAAAAACTTACTTGGAAAGAGCCTGGTGTTTGTAAGACATTGGGAAGTAATCCAATTTTCAAGTTAAAATCCAAGCTTCAATGCAACTGACTAGAGCCTATGACCAAAGTCAGCTGAAAATGAAAATAATGATAGCTCCGCACACATAAGGTCCAGGCACCAAAAAATGAGCAAAATGAATCTTCTATATTTTGAGTATATAAAAATGATATTACTTTAGTTTGTTTCTGCATTTAGATTGACATTTATTTTGGTGACATTCGCAATTAAGAAAAATGTAGGAATAAGGAGAAGAAATTTTAAAGGTCACATGACCCCGCAGTCGGAGGATCCGAGGGATCGAGGGATCATTAATTTAATTTGAATTTATTTAATCAAACATAAAAGTTACATTAGTGGAGTTAATTTCTGTACTTAAATTTATAGTTACTTTGGTGACATTTGCTATGAAAATTATTAATTTTTTTTTCCCTCTTTAATGTTCACATAGTATGCAGTGCACATTACCGTGCTATTTTTGTAAAAGAGTGATGTACAGATCTGCATGAGATGCACGGGCTCAGATATCAAGAATTAGACAAAGAGGTATGGCCGTATGAAGGCTAGTGATCAGATGGTAATTTCTAGATTTGGTTAGGCCTATGAGGACATTAAACTAAAGCAAGGACGGCATACGCAGGATACTATAGAGAGGAAACCTCCTGGTGAGTACTGAGTATGTATTTTTTTTAGTTTAAGTTGGTGGCACATTTTTGGTTCACGATCATCAATGTCTGTAAAACAAACTTTTGCCAATTATATGCTTTGATGGATGAGCTGCTTCAAATTTGGCCTCCACAGGTCGGCCCATTTCACTTCAGATAGCTGGTACAACCATAAATGCGACAAAGGAAAAATAAGTCACTCACAGGAAATATAACTTTATTTGCGTTGCAATCAATATTGGAATTTATTATATATTACCGCAAAACAGAAAAAATGTTGTCCCATGACAAGATATATTCACAAGTAGGCCAAAAGAAATTTTCAGCATAAATCTGAATATTTGAATTAGCAACATTCCAGCTAAATGTTGTGACATATATATTTCTATTTTAACTTAATCACAATTATTGATTCTTACTATACATCTCATACAAATGAAAATTATGTATCTATGTTACTTTAAAAATACTTTTATGATTTCAAAAAAGCTGAAATAAATGCGGATTGCAGATAATGGAAAAATTTCCAAAAACTATGATGCCATAAAACAATAGGCTGAGCAAGATACAATTTGAGCATTATTGACAGACCCATAATTATACTTTTTTGGATGTTTCCAATCATATAAATATACAGTCTTGGAATTAATAACTTATGTATTTTTGCATCCAATATGTGGAGTTCATCAGTATATCAGACTTTTCATCTCAGGTTGATTGATGAATATCAATATCAAAGGGCACTGTTGTCTAATGCAGCGATGTCACATCCCACTGCGCAGGGCTTTAGATTCTAGTCAAGAGTCGGAGTCGCGTGGAGCTGGAGGCTTTTTAATGGAGTTGCAGTCGGAGTTGGAGTCAAGATTTCCAGGTGAAGTCATGGTCGGATTTGAAAATTTAATAGGGGATTCATGACTCCTAATCCAATTAATATAATTTACAAAAACTATTTTACAAAAACGTTTAAGACATACCATTTTTTACACAAAACTATTTCAGCAAGTGTTCATGTGCCAAATCCCGTGAAAACTTTGTAGAATTAATTTCTCACCCCTGTTAACCACATAATATTTGAGTGCAATAATAGCGATAAGCGGAGTGGGGAGTCGGAGTTGTAATTCAGGAGACCTAAGGAGTCGGAGTCACTTTTCTAATTTTACGCCAAAGGAGTCGGGAGTCGCTTCACTTATTACACATCTCCGAAGCCCTATCACTGTGTCCACTTTATGATCCATGGCGGCGTCATCCTGGAAATAATAATTATAAATATTTACTAATTTTGTACATGACACATCATCAGATTAAATTGCATGAATAATATAAATTCACTTCTTGAAATAACCAAGTTGTTTCAGTTAACAGAGTTTGTATATCTTTTAAAGTGTGTCTGTATTGTTATTAGTATAATCATATTTGACAGAAAAAAGTGTATATTAACATTTTAAATGTACCTGGTATCTATTTAAATCATTGGCAATGGTGTTTTAAATCTATTTCCACTGTAAACCTTCACATACTAGTACTTCAGATTGAAGATTCAGGATCTGCTGATATAATGGAATTCATGTATTCAGACAAAATTCTAAAGTTGGTCTTCTTTTATCTACAATCTAATGAATCTGTATACAATTTACATCATTCCGTAATATGAAACACATATGTGAAAATATGCTTATGGAACAATTTAGGCATGACTGACACAGTTAACATGTTTGGCTTCCCTTGGGAAATTTTTATGCATAAAAATTATTCAGTTGAGTCGTAATGGTGCACTTGATAACATATGGCGCCCCAAAGCCCACTATAAAATCAGTTTAACATTACGATGATGCAGATTTTCTAAACCTGAAATATATCTCATCCTAAACCGGTTGAGGTATATTAAAAAAAATCATAGATGTGCAGCTGATACTACTATAATTACACAGTATAAAAGTTAAGGAATTAAAATAGACTAGATTTCCTTAATATTGCAATAATTTCATTTGTAGGAAATAATGGTGAACATGACAGAATCTGAAGCTGGTTGTTATATTCCAATAACTAAGTGAAGAAGATAAGTTCTCTAATTTTGAGGCACGTTTCAAGGCATTTCCACCAGATGGCAGCACCAGATTGATTCAGATGATTTCTGCTGGTGTTGAGAAAGAAGTTTTAAGATTGTGTTCTCTAAAATAGAATGATAAAAACTTTTCACAAAACAATGAACAGTAGATATGTGCCCTCTCAGTAGATTACAACATTAAAAGTTACAAAATTCATTTTAAAAAATCCATTAAAACTAGTTGTATATAAAAAAATATCCTTCTACAAAAATCACCACACCAACTGTACGACAGACAACACTACAACACAGTGACGGAAAAAGAAAATCTTCTTCATGGGCTCTTTGCTGGAGCAGTAGCAGCCCGAGATTCCAAATCTTTAAAGCTGAAATAGGCGGCTACTGGAGCCTTATTTTGGCAAAAAAGAGCTGGAGGACTGAAAGAGGGAACATGATCACGAATTTCACCACTGATCATTCGGTCAGCTGTAGCAGGGCAGAGCTTCCCCAGTTTGTTTTTAAGGGAGCTCAGCTCCCCCAACCTCCCCCGCCATTTCCATCACTGAGTGTCACCCAGGAAATGATGACATATGTTCTGAAGTTTTGCACAAAAGATATATCAGATGGTCTAAATTGATACAAATTCTAAGAAAGAATTAATGGAGAAAATTGCCACATTGGTAAAAAGGCAGATGTCACCTGTTTTTTAAGGCATGGAAGCTGACTTGTGTGCTTCAAATCGTAAATTCGATGTGCCTTTTAGGGCGTTAATTTTTTACCTTGTCCCAGATCGGCCCGACTTTGAATTAATTAATTTAAATTGAGCTAAATTTGCCTGGTAATGGAATAAAGTACAAGTTTCAAATCTGTGGGAGATGCACATATCTGTTGGCAGAAAAATGTCTATCTACGGAGTTTTGCTTTGAATTTCATTGGTATTTTAGTCATGAAAATTCATAAGGCTCAATAATATTTTTATATTGTGCACCTTTCTTGACCAAATTCTGGGATGGGCCAGCTAGGAGTGTTTTCTCAAAATTTCCCAAAAAGTATTTTTATGATCAGGTTGGATTTTCAAACATGTTTTCCAATATTTCTTGATTTTAACCTTGTCCGACCTATCAAAGGCTTTGAGCAAACTTTTAAACAAATAACCAAATGTTTACATGTGACTGTTGTAATAATGTGGTAATTGCTTTGGTCCTTCAAATCAGGTATTTGAGATAGTAGTAAAATAATATTTTACTTGCAGTTGCAGTTTTGGACCACTCTACAGTTTGAATACATCACACGGGTTTCATGCCGTTTAACTTTACAGCTTTATAAGACTTAAGGTGGCTCGCTACTCACGAAATTGCGTCACCTGCACATGTTTCCGCGCAGCCAGGCAGGCCCTATCTATCGTAGCGTCACCACAGCAGCTGAGCTCTGCAGACACTTTTTCAGGATCTTTTTTACTTTTGAGAATTTCATGTGTCGGCCGCTTCGTTTGCGAATTGTGCCACTTCTATTGGGGTTAGAGACTTCTCTTTTGGAGCATTAGATGCGCAATGAAGAATACTATACACAGCCGGAGATTCAATGTGATACTCAAAACAGAAAATTTTTACAGGCGATTTTCGGCAAGCAGGTCTAATTTCTCAAAAATGACTTTGTGATATAAATAAATGTTTATATCAATTTGAAGTGTGGTAGGAAGGCTTGTCTATATCATCATGTTGTTCCCAACTATTTTTGGAAATAAATGACAAAGAAATGAAAAATCCTATCTCGTCAATTTTTTTTTGCTTCATGGTTTGTAAAAAAAGTTAAAATTGTCAAAATCGAAACTTATATTCCGAGCCCCTTGGAAAGTCATTTAAACTAAATATATCTCTATGAAATTGTTATCACCTTTTCCATGAAAGTGTGTTCTTTAATTTCATGCTTCATTGCATAATATGGGATGCATGACCACTGAATGGCAGAACAAACATCACAGTAGGAAAAATAAGAAAAAAATTTAGTTTTGCAGGTTTGCGTGGACCGACTTTGTGGTACATAACCCCAAATATTTTTTTTAAAAGGCTGGTGGCGACCACTTTTGCTTACATATCCTTGCTATAAACTATATTTTGGATCATTCTAAACTGTTTTTAAGAAATCCTATCTTGGAAAGTTCACGAGTATCGAGCCACCTTAAGAGTACTTTCTTTTCTGATTTTGAAGCATGCAATAGTCATGTTATCAAATTGTAAGCCATAATTGGCAATATACTCACATGTTTTTTTATCCCTTACCTATGTCAACTTGATGAGCATGTAGTCCATTGAGGTTGCTGAGTATGTATATCTTCAGGCTTTATAAATGAAGCGCAGCCAAACCAAATTATGTATGTTGCATGGTCACATCTGCAAAAGCAATTTTCAAACTACACCACCAACAAAAACAAACAATAGAGAAAAAAATTGGTTGTGATTCTTTGAATGCTTCATAACAGCTTATTGAAATTTACAGTTCATTTATAAGAATGAATCATTCTGTATGACAGGTTTAAAATTTTCAGAATTTGCTATCTTTTGTTCGCATGTTTTAATGATAGATACTTTTTTAAAATGTGTTGCTTTTTCTTAACATAAATGATAACTTGTTTTATTAATGAGACTTAAGAAAATAGAATGATCCATTTAAGGAACAACAGAAACCATACCGCAGCATCCATCATTATATTTGATGATGTCAAGAAGGTGTGCGCTTGTCAGAATGAATTTGCAAAACATGAATAATATTCAATATATGCTAGGGTTAATTTTCTGCCAAACTTTACTACTAAAATGCCTGTCACTTACATGCTGTGATAAAAACATAAAAAAACATAAACTTCAGACATTTAAAAATATTTTGGATATAAACCGGTGGATGGAATCACTGTGATGAAACAGTTTTGTTCATGGGTTTTCTGATTTAAAGGGTTTTCTGATTTAAAGACCATTATTAAAATTATAAAACCTCAATGGGTATTACTTGTGTTTTCTGTACTTTATGAATGAACTTGGCATTGTCCAATATAATAATATCGTACTGACAGTTGATCATGTTGATATACTCACTGAAATTGATCCATCCTGGCACTGTGCAGGCTAAATGTACAAATAATTCTCAAAATGTGTGTCTTTCAGCCAGTGCTATTGTTGCATCTGTTTGTAAATAAGATAGAAGACATGTGAAATAAATCTTAACAGTTTATCAATTAGAAGACAAATGTCGTGCTCTTAATGGCAGGTTAGATTGTTGAATGTTGTTTGTGACAGCTACTGGTTAGTTGGATAGATCAACAAAACAGTTTGAAGCAGCTTACACAAGAGCAGAAATGTCAGCTGATTAGCAATAACTGTAAATTAAATATGCTCAATCATCCTGAGAAATAAAATTGAAAATTCAAGCATTTTTTAATAGAAATTTAGGCAGTTATATATACCTATGACAACAGGTTCACAAAAAAATAAAAGCATGATTAAATTACAGCTTGCTGAAGGAATTTACTGTCCATTAAAATCTTTACAAAATAAAGACAACAACCACTTACTGTAATATTGTTTTCCATAATTTCCCATAGCCTTTTCACCTTTCTCAACAATGTGGTTTATTTCCAGTGCTGGTTTGACATTATATATTGTAGGAATGCTGTGTTCACTGGTACTCTTGCACTTGACCAGCATGTTTTCAGTGCCTGACATGCTGGGATCAAATGATCTTCAGTCATGCTTGATGGGTGTGGCAGCACTGTAGCCAGTATGCAAATTTTGAAAGTGAAGCTTTTGTACAATTTTCAATAGTTGCTTAAAATTATCCTATGGCAATTTATAATTTGTTAAGCTATATTCAATATATGAAAAGGTAAAAATATGGAGCTTTAAAAAAAAGTTAATAAATAATTGGCCTTTTCCTGACCGACTTCCTGACCTGCTCACTGACTCCTGTTTTACAGGAAATGCATTGGTCATAGGCTCCACCAAGTTGACGAAAATCACAAGAATAGTAAAATATTATGCAAAAGTGGGAGACTTTGAAGTATTTATGAAAGGCCCAGGTGTGCAAGGTAAGTTTTGTGAACAGAATGCACTATTGCACATATTTGAAAACCATGCCGCTACTGCAAGGGAAGCATTTTGTTGACTGAATCAAGCGACTCTCAGCAATGGAATCGCATGCCCTTAAGTGTTTTTGTCTCATTCTTGATACATCTGCCCATGGCAACCATTTATATAATAATCAGGGGGGGGACTTGTAGTTTTCCTCAGGAAATTGTTAATTTCACGGTAACGTCGGCCATAATTATTTATCTGAAGCGCGTGAAGTCCCCAAATATTCATTCCTAAATCAACCATCGCCTTCTTCAGAAAAAACCCCTCCAGAAACTATTTATTTCAAGACTGCCCAGAAAGAATTTATTTATTTCACCAAAACTGAGCAAGAAATTAGCCTATTTATTCAGAAGAAATGGTGTCCCCTAAGAAACATTTTCCCAAACATACAGTTGCTCTTGAAAGTAAGTGCACCTTCAATGAAATTACCATTAAATACCATGTTAGACATATATCGCAGTAATCGCGATAATAATTTTGCCCGTATCAATGATATGATGCATGTACGATACGATTGAGGTACTCTGCCATGGCCATATGGATCCATGTGGTGTCACAGTGGTGACATTGTGGTCTCCCAGTTACTATGTTTAAAAAATGTCACTGTCAATGACCAATGTAATTTAATTTGACGGTATAATCAGAGTTGTGAATAAACTGATTACAAAGTTATTGGATGACATAATAAGATTATTAATTACTAGATGGGTATAACTCAGTAATCTATCCATTTACATGTGAAAATTCCAAGGACCAACTTAAGTTAATGCAGTTACCCTTTGTATTAGTTACTTTTCTTTTTTAAATTAGCAAAGGTTTGACCTTTTGATATTATTAAGATTTTATTTTCTTACAAAAATCCCATGGCTATGCATAATTGCAAGATTGTGCAGTAAATTGTGATTTCCTGTATCCATTACTTGTTGCATTAGCAAACACAGTATTTTCTTTTTAAAAGTGCACCTACCTGAATTTTCAAAAACATGTTTTCATACATGTTTGCCAATTACAAAGCTCTTTTGCATTATTCAGATGACTAAATCTTGTCTAGATAAACTCCATAATCATAAACTCAGAAAACTAATTCCTTTCTGCCAGGTGGCGCAAAAATCGTTTTCACAATCAAGCGACACCTAGTGTTGGTGCTATGACGTCATCACGTCATAGGCGTTTGTTGGTAAACAAACATTTTGCAGACACTTTCAACGAGGTTTGTATTTGTATTTCACTTTCACGTGTTTCCATTCAGCTTTTATAAAACTTTTAAGTGACAATGTTAGAAAATGCATGGTCTATCTCTCCCTCTATTTCTTCGGGCAAGACTTAAAGTTGCAGCTTTTTATTTTAATTTGAAAAAGCTTTTTGCTTTTTAAAATCATTCATTCATTGTCACCACATTGACATCCACGAGATACTTTCCAGAGTTACCTGGTAATTGACAAAATGAAGGACTAAACATTGTTATCATGTCAATGTGTTGGCTTTGTGCCATTTTGCCATTTTTGGGATCGTACTTCTGACTTTTCAGAGCCAGAATGGCCCAGAGGCAGAGGGGTGGGGCTTTGGTCAGTTTGGAGTTTTCCTTGACACAAGAGATTTTAAATACCCACGATATTATTTAAAAAAAGTTTTGTATGAGAAATAAAAAAAATAGTTTTCACCTCTAATAGGCTGTTTCCTCCTGACAATCGTGCTGTCCAAATTTCGAAAGAAAATATTTTGAGTTTGTTGTCCCTTGCTTCAAGCACTTTGAAAAAAAAAAAAGAGTTTGTCCTGTGATAAATCAATTGCCCCCACCCCCCCCCCCCCGTGAATATTAATTCAACAGTTACACTGCTCAATAAACTTAGAATAAATGGTGCAAAAAACATACACACAAAAACTGACAGGTTTAATTTTAACTGCATGCATTATCACCCGTGAATGAAAGCTAAATTCTGCCTTTAAGTTAAATTAGTTTATTGCCCTGCCTCAAAAAGCCCCTGGGGAACCCTATTGCTCCAAACTTAACAACACCTTTACCTTAGCTTTTACTAGTCTCAATTTACAAATTGAAAGATCAAGCAAAAATATTCAATTGAGGTATCACTTGTACAACCTTAATATTTTACTACCCTTGACTTCAACTTAATTACATAGGCCAATTAGGCCTAATTACATAAGTATATAAGTTACAGTGGCATGCCCCTATGGTCCTTAAAATAATTTTACACATGGGGGCGCCCTAGTATATAAGGCTCAACTGACAGAAAGTTATCATTTCAGAGCACTCCAGCTTCCAGAACACAGCACACACAATCAGCAAAAAATGACATCTTGGGGTTACTGCAGCCACAATGGTAAGTTTCTTTAAAATTTATATTTATTTTTCGTTTGATTGGAAATGTTTGTCTTGGTTGACATTGCTTTACTTTATTTTATTTTGTTAAATTTTCAATTCAATTGTAAATCTTTAAGAAAATATTATTATTAGAACTTCAGTTGATGAAGTATTTCTGGAATTAGTTTAGCAAACTTTAGAGAAATTAATCGCATTATTATCAATTAGGTAATTAGACCTACTGCATAATATTGAATATCAATCTTTGACAAATTCTCTGAATTTTTTAGATATCAAAGGCTTTGTTTCAAAGCTCTAATTTTTTAAAAGAAAATTGCAGAACAATTTTATGGCTTGAATAGCTTGAAGTTTGTTATAGAATTTCTTTTATTTGCAATGCTGAATTGAAACTAGAAATAGGACTTTTATTTTCTAATAAAGTCCATCAAATTTTGAAGATATAGTTCACTGACATGGAAGATCACTTTGAGAACTAATCAAGTTCTATTTTTCTGATGACGTTTATAGTCATGCTTCTTAATTGGTTACTTTAATTTGTTTTAAATTATTTCAAATTGCGTTTTTAATGTCTTATCTTAAACTGATAAATGAAAGTTCTGACCCTTAAATAACTCATGAACACTTTTATCAAAAATAGTTTTCATATGTAGCGAATTGTTTAGATAGCATAATCAGCATTATCAGTAGTGAATTACCAGTTTACGTTTTCTAAACAAATTATTTAAAGATATTAGGCATTTAAATCAAATTAGCTATTAAGTGTTAACCATGTTTGATAACATTGCCTACTGAAAAAAAAAATGCCTTAATTGAATGGCTATTATCTAATTAGATGACACATAGTTATCTAAATGAGACCATCAAAATAAATTCTATGTCAAAATCAAGTACACAGAAAATCAAAGAAAACTTTTAGTAGTGTGTTAAGTAGATCAATCAAAAAGTATGGCAAAGCAATCAGTCAATCAACCAAACAAGCAAGCAATCTATCTATCTATCTATCCATCTATCTATCTATCTATCTATCTATCTATCTATCTATCTATCTATCTATCTATCTATCTATCTATCTATCTATCTATCTATCTATCTATCTATCTATCTATCCAATTCCATCCATCTATATGGCTATCTGGCTAATCTATCTAGCAATACCATTTTCCAACTCTTAGAATGTTAGACCAGCAAGATATTTTCCAAATCATTGCTTCTGTATAACATTGATAGCATAGGTTTTTCCTAAGTACGCGTGTTTATTTATGCAGAAAAAAAAGACAAAAGAAAAAAATCTTGTAACTTAATCTAATAGGAAAATGTGACTAGACAAAACCAAGGTAGCCTAGTTCTAGGCATGTTACGGTATATTATGCAAGTATAAATTGTCTAATGTTAGTATTAACTTAGTAAAAATGTAAGTTTGACAAACTGATATGATAATTATGATTGGTAGTCTAATCTGCAATAGTTTAATCTGACTGATAAAAATTTTAAAGTTTTCAATCTATGTTCATTTATTTTTGCATATTTCTAATAAGTAAATTTCAATTTCATGATGTTTTATATCGGACTGTATTTTCTACGTATGAATTATTTACAAATGAACGAATCAAATTTATTTTTACAATAATACAAATAAAATAAATCAAAACATGCTCTATCCGGGGTCACTGAGAGAGAGCAGAATTTCTTTCTAATTCCTTTTCTGGATTAGCTATCCATTGAATGATAAGGTAGAGATAAACCACTTATTTTCTGTTTCGAAGCGAGTTATAGCACACCTTTTTACCTGAATTAGAAGTGGGGATCAGATATTCTATTATTCTAAGCAAAATATTACATGAGACAGACTTTATAAAAATCGATATCTTAGTTTTTGAATATTGTACAATGGTGTTCAATACCTAATTATGAAGATCCTGTACATTCTACCTCATTAAAACGATACAGTGAAAATTACACTGAAATGCCGCAATTATATTGCATGTATAGTCTCATATCTTTCTAGCATTTCTGGTCAGCGCGATGAAATGCCACGTTTTGTGTGTTGTTCAGTTTTTCGCCAAAGGTTTGCTGCTACACAGCCTAGGTTTTTTGTATCATATCAGGAAAGTTAATGAACTTTTGCAGCCAGGAACAAATTTAATTTTGTATGATCTCCAATGGCAAGATCATGAACCTTGTCTAACTTTATAAAGTTATCAGTTGTCCTGTGTTGGAGAGAGTTGGGAATATTTTAATAAAGTTGGCCTATGATATCACCCAGAGAAAATGTATGACTCTGATGATAGGTATATAACAATGCTTTTAAAGGCAATTATTTGATTTGGCAATAGTTTAATACCTGTGAATTAAGGTATGGACATTTCATACATTAGATATATTTATTTGCATTGATACAATATCAACCAGCCTAAATTTGTAACTGATACCATATTATCATTTTGGCAGACTTCTAGGCCAGTAATGCAATATATAGACCTATCCCGTATACTATTATTATAACATCCAGGCATAAAATGATAAATTATTAATACTATAGATACATATGCTGTAATTTAGTATGAGTGCGCCAGATTTTTTTTGTGGCAGGCTAATTATATATGTTGATATTTTGTGCTGGTACTCTTTCTTTTTCCTTTAAATTTAGGCCCCTTCTTTTTAAAAAATATTCTGGTAATGTATAGGCCTATTTTAATCTATTTTGTAAGTAAAAGATTACAATTTATTATAAGAAAGGGAATCGACATCTGGATATTTTCATAATAAAATGTCCTAAAAATGGACAGAAAAGTCAACTTTGCATAAAATTAATGATATTGAAATGAACCCACTTTCCTTAATTTAAATACGTATACGATTTATTTTAAAAAAATCGAAAAGAGATATCTTTCTCATGATAAGATACCCTTAAAAGTGGGTGGTTCTTAAAATCAGTGAAAGTCACTTGAATTGCAAAGGCTCTTGAAACTTAATATTTCAAAGTTTTCAAGTCACTTAAATATACTGTAAAATGGGACATTATATAAATCACATCTATTTAATTCAATTTTAGTGTCACTTTTAAAGTGGTGTCCTATTGTCAATTGTGTTTTTCTTTTATTTTCTTTGTCATGTAACTTAGTTGGGTCTCTTGTAACATAATCATTTGAAAGGATTATATTACGGAATTACATCAATTTTATTTGCTCTTCAGGGTGATATAAACGTAATTTATTGCAACAAATTCCAGAAAAGATGTGATCTGGAAAAAATGTTTTGTTAGTTGTTACATAACTGACTTATTTAACTAAAAATAGTCAACAATAGGAAAAACATCATATATCAATTTAGCTGTACCTGGAATAGTCAGACTTTTTGGAATCTTATGAAATTAGACCAAGGTTACAGTTATGATAATAATTTCTTCTGATAGGGCACAATTGTCACTTTCAGTAGATGCTGTCTATAACTGTTGATGGCCTTTTGCCAACCCTGATAGCCATTGAGGCAATCGGTTGAGGCAATCGGTTGAGGCAATCGGTTGAGGAAATCGGTTGAAGCAATCGGTTAAGGAAAGCGGTTGAGGAAAGCGGTTAAGACAAGCGGTTAAGACAAGCGATTCAGCCAACCGATTCAGCCAATCGATTCAGCCATCCGGTTGCCTCTTCTTCAAATTTTAAAGTCCTTATGCTTGAGTGCTGTTTGGCTGATCTTCAAATAACTTCTTGATTGGGGCAACAGGCTTTTAATTTATCAGTCAAATGGAGCAGAAATAAAGAACCTAAAATCGTATCCACCCCTCTTTATCTTCAACATTTCAAACAGCAGAATTTCGGCCTAAGTTGTAGATGATTTATGCATTACGGGATTAAATATCTCTGGTTAGAATTCATGCTGTGAAAATATACTTATCCCAAACTCATTGATCACCCAGTGTATTCTGTTTGGGGGGTATTTCTGGTGAGGGGTGATTGGGGCTAAAGTTGGGGTAACAGTAAATAATAGGTACCCTGGTTGATACCATGAGTTCATGGTAGTTCAGTACATCAGCTGTGTGTGTATTGTACATGGTACATTGCTTAGACAATATAGTGTGTACTGCTGAGCTTTGCAAGTATCTCATAGATACGTATTCAATTTTTGTTTTATTGTTTGGTTGAATAGGTTGATTAGATAGATAGATAGATAGACAGATAGATAGATAGACAGATATATAGATATAGATAGATAGATAGATATATAGATAGATAGATATATAGATAGATAGATGGTTAGATAGATGGATAGATAGATAGATAGATAGATAGATAGATAAATAGATAAGGATAGAAAATGAATAAATGGATAAATAGATGGACAGATGGAAAGATAAATAGACAGATAGGTAGATAAATAAATAAATAAATAATTAGATAAGTAAATAAATAAATAGAAGTAAAGGTAGATTGGTTGATTTAAGGATAAAAGGCAAAACAGAGATGTTTAATAAATTGTCTAATAGGCCATTAGAACATAAATGTACAAATTGGTCAAATTTTGACAGACTGACATAATATTATAAAAAATATTTTTGACATATATATATATATTCCTAGATTATATAAAAATAGACATAAATAAAAACCACAATTACGTAACATTTTTCGGAATTCTTTCCCTTGTCAATGTGTCACAATTTAGCAAGTTTGGCATTTACTAGAAGTGACAGCATGAAATTCAACAGTATCTACTTGATGTGCTTTTATCAATGCTTGCTTGATGAGCTGTGTTTAACAAATTGAATGGTGAGGGGAAATCAGGCATTTTATTTGTGTGTAGATCCCACCAGTGTTACCAAAACATGTCATGTCCATGACAGTCAACCTCTGATTTTCACATGTATGATTCCCATATTTATATCAATTGGTATTGGATTTTTTGGAGACTATGTTGATTATGTCATGAACCCATGGCCTATGCATGTGAAATTGTTATATAATGTTAACCCTTTATGCATGGACCTATTAACTGATGAAATATCATGAAAAGGAAAAAAAGAAAGAAAAAAAAAAACTTTAATAGCTTTGAATCTATCCAGAAACCAAAAGTGAAAAATTATGTTCTTTACTCAAGAATACTTAGGTTTTCTCTATGTTAGCTCTGTTTTCCATCAAATATGATAAATGGATAGAATTTACAGAGAAGTGATTTACATGTATCATAAGGCTATGATTTAAAAGTCATGAAAATTTAAAAAGGGATATTTTTTTCTGTAAACAGAATTAAGATGAACTTTTGATATCAAACATTTTTCTGATTGAAATATTTTTCAAAAATGCTGGGACAAGCTTTCGTTTTGAGTGTAAACTGTAAAACGATGACAATTTTTTTTTGCACGCGAAGGAGCGACAAACTCTTTCATCATAATTTTAACATAACAGTACCCTAACTAAAGGTGGAAACTTTTTTTTCCTGTAGGCCCACTGAACAAACTTTTTCTCGCTGTCAACTGTTAAGTTTCAAACAATTTTTCTTTGTTCACTAAAAATTCGTAGCACGCCAAACCCAAAAATCATCTGGTGGGCCCCTGAGTCCCAGTGGTTTCTGGTGCACGTCATTAAAATAAAATATTAAAAATTATAAGAATTTTTTCACCATTTTCTTTTTTTCAGGACCAAGCACATGGCCCGACAATTTCCCTAAAGCAGGGGGCAAGAGACAATCCCCAATCGACATCAAACCAGCACAAGCCAAAAAAGATGACGACCTGGCAAAAAATCCTCTTGAAATGACACACTGTGCGGCCAGCGCGGGTACCTTCACCAACACTGGCGCTTCCGTTATGCTGCCTTACAAATTCGAGGGTTCTTGTGAGTATCCATTTTATGTAATTTTGTAAAAAATTAATTACGATGAAATTGTTAATTTTTTGGGCTGTGGCTAGGGTAAGATTCCTTGAGTCTGACACTTTTAGAGGCTTCCTTGAGTGACAGGAGCGTAATTTTCACCGAAAATGTTGGGGGGACATGCAGTGACGCGGTTGGAATCGGCCGTCTGACCCGCGAATAAACAGTCAGTCAAGATGTTGTACATTCAAGAATTCTAACTTTCGTATGGCTACCAAATTCACCCCAAGGGCCATTTCCACAAGATATTTGGTTTACACACAAAGAAGTGAGGGGGGGGGGACGTTTCATATTATGTCCCCCGGGGTCAAATATGTGGGGGGACATGTCCCTCCCGTCCCCTATCAAATTACGCTCATGCAGTTGAGTCAGGATACACAGAATGGCAAAAAAAAAAGAATTAATTAATTTTTTGGTTTCTCGGATTAACCGACCCAACATATTTTCTGCCCAATTGAGATGAAAATTTCTCTTTTTTTCATCCTACCGATCCACCTAAGAAAAAGTGTCTCCAGAATATCAATTTAGCTGAAGCACAATTATTTCCTACCTCAGTCAATTGCTCACCAAGCACTGTATTTGGTACCAATCTTAAGCTTTAGACTTCTCAATCTGTTCTAAAGCATCAGTATTGATTTGAACAAATATTGTGTTTTTCTTGGCCTTTTAGAGGGTGACCATTAGCTAAACAACAGGACAAGCTTGAAGTTTTCCTTTACGGGAAATTATTTTTTCTATGACAACCCCAGGTCCCCAACAGTAATCATTTATTTCCTGTCTGCGACGTCCTCAGGTAATCATTTCTGAATGAAACAATGCCATGTTAAGAAATACCCCACCAGAAGCAATTTAATTCAAGACTTCCCAAAAAGAATTCATTTTCCTGAGCAAAAAATTGTTTATTTAAAAAAAAAAACCTCCAAGCACACCCCCTTGCACGAGCACTTGGATCTATCAGTTTGTGATGCTATGATTAATGTTTACATAAGAGTATGAAAGCTGTTACAAAATTCAACCTGACCTTGCCAAGGATTTCCCTCTCTCAAACACTAATTTAAAGTTGTCATGATTGAAATAAATTTGTACCTTGTTCTGTATACCTTTTTGTATCTGGTGCAGCCTCTAAATATTTTCAAATTGGTCAAAATCAGGCAATACAGGTTGGTTTACAAGACACAATAAGAGTTAGGACCGTCTCTTGGTCCCAGTTTGGTGTCACAATCTATTTATAGCTTCACAAATGCAATGACGTCATGGCAACCCAGCCAGTTGTAGCATGCAGGGGGGCACTCTCACACAATTTCAAGGGTCAATCTGACAGACTCCAGGACCATAAAATTCGCACAGAATTATGAAAACTGTGTATTGCACCAGCACTGATAAGGATAAGAGAATGCATCCATCGATTATGATTTCACTGCCTACGCTAATATGATATTCCAAAAAGAACTTGAAAAGTTAAATTTGATGATGATGACAGAAAATAATAGGCTACTGTGAACATCAGAAACAAATTAATTTTGTAAAAAACACATATAAATATATATTAGAGTGAAATTTTTATTTTTAAAAAGAGATAAATAATTCTGGTATTTTTGAAGCCACTAGTTCTAAAATATAATAATAAATACAGTGATTATTTGAAGAGTGTTGAGCCTTCTTTTTTACATGACAAAGAAAGTACTTAGCCAAAAGGTTCAAACTAATAATTTCAAAAGAAAGTGCTGGCCTATAAAGAGACAGTAAAAATAGCATACCCCCCCCCCACCCCAGGGTTCAACATTAGCAGACCTATAGGGAAAGACATGTCCATGCACACAAAATAAATATTTCTTCAGTTTGTATAGGTATAAGCCATGCCAAAGAATGTCAGACTTAACATGATATTTTGTGTAACTTTAGATTTTTTTTTAAATGAAAAAAAAAGAGGAAGTTACCCCCCTATAAACACTTTCAAACATAACGTCAACTGGGCACAAGAGGCGGTCCTCTTGCTAAATTGTAACTACATTGTTCACTTTAATCTTACAATATAGGTTTACTGTGCTGAATCAACACACAGTGTTTTGTGAACTCAGTTAATAAGAATATTTCTGATCTGTTGAGATCATTTACATGGATGGTAGTAATTTAATTGTCCTGTTAAAGCACTTCAAAGTTGGGGAATCCCTTTGCAGTTCTCAAAAGAGTTTCATACTCTTGTTTAAATACTTATAACGTCATGATCTAAGAATAGATTCAAGTGCTCGTGCCCCCTTGAGACTTGAAGGTTCAGACGTTACACTATAGAAATGCAATGGAAAATTTGCTCTGACCTAATTGGCACTGAGCATGCTCAGACCTGACCTCGTTTTCACTGGGCATGCACAGACCTATTGAGCATGTGCAGAGAGCAATAACAAATGGTGGCGACTTTGAAATTCCCCTGATTCAAACTTTCGAGGCCTGTTTTCACTGCAACCTACACTTTTGGTTTAGGTCTGATCAGTGAACCCCATGCAGCTCACTTTCGGATCAATTTTTACCATGAATGATAGTAGCAGTTTTCATAGTGTGTTATAAATATGACATATTATCATTTTGAAGAAACGTCATATGGGTACGTTTATGAGAACTCAGCAGGAGTACCTATTGTAAAATACCCTTTGGTATTCTAAAATGTACTCAGCCAATTATCTTGAGGACTTTCACTTTAAATTTACCCACCTTTAAATTACCTGCCTATTTGTAGGAGGTCTTGTAAAGTACATACTACTAAAGTAACCTTAAATAGGTAGGTTTGTCACTTTTTGGAAACTGATACCCTATTATCTCAAGGGATTTTACCACCTGTAGAGTACAATGTATTTCTGAAGACCAAACGGGTGTTTTATGGTTTTACAAGCTTTGGAAATAATGTATCCTTTGATTTGTCAGTATAACAAGAAAATTGAAAGGGATACTCCTTAAATGTCGACCTTCTAAAAGTTGTTTCAAGGCTATTCTGTGTTTTATTTCTGTAAAAAAATAAAAGGAAGAAGAGAAAATATATTGGTGAAGATAATTTAATTTCGGATTGATAAAGTTATTCTTTTACTTCTTAAAAAATTAGTTCATAATGTATTTCAAGGGAAAACTTTTACTAGCAATTTGATTAAAGTAAATCACTTAGAATAGAGGAACGTCACTGAAAAACATTTTTTCTACCCATCAAACTGGGAAAATGTATTGATTTTTCTTTAAATTACAAAAAATATATTTAAAAACTAAACTATTTATTATCAAATTAAATGTAGTTTTCTCAATATGATTGTCAATTTAGAATTTTAACTTTCCCTGTTTCTTATTCCTTGTCATACACAACCAAGTCTTTACTGCTGGTTAGTTTGTTATCTTTGTAGTAATGTACTAGGCCTAGTAGTGACGTCACCCTTGAAATTTCGCATGGGGTTACAAATATTGGGGTCAGTCAGTCAGATGACATAATTTTGGCCTAAATATGAACATGTGTTTGGCTTAGAAGAAGATGAACAGCTGATCAACCTTACTATTGCATTCATTTGTAATTGCATCCTTGCATAAATTATTCTATAATTATTCTATAAATCTTGTATGTGCTGTATTGTACTTCTTCTCCAACATTGGTTTTCATTTCTGTCTCCTTTCCAATGTTTCCATTTCTAAAAACTTGTCAAAATCAAGTTTACATAAATGTTTCATATACTTCATTGCTTTTTACCACAAAACCTAGCTTATTTTCATTCTCCTTATCAATTCAAAGCCTGCACAGATGTTTGACTTAGCTTCAAGAAATTTCCAAAAGTTGTTTGAAAGCTTGTGAATGTCTTATGATTGTGTCTCACTATCTTGTAAATGCAATAAGTTCCATAGCTGGCTATAAAGAAGATTATTAACTAGTTAAAATAACCTGACAATTTCTTTTAAACATTGAAATGGTCAGATCTGGCATCTCTGGGGCAGTTTTTCACTGTAGTGTGGAGATAACTAATTACCAATTCACCACAAATGACTGCATACTAGTTACAAGTACAACACATTAATCTGAACCCAAAATACCCAAAAACATAAAACAAACAGTTTGTCTTAAGATCTGGAAAATGTCGGAAAATGTGTATCTGTCAGTTGTGGGTTGAAAATAACTAGTATGACATGGCCATGTATCCTCTTATCCCACTGGTATTCCCTCCTTTGCATCAAGCAATACATTTCACAGACTACTGGCAAGCTATCTTGATCCTCTATTGCTACTTGCTAGCCCAATTTTTTGCACTTTTGGCTAGGTTTCTTGTATGTATAAAAGAAATCTTGGAAAAAAGTGGTTTATACCTCTAAAACTGGCCCAAGTATCTGAGCTATGACAGCACTTGAGGGGTCTGTGCCAGTTGATGTATCCTACTTGCAAATTTATGTATTTCAAATACTGCATAAGTACAAGAAGGTTGTCTCCTGGTATAGCAAATAGGGTACAAGGATTTTGCAATCAGCTATAATCCGTATCATACAGTGAGACAGACAGAAATCTGTCCATCTGCCTCTTCCTTCTTCTTTGCCAATTTTAGTTCCTTCTTCCTTGCTTCAGAAGAAGTTCTCGCTTTCTTTCTTTATTGGAAATTGGATAAACCTTTTCTTGCATGTGTTGCTTCAGAGTTCTTCACTAAGATTGCTTGTTTCCTTGCGTTGATGGAGAATTGGTTCTGGCTTCAGTTGATTGTCTCCATTTAGTTCTTGCTTCCTTCGCTTGATTGCATTTGCTTCTTTGCCTGCTGCCTCCCTTAATTGTTTCCTCTGTTCCCTTTTCCTTCCTTTGGAGATTCAAGTTTATGCCAGTTTGTTCCATTCCCTACTCCTTCTCCCCTCTTTGTTTCCTTGCTTCCTTGCTTCATCCCTCATTCCTTGTGCTTTTTCCTTTTTTATTGCTTCCTTCCTTTCCCTTGCTACCTTCTTTGCTTCCTCCTTGCTTCATTCTCTGCTGCTTTGCTTCTATGCTTCATTCCTTCCTTGCCTCCCTACCTCCTTGCTTCCTTGCTTCCTTCCTTGCTTCCTTTCTTCCTTGCTTCTGACTCCTTCCTTCCTACCTACCTTACTTCCTGGATATATATATGCATTCCTTCTTTGTTCATTGCTTTGTTATTTCTTGCTTCCTTCCTTCTTCTTTCCTTCCTTGCCGCTTTCCTTCTTTCTTTTCTTGTTTTCTTTTCCCTCCTCAGTCCCTACGTCTCTTTGAAGAATGATGTATAAGTCATCATTCAAAGTTGAAGAAATCAGATATCCATGAGTTATTTGTCAGTTTTCATGGTAAGTTAAGAAGTGCTCTCCTTCTTTAAATTTACTTCAAATTTAGATTTTTTCTCCTCTAAAAAGTGTCTTTTGAGTTTTGACAATGGAACCCCTTTATTCAAGTAACTAAGTAAACTTACATAAGAACTACACCAATTTATTAACACAGAAACCTCCTATGAAAAAAGCTGAATGTAAGAAATGTAGCCAATGCTCTTAGCTGTCCAAAAAAGTCAGGGGTTTGGCAAAACAAATCAGAGGAGACACTAGAATTTCACTGAGCGTCTATGCTTACATTAGTGTAAATCATCATATTTTTTTATTTTTATTTTTTTTTGTGAATGGTGGCTGCTATACCCTGTATCTATTTGGAAAGGATAGATAAGCCAAGAAATGGGACAGAAGTTTGATAATCCTTAAAAATTTGAAAGTTCCCAATGAGAGTTTCCAAGCAATATGAGATAATCTGTCTATTTCCTGATTCTACAATCAAAATTTTGTCCTTGTGAAGATCCAAAATTCCTTGCCGGAACGAAATGGATATCGTGACTATTTCAAAATATTTTTTAATGTGCAATCCCATTATAATTTTTGGTGCAAATTTTTCGGATTAGTTGAAAGTCAGCCGGACAGGTGCTTCAGACCAGCAATCTGCACATAGACGGCAGTAAATAGATTAGAAAGCGTTACAGAAATTAAGTGACAATAAATTTGGCCACCTACTTGCATTAAGAAATGTCACTGTAAAAGTTCCAAATTACTTCTGAGTCAAATTAGCCAATCAGAACAAAATTGGATCAGAAATACAGGTAGTGATGCCAAATTTTTATAAAATTAATGCAACGTCAATCGACATTGGTCGATGTAGGCCTACTTTTTATTTTATTTAGGAGAATCATTTCTTAAGAGATGGCTAAAAAAATTGTGTACATTTAATTAATGCGCGTATTTTTACATTTCTTCGTAACAACAATCGCGTCTACGATTTATCAGCCCAAAGTTATACCAACGTGTAGTTTCGAACTATGATCATTCAACGAAAGTCGGACATCATATAGGAGCTTATAGGATACAATGTGGGCCTACTGTTTCTTTTCAATTTATTCTAATTTTGGGTAAAAGATAAGCCAAGACACAGTCCAGATGCAAAAATAGGGAAATAAATGAGATTCAAAAGACATAAATCTGACTACCAAGTGGAACATGACTGGAAGTAACTTGAAACTTATTGTAACTCTAAATTGTCGTCTTGCCCCAGTAAGTTCCCTTAATAGTTGTGTTCAGGGTGAAAAATGAGCAAAAATGTGAGTTAAGTGAATTATAAACATCATTTTTAAAAGTAAGACAGGAAGCCTTGATAAATCACTTTGATAAGTGTAACTTTAATACAGAAAACTTGATTCATAAGATGTTCTTATAGTAACAATTTACAAAGTGACACATCAAACCCCGGGTGGTAAAACGCAAATATTTTCAGTGAACTTTTAAGAGTAAAATCCCAGCTGGTTGTTGTTCGGATGAGACGTTAAATTGGAGACCCCTCGTATTAGTGTCTCTGTCGGGCAATTAAGGGATCCCTACATGGGGATAAATGTCTTACATGTCGAGGACTCGCACTCTTGTCTCCCATTTCATGAATTAATCATCAAAGTGATTAAAACTGGGTTAAAGAGGCTGGAGCACTGCATTTCCATCACCACATCCAAATGTTTATTCAGATTTAGACTTTTGATTCAGTTTTAAAAATGTTCTTTTCTGATATTTTGGCACATCTTAAAAATGTTCTTTTCTGATATTTTGGCACATCTTAAAAATGTTCTTTTCTGATATTTTGGCACATCTTAAAAATGTTCTTTTCTGATATTTTGGTACACCTTAAAAAATGTTCTTTTCTGATATTTTGGCACATCTTAAAGATGTTCTTTTCTGATATTTTGGCACATCTTAAAAATGTTCTTTTCTGATATTTTGGCACATCTTAAAAATGTTCTTTTCTGATATTTTGATACACCTTGAAAATGTTCTTTTCTGATATTTTGGCACATCTTAAAGATGTTCTTTTCTGATATTTTGCCACATCTTAAAAATGTTCTTTTCTGATATTTTGGTACACCTTAAAAATGTTCTTTTCTGATATTTTGGTACACCTTAAAAATGTTCTTTTCTGATATTTTGGCACATCTTAAAAATGTTCTTTTCTGATATTTTGCACGCCTCATAATTTTTGCACCATCAGAATTTCAACTGTATCTGTTCAGCATCTACATAAAAATAGTATCTCTTGATGTATCACTTCAATTACATGGGAGTTACTTATGAGATAATTACATAATGTGGACATGACAGCTACTTATGCAAATTTTAAAAATAAGCTGAAGCTATGAAAAAAAATTGTCCCATTTATTAAAAAAATGATGACGTCAAAAGCAGATCTGCATAATAAAATTATTCTAAAATAAGTGATTTAAAATGTAAAAGTCTTGTCTTTTTGATAAAATAATCACAGAGAATTCTTTGTGGTCCGGTATTTTAAGAGAATCTAAATTTACAAAGTACTTTAAGTTGTCTAAAATGTTTTTCATTAATTACAGTTCTCATTTTCCAAAGCAAAATTACACGTTTTCAAAAGAACATTTCAAAATATCATGGTACGTGGTAGTTTTGAGATAAAAGTGTTGATTTACAATTTGCTATAGTAATTTTAAAATTTTACGGATTGAAAAACTAGGTTGATTTAGATCAGCGAAAGTCAGGGTAAATATATATTGAGACAGACTTTTACAAGTAAAAATATACATTACTGATGGCTTGGTTGAAGATGATAGGAATATTACATCTTGTATTTATTTATGCCCTTTAGTAGGCTAATTAGCAAATTAGGACAGCAGGCCGGAGGAGGATACAGCAATTAGGTAAATGATGAAACTGCTGTCCAACAGTCAAACAGTGGTCCAGTTGACCTGGCAAGAGCTAGTTTGGAACCTGGGACCCAGTGATTGGCAGCTCAGTGAGCAACAAACTGAGCCTACCCCCTCCCCTTATGTATTTAAGAAAAAAAATTAACGAAGATGGATGGATGTTTGGGGCTTTACGTCCTGCATTTATGCACTTGGTAGGCTAATTAGGACAGGAGGAGGACACGGCAATGAGGTGAAGGATGATAGAAACAGCCGTCCAACATAGGCCCAGGTGACCCGCCAAGGGCTGGATTAGAACCCTGGACCCAGCGATTGGCAGTCCAGCATGTTACCACTAGACCAACTCTCCCCCCTATGTGTTGAAGGAAACAAGTTAACAAAGATGGGGGAAATTACAGGTGAAATTATAAAACAAGGCAATAAAGGAAGCATGCAATGAAGAAAATTATAATGGAAGAAATTTCCTCAAGCCATGCAGCACCATCAATAATAAGGCCCTCCTGTCATTTCGTGGCATGAATCAGCAAAGCCGCATCATCTGTTTGGTTAGAGATGTTGTTTTTGTGCTCAATCATAATCAATAGTGCCCCTGAAAATTATGCAAAAAGCCATTAACAACACAAATATTTAAAGGAGCAACAAGTGAACTGCGAAGTATTTCAAATGAACATCATTATGATTATGCTACTGGCTTGACCCAGTGTTGAAGGTTCCAGCCTGCTCCACAGATGCTCTTTGCCTACATGGGTTCGAAGTTCGAACCCCGCACAGACAACCTAGAACTTTCTGTGGATCTTCATGAGCAAAATCCCAGCTGGATGTTGTTCAAATGAGGTGTTCAATTGGCGGCCCCTTGTGTCAGTGTCTGTGCTGGGCACGTAAAAGATCCCTCAAATAGGGTAAATGTGTAACATGTTGAGGACTCCCGCTCTCTCTCCCACCTCATCAATCAACCTTTGTGAGCATCCAGAACTGGGCTTAGACGGCTGCACTTACCATATCTATCTGTCTATCTATCTAGTTTATGTCTATTTAGTAGACAGGTGAATGTGTCTACCAATCAATCTATCTGTCAAGTTGGTAGCATACTGGGTGCCTGTCACAGGGTCCCGTGTTTGACTCCTGGTCTGGCTATGTCGCCTATAGAATAATGTTGGACAGCAGTTTCAGTCATCTTTTGCCTCGATTGCTCAACCTCCTGTCCTAATGAACTAACTAGCCTGCCATTTGAAGTGCATTAAGAATGCAGGACATAAAGCCCCAATCATCTATCCCTTAACCTCAAACTCAGCAAATTACAGCAAAATCAGTGTATTTAATTTTGTGAAATCATATTGTGAGAAACTGATAAGTCAAAAATAATATGTCAGACTCTGATATTGTTTGATATTAATTATCAGAACCTGCTACCTGATTTATTGCATAAGTGTAGAAATGTGCAAGGACAGCACAGAAAATGATCTAATGATCTATAGATCAGAAGAAAGCTGATTACAAGCACTTAGCAAGGTCTTAATGTGAAGTATCATTGATAATGATTGATGGTGATTGATTAACTGCTAGTCTGGGATTATCAAGGATTGGCTTTAATGGCTGTTCTATATGAGATATATGGGCATGAGCACAGAGCTCGCGCCAGTTTTGATCCAGGAGGACTAAAATTTCAAGTCGATTGAAAATCGTTCGTTTCAATGAATTTTGAAAAGCGAGTCCCTGGGGCCCTTACACAGTGAAAGATTTTTTTTTTCTTAAGAATTTGTGTAGAAGAATGGTCATTAAACATTTTACCCCCGAAGTGTAACAGATTCTTAAAAATGAAGTTTAATTCTTTTTTTTTCAGTTAATGAAACTTTTTTTTGGTGATATTTAGATATTTTGACATTAAAATCCAGGTTTTTGAATAATTAGCACTCGTGTCTAAAAATTTTCCTTTCCAGAGGAAAATGTGGAAATTGACGTGTAACTGTGACTGAAAGGCATTTACGTTAAAAAGTCTGCCTTAATTTTTTTTAAATTATATTTTTCAAAAAGCTGGTGGTTTCCTTTGAGTATAAAGAAGATTTTTTGAGGTTTTCAGACATTTCCAATAATATTTGCTTGTTCTATGGCACTTTGTCAACGTGTAACAGTGACATGTTATGATCTATTAGACTTTAAAGGTGCATTTTGAGCTCCGTGAAAATTTTTTTTTCTGGAATATGGTTCAGTTTGAATTTTATTGTAATTTATATAAGGTCCTGTTAATACAATTCAAAAGAAATGAAAATATATCAGTCACAAAATAGAATTTCAGATATTTTGTGAGTAACTGACTAGAGTGCAGCACTCTGCACAACTGGAAAGTACCCTTAACTTTCTCATGGTTCAAAAACAGGTTTCAAGGAAGCATAAGCCATGGTGTATCACTTTTTGTAAAAATTTGTGAGTTGATTTAAGTTTTGAAAATTTTTCTTGGTAACTGTGACCGAAGTATGTCACGTTACATGTTGAGCTTGTTTGTGACGTCTGTTCAAAAGATTTTCTGCAAGTGAAAAAGCCTTCTTTCAATATAAAAGTTAAAAACAATTATTCACATGTTACATAAACTGCAATTTATGATGATTTCAGATATTAATTTTTTTCTCTGTGTATTCAGTGTGACTATTTTAATATTTTTCGTGTAACAGTGACCGAATGAGGAAAAAAGCAGCCTATTTAACACATATGCAATATCTTCAAGGACAGTAAATCTAAAGTTTGTAGTGTTAAAAACCAATAGCTGGCCAAATTTGCAGTTATTTTCCAAAATGAATGGAAAGTCAAACTTTTTCTAGTTCAAAGTAGCAAAAATGTCACTGTTACATGTCACCTGTGCAGGAATTCATAAACATATTACTGATTCAACTTGTTACTTTCTTTGTAACAGTGACAATGTCACTGTTACACACTGGCCAGGATAGCCACAGCAGCATTATTCTTATGCCCCGAATAAAAAGTAACATTGGATTATGCTTACCTTTCATCTTGACACAAATGTAAGGCAATTGAGCAGAATATCAAAGTTATTAAACTTAAATACAGAAGTTGGTTGTGTAACATGTTACACCTCAGGCTTTCAAATAGGCCAACTATTCAGGTTAACAATTTAATTTTGGTCTGATGCTTTATTATTTCTTAGTTTGTTGTGGATACAAATGCATGCATGTAGAAATAGTAACATTTGGTATGGTTTATAATAATTGCTAAGTGTAAGGGTGTGACTCACTGTGACTTTTTACATTTAAGGGCCTCCAGTTCCTATTGTATTCATGCAAAGCTGATGAAATTTTGAATATTTGAAGTTTGTAACCCAGATTAATGCTTTGCGAAATATCATTAAATTTAATTAAATATAACCTATGTGTGACATGGGGTTGAAAATTTACCGTGTAACAGGCAAAAGTGTGACCAAGTCATGTAACTCAGTTTTTTTAAAACTAAAATGTACACCTTGCTATCATGAGGCATACCGCACAATTTCATTCATAGAGATGCAACAAAATAACGTTTTTTGTGAAGAATATTCAAAATTTTAAGGTGCTGAAATGTTATTGATGTACGTGTAACATTTTGAAGGTGAAATGTTACACGGTCTTAGGGGTGTTCTGGCCGCCCTGGAAAAAGTGTGACATGGATTTCCACAAAAGGGTGGCAGCTCTGTGCTCTTGCCCATATATATTCTAAAATATAAATGAACTGAAAACACTAGAAACTAGAAAAAAATATAACTTCTGAAAATTTGATAAAAATTATGATATTTAAATTATTGTACATGAATGTGTTACCTTTTGAGCAAAATCTCAGCTAGACATCTTTCGTTGATATGTTTATTTTGTAGCCCCTTGTTTTTGGTGTCTATGCTGGGAAAGAAAAAGATCCCTCACATGGAGTAAATGTCTGAATGTAACTTTAAAGATGTCGAACAATCCGCAATTCTGCATCTCTTTGACAAATGGTTTTGGGATTTTCCGAAGAAAGCAAAAAATAGTCATTTAATAAATGGATGCCACTATGTTTCTCACATTTATGGAAAAAATAATCAGGACGAAATGTAATATTTGTTTAAAAGTAATTACTTATACAGCTCGCCCAAAATAAAATATTTTGTCAAAGAAATATTTTATGCAGATTGAAAAATTAGTCCCATTTCTCTGTAGACTTTTGAAAAAGGCACTATTATATTCATAATCATTGAAATCTCGAAACTTGTCATCATAAACATATATACTTTTTACATTTCATGAATAAGTACAAAATTTAATGAGGTAATTACATGCTTTAACAAAAACAATGAAAAAAATTTACCAGACTCAAATTAAAAATAGAGAAATTTTACCATAAAATATGAAAAAAGTTCAGCAAAAACAATAATATAAGTCTATCTTTAGCTATAAATCCATTAAACTCATTATTAAATGTGGATATTTTTGAGATAGCATCTAAAAACTCCTACTTATGGGTAATAAATCCGGTCAGGGTGTAACCTGACCACTGGGTGATGCAATTAAAGAAAAAACATTTCTTTATGGGTCTGCAAATTAATGGAACCATGCGCTCAAATAATGTGATCAGATTAAAATTTTTAAAAAATGAAATAGAAAAACCGAAAAAGGACGAAAAGAAAGAAAAGTTGAGTCACCAGACGTATTATACGAAAAAAAAACAGAAAAATTTATTTCCATCTGCAATTATTGGTGTTCTAGTTTAGTCGGAACCACTTTACCTAATTGTTTCATTTGCGTCATACAGTTAATATAAATTATGTCTCCAAGAACTACTTAGTGTGTAATTATTGCAATAAAAGAAACTTACTGGTATATCACAACACCACCTTTATTTTTCCCAAGTCATATTTAATAATAATTATTTGAATTCATATTATTATGGGAACAAGACGATTGAACTTCAGCAAAGTGACTGTTAAACATGAATAAATTATGATAATTTTCCCGGTTCATGACACAAATTTCCACACCTTTTCCTTAAATTTAGTAGCCAATTTTGATTGCGAACTTGGCCTTTAGAAACTCAAACTAAACTTCAAACAAAACTTCAAATCAGTGTACTAATGTCATGTAGTTCTCACAAGGAGCAGTAGCATGCTTGTGTGTCTATAAATAGCTCACTACCCTGCACTGCCTGTCTGATCCCAGCAGTGTGAAGCAACCCAGCATTGTAATTGTAAATTGTACATACTCTCAGTCATGCACTGCAATGCAGGCACAAAATTTGTAGTGAGCCTTCCACAATGATACAGCTCAGGCCAGCCTTAGAACGGCGCCCATGGGCAGAGACAAGGGGGACATTGCCCAAGGTTCCAATGCCGTAGCATTCTCCAGTTGGCACTTGGCTAGTAGTTGCAGTCTTTAGCTAAATCGTCTGATGAGTTGGTGGTTAGCAGAAATTGACACCAAATCAGTGTTTTTGCAATTTTACTATGCAAATTGCTTGACTTCTATTGGATTTAGCAAAAAACGTTTAATGTGAGGCCAGGCCCTAGTAAATAACCTGTAATCCACAGGCCAAGCAAAATATCACTTTCTAAAAATGTCCTAAATCCAGCTGTCTGACTCAAGGAACCTTACCTTTGCATGAAAAATCGATAGAAATGAAATTGTGGATATGGGATTTTAGCTACATGCATTATATATATATTTTTTGTTGTTGTTGTCTTTTTAGCATTGAAAGGAGGCCCCTTGACAGAAAACTACCAACTTGCCCAATTCCACTTCCACTGGGGCAAGTGCAACGAGACCGGATCAGAACACACCGTCGATGGAAAGATGTTTGCTGCAGAGGTAAGAATCAGATTTACATATTTGCAAAATAAAATTTCGCTATGAATGCAAAAAAATTTTAGGTATCATTAGGGACCGTTCAGAATTTATGACTGATGAGACAGCGCTAAGCTCTATTTCAATGTACGCATCTACGTTGTAGCAACATCACCAGTCACCACAAAATCAAAATTTTGGTGAAGACTACGTAGAACTGCAAGGTAGAAATGACGTTGTCACAATGTTGTGAAGCAATGTCATAGTTAGATGTCAGCATGCGACGTTATGGTGATGTTGCCACAACATTATGGAAAAGTTTGCTTCACGTTGTAGCGACGTAATTTCTACCATACACTTCTATGCCACTATTTCACAACAGGCGAGCCTTCCACCAACTGGCAATGTTGTGGCAATGTTGTGGCAATGTTGTGGCAATGTTGTGGCAATGTTGTGGCAATGTTGTGGCAATGTTGTGGCAATGTTGTGGCAATGTTGTGGCAATGTTGTGGCAATGTTGTGGCAATGTTTACTTTGCACGTCCCTTAGGGCACGCTATGCAAAACTCAAATCATGAACAGTGTAATTCTTGATTTATTTGATGATCTGTACATAGAAGACCAGAAAATAGGTCAAACATCTTGTTTATCAAAATTTCTGATTCAATTTTGAATTGAAATTAGGTTAATGACCTATATAATGATATCGGGTCTTACACGCTGTTGAAAAAAAAAATTGACAAAAAAAAAAGGCGTAACATCTGAATGCTTGATATAGAAACTTGAGTAAAATAGAAAAGAAAAGAGAAATTACAGCATTGTATTCAAATTGAGATCAAGCAGATGGCATGGTTCAAAATATTTTAATGTAATTTTTGCAAATGTGTGCCTTGATTATTATATGACTGTGTAAGATTTAGGTTTATGTATCAGTTAAAACAGCTTAACTTGAAATTATACGTATCGTCTCTTAATTTGTCGGTCAACCAAAAAATAAAATTTGATTGAAAATGGGACCCCTGCTTTGTTGCCACATGTCGGTCTATTCTACAATTTTTTTAAAAATTTTTCAATCTGAAAACTAGTTCAACAAAAGTTCAACAGTGTAAAATTACATTTTAATATGGATTGAGTGGCTTGTCAACTCGTGTAACTGACAACTTACTATATATGAATTATTTTTAATAAGACTTGAATCACGGTCCAAGAGGTTGGCAGTCTAGCCTCTGTCGAAAAATTTCAGCATTCGCTCATCATCAGTATCAAATAAAGCTAACATATTCACCTCTGTTATTAGTTTATAAGTTGTTGTTTTTTTTTCGCCCAATCAAAACAACTAATTAAAAGCTATTTCAACATATATATTAAGAATACATAACACAGTTATAACAGAAACTAAATTTGTCATTTAAAATTTTTCTAAACCTTTTTTACACCATACGCTACATGTTTTTACAAATCAACCCGGATAGATCTCCCAAATTCAACTGATGAACATGTACATTGTATTTACACTGGGATATTTCACATGAATAAGTCATTAACCTTGTGTAACATTGTTACAAACCTCCAATTTTCCTTTGAATGTAACTGTAGTGATTTCCATGGTCAAGGTCCAATTTTATGACGACTGTTAACCATGCAAGGCCAAGTCTGCATAATTCTCTCACTAATTTGTCAGAATGGAACTTAGTTCATATTTAATACATGGCAGCATCAATAAGCATGTAATACTTTTTATAAACCTTCAGAAAAATTATATGTTTTTTTTTTTTTGCATTAAAAAGAAGCCCTTTTTGTGTTAAAAGGCATGCCAAATGTCATTAAACAAATTAAGAAAAAAGGAACTTAGTTTCTTTTTAAATAACATTTTCTAAGTATGAGTCAAAAAGGCATGTAAATTTGACACTTTACACGTCAAATTTGACAATATAATTCTCAATTTGTACAGCAAATTTTTTTTTTCTAATATTCTTTTTAGTTTATTTAAAATAGCCAGTTTTAACCACACTCATTTTCATTCTTTGGGTTATGCAAAATTACAAATTATAGTGATGATTATAGTGATTTGGGTGTGCTGTTTTTAAAAATCGGAAAAAAAAGAGTACCTTGAGTCTACATGTACAACTAAACTATGTTGTCGGTCTCAAAGGAACCTTGAAAAAAGATGTCTAAAATAGCTTTTACAACACTTAATAATATATATACGGTCTAGTCAGCCTGTAGATTTTGAGACATGTGCAAGTATTATCAAAATTATTCAGTCTTGCTGAGAAATCATACAAATTAGTTGCCATTATTCAGGAAGAATTTCACTTTGAAAAGTCAGAGAAAGAGACATGAAAAATTCCTAGTGAGCTGGGCCACCCCAAGGGTCCTGGACCCATGAGATGAAAAGTATCATTTTGAAGAAAACTTGTTACGACAAACAAGCCCGCGAATACCGTAAAACCCCCTGGGTCACCTCTGTTCACCCTACGTGGATCCGCCACTGTTGTCTGATTTGGAATTAAGACTCGGGACTCCCGACTCACTTCTTTGGCACTTTATAAAATCGCAAAAAATACCGATGAGAATGAAGTGTACACTCTTGCTTCAACTCTGATTTCCAAAACCATTCGAAAAAAAAATTGAGCCGTCATCTCTTGATGTATCGATCTACCTCTGATCTCACTATTTTGTCATCTTTTATAGTTTCAATAACCTGATGATTATCATGCTAAATAAATATCTTATCAAGAGCAATAGCTCTAAAAAGTATCATTTATATTTTATTATATTTCCAGGTCCATCTCGTGCACGTTAACACAGACAAATACAAGACGATTGAGGAGGCAGTTGCCCAACCTGATGGACTGTGTGTACTTGGTGCATTCTTGAAGGTTTGTACAATGTAACCAATAAATACTGCAACTCGTTAATAGAGCTCATTTACTCTGCACTTTGTATCTAACTCACCTTTTAGTCACCTTCTTACTCAATCTTAGCTTTTTAGTATTATTACACAGTCTCTGACTAGTTTTACCACTAAAAGATTGATAAATAGACCATCTCATCAATCAACCCTCGTGAGTGCCCAGAAGTGGGCTTAGATGGCTGCACTTACCATATCTATCTATCTATCTATCTATTTATCTATTTATCTATCTATCTATCTATCTATCTATCTATCTGTCTATCTAGCTATCTATCTATCTATCTATCTATCTAGCTATCTAGCTATATATCCATCTGGAGATTGTATTATTCAGAGCCAGAATTTTCATCTGTGAAATAAAAAATTCTTTGTCTGAATTTGTCAAATCTAAAAAAGGTAATTCATCAATCTTATACATGAATCTGGATATGACAATCCAGCTTCACTCCATATTGGCAACATTGCAGCAGGGTAGTTCAAACTAGGACTTGTCAACCCTTGTGTCTCTGTGGTGGTCATGAGCACCAGTGGCCAATCCAGGAGTGAACTTAACAATTGTAATGTCCACACTTAAAATGGTTTGAGCTGCGGCCGTTCACTGGGCACATTGGAAGAAGCTGTAGGCGTTTCAAGCCTAAGTGAGTTCCATTTGCTTGGCCACTTTTCAGCATGTCTATCACCAGATGGCTCCCTGTCAGTATCTTAATTTAGCAGTCAAGTATTGCCATGAAGTGGAATCGAACGCTGGACCTCAAAATAACAAGGATAGCATCAAACCACTCAGCCTTCAAAACCCATGGCATTGCATTGGGACAAAAATCTTCACACCAATGCGCATCATAACATTGTGAAATCTTTAATAGAAATTTAAGAGCAAGGCAGGAATTGGAGGAATATAAAGTAACTGGATTATGCAAATTTAAGAACAGCAGAAGAAGGTGGAATGTTCTCTTGAGGCCTCCATTTCCTGTCTTGCCTGATATCAGATAATTGATTAAGTGGCCAATCAGAAACTTGCATCAAGACAAGTAAAATGTGGATTCCAGTAGCAGGCCGGCATAGGAATCACACAGAACGCTGTCCTGCTACTCAAATTCGTATTCTGTTTGTAAATTTTTCCTGAAGGTGGCGCTCAAGGCTAGCTCGAGTACATCAATTTTTTTGCTAAAGACATCTATCGATGTGCAGGGTTGCTTAAGATATGGTTCCAAATCGTTTGCATGCTTCTGATTATGCTGTAAATGATTACTGAAATAACATCATGAATCTCAGACTTTCATGCTTGTTTGACTGGCAGAATCAAGAGGAGGAGATGAGATGAGAGGAGAGGAGGAGATGAGTGGAGGAGAGGAGAGGAGGAGAGAGGAGAGGAGAGGAGAGGAGGAGAGTGGGCTCGAGGAGAGAAGTCCGTATACTAATGTGTCTGATTTTTGAGGCGACCATTAGATATTCTGGGAGGGAGGGGGGTTTGGAGTTTTCCTTGATGTTGAAAATAATCTATTTTATACCTAATTATTTATTTCATACTTAATTTTTTATTTCATACTTAATTATTATTTATTTCATCCTTAATTATTTATTTCCTACTTAATTATTTATTTCCTACATAATTATTTATTTCTTCCTTAATTATTTATTTCATACTTAATTATTTATTTCGAAATATTTGTTTTTTTTAATTGAAAATCCACCCCTTCGGAATTGTCAATTTTTAATTCCAAGACTGCCAGGATTTTTTTTCCATCAATGTTTGGCAAAAAACAATTATTGTGCCTCCGCTGGATATCTAATGGTTGCCCCTGCACTGTATTACAAATGTTGACTTTACTGCATGTGCATGTTTTTATGAAATGTATGTGAATACCCTCATTCGAATGAATAATTCAGTCGAATGAATAAGGATTTATAAGATGTCATTTTCAACATAATATTATGGCAGACTGTGCCTAGTTGATGACATTAGAAGACACTCATTCAAAAAATCATTAATGAATCTGGAACAATATTTTGCTGCTTCTTACCAACTAAGATTTCACATCTGCGGAATTGCGCAGAATTGCGCATAATTGCACATAATGATAGATTTAAAAATTGAACATATCAACGTCAATTAGTCAGAGGACAACCATTAGATAATCGGAGGGCTAGGAGGTTTTCACATATTACATCCTGATTCTCTTTTTAGTATATATCGAACAATACATTGTTGAGAAATCTACGGACCATAAATTATTAATACCAAGAGTCAAGACTGCCTGGAAAGAGTTTTAATTTCACACAAACTGAGTAATAAATGATATTAGAAACTCAAAGCACCTCATAGACATCTAATAAATACCCCCTTAATATTATGCTATCTCAAAAGTACTTAATTATCACTCACCAAAAATGCAGTATGGAGCTATCATCCGTCGTCAACCATCAACTTGACTTTCTCTATGCGGAAAATAGGTCTTCCCCTTCAAATTAAGCACTAAATGAGGGCATAAGTACATAAGGACATGGTCAATATAATTATGAGTGTGTGGATACAATCTATACTTTTCTATTATATTTATATAGAACTTTTTGTGTTGTTATAGACTGTGGATTATAGGATGAGTAAACTATGAAATTGCTGAATAGCCTGGCATCAAATCGATCAAAAATTGTAAATGACCTACTGTTATACATTGAATATGGTCGCGTGTAACAAGGTCGTACAATTTGCGTTACATGGTGGTTTTAGCCCAAAAAATTTTTTAATGAAAAAAGTCTAAATTAGGTCTTAAATATCCTATTCAAGCCAAAAACCAGCGTAATTTCACAAAAATTAGGGCTGTTCGTCTTATTAATTGATTTTATTCACCATACAAATCAATGTAAAGCTCAAACTTTAAAGGCATTTTTCTCAAGAACGACTATATTTCAGCAACATTACTATAAAGTACAAAGTACTCCTTGTATCCCCATGAAATTTTCACTGAAGTTAGTTGAGAAGATGGTCCTACTACTCAAAGCAACAAAAAATATGTCCTCTTCTCCAAAAGACTTTATATACGTCAATGAATTTATGTTACTGCGACAGAGAAAAAACCTTTCTCAGGCATCATGTTTAAAACTGTGCCAGAAGCCTAATTATTATCAAAATCTGAAGTAAAATGTTTAAAAACATTACCAAGACACCTGAGAACAAAATTCTGATATTGCAAATAAGAAATTATAAGATATTTACATGACATGTTGCAAATATATCTTATATCAGTTATGGTCTAGTGCATGAGAAATCAACATCTCATGTGAGCATACCATTCTGGAGCTATCTGTGGATTTAACCCATATGTATCTCTTTTTTTGGCTATATGAGAGCAAGATTATCAAATGCGATTGTTATTTATTCATTTGATGATGTGGCCTGCCCTTTTTGTCCTTTTGGAAGTCCATTACATTAAGCGAAAAAATTGTGTACGCTTCAAGCATGTATGTGTTACATTTGGTTCAGCCTTGTTCGGAGCATCACAGAAGTGAGAAAATGATTGAAAACATAGCAATATTTTATTCTATAGTAATATATAGCTCATGAGCATTTAGACAATAGCCTTATCCATAGGGTGTGGTTAACCTACTTGGAGTTCTCGTGGTTTAAACTTAGAACCCCTCTCGAATTTTACTGGTTTTTGCAAGTGTTACGAAAAGTTCAGTGTAAAGTAGACAAGCAGCACACAAAGAATTTTACCTGCAAGCAAAATCTGATAAATGCATTTGAAAATAGAACTTATGAGCATTTAATTGATATATATTTGAACTTCCTAGCTTTAATATTAATAGCTACAGACTAAATCTAAGAAAATATCTTGAATTTTTTTTGCCAGCGGGACAGGTTCACGTTGCTGCACATTAAAGGATCTACAGAAGGCACTGTAACAGTTAGATAGAAAATTTAAGCTTCAAGAGCTTAAGTAGGAATCAAGTACTCCTGCAGAGAAAACCAGATTAAAATAGCTTTTGTCGCTGGCAAGAAAACTAACTTTCTAGATGATTTTTTCAAATCTGATGTAACGCGGGACACAAAAAAATCACTTGTTTTCCTGAGGTTTTTGATAGTTAGAAGCCCCATTTTGTGATAAATTTGACTTTTTAAAACCTAACATGATAAAGAAGAAGTCAGGCCTTCCAGTGGTGTATCATATTGCATAATAGATATTTGTAAAGTACATGTAATCATCATTTAAATGCAAAATTTCTGAAATTGCACGACATTACGACACGTGACCATATACAGTGTTCTGTAATAACGAAAAACCTGAAAAATAACCAATAAATAAAAGAAGCGCATCAAATTCTGACAATCAGTGACATTTATATTTGTCAACCACGACATTATTGATTAAGTTTTTAAAAAAAGTGAAAAAAATTAGAACAAATTATTTGGATTCAGGATTTCTACAATAAAAAATGATCTATTTCATACTTTCAAGCTGGTGTAACTAATTTGGAATGATTTCATATTGTCCCGATTGAATAGCACAAATCACAGTCTACGTCATTGGAAACTTACTGCTGAATTTGTTGATAACCTCGGGTCATTTAGAGCGACACCGCGGCAGGGTTATATGAAATACTAATGGATATGGCAATGGGATTGTAACACTGTTCTGTAAATCACTAAAATTAAATTAAAAAATGTAACACACTTTTCAGTTATGTTAAAAGCTTGGTCATGATTAGCATGAAATGTCAGCAATTAGAGTCAAAATGCTACATGAGTAATGATGGTCATGGTGATGTGTGGTAATTAAATGCATTGCTTGTTTCTGAAGGGCACATACAAGATGAAAGCATTTTAAATGTTCAGTGTTTTGTTGGAAATATTAATTGACATTTCTTTTGTAACAATTTCAATACCAAAGGATTTTAGAGAAGCGAGAACTAATGGGAGTTATCTTTACTTTCAACAGTTTCAAGGGTCTATTAATTTAATCATCCTGATTGTGTAATGGCTCTGTTAACTATTCATAACTTGAAGTACATTGTAAACTCAATCTTTTCATTCCAAAGCACAGTAATTAATTTAACTTTTTGAAAGATTTATTAATAGTTTTGTACAATTTCAGTGCAAAATACATAAAATTGTGATATCTGTTGCAGTATCTTCTGATGTACCACAATTTGTCATTGTGGTTTTTGTTCTGAATATTACTTTTGCACAGAAATTATTTAATCATACATACCTAACATGTAGGTATGCCAGTATGGCTTATAATTTATTATATCCAAGTGCAAAAATATTGCGCTTAACCAAAGACATTTTACCACAAGATAGGATATATGCTTTCCAGTGGCAAAATGGGAAATGTCAATCAATACGCCATGTACAGTTGGACCCTAATTTCAACCACTCTGCTATTTTGGAATTATGGGATGGCAAAATCCCATAGTTCTCATTGGTCAGTCAAATGGAAGATATCTTTTTCAGGGATAAAATGGCAGCTGTTTCTAGCACTGCAGTAGTGTCCTATGTGATATGTATGGATTTCTACATGATGTCATGTAGGTCATGGACCATTTAATAGGTGGCCAAAGTACTTCCTGTATTGGTATCTCATCTTACCCAATACCCAATCAGTCTTTGCTACCTCTTGAGTAGAAATTCTCGAAAAGCACTGAACTACGTTCACTTTCTTAGTGACTGTGTAAAATGGAAAAATGTGAGAGACACAAAGTTTGTAAGATGTCCATTTTCACAGAGCTAAGAAAATGTATTTAATGTAGAAAGTTGACAAACTTGTGCTGATTTCATCATTTCTTTTACCGAAAAGAGTGCAGAGTGCAAAACGCCAGCTCTAATTGAATTTGTCTAATTTTTGGCCTTTCTGAGTTTGAAGTAAAACGCACCAGACAGGTTCTAAAAATCCCTTTTTCGTTGACAGCAAAGTATGATAATAAAGATAATGTGAGCCGAGTGAGCCCTAAATATTACAAATTTTTATTTTTATTTCCAGCCTGGCAAAGAACACGCTGGTCTCAAGAAACTGCAAGATATGTTCAAGGATATTAAGAACAAGGGAAAAACGACCACCGCTGGAGAATACGACCCATCTTGCCTTCTCCCTGGTGAGTAACTTCTTGATTTAATTTTAAATTATTAATTTCTTTGCGGACTCCTGGATCAGAAGCTTTTAACATCAGATGGTAGGTAAATATTGTGCTGTTCAAAACAGAGGAAAGCAATCATTCCTCCCGGTTTGACTAGAAGATAATTTTGCAAACAAGCGCAGAAATATAGGATGTAAGACCGCAATCAACTATCCATCCTTCATGCAAAAACAGTTTTGTTAAATTTTTTTGTTTTTTTGTCTCCCCCACTTTTTCCTTTCCTCTGGTTTGTGGGAGTCTAGACCTAATAAATCGATTAAGAAAGTTGGGAAATTTAACTGAGTGCAAATGTCAGGAAAGAGGAGTTTTTGCTTGCGAGGCGAATCATCACTGGTAGTGGGGGACAGATTTATATTTGTGGTCTCCAAACAGAAAAAAACTATGTCGAAAAGACAACATACATAGCAAGTACAGGGATATGACCTCAGAAGAAGCTTTTCTATGGATTTGGTTATCTTTTGACTAATATTTTACTAGTATCAAAATAACAGTGTCCGGTATTTATCTCAGTTTCTACTCAATGCCTGGCCTTCTAACTTTCCCCATGTCTTCCTCATACTCATAGGGCATCACCTCCACATTTTCATCAAAATTGCTTTCCTCAAGATGTCCTAAATAATGATAATTAGCTTTAAGCTGATTCGTATACAATACACAACAGGGCAGCACCTGCAAGTTTCCACCAGTTGCTCCCTTTCATTCAGCATCATTCTCTCCGGACCATTCACTTTGGAGGGCACCATGATCATTCTTATTCTCTGTCACTGTTCTATGGCTGCTGGCACTGCTGGGACAGTGTAGAAGTATGTGTGTTGAATGATTATACATGATACCTTTAATTTAAACCTTAAAAATATCATGAATTTAAATCTCCAATGATTTCTGAAGATCTATGTGAACAGTCAATTCATGGGTCCTTGAAAGCTTGCAGATGATATCTCAAACCTGAAATTGCCCCATTTAAGTTGACATCAAATTATTCGAAATTATAGTCTACCAATTCAATTTACTTGATATGAAAAGTTAGAAAAAGCTACTTGAAAATGATGAATGGGTAGTTTAACAAAAGTAAGTCATACTTTTGTTGATGCTAGTGCCACCCAGTCAAATTGTAAGTTTGACTTCAGAACTGACAGCTCTACATATTTGTGATTTATATAATTTTAAACTGGACTATAGACTGTTTAGAAAGGTCACCTTATAATTGAGCCCTAACTGCAGTATTTAAAAAAGAAACCTTCTAAAAACTTGTCATCCTGTCCTCCTTAAAATCTGATACAGAATCTCACTTCAGTGAATTGAAGAAAATCACTAATTCACAATGACCACCGTTCTTATGACTTTACAACTGACCAGGAATAAATATGTGGTAACCATTAATATAATGTGGCTAAGTCAGTTTACAATATAAACACAGTCAATTTGTTGGATTTGGTCTAAAGAAATTTAGCTGTGCTGGTTGCGCTGGTTGCACTGAGTTTCATTTCCATGGCAGCTTAAAGGTGGTTGAAACACTTCCAACAGATAACGATATTTTAAAAATACATATATATACTTGAAATTAGTGCTTAAAATTGAAAGGTGTGCCAGAAAAATTGCTTTGAACTTTTTGGATACCCTTCGACCTTCGTACTTTCGCTTACGACATGACCTTGTGGTGGTAGCATGTACATATTGGCTAGGTCATCTCTTCTGAGTTTAGGTCAAGGCCAACAAGACCATAAAACAAGTTAAAACTAATTTCGCTTTAATTTTCTTCCATGTTACAGACCAATAACCACTAACGATTGGTCAAAATTGTTTTGAAACCTTAGACAGTAATTTTGATTTATTGCTGAGAAAATCAGCGAGATGATACTAAAAGGAATGTTGTTCATTTTATCCTCAAAAGACCTTAAATGAAACTAATAAGTCCAAATTATGCCCAATGAATTGAAGGAGAACCAAGATAACATATTCTTGAAATATTCCAAAGTTTAAAGAAGTCATTAACATCTCCTTAAGTGGTTCTTGAAGTGATCTTTAAAAAAAAAGATTAATGACTGTTTGTATTGACCTTAAAGGGTGCATGTCCCCCTACATGTCCCAAAAAATATTTCAAAAGAGCCAGTAAAAAATCTGCGACCATGACCGAAGTGATCCAAGATAACTGCTGCCAAGAACTAAAACTAATTATCTCAGAGCAGCCATTTTTTTCTGATATTTTTTTTGGACGAAGTTGCCAGCTCCTTGTATCAGTGTTTGTGCTGGGCAGTAAAAGGTCCCTAACATGGGATAAATTTAAAGTGTAACTTGACGAGGACTCTTGCTGTCTCTCTTTAGTCTTATCTAAATTAATCAAATCCCATGACTGCCCAGAACTAGGGCTAAGCATGCTTAGAGGGTTGCACTTCTTAACAAGGCTTTGCTTGACTTAGGAATGAATATTCGGAGTGAATTTCGGACACTTTGCGCGCTTGAAATAAACGATTACTGCCACTGTTACCGTAAAATAAATAATATTACCGCCGAGGAAAACTACAAGCCCCCCCCCCGGAAACTAACTGGCTCGCCCCCTTACCATAACAATCCACAATACAATATACAATACAATACTTTTATTTATAGCCAGTTTTACGTAAATTGAAACACTAGCCACAGGCTAATTTCACCGGCTTTCTAAGAACAATAGGTTAACACATATAAAAACAGTAGAAATGTAGATGTAAATTGTATAAGTTAAAAATTCAATTGTCCAAGATAAAAATATAAAATATGTATATCTATCTTTCTGCCTGCATAAGTTTTATATAAACATTATGTATTTCACCTTAATATCAACATGACACTATAATATCAACTATACTCTATTTTTTAAAACCAGCACTCCGTGTAAATATTGGGCAAAATGAAAAACACCTTTCGGATGATGTTCTCGGAATTTCCTGATATTTTGCAAAAAGTTTAACTTACCTAATTATAGCTCAGTGGCAGGGTCAAAATTGGTCAAAAAAATTTTTCCTTTTCAGGGCTACCCATTGAAAAATGAATGTTTTTGGCCTTCGGACGGCCTTAATTTCATCAAAATTAACAAAAATTAAGGCATATTTTGTCCATCAAAATTTCACACTTATGATAAAGATAGAAACACAAGTGATACATCATTTTAAAGGGATATTTCATGACATTGCAAAAGTGATGTCATAACAAGGAATGTTTTGGTTGCTAAGCAGTGTCACCATGGCAACCGCATGCAAGTTTTGAAATTTTTTCATTGAGCTAAAATAGACCATTTTTCAGGGCCATATATCTCCCATGATAATACCTAAAAAATTTAGATGAAAATATCACCAGAAAGCTCACCTCCTGTGCTATATTAAACAACAATAAAACAGCTCTGAAACAATGAACCCTTCTTTTTATAGCCATGGACATTTTTTGTTAATTTTCATGATTTTTTCGATTTTTTGACCGAAAATTGCCATCTTAATCACCTAAGACTGGGAAAACCATGCTCATTTCACTCAAAAAACAAAATGTTTATTATTGCAATTGGATGGAAATATTAGTTAGAAAATAATAAACATCATTAGAAAGCAGAAAAAATGTTCTATATGCAAATTAGTACCGCCATTATTGAAAATTCTAATTTTCTCAATATCTCGGCTAATATCCCACTCAGCAACAAAATTATGGTGTCTAACCCTATGTTTTAAGGGTCAAAGAATACTTTAGGACTATCTTGAAAGGTGTCAAATAGGTGTAGATTAATATAATGTGACATGGTTCACCAGAATTATTTCAAACATGGCACTATCTACTTTCACGAAATGAATCAAGAGGGGTCCATTGTCACTTAATTTTTAGTGATGGTAGAAGGTTCTTGAATAATTTCTCGAGATATTTAAATCACATTCAGTGAGAAAAAAGTAAATTCTTTGAAATGAGCATTAAATTTGTCATTTCGGGCATTTCTTAGTGAAGGTGTAGCAACATCTACTTCCACGAAATGAGTCAAGAGGGGTTCAATTTCACTTATCAATTAGAAATTTTAAGCTGTTGGTAAAAGTTTCTTGTATAATTTCTCTAGATATTGAAAAATTTTATATAATATTTAATAGATATTTAGAAAATAATTAACCTAATTGGAAAGCAGAAAGTCCTATATTAGTACCGCCATAATTGGAGAATCTTATTTTCTTAATATCTTGGAAAATATTGCACTTAGCTTTACAGCTATGGTGTCTAACTCTCTGTTCTGAGGGTCAAAGAATGTAGCGAGACTAACCTGAGAATTGTCACATAGTTTTACGTCACCTATATTGATAATTATTTACATTATCAGAATTATCCGAATATGGCATTATTCTGGATATTTTGTCTGTTGTTTTACTTCTTTGAGGCAAGGTTACCATCAATCAACAGTTCATCATTGCTCAGCTTAAAAAAACCTTGCAGATTTGTTGTGCCTGTGGTTTGTCAAGCTGACATGGTACCGATACTTTTCCAGTAATTGTGGAAAATGGGAATTCATTTTTTGGCGCCGGTCAGATTGTTAGATCTTACCGGCTACTCTGTTTTGGACTGGAACACCATGTGGACAGAATTACGATGCAATGTGCGAGCCTTTATCTTATGTTGCCTCTAGTTTTTCCAGGTGGAACCCAAAAATGTAGGTCATGAAAATTTGTTGAAGCATGTGCTGGGTTCTCAATTTGTGCCTTTTGTTGGTCTAAAACCTCTGAGAAAAAAACAGAATGTTTGATCAAATGTTGTATGGTGTATGATGGGCCAAAAATGGACCAGCAAGTTAACGAGCTGGAATTCAGCCCTTGTGCCAAACTTTCAGATTTTTCAGGAAATGGCATACGTTTCGCTCCAGTCCGAGGCTATCTCCATGAAAAATGGTTCTGAAGGCAACCATTTCCTTAGTTCATAAATTAGTACAAATTTCTACTACATTGTGTATGTCTGCTGCAATTGGTAACATTTGACCAGAAGAGCTTCCCTTGTATTTGAAATGATGTTTCAGGTTGATTTGCAATTTGTTATTATTGTTACATTGCCATAGCAACAGTTTGGATGACAAAACTGTCGCTTGCTGACTTGCCACAAAATAACATCAATGAAAGGAAGAATTCTTCAGTTACCAGCATGCTTTTTTACAGTCTGTCACTTTGATATTGAAAAAAAAGACGACCAGTTCACTATGAAAAATGCACTTTGTGACTCATGATAGCCGATGAAGAGTCATCTTTTCTATTTTCAACATGGGAGACATAGAGGCTGTTTGATTATTCATGATCAAGAGAAGGCCATTTGACTTGTCATAACTGATTTTAGAGTGAAAATCAGATGCATAATCCTTTTGTTTGGCTGTCACCTACAAGAGGGATAGGTCTCCTTCAATCAAATTAAATTAACATTGGAAGTATTGGGTCTGGTCATGACAAATCATCAACACGATGACACTCCAAGTGACATTCTCGCAGTGAAACAGTCCACTCTCTCTCTATATCAAAGTGACAGACTGTTTGAAAGTCCAAGCTCCCAAAATTGATAACATATACTGTAGGCTTGTATGTTGATGAAATCTTGCTGTGGCAACACTTTTTTTTGCCGGTTTAGATGTTTTGTGAATAAAGAAAATCTCATTTTTAGCCATTTCTCCATTTCTAGTTAGAGTAGAATCATGAAATTTCGCACATTGACAGGAATTTGTCCATTCTTTAATTTTCTGTATTGTAATGAGATAGAGAGAGAGAGAGATCCAATATCAACAATGTTACAGTAGACGAACTTTAAGTGCTTACATCTAGCTGTTTTCAGAGTGTCAGTGATGTCATTGAAGGTGTTGCTCCAATCTTCACCATTGAAACATGAGGTTTTTTTCACCGACTCATAGGGAACTTAGTGACATGTATATGTTACCAGTGATGTGCATCACTGCAGTGCTGAACATAGGAGAGGTAGCATGTGAGTCAGAAGCAGAGCTGTTGATGTGTCCTATATTGTACCCACTTAGTAATGTTTGTTTGAGATCTTGTACATCTGCTTCCAACCAATTTATAACAATTATCCTGTAACACCAAGCTGCAAATTTGTGTGGAATCAAATAATGAAAGATATAAACATGAAATGCTTTTCATGGTTGCTATGGCATATTTAAAGTGTGGGGACACTGTGTTAGCTATACATGTATACAAAACAACAACACTCATTGATCTGACAGTTGCCCTTTCAAATGACTTTTAAAATGATCTCTGAATTCTTCAAATTGTATCACCTGTCCTTGACAATAATTAGCTGGATAAGGGATATGATTTCATAAAATTCACATGAAATTTAGAAAAAATTGTTTCCCAGCCAATTCAAGATTCTGTTGACCAAAATCAGTCAAATTACCAAATCCAACTCAGCTATGAATTTTTTGATCCAATAAACCCCAAAATTCATATAATGAGCAACTTTGTACACTACGTCCCAAAGGTTTGTTCACCTCACTTACTCGAAGAATTCTGCTTGTAGATAGATAGATAGATAGATGTAGATAGATATGGTAAGTGGCACTAAGTGCAGCCCTCTAAGCCCAGTTCTGGATGCTCACAAGGGTTGATTGATAAGATGGGAGAGAGAGCTGGAGTTCTCAACATGTTACACATTTGCTCCACGTGAGGGTCTTTTACTTGCCCAGCATAGACACTGATACAAGGGGCCGCCAATTTAAAGTCTCATTCGAACGACTTCTAGCCGGGATATTACTCATGAAAGTACACTGAACATTTTGAGTTCCCCATCCGGGGTTCGAACCCATGCAAGCAAAGACCTTCTGCGGAGCAGGCGGATACCGAAGCCACTTGGCCACAAAGCTGCTGCATCTTCAAGACAGGATGTCTCAAAAGGATAATACCTTTAAAGGTTGACCTCTGGACTTCTGTCTACCCGACAAACATGATAATGGTAATTTGAAATTGTTTGGACGATATTAATTGTCATTTTGGTGTTGACGAATGGACCATGTTCGTAATGACAACGACTTCAAGTGGACATGCCACTAAAAGATTGATAGCTAGACCAAAGCCACACTCAATTGACATTCAGAAAAACCTCAAGACTAATTAGTCATTCCTGGTGAATGCCTCACTGTGCCTCTCTAGACCTTCAGAAAGGGTATAGAATATATTTTGATAAATTTCAAGCAGCTCAATAATGTCTGGAACCAATTCATTTGGGCATGTTTAAAGTGCTACTGCAAAGCTGAAAACAGGCTAAGTAATGTCATCACAAAAGCGAAAATATTGGCTGCATCCTATCGAAACTTTAGTAACACACGTCTCAGGAGACAGTGGCTCTCTCCAAATGTGAAATATAAATTTGCATGCCCAACAAGTGATGTAATTTCCAGTTTAATAGACTTTCATGAATATGCAAAGGAAAAACAAGTGTTTCCAAAGCTGTGACGTGGTATATTTGCCAGTAGAAATGGCTGAAAACCAGCGATATGCGTTGGAAAGTACTTTTTTTACTGAATTAGGAGGCTAATATTTACTTCATATTTCAAAATTTCAAAACCATGGCAAATCCAATGGAAAAGCACTGTATAAAAGTGTTTGGTATTGAAAATGAATATTTAATATGCCCAAAAAATGAAACTTTTATCATTTTTAAAAGTGAACAGATAGCTAAGTAAGAGGTGAAAGAACTTTTGGGACACATTGTAGCCCAAGCCATTAAAAAATACATTTCTGACAATGTTTGTTGGAAGCGCCACACTTTCTTACTATTATTATAGACCTTCTCTCAATCAAAGTTACCCCAATATGACCGTTGAGTTCTAAAAAATCTGTATGATATAACCTGTCAAGTTGGGTGCAAATAACCATCAGTTTCCCATGGTGCTTTTAAAGATACATATATATTGGTCGAACCTGTGAAAATGCTTCTCTATTGAAAAGCATTGGCCAAGTTGTTGTAAAATAAACAGATCTGAATATGTTGCCTGGCGAAATTTATTTTCTTTTAACAAATTTGCCTCCACTATCCCTCTTCACATAAATGAAGCCTATTATAATCAAATAATTAGCAATCAATGCACCCAAAATCAGTGACAATGAACCCCTCTTGACTCATTTCGTGGAAGTAGATAATGCCACATTTCAACTCATTCTTGTGATCCAGGTCACATTATATAATCTACACTTATTTGACGACTTTCAAGATAGTCCTAAAGTATTCTTTGACCCTTAAAACATAGGGTTAGACACCATAATTTTGTTGCTGAGTGGGATATTAGCCGAGTTATTGCGAAAATTAGAATTTTCAATAATGGCGGTACTAATTTGCATATAGAACATTTTTTCTGCTTTCTAATGATGCTTATTATTTTCTAAATAATATTTCCATCCAATTGCCATAATAAACATTTTGTTTTTTGAGTGAAATGAGCATGGTTTTCCCAGTCTTAGGTGATTAAGAGGGCAATTTTCGGTCAAAAAATCGAAAAAATCATGAAAATTAACAAAAAATGTCCATGGCTATAAAAAGAAGGGTTCATTGTTTCAGAGCTGTTTTATTGTTGTTTAATATAGCACAGGAGGTGAGCTTTCTGGTGATATTTTCACCTAAATTTTTTAGGTGTTATCATGGGAGATATATGGCCCTGAAAAATGGTCTATTTTAGCTCAATGAAAAAATTTCAAAACTTGCATGCGGTTGCCATGGTGACAATGCTTAGCAACCAAAACATTCTTTGTTATGACATCACTTTTGCAATGTCATGAAATATCCCTTTAAAATGATGTATCACTTGTGTTCCTATCATTATCATAAGTGTGAAATTTTGATGGACAAAATATGCCTTAATTTTTGTTAATTTTGATGAAATTAAGGCCGTCCGAAGGCCAAAAACATTCATTTTTCAATGGGTAGCCCCGAAAAGGAAAATTTTTTTTGACCAATTTTGACCCTGCCACTGAGCTATAATTAGGTAAGTTAAACTTTTTGCAAAATTTCAGGAAATTCCGAGAACATCATCCGAAAGGCTCCGCCCAATATTTACACGGAGTGCTGGTTAAGTTAGGAAGATTAGTCCTATATTTTTGTGATGCAACGGAAGCTAACAAATTCCCAGTGATTGATAAACCAGCTTTCTCCCCCATGCTTAGCATTGCTTACCCTCCTGATATGTTGTCCTGACCTGACCTTTGGCCATGAACCCTTGCTTACCTTCACACAGATACAATGTACCCCTTCTTCATGTTAAGGTCCCATAAAAAAACTTATTGAGATAGTCAAATGGTTCCAAAACAAGATAATTATGTTTGTCTGAGTTTCAAATACTTCCAAAGTATTTACTGAATAGTCCCGAAAACTTTTCTTTTTGAAAGTTGTGCTAGTCAAAAAAAGTATGTTTTCCCGTTCTATTGAAAATTACCTAATTACTAGTAATTAGGCCTATATCATGGGACATTGCACTGTTGGCCAAGAGGAAATGTTAATTGTAAATGGTTATATAGATAATATTCTCAAGGTCAGACAAACAGACTAATAGCTTACAGTCATGTCAATTTGCAACTTGGCCACTTCAAGAAGACACCCAGGTTGACCCTGAAGTTAAAACTAGGGATTCACCAACACCATTTTTTCACTTCAGGGTAATTCCGTAAAGTCCGATTTGCAGATTTGACACTTCAGCAGCTTTTGTGGCCCCACCATTACACCTCAGCTATTTCATTGTTGAACAGGGATGAGGCCAGGTAATAGGGGTATCAAACAAGCCATCAACCAAAGCTCCAAGTGCAACAGGAGCTGCATGAGCTACATCAAAACGTCATGGTGTCGGATGTACACCTTGTGAGTACGCCTGACACCATGACTATTTGCCTTGTAGCTCAGCTCCTGTTGCACTTGGAGCTTTGGTTGATGGCTTGTCTGATACCCCTATTACCTGGCCTCATCCCTGTTCAACAATGAAATAGCTGAGGTGTAATGGTGGGGCCACAAAAGCTGCTGAAGTGTCATATCTGCAAATCGGACATTACTCAATATAACAATAACATGACCTGTGGAGGGCGTTATGGGTGGTTGACAGCCCAAGGGCTTGCTTGTCAGCCCTACGATTTCTTGTCAGCCCGAGGAACGAGGGCTGACAATCGTAGGGCTGACAAGCAAGCCCGAGGGCTGTCAACCACCCATAATGCCCGACACAGGTCATGATATTACTATTATCATTACCTCTTACTCAAACAATTCACCTGCCATAAAACTTTTCAGAACTTCTCAATTACAGAGCTTCAAAATCACAACAAATGTATGCACTCTGATGTCCTTATCAGTGCTTGTGTATTATACTGTATTCAAGATCCTGTGCGAATTTCAGTGTAATCAGGTAAAAAGGGACTAAGAATAAAAGAAAAAACCAACACTAAGTCAGCAAGATTTCAACAAAACTTGTGAAGCCACCACTTGCTGCCTTGAAAATCATGACGTCATGATCTATTTATAGATTCAGATGCTCATGGTTGCCAGGCAGCATGAGTCATGACGTCATCACAGGGCTGACAATACCATTGTCGGCCCTCAAATTCATTGTCGGCCCTCAAAATCATTGTCGGCCCTCAAAATCATTGTCGGCCCTGCAAATGAGGGCGTTATGGGCGGTTGTTGCATGGGTCATCTAATGATAATACCCTACTTATCGCATGGCTGAGGTGATGATAATTGCCCTTCAATATCACAACCAATAGTCCGATACAAAGTAGTTATGTATGATACCAGTTTTTCACTTCAATATTGGGCCGCTACAAAGTAGAGATGTCTTGTTACCAGTTTTTCACTTCAATATTGGGCCGATACAAAGTAGAGATATCTCGTTCCCAGTTTTTCACTTCAATGTCGGGACTAAAGCGAAGTAGAGATGTAGCCATAGTAGTATTTTGACTTAAGTATCCGAACCATTTCAAAGTAAGGAGGCACCAATACCGAGTTTGGGAGGTGGTAGTACCGTGGTACAAAATAGGATGTCTCGATACCATTTTTCGCTTCACTCTACACATTTTGATGGCATTTGCAGCAGACATGCTAACATTCATGGCTGTCTCACTTTCTCCCTACTTTTCCAAGCCCAGAAAATTTAATCTGCACTCTTCGATATCTTTAACCATGAAAATCTAGAAATCTCTATACCATGTATACCATGGGAATCCAGAAATAAATATCTGTGGCTGATAGAATATAAATCTGCACTACACTTCAGAATCATAGCTATACCACTTTTCTTGATAATTTTTGGCGTTAGTTTTAGAAATGTAATCTGGTAAAAGCTAGACTGCATCTTTTGCTAAAAATGTCCATTTTTTAGTCTTACTAAGTTCCATACTATTTACATTGTACATGTACAGCTCTACAATGTACTCAGCAGCCAAAGATATCAGAAGTGCAAGAATTACCACAATACTAGACAATTTGTAATCTCCCCATTGTTTTTGTTGGAAAGGATACAAGGAATGTTAACTACTTTCTGCTATTGAGAGGACAGTTTTTATATGACTCCAGACACTGAACCGTCCCTTTGGGAGATAGTGGGAATTTATAGATGATCTTCTGCGTAAACATAACATATTTTTATAAAACGTTAAACGAAAAATTTAAACGAAAATGTACTGTACGCAGAGATACCAACTGGATACTGAACGATTTATTTTATAAATTGAATATTCTAAGTAATTTAGGCATATTCACACTGTTGATAAATCACTGTAACATTTGTAAAGCAGACATCTTTCAGATTTCTAGTCAGCAAAATGTAATTTTATATCCAATGCTACTAATTTTAAGCATCCACCTCCTAAAACCCAGTTGCAGCCCGGGAAAGACAAGTGCTGACATTTAGCTGTTTAAGGATATGAATTATGTCACTACAGTTGATCTCACAACTTGCGAACTGGTGTTTGGCCTGATTACATCATTCAACAGGTCACACTGTAGAAATACGCATACTCACGGATAGAAGAGCCGATTTGTAATTTATTTATCTCATTTTTGTGATGTTTTGGTGTAAAAAAATTTTTGTCAGATTTTTGACGACGACCATGAGTTCTAAAGATGAGACAGTCTGTACGTCCTATCTTTTGCAAAAACAGATTGGTCATTTTGTCATCAGACATGTGACCTCACTGGTCAGTGGTATGACTAATTCACTGACTTCGATGACAACATGTAAAGTTAGGCCCGATATATTCAATTTTTAGCTTCTCGAGAAAATCCAAAAAGCTAATTAAAAATTATGTCTGGCCTTTTTCTCGGATTGTAGCATGAAAAAGATTGTGTAGTCCTATGCAGTCCTATACAATTGTTTGTAAAAGAGTTCCCAGCTGATGTTACAAAAAAACATAAACTACTCGCACAAAACAATAGGAGGATGCTTTACTATTAGTATACGTGCAGACACACAGGAATGCCTTGTATAATCCTTCTGATACATGTATATAAATTTTACTTAGCATTAAATTTAAAAGGACTGCCATGAATTGCTATCGAGTGTCTCACAGAATGTGCTACTTAATTTTCAAAGTCTGATGAAGCGAATTTCTTGAAAATGTTTTTGGGTGTCTAATATAACGATACGACACAAATATTGATTGCGAGTTATCAAATAGCATTATTTCCCTATTTATACCACATAAGATGATGAGTCATAACCATGACTCATACCCATATCTTTCTTCAATTCGTTCCATAACATTCTAAGTTCTGCATACCTTCCTTATCCGCTGTAATATTCATGAGAATTTATATGTATCAGAAAGCACATCTCGATTCACTGACTATCTTTCTAGAAAGTACATGAGGTGTACATGTATACTATAGCTTAATGATTAGCCATATAATCGCAATATAACTACTGAAGTCCATAAGGTTCAAATAAGTTTGTTAGCAGCTGTTCTGAAAAGAAGTATTTGTTTTTTGCTAAGATATAAACAATGCAAAAAAACATGCCAAACGATAAACAAACATACAAGAAAGTAACCAAAAAAGTGACTGGAAAAAAAAGTACACAAAGTTGGATAAAAAGGTAAATTATTACCCTGGTTACAAGGGAAGCTGTGTTAGTTGAGTCTATTTCTAAATCTGGGGAGTTCCATAAACAAGATCAGATAGTCATCACATGCAGACATAAGTTTACACATTAACCTAGAATGCTTTGGAAAATACAGCCATACATTAATACATTTGTTGTACATGTGTTGCGCATTTGAGAGACCTATATGTACCTTGCTAATGGCATGTTTAAATCATCTAAATTGGTGGGATACATCACAACATTTTTAAACGTGTTAACTTTGAAGTAGAAAATTTTTAAGTCTGGGAATTTTTTTTCCATTAGGAGTGTGATAAGTAATGACCCCAGCCAGGGATGGTGGGAGCAAAAGCGAAAATTTAAGTCTTTAGAAATAAAGGATCACTAAAGGCCCCTTAAGGTTACCAGGAATTGGACTGATGGATGATTGGGGCTTTACATCCTGTATTTATGCACTAGGAAGGCTAATAAAGACAGGACTAGGACACAGCGATGAAGCGAAGGATGATTGAAGCTGCTGTACAACATTTAAGGTCGAGGTGACCCAACCGGAGCGGGAATCGTACCCGGGACCGAGCGATTGGCAGCTCAGTGTGCTACCAACTGAGCTAACACTGCTTCCCTCATCAGCGAATAACTGATGTACCCATCATGTACCATATAAATCTCTTCTAAATGACCTAAAACAACAAAGTGTCCAAGTCAAGTTTAAATTCTCTGGAAAAAACTTGAGTGTCTGTGCAACAGTATCACCCAAGCCAAAGAGTCATGTGTCTCCACACTCAGCAAGTGATATTGCGACAAACATATTACTCGATATATCTCAACTTTTGGTACAGTTACAGAAACAATATATATAGGGGTACCATAGTGTCTTCAATTTTATGAAAAATCTTAACAACAGCCTGTTTCTAGCACTGCAGAGTCACATTTAGGACTTCCGTAATGGCACAACATTACAAAATGACATACTGTATATTGTTACATCGACTCCAGCCGAAGTTCTCTATTGCTCAAGCTCAGGAGTTCAAACTTTTCTAACACCACTAAACTCTGCCTTGGAGGCACATTTCGTGGTATATTGGCATCAAAGGGATAACTCTGCATTTGGCATTTCGTCATTGATTTTCTGTTAACATTTATTGACCCCAATCTATCAGCAGATATGATCAAAGGCCTTCTGCTGTTATTGAATAATTCCATTGAACTTTTTATTTTGCAAATTGGTGTTAGCAGTAATTTGGTATTTTTAACAAACACTGAAAAACGCTGAAAAGAAAATATGATAGATCAAATGTATCAGCAACTTGCACATACCTTATGGAAGTTCATCTGTTTCGCTTTTAACTCGGTGATTGCACTTTCAGCCTCAAACCAGCTGGTCCTGACTTAGATTTCTTTTTCTCAGATGGCAGGTTCTTTCACCGTCCAGAAGTTCCAGTTTAGTTGTTCCTTGGACATACTCAGACAACTGTCTGACTAATGGAATCTTACCCATTCCTCAAACTGACTCACATTGTAATATTCTGATTCTATTACTTTACAATTAATTGTTATACTTATAGTAGACGAAAAATGAGTGCTTACATGTAGAAAAGCACTGGAATGTTTCTTGTGAGGTCATAGCCCTATCCCTGTCATGTTAAACTCTATGATGTGTAAGCAGCCAACTCTATGATGTGTAAGGAGCCAGTGAGGTCATATTCCATACTTCCTATGTTATTAACCAGTCACTGACCAAGATATACCACTCACCAATGAGGTCACAAGTTGCCCAATGACAAATTAACACTTCATTTCGAAGTATTAGATAGAGAATGTTGTGAGGTCATTGATGGCCACCAACAGCTTTTCTATAAGCATCGTTTTTTCGTCTACTTTAATTTATCACATTTTCTATATTTTCAGAGAACAAGACCAACTACTGGACCTACCTTGGCTCCTTGACCACTCCTCCCTGCTTTGAATGCGTCACTTGGATCGTCTTCCAGGAACCAATTGAAGTCTCCGAGGAACAGGTTAGTGGCAAGAACAGCCCATGAGGGCTGCATTCAATTTGCATAAATTCTGATAATGGACCAGCAGCTGAAGAACTTATTGCCATTGTAGCGAAGTAAGTTAAAATTCTTACTATTGTACGATTTTAAAAAGTTCCACGCCAAAAAGTATTGTCACTTCTTTTTTTCACTACAATTTTTTAGTCTCAACCATGAACGCTCAGGCTTTGAATTCTCGGATTCTTGTTAAATTTATTAAACTAGCATAATATCCGTGAAACAGGAATAAGAAAAGGATGATGGATAAATGCTAATTGAGGGAAGTGTACATTTTGTGATGAGCTGAGAAAGAGAGCATTCAGGAGCGAGACCTTGAGGGCCAGTGATGTACTTGGTTCATGCCTCCCTGTTCGGAGTCCAGGGAGAATCATCAATCAACCATCACATTTGGAGAATAGCCTATTGATAGTCGTGCATAAATGAGTAGCAAGTGCACAGATATAGGCCTAATATGAACAGTTTGAGAAAGCAGACCCACTTATGGTTGTTGTATGGCATGAAATAATGTTGCTTGCAAATTTTTTGACCTGGGCAATGAGTAGTTTGGGAGGAGTAGCGTAAAGCATCCGTGAATTAAGGGTATGATAAAATAGCAGTTGATATGAAACTGCAAGACGAGTTGCCCCAGCTGTAACTTGTATAGCTGAGCGAATGACCATGCAGTTAGAATTAAATTGTGATCATGCATCTAACGCAAGGAGTGTATTTGGCACTAATAATAAATAACATGCTCTTTCTTCAAATTGGGGAATTTTTTCATTTTATCAGGCCTTAGAAAGTTATGCATCCAAATCCTGGACTTCAGAATAATTTTAGTTGCTGCAAAATGGCAGTGATGATGTTCAGAGTATCAGTCTCGTTGCAAAACCGTATAAACTTATCAATATGACCAATCAAAACATTGCACTACAATATTTAAATCTTCTTTTCAGTTGGCAGCTTTCCGCGCCCTCCAGACTTTCGAAGAGGGAGCAGAGCCTGCCGCGGATGACGAACTGAAAGGACAGATGATAGAGAACTACCGACCCCCCCTGGAGTTGGGCGACAGAGTCCTTAGAGCCTCCTTCTGAAGCGTTCCTATCTTTTACATCCCATCAATTTCTATACGTCATCACACCTCATGAGTTTTCGCAATTAAATATCTACACTATCTTGTTAATAATCAACTGCACTTGAAGTTCATTTTGAATCTCATGTTTTCATGAAGTTCATCTTGATATTTCATCTGTCGTACTAGTCCTAACGTTTCATTGATATTAGCATAATAATAGATATCATTTTTTTGTAAATTCATGATTGTTTTTCTAAGAATAAAAGATACTTATTGTTAAAAAGTTGTCTCGAGTTATTCATCAAAGCTCATGATTGCCTTTCAAAGATAGATTACCCGAAGGAAACACTTTTTTTACAGTAAATCCACTTTTTGTACGCTGTTATGTCTCGGTAACATCTCATTAAGCCGATGTGGGCTGATTACAAATCCGAAATATCCAAAAGCAAAACAACCATGTTGGATCTTGTCAGGAAACTCAATGCGCCATCTGGCTGTTTATTCAATAACTAGAAATGCGACAACGGCGCCACCACGGATACATAACATCCTCTTTTCTTACAAAAGATACATACTTCATACCAATAAAGCTTATCAATTACAATCAAAGTTATGGAATAACTTGAAACCTTAAAATTCAACATTTTTTAAAGTTAACACAAAACTTCAAAATTTCTGAGTCTTACTCAAACTAGAAACAGTATTTCTTAATCCAGCTACAATTATACAATTTCTTAATCCATGTATCTATGAATTATTTCTTATTACTAAGTTGCGCAATAAATCAGGATCCATACAATACAACATTTTGTCGACATTACTTAACCTAAAAGTTATACATCAAAATTACAATGTAATCTTTAATACATTCAATAAAGAACATAATCATCATATTTTCTTGGCTTGACAGTTTGTCTACCTAATCTGGTTTCTCTCACTGGTTCATTTCTATTTGACACAACAGTACGATTTCTGACTGGACTAGCATTTGATCCGACACTTGGGGAATTGACTACAGAACCTGGGTCAATATGCACATTGGGGACTTGATCTGCATGGGGGACTTGGTTCGCATGGGGAACTTGCGAATTCACACTGGGAGCATCGTCATCCAGGTCTGGTAGTCTTCTTTGGAATGTGTCCTTCTCTTTCGTAAGCAAAAGATGACTTCGATTCCTTCTCCATACGTTTCCATACTCAGTTTCCACATAGTACGATCTCGGTTCGTTCGGTCGTCTGTCGAGAACTTTGACAGGTTTCCAACCATCTCTGGTATGCACACGAACTGAATCACTGGGACGGATTTCGGGCAATAACTTTGAACCTCTGTCATAGTAGCGTTTGGCAGTTGCTCGGTTTCTATGCAGAAAATTCTGGACTCTCTCTTGGGGAATAACTCTAGGCTTGAGAAGACCATTCGCTGTGGGTAGCTGCGTTGCGGTTCTTCTGCTGAAGAGTTTCTGTGTGGGGGTTCCGGATGTAGAGTCCTTCGGGGTATTCAGGAAATTCAACATTCCCAAATAAAATTCTGGGCGATTCCCATTCACTTTCTCCATCATATGTCTAACAGTTTGATTTGTCCTTTCAACTAAGCCATTTGACTGATGAAAATGAGGACTTGACGTAACATGTAATAATCCAAGTTTCTGTACAAAAGTCTTGAAAATTCTACTCGCAAATTGCGGACCATTATCTGTTAACAGTTTCTCTGGAATTCCATGAACAGAAAACACTTTGGCAATCACATCAATCACTGTAGAACTAAGAGTGTCCTGCTTCAACTCTTCAACGATCACAAAGTCTGAATAATAGTCACATATCACAAGAAAGTCTGATCCAACACATTTCAACAAGTCTGCTGCTATAACTTGCCACGGTCTATCTGGGACTTCACTTGGAATCATCGGTTCCTTGATCTGCTTGTTGCGATTCTCTTGACATTTGGCACACTGACTGACTATTTCTTCAATCATTCCATTCATTCCAGGCCAAAACATAATGTCTCTCGCTAACTGTTTACATCGAACCATTCCCAAGTGGCTTTGATGAATAATCTTCAACATGTCTTGTCTCATCAACCTTGGAATTATAACTCGGTCACCTTTGAATCCAATATCATCAATAAACGAAATCTGATCTCTAGCATCAAAATAAGAACGAACTAGATAAGAAACATCATTTTTCTTCTCAGGCCAACCATTTTTCACAACTTGTTTCAACTGATTCAGCTCTTGATCAATCCGTGAAGCTCTCTGAAGTTCTTCTTGCTTCTGGGCACTGAAACAATTCACACTTCTAACTTCACTCACGGCAACAGTAACTTTCACATCTTTCAAAAGTTCATGATAAGTCTCTGGCAGAAAAGCTCTGCTCAGCGCATCAGCAACAGGAATATCCTTTCCCGATTTACCAACAAGTTTAAATGAATAATGCTGAATCGAAATGCACATCTTCTGAAGTCGTAAGGGCACTTGTGCTAGTGGCTTCTCAAAAATTCGGACTAACGGCAGATGGTCCGTTTCTACGGTAACGTCAGATCTTCCATAGATATATGTGTGAAACTTCTTACAGGCGAAAACTATGGCTAACAATTCCTTTTCGATCTGTGCGTAGGCAAATTCTGACGAAGTAAGAGACTTCGAGGCAAAAGCAATAGGGTGATCTCCCTGCATTATCACTGCTCCTAATCCTGACTGTGAGGCATCACAGGAAATTACAATTGGTTCCGACTTGTCATAGTATTTCAACACTGGGGCATTTGTGACTAATTGTTTCAATTTCTCAAAGGCTTGCTTGTGAGGTACATCAAAGTGAAATTCAAAGTCTTGATTGTTGGAATCTTTCAACAATTGTCTAAGTGGTTCTGTCACTGCAGAAAGATTTGGCAAGAATTTGCACAAATAAGTTACCATTCCTAACAGAGTCCTAACATTGTCCACTGACGATGGCTCTGGCATCTCAAGTACAGCTTTTACTTTGTCCTTGCTAATCTGAACACCTTTCGACGTAAGTGTGTGTCCAATGTACTCCACTTCCTGAGCACATAATTTCGTCTTCCTTGGGTTGAGCTTGAGGTTTCTTTCACGACATCTCTGAAGTACCTTGGCGAGACGCTGGTTGTGTACTTCAAGTGTAGGGGCATGAACCAAAATGTCATCCATAATGATTTCAACACCAGATAAATCACAAAACATATCATTCATAGCACGCTGATAGATCTCTGGCGCTGATGAAATTCCCATCGGTAAACGTAAATATTTATATCGACCAAAGGGAGTGTTGAACGCTGTCAAGGGTTGAGAGTCTTTGGTTAAGGCAATCTGAAAATATCCCATATTTGCATCAAGTACAGTGAAATATTTGGAATTTGACGTTCTGGTAATGACATCGTCCAAAGTTGTCATTGGATGATATTCACGCTTGAGCGCACGATTCAAATCTCGAGGGTCAATTGTAAGTCTCACATCAATTTTGTCTCCTACGGACTTCTTGGGGACCACATGTAGAGCATTACACCAAGCTGTTGGTTCTCCAACCGGAATCTTCTGAATTATCTCCATAGTCTCAAGTTGCTCTAATTTACTCTTGACCGCATCTCTGAGCGCTGCTGGAACAGGCCTAACAGGGTGGACCACAGGTTTTGCATTCTGATCAACAATTAAATTAAATTCCCCTGGAATTCTTCCTACACCTTCAAAGACATCACTGAATGATTTGTACACAGTATTTGCACTTTCAGCACTAGCTGACTCAATTCTCTTTATCAGTCCTAATCTGCAACTGTCATTCTCTGATAAAATGTTAGAGACATGATCACAATTCAACACTTCACAATGTAATTTGAACTTGGCTTCTTTGTAACTGACAGGCAATAAAATAAATCCTGAGGATCTAACAACATGACCTGATACTCCTCTGATTGCTACATTACTCTGATTCAAGTCTGGCTTGTTTCTAAGTGACAGGTAAGTTTGCATAGAAATTACAGAAGTGTCTGCCTGAGTGTCAATCTTAAACTGCAAAATTTCATTTGACACAGTTTTGAAATCTACAATCCATCTATCTGAGCGCTTAGCAACATTCACATTGGCACATGAAATATTCGTCACATCATCATCTGACACATCATCATTTGTCACAACATCATTTGACACAACCTCATTTGACACAGCATCATTTGTCACAACATCATTTGTCACAACATCATTTGACACATCATTTGTCACAACATCATTTGACATATAGCAAATTGCATCATAATACACATCATCATCATCATCAATGTCAGTTTGTGCATCAAAGTACACATCATTGTCAATTTGATTGTCATTCAATAATTTCACAGATTCAATTTGATTTTCATTGTCATTCAATTTCACAGATTCAGGTTGATTTTCATTGTCATTCAATTTCACAGATTCAGGTTGATTGTCATTTAAATTCACAGATTTGATTTGATTGTCATTTGATTTCACATAATTGATTTGATTGTCATTTGATTTCACATAATTGATTTGATAGTCATTTGATTTCACATAATTGATTTGATAGTCATTTGATTTCACATAATTGATTTGATAGTCATTTGATTTCACATAATTGATTTGATTGTCAGTTAAATTCACAGAAGTCAAAGCACTGATATTCAAAGTTTCAAATGTGTCATTAAAGTCATAATCATCATAGTAGTCATCTTGATCATAGTTGTTGCATGCTGATAGTGTCCGTACATTCTTTGCTCGGCACATGTTGGCGAAGTGTCCGATTTTGTTACAGTTCTTGCATGTGCGTCCGTAAGCTGGGCAACTTCTCGGTGCGTGACCAGTTCCACAATATTCGCACTGATAGGACTGACTGTAACGATTAGGATTTCGCTGCTGAAATCGACCCCTGTGACCTTGGTTTCCACGTTGTGTCATACGATACGACTGCTGATTTCCACGTGTTGATTGGTTTCCGCGGTACGACTGCTGACTTCCTTGACTTCCACGATACGACTGGTGACTTCCTTGACTTCCACGATACGACTGGTGACTTCCTTGACTTCCACGATACGACTGGTGACTTCCACCACGGGACCGACCCCGACTGTGACCACTCCTTCTACTCCTGACGTAGTTTACATTTTTCGGCTCAAGTACACTTCTAGATTCTTGCCTTTGTTCATACAGGAAACATTTATTTTGGAGATCATCTAATTTCAAATCTTCTGACCAGAGTTTTTCACGTAGATCCTTGTATCTGACACCGCGACTAATTTGCTTACATAATTGGTTGTTCAGCGTATCTCCAAATTCACAATGAGACGCAATTTCCTTTAATCTTGCTATAAACTCAGCAATAGACTCGTTTTCTTGTTGTTTGCAATTGTCAAACTTTGACATATAAAGTTTGGTTACCTTCTTGGGTTCGAAGTGACTGTCAAATTTTTCTATTACTTTCTTGTAGTCGAATTTGTGATCGTCTTCCGTAAACGTGAACATACTGTAAATCGTTTGGTATTTTGTGGACATCCCATTGATCAAAAGACCAACTTTCTGCTTATCCGTCGCTTCCGTTTTGCCTGCCGCAATGAAGTACATGTCCATCGCAAACTTGTGCTGCTTCCACGTCGTAGCTGCATTATCCTCCGTTGGCACAAACTTAGGTGGGGACAGAATGCCGCCTTCTGCCATGGCTGCCTCGTGGTTTCCAAAGCCAATGACCACCAACACCAGGATTGCAAATCCAAACGTTTTCCTAAAGTTCCAATTCATCTAGACGAGCTAGAATTTATCCTTGGGTCTTAAAGTATCCCGCTGACACCATGTTATGTCTCGGTAACATCTCATTAAGCCGATGTGGGCTGATTACAAATCCGAAATATCCAAAAGCAAAACAACCATGTTGGATCTTGTCAGGAAACTCAATGCGCCATCTGGCTGTTTATTCAATAACTAGAAATGCGACAACGGCGCCACCACGGATACATAACATACGCAAGGATAAGAACATTTCACTCAGAACTTGAACTTGGCGATTCATAAGTACTAACATTTGATCTGTCATCATCAATCTTATCGTTTGACAAAATTTAATGGAGCTATCAGAATTTAGACTACAGAATTACCATTTAAAGAACATTTTTGTGATATTACTCAGAAACTGAAGATATCGCAGAGATATTTCGAGCAAATTTGAGTGTATTCACTACTCAGGTTTTGAACAGCCATTTCAGGGGTGCTGCCCTATTCAGCAACTCCTGGTCCTATGAATTTCCAACATTATTAACCTGGACCAACCTATCTTTGCAAACATGCACTTGGAATCATGTGAAATAAGGTATACAGAAGGATACAGATTTATTAGAACAGCCAGAAAAAGGAATCTTAGAGACACGTTAAATTTTATGCCCTGAACATGATTTTGTCCTTTATCAGAGAACCGTCCATCTCCTGGGTGGCCCCTAAATCCCTAATGCAAGAGGTCAAGAGACCCACTACTTCGCTTAAAAAATAGGAATCGTGGTATATGCAACCCATAGCTCCCATCAGTTATTCTAGCTATTTAGACAAACCTCGGCACTATTTAGGAGAGGGTAATCCATGGTAGTGTGGCATGAAAACTCACAAGATTCAGGACTACTGAAGAAAATGGTGGCGCCACAAGCTAAGCCACCTCATTCATGAGCACCCCTTCTGGAAATCAGGAGAAGCACTACAAACGGTTGTGCATAGGCTATAATAATTTTCATCAATAAAACACAAGAAAAATATCAAAGTTTAAAATGTAACATTCAGCATTTATTGTTTGGCTTCTTTGAAGAATTTTGAAATGAAATCTTATCTGGTAAATTTAATTCTTCGATTGCCGCAAGATGTTTTTCCATGACACTTTGCATTTCTTCTTGTACTAAAGACGAACCCGGTCTGAAGCTCTGAAAAGAGATAAAATCAAAACTTAGTGGTAGGCCTATCAGAAAATGGTAAGTAGATAGACAGTTGTGGACGGAGCAACCCTCTAAAAGCAGGTCCTTGCTACTCATGAGTTGGGGCATAGAGATATATAACGAGTGGAGATCGCGCTCCTACTGCGCATCGTACTGCGCAGCGTGATGTACTGATTTCTCATGCGCCCCCTGTGGTGTAGATAGGAACCGATGTGATCAACATTGCCAGTGCTGATGAGCTGTGTCAGCTCACGGATTTGTGGCTATTTCATGTGGATATCTCTCACAAAGTTCACTATATGACAGTACAAAGGTAAGTTCACATGCTAGAGAACCTATTTGTTGCTTAATATGGACTGTGTAAGAGTATTAGTGTTGTGATAGGCTTATTGGTACAACACAAGCGCCGAAACTTGGTTGGCTTGTTGAAGTAAACAAACAGCAAACTCAGCTGCACTGCATGCATGGATCATGCGTCATTGAACAAGAGTCAGATTCAATTGATAGAACATGCTACAGAGCTGATTGTACTTAATTTATGCAACTATGTAGTGCCATAATGCAGTTAACAATTGAAGTTATACATGATTGATTGCACTTCTCACCTCTGACCCTAATTATGAATAGGCCTACAGCCAGTGACTGTCAAATTGTCAATCAGTTGAATCAAGTCAACCCATATGATGAAGTAGGTGAGAGTTATTATAATATATATATATATATCATATGGCTAGCGGAAATACTCGCTTCTCATTGGCTGACAGCCGTGCAATATTCTACGATATTGCACGCATTATATTGCACGATTATTTTAACATGTGAAAGATTGGACGGACCTGAGAGGAAGCACCACGTTTCATTGCTGCTGCAGTTACAGACTGACAAACAATTTGTGTTTTCCTATTTTAGTAAAAAGTGCACTACACAACAACGGAAGCAGTTAGAAAGCTGGTTTTAGCAGCAAAAGATGCGTCTATTAACGGGCTATTGGGATATATACTTTTCGTATTGATTATTTTATTTGCTTGATCAGAATAAAGCAATAAGTGACCGAAAAACAGCGTTTTTGCCGTTTTTTCCGTGATTTTTTAGTGTTTAGAGGTCTAAAGTCTGCTATAAAGTTTCAGAAAAAAATCTAAAATAAAATCCATCATCAAGTAAATCATTTTTCCATTCCGAAAGTGTGAAAATTTTTTTTGTGAGTGAAATATTTATTGCCTTTTGACGAGATACATTTTAAAAAAGCGGATCAAAAGAAACACAAAAAGAGTTTGGACAAGGAATTACAGCCCTTTTCTTCGCATTTGACACAAAAAAACCATATGATATAACAGTTATTGCACATCACCTCGTGCAATATCAGTTTTTATGGCACCTCGGTGACTAATATTGCACTCGGGCTGCGCCCTCGTGCAATATTAGTCACCTCGGTGCCATAAAAACTGATATTGCACTCGGTGCTGTGCGATAACTGTATAAGGTTAAATACCAATAAACTAAATCTTATTACAAAAATGACACTTAAGTAGGCCTATGCCTCTTAGAAAAAGCCAAATATTTCACAGTAGCCTACAAGTAGACCCCCAGCAAAATATGCCTATGTAAATCATGAGTGAAGAAATATTTGTGCTTGGTCATGTTGACTGACACTGACAGTATCTGACTGAACTCTTTAAAGTCCTCTTTTAGTACTACAATGTGATTAGTGATTACACTTTTGCAATTGCTGAGTTCATGATAAATGTGAAATGTCTTTTTTTAACTGTAAAAATATTTTATTTTAAACACAGGTGATCATTTTGGTGAGAGATGTACAGACACTGACAAGACTGTCACAGTGAGAGGTTCATGGGGAGGAAAACAAATTGCTGGCCATCGAAGATGTTTAGCACGAAAGGTTAGTGCAATGGTACCAGTGTTTGTAAAGATTGCAAGACCTGTCTCAAGGAAATGTCTAGCGGATTTATAAAACGGTCCTAAGGTCCAGGCCAAAAAATTGCAGCTGCAACATGTTAAAAAATAAAAATTTCAGTTTGGCATGGTAAATACTGCACGGTAATACAAATATAATGCTGACTGTGTATTTCTTTATTGAAATCAGACAACTTTCATGGGATCCATGGCAAATAATTCTCACCCTAATTTGAATTGCTAAGTATGATCAGTGGTGGATCCGGACACCATCGTGGGATTGATGTGTTTATGACTAGAAAAATTGTTATTTAAAATAAAATACATAAGCTTTATATCAGTGGTCTATGGAGCATCACATCCTCCCCTGGATCCGCCACTGGCTTTGATCACAGGCACATTCCACATTAGACAACAAAGGGCATATCTAGAAACGACCTGGAGGGGGGCATAAGATTGTGCGAAAAATTAATTTAAGCAGTCGCTCACAGCATTTCCAACTGATATTGCAATATTATCTTATACACTGCACTGTGAATCTACAGTCAGTCCATTAATTGGATTAATGTCTATGAAATGATGGACTTTTTTTCTCTATTTCATTTTTCTCTCTTTCAGATTTCTCAATTGATTTACATCAGCCTGGCTTTTATTTGGACAGCCCTTTCTCTGGCAACAGTAATTCACACCTGAGAATTGAGCAAAAATCACACAACCATACACTGAAGTGACAATTTATAACTTGCAATTAATTTCAAGTCAACTGAAATGTTATTTTGTAATTCACACAATTCTGTCTTAATACTAATTTGATTAAGCCTGCATGTGGAATTCTCCACTTTGAAGCTCTCCAGCATCTGCATGCCAGGTGCGTCACACAACCATATCCAATAGGGCCTGTTAGCGGAACTCTCCTTTTTACAGCTCTCCGACGTCCCCACGCAAAAAAAAAACTTTTTCCGGAAAAAACCGCCATTTGTTACCCATTCTTTGGTGGTTTGTTATTGTTATAAATATAAATATGCTTATGGTAACTTTTGTCAGTGAAATAAGATGCTAATGTTTTACTTTGTAAATTTTTGGTTCCTTAAATACCGCATAATCTTGATGATATCATGATTAAATTTAACCATTAAACATTGGAAGACACGTTGTTTAATTTGATACTAAATACCTAGTATATTGTTGTAATTGTTCCGTGGATAAAAAAAACTCAGCTGGGAATGATACTATTGGACTTTTAGTTTTGTTGATCATACTTAATGATATAGCGGGAATGGCATAAAAGAATATCTCTATTTCATTTCGCTCTTTTAATTTAGTCTTTTTTGTGAATGATTATAAGATAATATGAATATTTATTTCACTCTTTTTGGTGGCCAAGTGGCTAAGGCCCAAAATTGTTTCGTATGAGAGTATCTTGGGTTAAATCTTGATCATGAAGTTTAATTTTGGTTTCGCTGCATGTTACTGAACTTTGTGTCTGAAGTCTGATCTTTTTGAACTTCCTTATCAATTAGTATTTGCAACCATTTGTCTCATGGCACTAAATCGAGTTTCAATTCAAACCCACACCCAGAGCAAGCTCAAGTGCAAACAAGCACTCTTTAACTATTAGAAGCTCCCGTCCGTGCCAGTGAGACTGCTATTTTGAGGCATCATTGGCGTTCGGGATATAAGCTTAGCCCTCTAGACCAGTAAATTTCGGGTTAAGGAATTTTCTGACAAGGAACGAAAATATCACCAATACTGAATAGGCCAGCCCGATGACATAACTATTGTCCTTAAACTCCTTATAGACAGGGCGATCCTTCGTAAATACTTTGTGAACACTCCTATGCTGTACCTACTGACAACAATGATAAATGAAGCTCCTCGCCCCTTGCGTTAGAGATATCGCCTGTCGTCCGATAGATTTCACCCTCGTTGGCGAGGCCTCGCCAGCTTCATGATGTCTTCACCAAGAGACTTCATGATAGGTAGATAGATAATGTATCTATGCATTTGGTAGGCCAATTAGGACAGGAGGAGGGCACGGAAATGAGGCGAAGGATGATTGAAACCGCCTCCAACATAAGCCCAGGTGACCCAGCAAGAGCTGGATTCGAACCCAGGACCCAGCGCTAGCACGCTACTAGATCAACCCTCCTCCCTAGATTGTTGCGATGAAGATGATTTTCATGAGGCAAAATGACAAATATAAGAACAGTCAAGACAAACTTGGTGTAATAACATTGATAGAAAAAGAATTTAATACACATTGTCCGTTAATCAGTCAGTATACAATGAGAAAATATAAGCTTACAAAATGTACAATTTTCATCATAATTCTGGATACAGATGATTCTTAATTGTTCAATGTTATTCAAGTTAACTTCTGCTTATACACACAATAACAGTAAAAATATATTCAACGCAGTTTTGTTGATTTTCACCAGCGATCTGATTTTTTTTAAATTAAATGTTTTAAACTGAAACTGAATCATAAAATGCAAAAAAGCATCTTTCATAAGTGGATCCAGAATAAAGTTACCCAGAAAAGATTTCAATAACAATAACAATTTTTTATTCAAAAGTCAGGGGTTAAAAACCATATATTAGGGATGCACGGATATCCGGCAAGGTATAAATAAATACAGAGAAGGAATGTACTTATTGGCCTAGAATTATGTTTATCATTTGTTCAGGTTGCTAGTAAATATTTTTGTGTCAGTAATTTTGTTACACAGGTATGCTGTAGGGCCAGTCAACATCAGTTTAGGGGGAACTGGTTTAAAGCGGTTGCCTTTTTGGGATTGATGTTTCATAGTGTCTTAGTGATGTCCGCAAGGGAAACTGACTTCAGAACATAGATCTCTTGTTCTTGGTCCTCTGAATCACTGAAATACTTGGACTGTTATCATACATGGAGATTTTATTGTTTATGTCACTAAGGTCGTCAACATTTTCACTCATGCCAAGGCTGTCAGTAATACCAAAATGTTTGATATGGAGGAGGTCGGTGGTTATTGCAGTGTTTTCATGTAATACAAGACATCCGTTGGCTGTACTCTTGTTGGAAAAATTAGTAAGCGCTCCGTAGTTTCGACTGATCCACCTCCGTCACCTCAGTGAATCCCTGAACACAGCTGAAATAGACAAGAATGGAAAACTATATATAAAGGATGCCTGTTTCTTAGCCTCAATAATAAAGTCCAGATGTATGATAAGGGACCGTTCAGAATTTATGACTGGGGGGGTGGGAGTTTTGGCCGAGGGGGTACTAACTTTTCACACTTGTTTCAAGGGGGGTATTAATTTTTGACAACACTTCCAAGGGGGGGTAAGAAATTTTAACAAAGAAAAAATGTTAAAAAACATGCATAAACTCATTTTATTTGGACTTTTTTACGGGCAAAAGTCCGCGAAATGACGCGAATCTGTACGCGTGGCCATGTATAACAGTATATACGTGTGTATTGCTTTGTATGTCGAGGGGGGGTACTAAAAATACGCGTGAAACCTAGGGGTGGGGCACTAAAAATCCTCATGAAACTCAAGGGGGGTATCAATTTTTGACGGAAAGTTCCAGCAAAACTCCCACCCCCCCCCAGTCATAAATTCTGAACGGTCGCTAAGATCTGTATGAATATTGCAACGATTTCTGATATTTCCAAACTGTCTGACAAACATGTGTGACATTTAGTAATTAACCAATGGTCAAAATAGGTCTTAATGGGGTGGTGAAGATGGGTCTTTGCGCGAGGCCAGAGCCCCCCCTCCTCCTCGTCTTAAATTGTCTTGCAACCAAATTTTTAGACCCCTCCCCAGACCTGTCAGCCAACCGGCAAGATGGATGGATGGATTATTGGGGCTTTACGTCCTGTATTTATGCACTTGGTAGGCTAATTAGGACAGGAGCCAACCGGCAAGACAAAATTGGCTGGCTAAGAGGTTTAATCGGCTGGCTGCAGCTTAGCCATCACCTTTGGTGGCTGCGGCTTGCTTGAATTTGTGGTGGCTGGCTGCTCAGCTAGCCGCGGCTTAAGTTATATTTCAGGGTCTTAAAATATGATATTTTGCAAAGAATGATACCAGAAAAAAAAAAGGTAATAAAGCAATTTTTTCCTGTCACTTTGTAACAATGACAATATTTGGAGCACATCAATCATGATCAATGTGACATCATTGAAAAAAGGCCTTTGAAGTTTGAATATACTCCTGGCTGGAAACACCAAAGCAAAGATCTGCACTGTATTGAATCTGGCATTGCTTCAAGAGCTCTCCTCAATGTTTAGGGCTTGTGATAGTGCACTATTTATGAGAAATATAATTTTCGCAGTTTAAATAAATTGCATTTGTGAATCATTGCTAATATAATGATGTGTCATGATTATCAGATAATGTCAACAAAATACTGCTCTTAACACAGGATCATTTTTTTTGTATAAAGGTACAATGGCGTTTATCGTTAATAGGTTCACCCTCAGTGAATAGATATTTTTTTCTATCTAGGAACCACAGAGACAGTTTGATTGGTAGGGATCATGTTTGATTGGTGATGATAAATTTCATCTTGAGAAGCACTATTGTTAAGTGCCACAGCTGATTTGAGGAGAAGAATGAGATGCTGGACCTGCAGAGGACAGGCCTAATCCTCCAGTTTCTCAGTCACCAATAAGAATATAGTCTTTTAATTTCTTAAATCGAAGTACTATAGATATCAGGGCTTTGGAGTCGGAGTCGGGAGTCGGAGTCGTGGAGTCGGAGGTTTTTGGGTGGAGTCGGAGTCGGAGTCGAACTTTGATTTTCAGGTGGAGTCGGAGTCGGAGTCGAAAATTAAAGTGGTGACTCCTGACTCCTAAAAATAATTAATATAATTTATAAAAACACAGTTTCAAAAATGTGAAATGAACCCCAAAGTTTACATAAAACTTCCTAAGCAAGTATTCATGTACAAAATCCTATGAAAACTTTATAGAATGACTTTTTCTTCTCTGTTAATTATGTAATATTAATGTGCAAAAATGCCGATTAGCGGAGTCGGGAGTCGGAGTCGGAGTCGTAATTCAGGAGACCCAAGGAGTCGGAGTCGGAGTCGGAGTCGCTTTTCAGAAAGTCAAAGGAGTCGGGAGTCGGAGTCGGTTCACTTATCACCCGACTCCAAAGCCCTGATAGATATTCAACAACTTTTCAAAGTAGGCTAATGGAAAAAGAAAATGAACAGAAACAGAGCCATATCCTATATATATACTCATCTTCCGCCAAGTTGTTAATTGCCATCAAGCACTAATTGACTGAATTGCACTTCAAGTGTCACTTTGCAAACTCTTACTGAAGACCTCCCTGATAGAAGTTTGCAGTCTGTCAAATTGAATGAAGTAGCAATTAAATTAAGGTGTTGTGATTGAAATACCAGAGATTCAATTGCTGTCATACAGCCTATTAGGCCTACACAGGCCAATCAGCGGCGCACCGGCGATCCTATATCGGCGGCGGCTGGCTGGCTATAGTGGCTACAGAGAAGACCTGGCGGTGGTTCACTGGGTCCATAATCGGTGGCTTAGTTGGCTATTTTCGGCTGACAGGTCTGCCCCCTTATCTCCTAGCAGTTCAAAATTCTGTCAACAAAATGATGGGACAAGGCAGTTTCCCAGCTCCTCAATGACAATGTCCTCATCAACAGGCCAATACACTACACATTGGGACAGGAGATTATACCTACAGTGCACAATATTCCATCAAGTCCTAAGTTATTCATTAAAATACCATGGATACTACAAAATACTCACTTTATGCTTCAGTTTTGAGGATCTAAGAAAGATTCTGCTCCCTTCTTGTTGACAACGTCATGTCCCTATCTCCACCACGGGAGGCAGCACAAAAAAAGAGGACTACTAGCGCCACCTTTAGAGAAACCAGTAGAGCGCGATCTCCATCTGCTACACCTCCCTGGTTGGGGTGTATCTAGAAATGGCCTGCGGGGGGCGTAAGTCGCATAACATGGAGCAAATATGCACATTTCGTATCTCTTCCATGTAAATTTTGGGCCGGGGGGGGGGGGGGCATGGCCCAATGCCCCCTCCAATACGCCACTGCTGATGAGAGTTGATTGAGGAGATATGAGAGAGATTGACACTCTTCTACAAGTGAAGCATTTGCTGGACCTTCTTAATCGGCTAGGTATAACGTATGCACAATCATGAACTTGGTTTAGAAAGCCCTGTGTAACTACGACAGTGACCATATTCATTGCCAGGCTAGTGAAAGGTCCCACATATGGGGTGAATTTTTAAAACTCACTATGGGCAGAGTAGGACAATAATCATTTGGAATCCTTTGCCCAGCTGTGGTGTACATATTAGAGATCTGCGCGGGCACCTTTTCCCTGCCCGCGACTGCCCCGCGCCCGCACTATCCTGCCCGCACCCGCCCCGCGCCCGCAGTCTATGCCCGCTCCCGCAGCATGCTGCCCGCGCCCGCAGGGTAATCTGCCCGCACCCGCCCCGCGCCCGCATGCGGGCAACAGCGGGTACCCGCGCCCGCAGGTAACTGCCCGCATTACAACCCTGGATAATCTTAATTCACAAAAAATATTTTAAAAACAATGATCCAGATTTATTGACTTAATCTCCATAAATGCATATATGTCAGTAAAAGACACATTACACATATTGAGATATTGCTATATCATTATTTATGATGAAATAGCATACCAGTCCAGTTTATACAATCAAAATTCACTAATGACTCCATAATCAATCGGTTCAAAACATAATTATGTTTAACTGTTCATTCACATTCTGTCCATAGATACCCAATTATTAACTTTTTTCATGAATAGGAAATAGTTTTAAAACTGATTTGTATCTCAATGGCTATGTAGAAACTATAATTACAAGAGATAAAGATTTTAAAATGGGTGCAAATAGCCCTTTGTTTTATGACCTCCTGGGGTGAGCAGGGAGTTACTTGTATATGGTACAATACCAGTATCATTCAGTTACATAATTCCACATTTTGGCTAATTAATGAATGCATTTAATGATGTGTAGTGCTATCTTTCTGCACTAATCTTCTGTATCTAATTAGTACATTTTGTCAAAATAGGTTTTTTTTACTGAGTGCCTTACTTGAAGTTATTTGAATAATGGAAACAGGCTTAAATTGATAACAATAGATTGCCTACCAGGATCATACTGTTTCATACATATCAATAACAAAAATCAGTGATCAGATGGCAGACTAGACACACATATATGTAACTAACTGTTACTGAGTGAAAGTTAATGAGTAGTATACAATGCATTATGGTCTAAAACTGGCCAAACAATGTGGGCAGGCAGTGAAAGTGCCCGCGCATTACTGCCCGCACCCGCAAACAACCCGCAAGGGCCTGCCCGCACCCGCCCCGCGCCTGCAATCTTCTACCCGCGCCCGCCCCGCGCCCGCACTGACTGCCCGCGGGTACCCACGGGCACCTTGCGGGTGCGGGTACCCGCTGCCCGCGCGGGCATACCCGCCCCGCGCAGTTCTCTAGTACATATGAAAGTAGCTGATTAGCTAGAGACATTGCAGGCTCGTTTTACTTTTTATTAATTATTATCAATCCTCGGATCCTTCATGAGAAAGGGTCAGGAGTGTAACGGATCTAAGTCGTAACATTTGGGGCCAAACCGTCTCCAACAAATGTCAGAACATCCACTCATCATCCCCACTTCACCATAAGAAGGATCGACAATGCAGAGGTTCAAGCTGGCTATATAATTTTCTCACTTGGGGAATTTTGACAGAAATTGTCCCAACTTTAGCCCACATCTTCATGAAAAGTTTTAGGGTTAGGATGATCAAATTTACATAAACATGATCCTTAGGATAGTGGGAATGCTTTTATATGTATAAATATTGGTTGGACCCATCAATTAGCTGAATTAATTGATTTTGTTAAAAGCTTGTGTAACCCTCTGTTATAGATGGCGCCACATGTGGCAGGTCTGACCAGCATACAGACAAACAGTGCCTGACTGTGGCCATGACTGACATATGGTTCACTGAGCAGTCTGAGCTTCACACACCTTTGAATTTTGCTCATGCCTGCTATCAAAGATTCAAAACTTAATTTTATTTAAATGATAATTAGTACATTATGCCCAATGCCTTCTTGAGATGAAGGAATCTAACTGAATTAATGTATAATTTTTCTCAAAAATGTTTGCACTTCACCTTCCGTTTCCCCTATGAAAATGTGTCTTTACATACAGTTTAATTGTAGACACTGGAGTATCAGTACCTAGCCAGCACGATCTCTTAATTTATTGATAATTAGTCAAAATATTAAAAATTTCATCTTGTCAGCATTCAACCAGAACTAATTTATGGCTGATTTCTGACATGTGTAAATGTAAAAACTCGCTTCTAGCACAGAATAAACAACAATCTACCAATCTAATGCAGATTATTCAACTGTTTTTCACACTTTCATAGTTTCCTTACCTAGATTCTTTAAATAGGCCGGACTTGACCCAGGATGAAGATTATATCAAATTTCAAGGACTTTTTGTGGTATTTCTACAAAAATTGACATACACTAGAAAAAATATACTGTATGCCTGAAGACTACTTCTAAAATCAAATCGATATCATCGTGCACCAACATCCACGCAAACATGATGGATATTCAAGCACTGTTCAGCAGACAATGAGGATTCCAGACCACTTTTTTTTTTCTTCATTTTCATGCGCTTTTTCAGGAATTTCAAGGACCAAATTTTTAAGGATAGTGGGAACTCTGTATCATATTGGACAAAGGGTCATATTTATTTTTATATCAAAATGCTCCCACCTTGATTCTGTCACCTTTTCTCTTGGCAGGAGGCTCTGGTTCATTGGACACTAAGTCAGGATGGTGTTGGCTAAACAACTGACGATGTGACCTGAAAAATTAAATATAACATGTTAAAAATCTACATAACATTTACAGATGTTCAGCTACACATCTTAGTAAGATTGATAGGCCTAAACAAAAACACAAGGTCGAGAATTGATGAAAATATGATATATCGAATCATATAGATCCGTATATTCCACATATATGGAAATTGGGATAAATTCAGCTTAGTCTTCATGAAAGGGACAGCATCAGAGACTAGATTTTAAAAGAAGACTAATTCTAAAGAAACATTCATCAATAGTTAAGAAAATAATAAATAAGACAACACAAATGTTGTTGTTTTACCTTTATCTTCTAATATTCTGTAAACTGGTGATTGTGATTTTGACACCTTTATTACATTTAAATTGTCTACATGACTATATGCTTGGTTGTCACTTACTTTTGAGCTAATTGCATTGGTAACTGTCCTGCACCCTGACTTGGAGCCCCTGCGCAGATATGACTGGCATACTTCCGCACGACAGGAAGGTAGTGACGCTGAAAATAGCAAAATTCATATAGAGTTAAAACTTAAAATGCTAATCATGCAAAGGATTTCCATGAAAAAGACTTTTAATAACAAAATTTTTGTTTAATAGTCTATCCATAATCTACACATATACATATCGCTTAAATATTCACCTTGAATATTCTGTCCGTGCAACGCTTATTAAGTACAATATTCTGTCTGTGCAACGCTTATTAAGTACTCATTGAAGCCCAATTACATGTATGCTTTGTTTAATACTGCTTTTCACACAACCACAACTATGCATGTAAATGTGGAATATTTAAACAATATCTCAGAGCGCAATTGACAGATAGGCCTAGACATGCAGTCTATCTTGCAGTCTTGCTTGTTTAAGATATTGTGGATGAATGGCGTCAGGTAAGTATCAGAATTTGGCAATGATAAGATACAATAATCCATGAATGGTAGGATGGATGATTGGGGCTTTACGTCTTATATTTATGCATATATATAGGACTGCACCACCTTGCCATGCACCACAGATGGAATTGGAATATGATCTGAACATAGAGGCATCGTCTGCGTTCAGAATAGATAGATAGATAGATAGATATGGTAAGTGCAGCCCTCTGAGCCCAGTTTTGGGCGCTCACGAGGGTTGATTGATGAGATGGAAGAGAGAGCAGGAGTCCTCAACATGTTGCACATTTACCCCATGTCAGGGATCTTTTACTTGCCCAGCACAGACACTGATACAAGGGGCTGCCAATTTAACTACATTACATTCCATTTATCTCTTCGAAACTGAAAAACAGCAACAGAGAGCAGCACTCACTGCGATTCATCGATAAAACCACCAGAGGGACTCATGGAAAGAGAAGACAAGCCTGCCACCTACCTTTAATGTGTGCAGTTCATAGAGGGCAGTGTTGCTGGCGTTGCAATGTTCGGGATCATCAATTTCAGGAAGATAAATTCCGCTCCCTGTCCCTTCATCTGTGTCTAACAGGATGTCACTCTTTTTGTCAACCTGAAAGAAAAACACACAGAAATTAACATTATTCCAAAAAGCAGCAGCAATCCCTTGAAATTACATTTATAGGGGGGGGGGGGGGCTGGGGTTTTATGTCCTGTATTTTTGCACCGATTAGGTAAAATAGGACAGGCAGCCACAGAACATACAGCTAATATGGGTTGCGCTGACTGGGAATAGAACCAATCCTAGACATTGGTAAGGGTAAAGGGACAGTCCAAGACTGCATAAGGGCTATTCCATTTAAAAATCTGGGGGGGGGGGATGGGGGGGGGGGGCGGCCGGGCGACGATTTTGACCCCCCATGCATCTAAAACTTTTTTTTTTACCCCCCCCATGCATTAACTTCGATTTTTTCACCCCCTGTACATACATCAAATAAAAATTTTCATTATTACATTGCGTAGGCCTGAATAGAGCGATAGCCCCCCCCCCATACATCTAAAGTGAATTCCGCGAGTGCCCCCCCAAGCATCTACATCGTATTATTGCTCACCCGTACATACATTATACGAAAAATAAATCAACCCGACCGCCCCCCCCCCCAGAATTTTAAATGGAATAGCCCTAACTATTTTTGATTTATACATTTATTTTAATTTACTGGTACAGTATTTTGTTTGTTTTGTTTGTTTGTGTTTTACGCCTCTGCAGCACCTTAGTGGGCTATATTGAGAGGCCTCATGACAGGATACACCCCCCAAACCCTCTCATAAACTCGGCACCCTCAACTTAACCTCTTTTACCCTCAACTTACCCCTTTTCACTTCCGCCACCCTCAACTACCCTCAGCTTCCCTCAATTACCCTCAACTAAACTCGCCTCCCCTCAACTAAACTCGCCTCTCCACAACTAAACTCGGCTCCCCTCAAGTAAACTCGGCTCCCCTCAAGTAAACTCGCCTCCCCTCAACTAAACTCGCCTCCCCTCAACTAAACTCGCTTCCCTCAAGTAAACTCGGCTGCCCTCAAGTAAACTCGCCTCCCCTCAACTAAACTCGCCTCCCCTCAACTAAACTCGCTCCCATCGAGTAAACTCGGCTGCCCTCAAGTAAACTCGCCTCCCCTCAACTAAACTCAGCTCCCCTCGACTAAACTCACATTCCCTCGCCTCCCCTCAAACAAACTCGCCTCCCCTCAACCAGATTCGCCATCCCTCAACTACCCTCAGTTAAAACAGTGGTAACCCCAGGGGGTTGAGGGTGTATCCTGCCATGAGGCCTATTGAGGCAGGCGACCGCCGTATGATGATGAGATGAGAAGACTGTGAGTCTGGCACATACCCTATTAATTCAGGGATGCCCAGGGTCTTTCAGTTGCCCCAGCATAGAACACTGGATACAACCCGCCTCCATTTAAAGTCCCATGGGCTCGGACTAAAGTGAGTTCCCGGGGTGAGAATTTACTGGTACAGTAACAGGTGCAGTTTGGAAAAAGGAACTTTATCTAACATTCATAGGTAGCCAGAGAAAGCCTCCATCTGCCGCCTAGATGGAACAACTTATTTCCAGAAGTAGCTCATATTGCCACCACCTGTCCGAAGGTCCCAATAAAACTTCCTGGATCTGTCCCTGGATCGAAATCATGCAGATATTGGCACAATTCCTTAAGAGCACATTTTCTTAACCTCCATATTAATCCATACCCTACCTATACTTACATGTAAGAGGTTCCTAGTAATAGCGAGAGTGCTAAGGGCTCCATTTCCTTCTAATTGCAGGGTCAGTGCAGTTAGCCGTTTGACGAACCCCACAACCCGAGTGTGAGAGACTTGTTTCCGCCGTTTGCTGATCATCAGATCAAGGCAGGCCAGGGCAATCGGCAAGTCAGGACTGGATGTACCTGGAACAGAGAAATGCTTTATCTTAATATCGTACTACATCTAATAGACCTCGCAGCATTGAGGATTCGAGGCATCTCTTAAAATATTACCCAGACTAATCTATTTGGATGACAAATGTGCATTGATATACACTGCAGGCCGAAAGTTTGGAAACAGTCCGCTGCTTGCCATAGCTCTAGTGCTGCACTAAATGGCTTAGAACTGGGTACGTGGATTCTTCTTTGAAACAGACCAATATAAGTGTGAAGAGGCTTATCAGAGGTAAATTTGTGAAAATAGTGTTAGATTTCCAAGGTCGCTCTCAAAAATAGGGATGCGTCAAAGTTAGTAAGGGCTATTCCATTTAAAAACCTGGGGAGGGGGTGGTCAGGTTGATTTATTTTTCGTATTAAAGATGGATGTAGGGATCGACAGAAATTCGCTTCAGACGTATGGAGGGATGCAAAACAAATCGCTTTAGATGTAGGGGGGCGGGCATTATCGCTCCATGAAGGCTCACGCATTGTAATAATAAAATTGTATTTGATGTATGTGGGGTAGGTAAAAAATTTGCATTTAATGCATGGGGGGGTCGAAAATAATTCACTTTAGATGCATGAGGGGGGTCAAAAATGTAACCTGACCACCCCACCCCCAGGTTTTTAAATGGAATAGCCCTAAGCATTGGCCATTGTTATTAATTGACAGTTGTGTCCACTTGTTTGGACCAATCTGTATTTTTGAGAGCGACAAAGGCAATTGAGTGTTTTTCATAAGGAAACTACCTGTATAATACCTCTTCCTATTATGATTTTTTTTTTTTCTGATTGGATAAGAATCTATGCACCCGCAAGCAGATTTGTCTAACACTATTCCAACGGTGAGCAAAATACCGTTTCCAAACTTCTGGCCTGCAGTGTAGATAGCAGCAAAGTACAAGAAATATTGTATAGAATGCTCAATCCATTACGCCCTGCTTGGGTGGAGGGTACGGTAAAAGTACAATATACACAAAGGACCACTTACACCATGAAGAACTGTGACAGTTGGATTTAAACAAATTTTAGACGACAATTTCTATCTTCATGGCCAACCTAAAAGTCTTCTATGGCAAAGAGATAGAGTCGGTAAAATTTCAAGAACAGTTCCCTAAACTCAATTTAATCAACCGTTCTAAAATGTTTACAAATTGCAATAAACTACAAGGATGTTGGGAGAATCTTCACAATTTTTTCTGAACGGATTACTTACCTGCGTGTAACTTGAAAAGGCTGGCATACAAATGTCTGTAGAATCTGATTGGATCAATGTTGAGGGACTCGCCCTGGCCACTGAGAATTGTAAAAGCAGTCTGAACACAATGCAATGACTCTCTGTACGTTAAAGTCTGAAATCAAATGATGGGTACAATAATATATATTCAGTTATATCCTGTATCAACTGAGCGTATAAATTATATCGATCTATTTAGGAGAGGGCAAGGGAACCATAACATGCACTGAACAACTGAAAATCTGTGGGGTATTTTCTATCCTTCCCATAATTAATGTACAGTGTACACCAATAATAAATGTTCACTGACTTGATAGCAATGGTGTGTGTGCTTTGAAGAAGAAGCCCAATTATAAGACATCCATAGGAGCACATGGGCTGCTTTGAATGTTGGAGTTTGATAATAAAAACTAATAAATATATTCCCCAAATTGGTTATATAACAAGTAGAACACAAAATTATTTTAATTTCTTGTGTCATTAGATAGATACTTACGTCACTGTCCACCAATTGATTTATCACAGAAAACAGATCATCGAAGAATTCCACATTGATGAGATGGGCAAACCTGAAAAACACGATCAAGCATTGTAATAATAAGTTACTGATCTTAAATAATCAATAATTTTGACCATAACAAATTTTTCAATTTTTGACAGAGAGCATTTTTTCAAAAATGTGAAATATTATGAGACAGATACATACAATTGATACATTAACCCTTACTGGACTGAGCAGTCCCAAAAGAAACTATCCCGCAATTGTGACATCATCAGGGACAACAGCAGATTTTAGGGACATAAATGGCCCTACAGGCAGCAAGCTGGGGATGCACATAACTGTCCCTTTAGTCCAGTAAGGGTTAAAGTGCCAGCCAGCATTTTCAACAAAAATGCACGCAGAATATCAGAAAGACACAACCATGGAAGAGGAAAGCAAAAATTACTTACTTTGCTAAACCTTCTAAGACGTCAGCTAACAAGACGGATGTCTCTGACAACTTGAGAATTCGGAAGTAGGTCAGGAACACCATGTTGATGATTTCAGTATGCTACAAATGTGCAAGAATACATAAGAATTACATTTCCATAATTTTTTAAAATTCAGGATTCCCACTCAAATTCGAAAACTTAATTCAAGGACTTTCCAGGACTTTCCTGGATGAAAATCACTTGTTTCCAAGAATTTTAGTGGGATTTTTGGGAAAAAAAAAATTCATAAAATATTAACACCGTTCGTTTCTCAAACATTGGCTGCACATTCAAGAAGAATCGACATCCATGCATCAATGCCATTGTTTTTCAAGGACTTTTTTCCGAAGATAGTCAGAATTCCAGGACCACCAGAGATGTTTGCTATTTTTAAGGACCTTTCCAAAACTACTTATTTTGACTTATAATAATAATAATTTTGAAGGGCCGTGGCAATCCTAAAATCACATTTGGACTCTATAATGAGTTACATCAAATGACATCAGCATGATGTATGTGACATCAGACAATGTCGCCCCCTGATCAATGTCAAACTGGGTCAAAATGTCCAGGGGTTAGAGGGAAGGAAATATTTGGAAATCAGAAGAACAGCAGAGAACTGCATAACCAATTTTAAATCTGAAGAATTATAAACAGCTGAATTTTCTAAATATATTTTTAAAAATTAACCTACCACTCTCCTTGTCCTGCGACTGTCCTTTTCCATGGAAGCATTTTCCAACTCTTTTGTTAAAACCGCCATTTCTTTGTGCCTCTAAAAGAAACAAAACAAACAGTTAATCTGTCGTTCATAAGCAGTAATTTCATGATGAAACATCACTTTAACATTGGGGGAAAAAAAATCAACTATCAAAATTATAATTTACCTTTCTGTCTTTCTTTGACATGTTACGGATGTTCATTTTGCGGGCTTGTTTTGTGTCTTTCTTGTCCTCTTCCGTCATCACTTGTTTGATTTTCAAGGACAGGAATGTTCTGATGACCTGCACAAATTAAAAGAAACGTTATAAATGATGCTGATAACCAGTAAATAAACCATATGACACGGTACCAAGTACGTAGTGTGAGGAGAGAACTACAAAGAAACAAAATGTTGAAACAGTAAGAAAATAAGTTTCATGTCTTCTTATAATTTGGTACTCCCTCCTCAAATCTAACTAAATTATAATTTTCTTTACAAATAATTGTATTATTCAAGCTGGCTAGGAAAGAGCAATCATCATCAACTGTCAATTCTTAAAAATATTTTAATAAAATCAGTAATCCTACCTTGCTTGGAACTCTGAAATGTCTTGCTTTGATGATTCTTCCTATAGTCCTAACAATCTACAAATGAAAACACAAACAATTTAAAAAACATCTTAAAAAAGAAATTCAAAATGTCACTATCAACACAGAAATACTTAAAAAAATACACCTCAAAAATTGTGTAAATAAAATCAGAAGTCATATTTACTTCTAATGTGACCTCCCCTTCTTTGTCTTGCTTGAAGATTTTACATACATAATCACACACAGTGTCCGAGAGCTGAAAAATAAAATACAAAATTTAAATTGTCAAGCGATTCCTTTTGAAAAGATAAAACTGCCAAAGTTGTCAATGTAAATTCAGCAAAACTTAATAAATTTATTCGATTAATCACACTTTTTGCACAAAAAGGATTTATCGGAGAAAAATTAACAATGCTTGCACACTTTATCTAAAAGCCACAAATTTGATCATCCTCAAAATTAATTTAGTAGGCCTATGGCCTTCAGAAAGAAAATCTCCAAAGACATAATATAAGTTGAAGAATGTATGCTCTACAATGACTAATCGACTACCATTTGAAGAATCCAAAAATACACAAAAGTTAGAACTTTTTTTTACATATTTGCAAAGAAATACCACCGTTATCTGACAGAAATGATATTCACTCACTGGATTGTTTTTCTTGACAGTGAAGGGCATCAGGGCGGTGATTATGTTGTTTCGGAAATTAAAATGCGGATGAGTAATAAGCAGCTCCCCCATGCATTTCACACAGATCTCTATTATGCTCTGAAAGGAGGAAAATAATCAGTCAAAACAATGATTAACAACAACAACTACCTTAATCAAGAAAGAAACCACACAATACGGGGGGCAGTATAAATGAAAACCTCCTAATATTAAAATAATGTAAATGTGCGATTGTTCCACTTTTAATTTAACAGTTGAACAAAGACACCAAACATCATTCTTTAAGAAAATAAATCGAAAACTAACTTTCACAGAACCTTGGGGCCATGATAAGCCAAAAATGTTTAAGAAAATAAGGCCACACATAATTGATCTTTAGCTTCTCGGATTCCTCTCAAGGTCCTTTTTCTAGGATCGGTCGGTAGGACAAAAAAAAAAAAAGTGAAAAAAAATTAATTTATAATGTCAAAATAAAAAAATTTTTTTTTTTCAATTTTTTTTTTCCATCGGCAGTAAATCTATTGTGTCGGCGGGTCCGCGAAGCTAAGAATCAATTATGTGTGGCCTAATGAAATAGATGAAACACAAGCCCAGCAGAGGCCTTCAGCCCATTCGGAGGGTACTTTAAATCCTTTGATACGCTAACAAGTATGACAAATTTCACCTGCATAGACTTCTTTGGGAATCTCTTCAATTTCCCGTTCATTTCGCGAATCTTCTTGTCTTTGGGTTTTGGGATTTTTCCTGAAATTATGAAGATGATGTAACCGAATGTCAAGGTCTTCACATAAATTGAAAAATCTAAATAAAACCTATACACCATACATAGACAGTAGAGCTATTAAAATTTCATTGAATTACCTTTCATGAACGCTTCCATGTGTTCAAGATAGAGCTGATAGTTGTTCACCAAAGATTCCTCAAAATTCCTAAGTTGGATGGTCTCTTTCTTGGCCTGGAAACAAAAATTGCACATGTATCAAAAACTGTGTCAGTCTGTTTTACAATATACTTCTAAACTACTAAGTATGGATGGTGGTATGATTGGGGCTTTACGTCCTGGATTCACACACTTGGTAGGATGATTAGGACAAGAGGACACAGCAAAGGAGCGAAGGATAAACTGCTCTCAAACATAGGCCTAGATCACCCAACCAGAACTGGAATCGAACCCAAGACCGAGCCATTGGAAGCCCAGCACGCTACCAACTGAGCTAACCCCTCATCCCATACCAATACATACTCAGAACCATTTGGAAACTAACAGTTCCATGGGTAAACTTCTCAAAAACTTTTTTAATTCAATCATTAAAAAAAACATTGTACAACTATGACTTACCGACTGAGCTTTCTCCTTTTCGGTGGCAACGCGTATTCGATAAGAGGGAATAATATCTTTGAAAACTTCCATTAAAGAAACTAAAACCAACTTCCTTGTGGTCACTGCGACATCTGGGTCTATAGTGTCTAGTAAAAGACGTAGTTCTCTCAATTTGGAGATCTGAAATTTCAACAATCGCATTTATTTAGAATGAAAGTGAAAGCAGTCTATTTCATAGCAGTCTTATTACATGCATGACAGTGTGATTTACTATATTAAAAGATTACATTAGGCCACACATAATTAATCTTTAGCTTCTCGGATCCTCTCAAGGCACTTTTTCTAGGGTCGGTCGGTAGGACAAAAAAAAAGGTGAAAAAAAGATTTTCATAATGTAAAACAAAAAAATTTTTTTTTTTTCCATCGGCAGGAAATCTATTGTGTCGGCGGGTCCTCGAAGCTGAGAATCAATTATGTGTGGCCTTATTTATGAAACAATGCATTTAGTCGATTACTGGGATACTATAATGACAAATTTGGGAATACGGAAAGTCAATTCTACTCCATCTGGTTATGATGAAAGTTAACCCTTTGCGACTTTTAAACGTTTAAAATTTTGTTTTAAACCACTTTTAGTTGTGATATGAATATGATTTTTTACACTTGAACAATCGCAAAATCTTCAACTTTCATTTGATTTTCTGCAATCCTAAAATGAATATTGATATGATTAACTATTTAGGCCACACATAATTGATTCTTAGCTTTGCAGACCCGCCGAGACAATAGATTTTCTGCCGACAGAAAAAAATATTTTTTTTTGACATTATAAAAATTTTTATTTTCACCTTTTTTTTTTGTCCTACCGACTGACCCTAGAAAAAGTGCCTTGAGAAAATCCGAGAAGCTAAAGATCAATTATGTGTGGCCTCACATCAATGCCTGTTACATCATGTAGTCGATGCAAAAGTAGGAGCTATAGAGTCAAGGCCTCCCCATTATTTTAGGCCATACCGAAGAAAATAATATTTCGACGCAAAAAACTCACATTTTCTTCAGGATTCTCCAGTATGCTGCTTCCTAACTGAGCGATCTTTGACTTCATGTCTTCCAGTTTCTTGTGACGCTGAGCGAATAGTTGTGCAACACTGAGAGCAGGAAGAGGTTTCACGGGCTCTGCTACTGCTACTTCCATTTCCTCCTCTGAAAAACGGTCAAAAGTTGCGAGAATTAAACAATTGTATTCACTTTAAATCATTGCACAAATTTGTCAAACTTTCGTAAATTCAATGGCCAGACCCCAAAGATGATCTCGTTACATGGATGACTAGGGCTTAACATCCTGTATTTATGAACTGTGACTGACCAATAAGGACAAGTGGACACAGTAATGAGGCGAAGAATAATTGAAACTGCTGTCAACCATTGGGCGAGGTATAGGCATACTGAAAGGGGGCCAGGGAGGGGACCTCCTCCCTCAAAATAATTAGGAAAACACCAAGATTCGGTCAAAAAGGCTAAAAAATTCAGACAGCTGATAGGATAATGTGACATCACTGAAAATCAATGGTTTCCAAGCAATTTATTTTGAAATGGTACAAATCTTGAAATTTCGCTCGCCCCCCAAAAAAAGTTTGCATGCAGTACTGTGCTGCCAGTACACCTATGGGGCTAGGCAACCCCAACAGCTGGAATCAAACCCTGGACCAAAGGAAGAAAGATTTGTGCCTTAAAGCACAACCAACTGAGCCAAGAGCTTGGACTCTTCCCTACCAATAGATCATAGATTGGAAAGTTATACTTTACGAAAACAGATTATAAAGCTGACATTTTTATTTAATTACCTTCGGACTGCTCCTCCTCTTGCTCAACATCTTCACTCCTGGCGATGACTGCTCCATCCTGCCCTTTTATGGGCAAAAGGGATTTCCTTTTTGCGAGAAATTGGTCGCCCCTTGCAGAATTCTCATAATATCTTTCTATTTCATCATTATCATCATCGTCCGACTCTTCTAGTTTTCTTTTCTTATGTCTCTTCTTGTGCTGGTCACTAAAAATTAAATTAGTTAAATCATGAATTGTGATTCAATATCATAAGTGTATTTTTAACGAAACTGGCAAAACCAAGACCACTGCTTTCTTTTAATTTATTTTTATAATTTCAGCTTGTTTTCTTTAACAGATTAATTTAATTATAACCATTCTTAAAGGTACAGTGGTCCCTGCGTTATAAGACTGCCCCTTCCATGGTCGTGAAGCCGTCTCTCGAGGGAGTGCGGTCTCTGTCTGGGATGTATAATGCACTAAAAATACAACTTAGTGTGGGAGGATGGCGGTCACATAGCCTAAGGCAAGTCGGTCTTACAACAGGAGGTCTTATAACACAGGTACCACCACAGCTCCAAAGTAAAACAGTGCAACAATGATGGTCTCTATCCAAATAGCAATTATTGACACATAATCATACTTACTCTTCTGGCAACCCTGTTAAGAAGTTAAGATTCCTGTCTGGACGGTCAAAGTACTCGTAATCTGCTTCAACTAAAGGAATGTCCTGTTCTGGTTCGTCCTCCTCGTGACCATTTTCTTCATTTAATTCCCGTAAAGCTTTCGGTTGGTTGCCGCTCTGCGGTCCGACCTTCTGTTTCAACAACTGCAAGTACTTGTCTTTGCTAAGATGCTTTTTAAGTTGACCTTTCTTTGCGATCTTATTCAGCTTCTTGTTAGACAGCTTTGCTGCGCTGGTTTTCGAAAAACTCCTGGTTTTGTCCTTCTTTTTTCCCTTTTTCTGAAAATTTGTTAAAACAATTTCACATAAAACAGTGGATTAAATGCTCTCGCAGCTCATTCTACAAAAATACTTTAGTTGAATTCTTTCGGTCAAATCATTTTTTACATAATTTAGGCCACACATAATTGATTCTTAGCTTCGCGGACCCGCCGACACAATAGATATACTGCCGTTGGAAAAAAAAAATTTTTTTTTTGACATTATAAAAAAATTATTTTTTTTTACCTTTTTTTTTTTTTGTCCTACCGACTGACCTTAGAAAAAGTGCCTTGAGAGGATCCGAGAAGCTAAAGATCAATTAAGTGTGGCCTTATCATAAAATAAAATAAAATGTGCAGTATTGCGTTTCATCGCATGAATGGATGATTGGGGCTTTACATCCTGTATTTAAACACTTGGTGTAGACTAATTAGGACAAGAGGGGGACACAGCAATCAAGGCAAAGGATGATTGAAACAGCCATCCAACAATTAATGTCCAACATTGGTCCACCGTCCAGGCGACCTGCACGTCATTGGACAGCAATATTTAACCAACAGTTGAAAGAGAGGCATCTCAGACTAACATGACAAGTGCTTAAACTTGGCCACGGACATGCATATAATGATCGCACTTGCATGATTTTTTGTTGCTGGGTCCTTTGATAACTGATTACACACATGCATACAATAAATAACCCATCTGAAACAAATACAGCAAAATAAGGCCCTGGGAGTGGTTTTGCGTTTTTTTTATTTGGCTCAGTTTATATATATAATATTATATTGTATATTATTATATCATATTTAAGTCATTATTGTACTCTTATTATTTATACTATTATTTATTCACTATCATTGTTGTTGTTAAATTTGTGTATATATTTTTATTGTTGTTGTTAAATGTGTGTATATATTTTCTGGCTCCATGCCATTTTGTGGTGAGCTATAGGTCTGGAAACACAGGTCTGGGCCAACGCCATCTTTGCTTGGGCAAAATAACAGACTCTTTAGGACATGGTTTTGGGGCGATTTGTGGCTTTTAAAAATCTAAAAAAAATACAAGCATCTACCTTTTGTCTTTAGAAAACATGTTGGATACTTGAAATATTTTTATCAGGCCGATATTTTTAGAAATGACAGGAATAAGAACCTGTCAACAAAAGTTCGGACATTGACTTCGTGTGCTTCGGACGCACTTTTGACATAGAAAGAATGGTCGCACAGAGACGAAACTTAGCTCAAAATGTAGGAAATTAAATTTCCTAAACATTGGTATCAGTTAGAAAGTGCTGCACCCGATATTAAGCCCTCGAGAGCGTGCTGCGTCATTGACGCAGCAATTGCACAAGGAAAGGTTGGATGGATACTGAGCTCTGCTCTGCTGATCTAGGTGAGCTAATAAAGAAATTGAAATTGAAAATTGAATTTAGACAGTCATCAACACTTGACAACACTGTCAGAAGTTCCCAACATCTGATCCACATCACAACATGGGAATTTAAAGCTACCATATCCATGTATTATCGCTCAAGGCTTTCTTTACTCTCGAAATACTTATCAGACACAACTCAGATCACTCCAAATCTACTCAATTCATACACACCATGACTGCAGCTTTCTTTCTGTGTCAAGTTTCACAGGAAATCTTAAGGTAATTATCCAGAAAAACACAGCTTTGCAGTCACACGTGTGTATTCGTCCCTCACAGCTTTAGTGTGAGAAATTATCAACAGGTGCTCAAGTGACTTTAAACCCTCTGGTGGAAAATCGTGGAAATTTCATTAAAAAGAAAGTCAGTTTTCTGCTTCATTGGTTGTCATTTTGGATATAGTAGTGATTGGATATCATTAATGAAATTTTTATCTACGATTTTCTTAAAAAATATAAGAATTAAATGGCATAAATTAAACTTTGATCAATTTGGATTCGAATCAGTTGACCAACATGGCGGATTTTCTAACAAAATCAAGTCAAAGAACGCCTAATTATTTGTGGAATAACTTTCATTATGTGTTACTCTGGACTTCAATTTTAGTGTTATCATGGACTTTAGTTTTAGGTGAAGCCAGTGAATCGTGTGGGAAGTATACCTGTAAGCATGGAGTATGTAAAAACCAGACCACAAGTCAGTGCGAATGTTTTCGAGGTTGGACTGGCCCTTCTTGCGAGGCCTGCGGGGGCAGAGTCGAGTAAGTGAAATCTGAACAATATTTTCATTATCTGTCTGTTATTCTTGTCCTCCACAGCATTAAGTGTCTGCTCAAATTTGTCATTTCACAAAATGCATCATTGGTTATTTGTATTTGTGAAACCCTAGGCTCCCAGAAGTCTCCCACCGTCTGCTTGTTTACAAATAGATGTCAAACTGAAAATCAACAAATTGATTTTCGTTGAATGAATGAAAACTCATTTGCTCCTCTGTGTACATCCTATTTTTGTTTGATGTCCTTATTGGTATTTCCTCATTTGGTTAGGTGTACGTTTTCAGGTGTAGCTATAGTTTTTGATTATGAATTATTTAATCATATCAAAATTTGCAGTTGCGTACATATGGCCTTGAAGGTGAAGGTTTGTTATACCTGTCAAAATCATCAAAATAAAATGTCTAATTTTTAAACAGTTACTAATTTGGTAGTTTTAGAATCTTCCTTTTTGATTCACTCTTGAATCAATTAAACTCTAAACAAACAATTTGACCCACCCTTTTACCTATTAGCTACTATTGCCTATTGTAAGTAGTGTTGACTTAAGACAGTTGGCCTACATTGCACTGTGATTGGAAAATGTCCCTTGTTTATACACCTTTAAGCAGCTAAAAATTAATAATGGCTCAATCATACACCAACTAAACATGCATAATGAACTGATTCTCATTCTAGTTGATGTGTCAAATAGTGTGTATTGTTGGTTCTTGACTTTTTGTAATCCGCACTGAGGTGCAGAGGAGGATCCAGGATTCCAGGGGGAGGGGGGGGGGAATTTAGCCATGTTAACCCTTCCCCCATTGGGACTGAAGATTTTAAGTGTCTTGATCCAATGAACACTGAAGTACTAGTATTCTTATTTTCAATATTTTCTCAAAACTCTTCAATTTGCTTGTATTAAAACTTATCACCAGAGCTTCATCAGCACTTCTGTTTGAACTGAATGTAACCAACCACCTTAATTGCAATTAATGAATGGATGGAGTTATGTAATAGGCCCACACAAGAGATGATTGGTTCCCATTGTTTTCTTAAATGAGTCAATTGACTGCTCATTGTTGTATCATTGTCTTCAGTGAGGCATTCAATTGTCTGACCAGCCAGCATAATTGCAATCAATTAATTAATGAATGAATGTGTAGAGTTATAAATGTAAGACTAAGCCTACAGTGGTGATAGCTTCCTATTGTTTTTGGTAAATGAGTGTTTTATCTGTTTTCTTTTCTAACATGCTTAAGTCAGTCCACTGTCTGCATGAATAGGATGTGTGTTTGTGTATTGAACATGTGTATTCAATACAATTCACCATTCTAACATGGTTAATCTCTTCCAATTACTTTCATGTAGTTTGTGGTTACTGGCCAACATCTACACTAATTATCTACTATTCAAACTTAAAGAAAAAAAAATACACATGAATTAGTCTAAATTAGTCCCCAAATTTCTATTTGCTTAAAAGTCCCCCCCCCCCCCGGCTTTGAGTTAGCAGTATAACAACTTAAAAAGTTCAATTTGACTAACAATGTATATTTATGTGTGTTAAAGATAAACTAAGCTGTTGAGGCCAGACATTTTTCAACTGCAACAGCATGTTTTCTTGTGACGAAAAAAAGGCTAAGGCCTACCTATTTTATTGATCTTGTTAATTCAATGACACAATACAAAATTGACTACTGACCAAGCTTCTAAAGAAAATGCAAGGCCTTGAGAAGATATGAGAATCTAAAAATCAAATATGTGTGACCTAATGGAAATCTGCTAAGGCACTTACACAATACACATTGTCTCTTGATGTCCAAGGTCAGGGGCGTATCTAGAAATGGCCTGGGGGGGGGGCATCACATGGGCACATGGGGGTGAATATGGGCCGTGGGGGGGACCATGGCCCAATGCCCCCCCCCCCCCCCAAAATACACCACTGTCCAAGGACACGGACTAAACTATTTCTTCAGAATATAGACTGATAAGTATTATCAGATTATATTTCCTATCTCTTCCATGTTAATTTTGGGCCTGAGGGGGGGGGGGGCAATGGCCCAATGCCCCCCCCCCCCAAATACGCCACTGTCCAAGGTCACAGACTAAAATATTTCTTAAGAATGTAAACTGATTGAAATATTATATACTATTTGGTATCTGCAGAATCTTAGAATGTTGAGCATGTTAACTTGATACATTTCTATTAAATTGCAGTATATGTTTACCGTATTAATTCTAAAAGAAACCTGGTTGCCATGGAAACCAATTGACAGTAAATGGAAAGTAATTTATTGCATTTTGAGCTGATTTCCCCAAGTGTTTGGGTGAATGTCACAGATACAGATTGAGCAAAAATGCTGTGCGATTGCACAAATGCAGATACTGCGCACAGTGGCATATTTGGGGGGGGGGGGGGGGGGGAGGACATTGGGCCATGCCCCCCCCTTCAGGCCCAAAATTAACATGGGGAAGATAGGAAAAGCTGGAAGTGACTGCGTATCCAAGCATGTTATGCCCTCAAGCATTTGAAGATATATACAAAATTAGCTCTAGTTGTTGTTTTTTTTCTTTTAAGTTTTAACATTGTTGAAACTTGTTTTGTGAGAAATGGTTGCTGTAAGGCCACACATAATTGATCTTTAGCTTCTCGGATTCGTCTCAAGGCACTTTTTCTAGGGTCGGTCGGTAGGACAAAAAAAAAAAGGTGAAAAAAAAAATTTTTATAATGTCAAAAAAAATTGTATTTTTATTTTTTTTCAATTTTTTTTTTCCATCGGCAGGTAATCTATTGTCTCGGCGGGTCCGCAAAGCTAAGAATCAATTATGTGTGGCCTAATCTCTGCAATTGTGTAATGTGACATTTCCTGATCTTCTGTTAATGCCGTAAACATGATAAATTGATTTACAATTGCTTTCTAAGGTAAGCTGGTAATTACAGTACCACACCCTCGTAGGATTGTTGCAGATAGATAGATGGATATGGCAAGTGCAGCCCTCTTAATCAGTTCTTGGCAATCATGAGGGTTGATAATGATTGATGAAATGAGAGATAGAATGGGATAAGTTGATAGATAGGTAGATAGAGAGAGATGGATAGATAGATCAGTAAGGGAAATTATCACCAGCTGATGACAATCAATGTCCTCAGCCCCACATGACAATCACCCTAGCACTGTCATCACCCTCCCATGACATTCTCACAGTGTCATGGCCTAGCCATGACTTTGGTTGTGCTCAAAATCATCTTTGACTGGCTATTTAAAAAGAACTACTGCAACTATCACTTCCAAACTTGGTATAAAGTTGTATCACAGTGTCAACTAACTCTATGAATTTTGGCAGACCTATCCATTACATAATGAGGAAAAAAACCCGAAGGCTCCGGAGAAATTAGGAAATTGTCATCAGCTGCTGATGACTTTGCAGCATTTCGTGAAATTGGATAGAATTAAGTCCCGCAACTGACATGCTGCTGTGTGGTGAGGATGGCTGCAAAGAGATCAGACTTTCTTCTGAGACCCAACTGATCAACCCCACAAACTCAATCATCCTGTCAGGGCCAGGACTTGGCTGGAATTGCAATTGTCCTCATATGCTGACCAGTAATTTCCCTGACTGTAGATACTAGATTGATAAGATATTGGTCCAAATCTTGAATTATTTTATCCCTTCAAACTTTCACAAACCCTAATTATTAATTAAAATTTTTTCTTCCGTAGGCTAAACGCTCGCAATGGCACGATACACGAGGGGTATGGGAACTACACCTTAGACACAAAATGTTCCTGGCTCATCAAGGGACCTCCGGACGCCATCATCCGTCTCCGGTTTCAGCATTTTGCCACGGAGTGTAGTTGGGATCATCTGTATATCTTCGATGGGACGTCCGTCTTTGATCCTCTTATTGCCGTTTTGAGGTGAGTTTAATTCAATACATTGTTTTTTAATGGATGTTAATTTTAGATAATTGATAATGAGCTGATGAACAATCATGAGGAAATTTTCTTCAGACTCTCCGGGAGATCTAGGGTTGAGGCCTGGCTCAGTGGTAGGATGCTGGGTTACTTACTATTGGCGGCCCTGGGACCCTAGTTTGATTCCCAGGCTGGGCTTTCCCGTGTCAGTGTTTCAGCTACGCCATTTGAAAAAAAAAAATTTGTTTGGAAATTTTTTAAAAAATTAAAAAATTTTTGAAAGTGTGCTCATGTAAGTCTAGAAATAACATAATCAGATAATCAAGGTTAAAATCTTTTTTAGGGAAAAATTAGATTTTTAGGGAAAAAGTAGATTTTGGCAAAATGAAGTAGATTTTGGTTTTAAAAAAAAGTAGATTTTGGTTTTCTTCAAAAGTAGATTTTGGAGCGCAAAGTAGATTTTGGAAAAAGTACATTTTGACTGGTATTCATGTGGTCCCTGCTTGTCCCATTTCGCAGTGCATAAATGCAGGATGATTACATCAAATGGACCCCGATTTGTGGACTCTGCTTTATCATCATGATCATGTTTATCATAATAGATCTTATCACCTAATCATGTTGGACCGTGGATGATCTCTTGATTTAATCTGCCTGTGTCTGTCTGGCAGTTGATGACAGTTGGTCATAATATTTATCATATAAGCTGTCTGATACTAACACTGATTAATAACAAGTTATTACAAGTTATAATGCTTTCTAATGCAATATTATGTTCTTGTAGATTATTTCTTGCGTAACATTGTTGCATTTAACTCAATTGAATTGTCATGTTCGTTTGGTCAGTACCCCAGACAGACATTGTCTGAGTTTTTCTGTCTGGAAATTTAACCTGTGCCTCTTTTTGAGACAGATGAGTGATGAGCCTCATTCTGGTAATTGCACAAATATTTCCACAGATATGTCTGATGTTTTTATCGAAGTGAGAAAAAAAAATCAACTTAACTTTTAACTTTAACTTCAGTCAACTTAGCCATTTTAACTTTAACTTAGCTAATGAATTGATTAACTTTTTAGCTATTGACTTAAAACAGTTTTTGTGAACTTGCCCACCACTGGGCTTTGGGCTTTTATCAGTGTTTATGTCCCACCTGTCCCCCCTCCCAACCGAAGGTAGAATAAGTCTTCTGGTAAGCCCCCCCCCCCTCCATGCAATATCTGGATGTGCCCCTGCCTTTAACAAAACACATGATTCAGACAGGTCTGCTCTTTGATTGCTATTCTGAAGATTTAGAGTTGCATATTTCGGAACATAACTGTCTTAGATATACAGTGATATAATAGCTATGTATACCACAAGCAAACGAGTAAATCTCTTAGTTCAATTCGAGTGGCAGTGAGTGCGAAAAGCAGTGAATTACACTGGACAGGTGATACATAATCAATTGAAGTCATGTTCTTAGTTTTCTATTCAATTGCTCTTGATTCTCGTTTTTATTGAGTTGTTGAGACATCAATTTATGTGAAAGTAACATGTTGAAGTTATAAAGCTACTGAACATCAGTGAACATGCTGAATTTTTGTTCAATGAAGTACCGATAAGTGATAAAGCATGAATATTATCTTGAATCTACATGATCTATATCAACAGTCATGATTTATCATGTTTATTATTGTTCGTAAATGGTTACCTTAGACTTGTTAGCGCTAACATCATGTTATCAGGTTATTCTTAAGAAAAGAAATGAACCGTCTAAATAAGTTGTTATAGATATTTGTATTTCCTTGAGCAGTGTCTATGCTGGGCAAGGAAAATGTCTTGCATCTTGGGTAAATGTGTAACAGTTTGAGGACTACTGACTGATATTGAAATCTCATTGTCCAGCTGAATATCTATCGATTGGAAAGGAGGTCAGCTCAGTTGGTTGTGCTCTGGTCCCTGGGTTTTGAATCGCTGGGTCTCAGGTTTGATTCCAGCTGTCCTGGATCACCTGGACCTATGGTTTATGTCAGACAGCTGTTTCAATCGTCCTGTTTGCCGTTTCTCATTACCAGAAATCTTACTAGGTTTGAGCCTAAAAGAGATTTATAAATACTGCATGTAAAACCCCAATCATCCATTCTTTTGCCTTCTGATGCTTCCTGAACTGCTGAAGTCCCTGATGATCTCTGATGGCCTAGACAGATGGACTGCCAGGTCGCTAGAACCTATAGTATGTATACCTTGGGCAATTTTCCATTCATTTCTCATTTGGATGCAGTACATTTGGCTGCCCATTGATGAGTGTCGAACATGAGTCTGCCGGACCAGTGCGGACTCAGTCTGGATCAGTCTGGACTTGCAATCCACATGATCCAAGGACTTACACCATGTACACCACCAGTATCACTGGTCAATGCTGAGTATCAGCTATAGACCTGACCAGTAGACCATGTTGTTGACCATTTGATACTTGTCCTCGCAAGGTCGTGGCTTGAGGTCAGCCTGGTCAGCGATCCTGCGATCGTTCGAAATGTTCAATGTTATTGGTCAAGGGGATTCCCAGTGTCTGTGCTATCTTGCCAATTCTGTCCCTCTTCGCTCTTTAACATATTTAATGTCTTTATCAGCTGTTCATTGGTTCATGATCATAATGTTCAAATTGATATGCTCCAATTGCAACTCAGTGCAATAGGGGGGAGGGTTGGCTCTGCTCAGTGGTGGTGTGCTGGGCTGCCAATCGCTGGGTCCAGGGTTCGAGCCCAGCTCTTGCCTGGTCACATGGGCCTATGTTGGATGGCTGTTTCAATCATCCTTCACCTCATTGCCTGTCCTCCTCCTACATCTAGTGGTAGCGTGCTAGGCTGCCAATCGCTGGGTCCAAGGTGGTCCAAGGTTCGAATCCAGCTCTTCTTGTGGGTCACCTGGGCCTATGTTGGACGGGTGTTTTAATCTTCCTTCACCTCATTTGCGGTCATCCCCCTCACCTCCTGTCCTAATTAGCCTACCAAGTGCATAAATCCACTCCACACGCTCAATACAATAATTACCATGGTATTGAATCTACTGGTAAAAAGTGCATGCATATCACGGATAGCTACTATCAAGCGGTGCATGGCAAAACATGTAAAAGGGCCATTCAAAACAGATTTTGCCAAATGTGATTATCTCCACAGAGTTGTTGCTGACTAAAAGATGGTAAAATGGTAATTAGTGAAGAAAGACATAACAGGTAATTTTGTGAAAACACGCACTAAGCGCTAAGTAAGGTTATATATACCGGTATAGAAGTTAGTTGAGAACGTTGTCCTTAAAATTGTTAAAAAAATTAAAATTTTGACTTGTGAGTTTGTTTTTGACCTTTCTTTATCAGCTGTTAAATACCTTCAAGATCTACATGTATGATATGGTACTGTCATTGTTACATTAACTATCATATGATTATGTTAATAGACTGTGTTGTCAACTATAATATTATCATCACTAAGGGCAAATGGCCAAATGCTATATTATATACATCTTTAAATTGCTCAGGGCTATTCCATTTAAAAACCTGGGAGGGGGATGGTCAGGTTGATTTATTTTTCGTAAGATGGATGTAGGGATCGGCGGAAATTCGCCTCAGATGTATGGTGGGATGCAAAAGAAATCGCTTTAGATGTATGGGGGGGCATTATTGCTCCATGTAGGCTTACACATTGTAATAATAAAAAATTTTATTTGATGCATGTGGGGTGGGTAAAAAATTTGCATTTAATGCATGGGGGGGTCGAAAATAATTCACTTTAGATGCATGAGGGGGGTCAAAAATGTAACCTGACCACCCCACCCCCAGGTTTTTAAATGGAATAGCCCTCAGCAGAGCTCCAACTTACTAAATACTTATCAATTCCTTTATTTCAAGTCATTGCTTCTTTCAGAACTCTGAAAGCTGAAAGCATTTTGATTTGATCTAGCAACAGTCTCTAAGCCTCTTTCTTTCTTGGTTGGTAATCAATAGTCATGGTAATGTGATTATAGTTTAGTGAGGTGGAGAGTGTATATTAGGGTGCTCCTTCTGCCCCCAAAATTGAAATTTTTTCTGGATCCAACCTTACTTTTTTTTGGTGGTGAGGTTATAAATGTAGAACATTTTTCTGAAATTTCAAGAAATTTGAAGAATTCCTAGGTGTAGCACATTGCAATTGAAATGTTGTCGTTTTTCGTAATTTCGAGAGAAAAACAAAGAAATAGCCAATCAAGAGATAACACGGTTTGCATGATAAATCAGATTTAAACATACATAATGAAGTACAGACACCATTTGGGAAAGATAAAGGTCAGCTAAGTACTAGGTACCACTTGCCAGGGTCAACAATATGATAGGTTTACAACATCAAGTTTGCACTGTTTTCTGTGACTTTGGCGGTAATTCAGGAATTGTCGACCATACTTGTAGTTCATTTTGAAATCGATCTTCCTTTCTTGATCTTTATAATCTGCTTCCAATTTTACCCTCTTTCTGCACAGCCATTTGTAACCCTAAAGGCACTGGAGATCTTTTTCCCTGATATGCATCTGTCATCATATTGTCATTCAGAAGCATAGGCGTACAGGACGCGCGATTTTTGGGAGGGCGAGCGACATTTGCCCGAATTTCGAGATCTAAATTTAATACCATTTCAAATGAAATTGCCTGGAAATCACTAATTTTAAATAGTTTTCACCTATTCATCTGCCCAAATTTTTTAGCCTTTTTGCCCGAATCTTACTGTTTCCCAAACTTTTGGGGGGGCGACTGCCCCCCCTGCCCCCCCTCCCGTACGCCTATGTTCAGAAGGTTCGGATGTGTACATCAATCTCCAAAAAGGATGGTTCAATCTTCATTAAAGAAACAATGTGCATGCCATAAGTCTGCAATCACCAACCCACAGTTTCATATTTTCCCTCAATTCAGGAAACAAATTTAAGGCTTTTGATGTCAGACATTTTATGGCTGTTTTAATATTTCTTGCACTAACTTACTGTATGTGTTTTTCTCATCAGTACGCAAGTGATCATCAAACAGTGTCAAAGCAATCATGTCAGGAACAAGAAAACAGAGACGATGTTTCAGTACTTTCAGCTCAGCTTCCCAAATTGTGGAGTGAGTTGTTAATAACTTGATGATATTATTGGGTTGTAGTTGAATTCAACCAAGGTGCATACACAAATACCTCACATTTGACAAATCATTTATTTTTTTGAATGCTGCTAGCACAGGCAAAAGCCTGGAGTCTTGTCTTAATTGTCACTATTTATTTATAATTGTCAAATAAAGACAAGACTCTATTCAAGCAACAGCTAACTACAATGCATAAGAAGCTTTGACATCCAAGTTGCACCCTCCTTTTCAAGTCATTGCTAGTCGCAATTGAAGAGTAGAAATACAGCAAGACAAGATCAAGTATCAATACATCATCAGAATTAGGGTACCTTCTGAGGTTTTACAAAAGGTCTGCCACAATCGCTTTCAGCTCACTGAGGAAAGGCTGCAAACCACTATCCGCAATTGACAATGAATTTAAATCACTGAAGGACATTTTTTGGGGTAAATTTTCTCCTAATTTTGACATATAATGATGAACATAATAATTATTATTCATGGTCCTGTGCCCAGCCACTGTGGCAGGAGTCTTTCCTGTCTTGATGTTTTATTTCAGTAACACTTGAAATTCCTCATAGCATTAAATATAAATTTAGTCCAAAGTCATCTTATTTGGGGCTGACAGGAAATATGTGCTCTCTCACAGAAAGATAAAACAAGTTCAGAGTATTTTTTTCCAAATAAAATGTCTTCTCTGTGAGCTATGAAGCTCAACAAGACCTGCTTCCTTTGGGAAGAATTGTAGACACAGTTTCTTGTAAAACAAATACCTTGATCCTGGAGTCTTAACATGACTAAGAATGCTGTGCAAAAGGACTATCCCAAGGATCTGCTGAATTTGATGATTGACATCTTTGTAGGCCTTTAAAACTTCAGAAATGTCCTTCACACTTTTACCATGTGAGGTACTGTGCAGCTGGTCACATTACATAACTTTAATTAAGTCATTACTAGTGTCACAAGTAATGATTTAATGTGTAAATAAGCACTGCATCTTGAAACTCTTGGCAGCTTCTTATTTTTAAACTCATTTAAATGATCGAAATTCTAGTTTCCATCAAGATATAGCCTTATTTTGATAAAAGCATTCAAGGAAGTGAAAAAGTTTGATTTCTAACAAAGGTTACTGTGTAATCAGGGGAAAAATAATTTTATTTGTTGTATAATATGCTATATATACTAAACCAGCCTTTTTATGAACAATTAATGATAATGTTATGACATTAATAGACGACGCAATCAGTGTTGCCACCTACAGTACCTTCCTGAACCTAAGCTGAGCCTTTAATCATTTTTTTAAATTTAGAAATGAGTAAGATATGGATGGAAAATGCTGTTTTGGCCCAGAAATCTTCTTAAACAATATTCAAGGCTATTGCAAAAAATATGATAGATAACCTAGTAATTCACAAGAAATCGCACAATTTTAAGGAAATTTGACAAATTTCAATCCAAATGTGCTACACCTAGGCATCAATAGAATTTCTTAAAATTTTGCATGATTACTTCTATTGACTAACCTCACCCACAAAAAAAAGTATACGGGGTTCTGAGCAAGTTGGGGCAAAAGAAGCGCCCTAGTGTATATGGTGTTGAACAGTTGAAGGCAAAGGCCGAAAATGAAGTATTCGACTGTAATAAGTCTATTTTTCTTGCAATTGTACTACATTTAATGGAGTCCATTATAGTCACAATAGTTACATTTCGCTGGTTTTACCCATGGGAATTCCAAAAAGCTGAAAACTAAGAGCTCTACAGCAGTACTGTCTCCACAATCGCGACTAGTCTCCTGACTGGTCTCCTGACTGGTCTCCTGCGCTTGTATTGTGTATAGACTTCCTATTATATGGCTGCATCGGCTAAAAGGTTGCTACATCCGAATCTGAAAAAGAATATTAGAGCATTTAATGTTATTTGTAGTTGTCCCGTGGGAAAGACGCATCCACAGTCTGAGTCTCGGTCTCCTCGCTCCTTTGTTAGGGACTCCGGGGAGGGTTGATGTACTTGTATTGTAAGTTGTATAGCTGTATGTGCTGTGTAGACTGTAGAGTGACTATACTTCTGTACAGGCCATAGGCTGCATCATACTTACATACAAGGTGTACATACTGATGCTGATTGAGAAATATATATGAGAAAATGGTGAAGATGTTGGTTTGTAACATGTTTATAAGGCTAATTATTTTGTTCTGTGCTTTTTACTTGCAATTTCATTCTCAGACTGCTTTACACATTGTTACACAGCACCTCGAATTGATCATGTTGAACATATGTTGAAGGGCTCAATGCTCACAAATAAGACTTGAACTTTCTCACTCCCCCAGGATCACAACATCAATGATCATGATGATCAAGCTAGTATTTTCTGTACCTGGGGTCCTGGGTCCCGATTACCGCTCTAGCTAGGTCATTTAGAATGATGGACAGTAGTTTCACTCATCCTTCGCAACATTGCTGTGTTCACCTCCTATCCTTATTAGCTTACCAAGTGCATACGCAGAGGACATAAAGCCCCCCGCCCCTCACCAACGTGCAATCATCCATGATCCATCTCATTCTCTGACACACATGTGCCTATAACTTGGCATGTAGGGTTTGCAGTGATAAGGCTCAACGTTCACAGGAATATAGAGTCATTAAAATTCTCATGCATATGATAACATTCACTTGGACATTTAGGTTGTCACCTCTCTTTCTCGAGCTATAAAACCCTCTCCTCTTCTGTTTGCTCCATGTTTCTACTACTTTCTGCTCCTGTTGCATCTGCAATTCCTTTTTCGCATCATCTCGATCAAGTTATCTGTTAACCGTGTTAACGCATTTATGTTATTAGCATGGTGGAACCCAACTCTAAGCTTGGCTGGATATTGAAGCTTTCACTGCAACGTGCTCTAAGCACATTTGTCAAATTAAATAAAGATTGCCCTCCCTGTACTTCTGTTGGATGCTGAAAGCCATATATGCACTGCAGGAACAATTTTAAATGAAGAGCTCCGAGTATATAGTTGTGTCGAGAATAGATGTCTAGTCTTTGTATAGTCTCTATATCGTGTATATTGTAGACCGTAAATTGTATAGTGTTTTACGACAAATGTACGTGGTTGTCAGGTATTTATCTCTTTAGAAGGTTTAACGTGAGAATGCCTTTCGTTGAGCATTTCCCCCACGCTCCTGTTTAAAATGTTATCGACAGGCAATGGTCCCTCAGCAGTAGGGGAAATTACCATCATATGAGGACAATTGCAATTCCAGGTAAGTCTCGGCCCTGACAGGATGATTGAGTGTGTGGGGTTGATCTGTTGGGTATCAGAAGAAAGTCTAATCTCTGTGCAGCCATCCTCACCACACAGCAACATGACAGCAGCGGAACTATTCTATCCAAATTCGCAAAGTACTGCGAAGTCATCAGCAGCTGATGACCGTTCCCCTATTTCTCTGGAGCCTTCAGGTTCTTTTCCTTTATGTAATGGATAGGTCTGCCAAAATTTATAGAGTTAGTTGATACTGTAATACAACTTTTAATATGCCAAGTTTGGAAGTGATAGTAGCAGCAGTTATTTTTAAATAGCCTGTCAAAGATGATTTTGAGCACTACCAAAGTCGTGGCTGGGCAATGACACTTTGAGAGGGGATGAAGACATTGGTTGTCATGAGCAGATGGTAATCTCCTTGATTGCTCAGTGACGGAAATGGCCTTTTCCGTGAGTCTCGCACACTTCTGAGTCGCAAAATATCATTTCTTCTTCCCCGAGCTGCCTCTTTCCTTCCGCGAGGTAACCAGAGCTATTTTATGGTCGAATAAAGACAAGCTAAAATTGACAAAGCAAGGTAGCATCTGATTCAGTCTGATTGCCTTTGACTCAATGAGGAAAATGCCTCCTCCCCGTGTGACCTCTCCCTGTGACCTCTCCCCTACCTTGAGGGATTTTCTTTAACTGGTTATGCAATGACTCCTTGACTCAAACTTCATATGGTGATTTCCATAAAAATGGACTGTTTTTAATCAGTGTTAATTGGATTTAAATTGAGATGATAATTACTCAAGAAATTTGGTTTTCCCGTTTTGTGTAGGAGATGCTAAGCTGGTCCTTTATGTTTATGAAATGCTATCCCAAGGTGCCTTAAAGCTGTGCAGTACATGTATAAAGCCATTGGCTTTACAAATTTGCATAATGCATAGCCGCTATAAACATTGTTTTTAGCTATTTGGCAGTATTTGCAATACGGCCATTCAGAGAATTGTTGTTGAACAGTTTTTCTGGTCCAAATAATGTATTATATAAGATGTACTGAAGAGTAAATGTATTTTTTAACACATTTTACTTGGTATGTGTAACACTGTTTAAGTGCATTTATTGTGATAATGCGCTCATTCCGCTCAATCTGCACTTTCCAGACCCATCCCCAGATCATGGGTGTTACCTAGTGCTATAATAATTGTGTTACTCTTGATCTGTGGTTGCCATGGAAACCATTCTGAGAATTTGATTATTCAGTGTTATTCATTGAATCCACATTTTCACCAGAATCGAGTTTTATTAAACAATGTCAAATCATTCGAAAACAAACGTTAAGTTAATTAGTTTGTCGAGTTGACATGGTAACGATTCCAAACGACATGTTAGCGTAGAATGTGAATGGAGTGTTTTCATGACCGCAAATTATGCTAATTATTCCAAATGTCCTTGTGCATGATGTTTTACTGTCATTGAATGATGAATTATTACAAGTGCTCATTTGACATCGTTTGATGATGTTGTTCAATTGACTTTACTCATGCTTCAAATTCATTGAGTTATTTGGTTTGGTTAACTTCTGTTTGTACCAGGATTTAATTGAAAAAAGTTCCGTTGAGCATGTGAATGGTGAATTGTCTAAAATCACTTGCGAGTCCTGAACTGCTTTAGATGGATGGATGATTGGGGCTTTACGTCCTGTATTTATGCGCTTGGGAGGCTAATTAGGACAGGGGGCAATGAGGCGAAGGATGATTGAAACAGCCGTCCAACATAGGCCCAGGTGACCTGGCAACAGTAGGATTCGAACCCTGGACCCAGCGATTGGCAACCCAGCACGCTACCGCTAGACCAACTCTACCCCCCCCCCCCCCCGAACTGCTTTAGAAACACCACACCTCTTGATTGTCAATTCAGACACTAGTTTAATGTGTTTAATACAACTTTTTTGTCATGTTTGTTGTAGTTTCAATGTTTCATGCCCACCGAGTGTATGAATACAGGACATGAGGCCCCAATCATATATCCCTATAGTTTCTGTCATCCTTCGCCTCTTTGCCTTGTCCTCCTCCTGTTATAATTTCCTACCAAGTGCATAAATACAGGACGTAAAGCCCCAATCATCCATCCATCCTGTGTCGGAGGTCTCGAGGCCGGCCATATTTTGATGGCCTCGGCCTTCGTTCAGTCTCGGATGCCTAATCCTTGGCCATGCTCGATCTTGGGTGTCTTTTGGAGGCCTTGATACTGGCCTCATCCTTGATACTGGCCTCATCCTCGATACCGGCCTCGTCCTCGAGGTCAACATGGTCAAGGCCAGCCTCGAGGCCGCATTTTGATGGCCTTGGTCTTGGTCTCGAGCCTTGGTCTCGGTCTCGAGCCTTGGTCTCGGTCTCGAGCCTTGGTCTCGTTCTTGGCCTCGGATTTCCTGGCCTCAACTACATCACTGCATCCATTCCTATACTTGCCATCGCTGTGTCCTCCTCCATCCTAAATTCAGGACATAAAGCCCCGATCATCCATCCTCAATCATCCAAGTTCCAACAAACCATGTCTATGTTGGATGGCTGTTTCAGTCATCCTTTGCCTCATTGCCATATCCTCCTGTCCTAATTAGACTACCAAGTGCGTAAATGCAGGACATAAAGCCCCAATCATCCATCCATCCGTCCATCCAACAACAAACCATGTCAGCAATATACTGATATACCAACTTACCAACTGATTAAGCATTATACATAAGTCAGTTCCATCACACAAGAACTAACGTGCTTGTGAGTTGTATAGTTCTGCTTCGTTGGCTAATTAGATTAATTACGTCTAATGAAGCCACTCTCACAAAGTTACATACAGTAGACGTCGTCTAATTGCGTCTGTAGCTTTGACATCGTTGTCTGGAGACGTCTCGGCATTGATTTTCCCTGAGACAATGAAATTACAGCAATTTGGAGATGTTATGATTCATTTATATACAAGATATATGACGACGTCACTATCGCTGTTGTTGCTGCAGTGAAAACTACGTAAAACATAGTTTTATTTATAAAAGTTTTCTTTAAAATTTATAAATTTTTCAAAGAGTGATCACCAGTCAACAAATAGATTTATATTTTGAAATTTGCGTAGAGAGATCACCAGTCAGCGTGGATAACAAATTAAGTTCGTTGCCATCATTATCATAATTAATATTAATCTAGAATATTTCTGAGTTAGCTGGGGAAGGGGGTTAGAAGTGGTTTGCCCTGTCTTGGGTTCGAACACTTCCCTGGCCGAGTCGTTGGACATGTGTTTCAATCAAGCTCCATTATCCTCCTGCTGTCCTAATTAGCCTGTAAATACAGGACGTAAAGCCCCAGTCATCCATCCATCCATCCACATGATCCATTTCTAGCCGGGTCCCTTGGACCTGTGTTGGACAGAAGTTTCAATCAACCTTTGCATCATTGTTGTGCTCTCCTTCTGTCTGAATTAGTCAGCCAGGTCACCAGGTACATAAATAAAGGACGTAAAGTCCCAGTTTCCCATCCATTCATATTGTTAACTTTACAGTATACTGCCTCTGAACTTACGATATACATACTGTATTTTCTGTATTAAAAGCACACCCCTTTATAAAAGCCCAGCACCTCCGTAAACATGATAAAGAGCCAATTTTAATAAAACTTCCATCAAAATATGACGTTATCCAAAGATTTTAAGGCAAAAAACTATTAATTGCCCGTCTCATCATTACATCTCCCCAACGGGTGCTCATGCAAACAATCTGGTATACAACAAATAATATTTATTTGTACTTCACACATCCAAAATCAGCTGGATAACGCCAGCTTAAAATGACCGTGTTTGCAGTGCGCTTGGTGTAAAACCCAGACCTTGGAATTGTAACAATTTTTATCGGTTTATGTCAGAATGGCTAAAAATTCAGTGAAGTGCATCCAGCACATTAACCATTGAACTGTCCATGGCCTTGAGCCCTGAACTTTGTTATTTTTGACGTTTTATTGACAACTAAAAATAGGCGTTTGATTTTTCAGCATAGGTTGAATTATTTGTGTAAATATTTGTCAGAAATTGGCTGGAAATGGAAGAAACAATCAGTGGCATATTAAGCATGCTAAGGGGTGCATTTCTTGTAGACTTGTAGACAGTTTAGGCCGAAACCGATGGTTGTTGACCTCTCTCGAGCTGGCTCTTCTGTGACTGCTCACACTGCTTGGGAGTAGAATCTGATGGTTTTGCGCATGCGTCTGGTAAAATGGCTCATTAATACGATTGTCAAATGACTAAGTTCTGTAATTGGCCAGTCTATTTATCTAAGGACGGGCAGTGTGGCTCGAATGCCACTTGATATAGTATGTACCCCAAAACCTCGTAAAAATCAACAATACAAGCAAAAACAATAATTCAACCTCTAATATATATAAATTAGCTTTCACAAAAACAAGAAATAAGATAACTTATATTACATTCATCAATACAAATAAATAATATAAAATAAAAGTAACATGAATAACTGAGCAATTGCATCAGTAAGACCGCTTGGATTGAGATTTAAGCAGAAATAAATGGTGGGTCTGCAGCGACCGCAACCCAGTTCTGTATACATCTCTTCCAATAGTCAAGGTATATATGACACAGCATCATAGTTTTTATAACAATTTTTTTTGCAATTTTAATTTTGTTTTTGAATGAACATAAGTTTTTTGCCTAAATTAACATGGGAAAGATTTGAAATATCTAGATACGCCCCTGGTATCGTACATGTCTTAACGATAAAATTTATTTTCAAAGATCTCTTGCTTTGATGTTTAGCAATTTAGTTGTTTAGGGAGATCTATATCCATGATATCCAGATATCATGTATATTTTTCCTTTGCTGTGAATAGTATTTTTTCTCAATTCTGTGATGACTCACTGCACTGTTGCATAATATATTTGTTTAACAGCACACAGAGTGTTTAATGGGACGTAGAATTCTTGGGGAAAAAGTGAAAATAGAAAGAGCATTTGAAGGCAGGCCTTGCAGGGTGTATAAAGGATGTGTTGTGTGCGGACTGATTGTGTCCAAAAGTTTTAGAAAACTCCGAATTGCTTTTGGTCCAGAATTGGTTTTATGCCAGCATAGTAAGATAGACAGGTATATAAAAGTAATTGGATAGAAAGATGATTAGATAGACAAGGTAACATGAAATCTGAATTCCATTCACCATAGCTCATTTGGTAGGATGATGGCGCCCTATTACTGGGTCTCGGGTTTGATTATTGCTCCCGCCAAGTCACCTTGGCTTTTGTTGGACAGCAGTTTCAATCATCCTTCACCATGGTCACCTCATTGAGCTCTATGTCCTCCTCTTGTCCTGATTGGCCTTCCGGGTGCATAAATACAGGACATAAAGTCATAATCCATCCATCTTCGTCGTTAGATGTTATAAATTCTGTATAATATTGTATTATCAGCTGATTATCATGATTTAAACAAAAAAGGAAGGAAAAATGTAGAATGTCTCACCAATTCTGCAAATTGTGTTGCACATTTTAGCATGTTTAGTGAAGCCATTTAATACAGTACATGTTACATATTGCCAATTACATGAGCACATTGAGAACAATATCAACTGAATATGCTGTTATCCAATTGTTTATAAATTACCGTGTTTACATTGTCATTTTCGCCTTTTTCCAGCATGGTAAATACATGTCTGTGTACATATTATGAATCATTCCTAACACATATATATGTAATAAGATATAGATATTGAGTGTGTGCAAGCTATATTTGATTGCCATGGCTGAGTCAAAGTAAATGCATTATTCTTACACATTTCCTGAAAATATAAATGTCATATCGCAGATCTACATTGATATATCATGTAAGTCATGTTTAAGGCTAAAAATGGTAAAATAAATGTCTGATGGTGCTAAAAACTGGTGCTTGATATTTAGAAAATTTAGACACATGTCACTATATATAATTTTAATTTGTATGTCATGATATCTGATTCCATATCAGAAATTATTCTAATTAACTTAGATAAGCTTTAATGATCGTCCTTCCTGTTCATCAGTGTTCGTATTAGAAGGTAATTTATCTACTGTAATGATACAATAATGGTCGTACGATGATATTATATTTCCCTAATTATCGATTATTGAACATCTGAAAACTGGTAATTGTATCACAAAATATGTGTAATAAGTGGATTAATCATAAGCAATTAAGATTTATAATTCTGTTAATTCAAAACTAATAGGCCTCCTGATTTGTAATGATGAGCATTCATTTGGCAATAATTCCTGGAAATTAGTTGTATTTATGGTTGTTTATAAATTATCTGCTTGACAAATCACTTCGAATAATTTTTTTCGAAACTTCGCGATAGTTCTGAAGTAAATTGTCTCATTTTCACATTTTCACAAGCTTATCTTGGCAATCTTACTTCTCATTTAGGCCTTATCAGTGTTGGAGGTTTCGAGGCCGGCTTTGGGGCCATATTTTGGTGGGCTCGGGGGCCATATTTTGGTGGCCTTGGCTCAGTCTTGGTTGCCAAATCCTTGGCCTTGTCTCGGTCTCAGATGTCCCGGCCTCGATACATCGCTGGGCCCTATATAAGTGTGTACGGTTCTTGAATGTTTCGAGGAACTAAACAACACATGTATATGATGTAGTAATAGGGTGGGGGCATAGGATTCTTTGGGGGGGGGGAGTTATTTATTTATTTCACATTAGCACGGTATCAGTAATTAGAGTGAGATATCCTCAAATACCCATTTCTAAATCAAACAATTACATGTTAAGAAATAACCCTGCAAAACACCCCACCAGAAATTATTTATTTCGAGACAGCCAGAAGAAGTTATTGAATTATTTCTCTAAAATTTGGCCAATTTTGCTTGATTTCTGCCTGAACTTTTTCTCAAATTGGCTGACATTTGGACATCGGGTGACATTTGGACATCGGGTGTATTGTATATCTTCAACAACCCGGAAGAAATTAGACAATTTAACTACTACAGGAAGAAATTAGAAAATCGTGACATTTGTAAACATAACCTTGGGAATTTGTGCAAAAACTTACTTTCATTTTCTGGACCATGTTTTTGAGATCTTGAGTTATTTTCTGTGGATGGAATTATGTATATGATTTATTCCAATATTCCTGATTAACACACCAGCAGATGATCAGATGGAGGGCTTTTAATAAAATATGCTTTTCTAAGCAGTTGATGAGCACACTGTTGAGTCGGGAGACTGTTTAGTTGAGTCGGAGTCCAACTTTAATTTTCAGGTGGAGTCGGGGTCAGATTCAAAAATTTAACTCATGACTCGTCACTCCTGACTCCTAAAAACTTTTTAAATAATTGACAAAAACATGGATGTTATAAACTATTGTAAATTGTGTTAAATTTTAAAGACCAATCACTCAAAAGTAAAAAAAACTTCTTAAATTGCTGTTATTGTATAAAGTTACTATAAACATATGATAAACCGAATGAAAATATTGTGGAATAGATTTCTTTTTTTGCAACAAAAAGATTTTTTTGTGCAAATGATCATGATGATGGCGAAAAGAGGAGTCAGTCGGGAGTCGAAGTTGAAGTAGGGTCACTGACTGTCCCACTCCGAATCCCTGTATTAGTTTAGTCTTACCTAAGCAGCTAAGTTACCTTGATAAGCTCCTGCCGTGTTTTCTTGGAAGTGGCCGTATTGATAATGTGCCAATAAAGGTGATAAACAATGATAAAGCACTGATTACAAGTACTAGGAAGTCTGTCATACAATAATGTCCAATTTGTATTAGAACCATGCCTCTTTGATGTACCATGAAGGTACTTGGGCTGGTAATGATGGACTATTAGTGGCTCATAACACGTTGTTATGGCATACTAGACTACATGTACTTGTACTCAATAGTAACAAAGGTTCAATTTGCAAGTTATCTTTAGATAAAGGGGGCGGGTTGGTCTAGTGCTAGTGGTAGCGTGCTGGGCTGCCAATCGTGGGGTCCAGAGTTCGAATCTGGCTCTTCTGCTCTTGCTGGGTCACCTGGGCTCTAGTTGGACGGCTGTTTCAATCATCCTTCGCCTCATTGCCGTATCCTCCTCCTCCTGTCCTAATTGGCCTACCAAGTGCATAAGTACACGATGTAAAGCCCGTGAGCACCCAGAACTGGGCTTGGAAGGCTGCACTTACCATATGTATATCTCAGATATAATACCTGTCATTTGCTGCAAGATGCGACTTGTCTTCCTGTTGCACTTGTATATATGATATTTGGCACATGAACATGATGAATGGGTCTTACAGCATATATGTGTATTTTGGTGTTCATATTTAAGCAATTGGTAGAGTTTTTGTAAAATATTGAAAATAAAAAATAATAATTTTTTTTTCGTTTCCAGAACAGAACTCTGAAACGGTTATGCCTATGGGCATGAAATTCTACCATCATTTGCATTGAATACCCTTAATGTTCCTTTTGGGGGTCTAAATGCTGTTATAAAAATTAATAACAGTAAATTCAGCAAATATGTTATTTTTTCAATGCTCCGTGATTCCGTCAATTTTGGAGTTACACTGCAGAAATTTTGCATTTAAATGTCTTAATTATACCTCTTTAAATGACTAAACCCTTTGGAGGGCCAATTTTAGGAAATTTTCATAAAAACCAAAAAAACTGGGAAAAAGGAGGATTTCTGATATTTTTCACAAATTTTTGATTTCTCAAAAATTAATGGTAAACAATAAATTGGTAAACTTCAACAAATATTTGCTTAATCATTTTAAGGAGTTACTTTTGTATCCCTATATCTATATTGTTTATTGTACAATTTTGCTTGAAATGGATTATTTTTAAAATTCTGAAATTTAACACACAATATAAACAACACCTAACCGGTTCTGGCCACTCAGGGAAGGTCAGAGTCTTTTTCAGGGGATATGAAGTCAGACACTGCACAACCTCCATTTTGAACCCCTGGGTTCTTGTTCTGCATTTATGAACATTTGATAATGAGAAGCATTTATGTCCGGAATAATCATGATAATCATGATAATGCCATGTTTTTGTATGCTGTGTCAATTTTGACTTTGCCATTTGCAACTCTCTATCACGTGGCAGACAATGTTCAGCAGACTAATTTAGATAATTGGTTGTCGAGCGAGTTTGGAATTTGATATTCATTTTTGGATACATTTTTTATTCGCTGATGATTGTTAGGATTTGCAGCATTTGCATTTAAAACTTAGTGATAGTGCATCAATAATTGATTGTGTTAATTGTGCAATTTGTAAAAAAATATGCCTTATCAACAGTGTCTAGATCTATCTGTCTATCTGTCTATCTGTCTATCTATCTATCTATCTATCGCATCATCCATGTGAATAATGAAAACTACATATATTTGCATGCAAATTAGCCACACATGACACTGAAAATTGGACTTTGTGATTATCTATCTGCAAATATATGTTATGTATCAGATTAGGCATATCTGCACAAATATACGTCTCATAAATTCTCAAGTCATCCTTCGCCTCATTGCCGTGTCCTCCTCCTGTCCTAATTAGCCTACCAAGTGCATAAATACAGGTTGTAAAGCCACAATCATCCATCCATCTCATAAATTCTCAATGCTTCTGGATGAAGTTAAACATGTTAAATGGATGAAAATGGAATTGGGAATGATATATTGAATCCTGCAAAGTTAAGTTACTGCTATGCACTTCGATGGATAAACATTGGCATTAGTCCAGGCGTTTCTATCAAGATGGCCAGAGAATGAAGCTCTGTGTTAAATCTGTTGAAGCCATTAGTTGAATGGTGTGTTTATCCGATGAGGTCTCATTGGATTGAGTGTATTTACCCCTGGGGCTTCTTGAAACTTCATCTGCTCATTTTATAGACGTCTAATTTAGGCTTGCCAGATCTGTAGACGTATTTATTACAGTATTGGACTCTATTTGGTAGGTTTATCGAAAGTACTGGAGGGGAGGGTTGGTGTAGTGGTAGCATGCTGGACTGCCAATCCGGTCCGGGGTTCGAATCCAGCTCTTGCCAGGTCACCTGGGCCTATGTTGGACGGCTGTTTTAACCATCCTTTGCCTTATGCCGTGTCCTCCTGCAGTCCTAATCAGCCTACCAAGTGCATAAATACAGGACGTAAAGCCCCAATCATCCATCTGTCCATCTTGTATGATTTGTATGTTTTACATGTTTTTCTCGTACAGACCAGCGAAAGGCATGTAATGTTATTAGTATACGACTATACATGTATAATTTTTATACATGTATTGAATGATATTGCTATGATGTTAAAATTTAAGAATAATGTTTTGTATGATATGATTTGATATTTTGTGTTTTATCACACATGTATCTTGTTGATATTTCGTTGTGAATAAAATAATATATATAATAATGTTAATGAATTATGAATTGTCATAAGGCCACACCAAATAAATTTTATGGATGACGGATTTTTTGGCGAAAAAAATGGAGCGAGCGAGCGAATTTTTTTTTTTTTTTTTTTTCTAAATTAATTTCTGAAACGTTTTCAAATGCAAGCGAGCGAAATTTAAAAAAATAATTTTTTTAAAATTTGCTGAAAGTCACGAATTTTGGGCGAGCGAAAAATTTTAACATCTCGTGTTCCAACTTGACCAATAGCTCTAGGGACCATGAGGATATGTTCCTGCTGGTCCAAATATTAAAATGTGACCTGCTTCTAAAATGTTTAGAAGTTTCATGAGTTATCATTAATTTGTTCAAGAAATTAGACATGTTGTCTCTTTTAAAACATCATACAGAATTAGCATAACACCAGTGAAGATATGTGAGATGAGAGGTGAATAACAAGGGGAGTACGTAAAAGATCTGGTTAGATGTAAAGAAAACATCACTTCAATTTCTGTGACTGTAATTACAATGACCAAACCCGGCTAAGGACATTGAAAATAGTGTGAAAAGCTGCAAGTTTTCATAACCGAACTATTAGTAGTTTGGCTGGAATAGCATAAAGGGGTCCATGAATCAATGGTATGATATATTGATTAAAGTCTCATGATTCATACTTTTTACTACCATTTTTATCTGTTTCATTCCTTATTTCAAATGTAGTGTTATCAATGATGATACAATGTATAGCTTAAAGTGTGAGGGAGATATACACATTTTTGTGTCTGTTTCCATTCTCATGCAGTAGCCTACATGTCATGTCATATAGACGATAGACAGACAGATAGATAGTTTGATAGCTACCAAGATAGATCAATAGATAGATAGATAGATAGATAGATAGATAGATAGATCGATATACAAATAGATAGATATATAAATAGATAGATAGCATGTGATTTATTGTTTAGCAGTCTTACTGTCTACCTTGATCAGATCACTTTCAAAAGAGAACAAAATAGTTAGCATCACAGTAGATAGATAGATAGATAGATAGATAGATAGATAGATAGATAGATAGATAGATAGATAGATAGATATATAGATACATAGATACATACTACATAGATAGATAGATACATAGGTAAAGAATAGTACAGCATCATAGACAGATTGAATGCTATATAATATATTTACATAATAGATGGAAAAAGAGATTGTTGGCCCTCTCAGAAAAAAATGCTTAACTGAATTAGTTTTTAATGGCTTTTCTTGTCTTAAATGTCTGTTATTACATCAAAAACCACCCATACAGCTACTGATCCACTATGAGGAAATGAGGAATCGTCTAAGCTATCTAAAATGGGGTCTGCCATTTTTGTACGTCCAATAGTTGTGAATCAGTGATCATTCAATCTAGGGAATTTAATTTTTTTTTTTTGCCAGGCTCTCAAGATCCATGCGAGCGCAAAATTAATTTTGAAATTAATTTTAATTTTAATTTCCCGATTTTAGAGGCGGCGATTCCGTCATCCATAAAATTATTTTGGTGTGGCCTAAGGGTAATTTAAAGTTCAGTCTTGTGTGTTTGTGAAGAAATAAAAAAATAAGTTGTGTCATTTTGCACTAGCAGCCCAAGAGCAGTCAGGGAAATTATTACCAGCTGATGACAATCAATGTCCTCAGCCCCACATGACAATCACCCTAGCACTGTCATCACCCTCCCATGACACTCTCACAGTGTCATGGCCTAGCCATGACTTTGGCAGTGCTCAAAATCGTCTTTGACTGGCTATTTAAAAAGAACTACTGCAACTATCACTTCCAAACTTGGTATAAAGTTGTATCACAGTGTCAACTAACCCTATGAATTTTGGCAGACCTATCCATTACATAATGAGGAAAAGAACCCGAAGGCTCCAGAGAAATTAGGAAATTGTTATCAGCTGCTGATGACTTTGCAGTATTTCGTGAAATTGGATAGAATTAAGTCCTGCAACTGACATGCTGCTGTGTGGTGAGGATGGCTGCAAAGAGATCAGACTTTCTTCTGAGACCCAACTGATCAACCCCACACACTCAATCATCCTGTCAGGGCCAGGACTTGGCTGGAATTGCAATTGTCCTCATATGCTGGTAATTTCCCTGACTGAAGAGAGTGTATATATTTCTACAGTCTGTTCAGCAATTGTGAATCTTGCTTGAATCTAATTATATAAAGAATTATATTGATTGTCATTGCTTCTTGATTAGCGTTGGTCAGTGTAATCATCATCAAATGCAATTAATGGCTGCTTCTCCAATTTATCTTAGCTTCAGATCTTTATCATTTCTCAACAGACAATAATTTCATAGAAACTATATTCTCAGTTGAAGGTCATTTTGCTTATGATATGAAACATACTTTGCAAGAAAAAAAGATTAAAATATCCTTAAAAAAATTGACATACAAACTTGACACATGGATAGAGACATAAACAGACAGAAAGACAAATAGATAAATACACAGATAGAGAGAAAGACAGAGACACATTGCATGTTCTTTAAACTATTTGATTATTGATAATGGACATCATGAATTAGAAAGTTGTGTTCAGCCTGAGCCTTAATTTGAAGGCAGGCAGAGGTACCGTAAAACGGTGTAAAGTTGGCAACCCGGGGAAAGTTGGCCGGTTATTTTAACCCACTTAATGGCAGAAATTCCAACTTTCCTCACTGACACAGATGGAAAATGTGCTGTAGATACCTGTGTCAGTGAGAAAAGATGGAATTTCTTCCAGTGAGTAAGTTATAATAGCCAGCCAACTTTCCCCGGGATTGCCAACTTTACCCCGTTTTACGGTATGCGAGCTCCGGAGTCCGGACGCTCATTCAGGTTAATCTCTTATAATCCTACTCCAACAGGGAGTGCTCAGTGCTCAGTGACTCCTGTACTATTAGGATGCTAATAATGGCTAATTGAGCTAATGAACTTGTCGTTTCTTTTGTTGCAGTGGCCTGGTCATCCCGGAAAAAGCTGACAAGACAATACCAGAGATCGTGGTCTCATCCGGGTCGGCTTATCTGCACTTCTACAGCGATGCGGCCTACAACATGAGCGGCTTCAATATAACATACAGGTGAGAAAACAATGTGGAGTTCATTAGCATGTGACTTGCAGTGGCGGATCCAGGGGGGGGGCTGGGGGGGGGGGGTTAGGGACCTCGGCCTCCGTATTTCATTGGATGTGTAGCATTTTCAAGAAATTAGAAAAAAAAAGTTTTCACGATATTCAAAACAAGAAAGAAAGATCAGTACATATACGCAGGATTTCACTCAAAAGTAGGCATAGGACCCGAAGGGCTTGTTGGCCTAGAAAAACTTATGCAGTAAACATACCAACTCAACAGAGAATTATATAGTCATTTAAAAAAACAAATGTTAGTTTAAAAACAAGAACAAGATCCTGATGGGCACAAAGACTGTACTAGTTATATAACAACTCATGAGTTTTTACCTTCAGCGAACGAAGTTCGAAGAAGGTATTGTACCGTAATTGAGGGTATTATCAGCAGGGGGGGTATTATCAGCACCCCTGGAAGTTTTTGCTTATTTACAACTTAGTCAAGCACACATGTCTTGGTGCCGAAACTCATAAAGTTTCATGAAGAAATTCTTAAAGGATTTTGATAGTCATCACAACCTAACTAAGGGGCTAGCTGGCCTCAGATCACATGTTTCTGCACAAGAAATAATACCTCATTGTTTAAAACGTCATTTTTAACTCCCGAGATAAAAGGACGTTTTGTTGTGTTGACCGTGCCAATCAGCTGAAACAGGAAGTAGGGCTCTGGAAATGGGTCCCAAACATTAGGTCCTATCCCTGTCAAGGCATCAGGCCAATTTTTGAGTTATTACACATTGCACTGTCCAAATGGGGGAGGGGTGTTGAAAATGTAACCCGTAAAAGTAAAATGGAGGGTATTATCAGCACCTACCCAGGGCCTCTATTTGAGGGGGGCCTCTATTCGAGGGGGGTCCTTTATTTGAGTATATATGGCAAATGCATTGGAACGGTATTAGCATTTTGGTATCTTACACCTTACAATTGCATTAGATTCTCACAAGTACATAACATCATATATTTAGTTTTACTTGAATAAAATCCACATTTCTGTCTTATTAGCAGCACAATCAGACCTATGGCCTGAGTTGTGCTGTGACAAGGAATGGGTAACAGGGCACCCCGCGTGGTGAGAAAATGATTCTTTTCACAACGGGTCCATTCAGGGTTGGAAAAAAACCGGGTTTTATTCATTTTGCCCGGGCCACCGGTCAAAACCTGGTTTTCTGCTATTTGTCATGCTAATTGCAAGACAATTTGCCATTTTACCCGGATTTTGACCACTTTTTGGGAAATATCCCATTTTGCCCAGTCCGGGTTAAATCCGGACTAAATCCGGGTTAAACCCGGGGGTTGGGTTTTTTGTGCCTACCCTGGGTCCATTGGCTGCACTATCTAGCACTTTTAACAATGCTACTAAGCACCAAACTGTTTAAAATACCATCCATGTGCTGATAATACCCTCACTATGCTGATAATACCCTCCAATGACTGCATCTACATTTAGGGCCCCTCCGGTACCGGAATTAGATTGACTGGGGTTGTTGTCTGATGGGATTTTGCAAAATGGTTATGCTGGTTCCCAGAATACTTGTATGGTGGCATTTGATCTAATTTTTGTACTGCCGAGACCTCCTTTTGCTTAAGGTGCCGATAATACCCTCAAGTACGGTAATCACTTGGGTAAAAATGTTGTCCGTCCGCCGGGCGGGTGGGCGGCGGGCGGATAGATCGTTTCCGGGCCAGCACTCGGCCTCTATTGAGTGTACATGGATGAAATTTGGTACACATATAGCCTGTATGGTCTAGTTGTGCCTTTTGATGGTCTAATTGATAGATATTCAATACCTTTTGAAATAATTGAGAAAATATAAAAATTATTTTTGTTCGTTTCCGGGCCAAATCTCAGTCACTATTGCATGTGCACTTATGAAATTTGGTACAGATGTGGCCTATATGGTCTAGTTGTGCCTTTTGATGGTCTCATTGATGGATATTCTATACTTTTTGCAAAAATTTGGAAAATACAAAAATATGTATTTTTTTAGTTTTTTGGGCTGAGACTCGGTCACTATTGCATGTAAATGGATAAGGTTTGGTACACACATGGCCTATAACGTCTAGTTGTGCCCTTTGAAAGGTCTGGTGGAAAATATTAAATGCTATTTGAAATATTGAAAAAAAAGAGAAAAAATATATTTTTTGTTTCTGGCCCAAGACTTTGTCACTATTGCATGTACATGGATAAAGTTTGGTACACATATGACTTATGCGGTTTAGTTGTGCCTTTTCATGGTCTGACTGATAGAAATTCTATACTTTTTGTAATATTGAGAAAAAATATTAAAAATACTTATTTTCTTATAGAAGCCAAAACGTGCCCACTATTGCATATACAGCAATGCCATTTCCTACACGTATCACCTATAAAATTGGTGCATGCATCAAACCGTACCATAATATAAGTAAATTAGTATAATAAAACCTTTCCCTGCTTTTACAAACCCTAGCAAGCACACAGGTAGATCGCAGGGCAGCAGGCAAATAACAGATAATAGAATGCCATTACTCGACCACTGTTGCATACCTATAATATACGGAATTTGGTAAACACACCAATTTTATGATGTAATTGTAAACTTCTAAATGTGTTAATCGCTGAAGGTTTGCTGCTGCGCAGCCTATGTTTTCTATTGGTGGATACCTTGATGATTTCTTAATATTATTCTTTTAAAAACTTGTAAAAAAATTTATCAAAGTTTTTGATGCTAATTATGAAGAAATTTGGGCCTACAACCTCCCCCCCCCCCCGACAACCCTGGCTGGATCCGCCACTGGCTTGCTATTGTTTTTTGTTGGCTTTAGCAGTTCAGCATTTAGTTGGCTTGGGCCTGAGGTGTGGTGTTTTGCCTGTGTTGCTGCGGAAATAATTAGCACCTGATTAAGTTCTATTCTTGCTCTCATTGGGTTGACAATGGTGTGACAACATTGGTGTGTACAATAAGCAGTGATAAGAATATGATGCTCAGATGCTGACGTATGTTGAAAAGTAGTGATATTGTATACCAAATGGTATCCTTCACCTCATTGCCGTGTCCTCCTCCTGTCCTAATTAGCCTAGCAAGTGCATAAATACAGGACGTAAAGCCTCCATCATCCATGTATACCAAATGGTGGGGGGGGGCAAAGACAAGTTGTGTAATGTAACCTCAGCAAGAGGTCTTGAAGAGGTTATGTAACTGTTAAGGTAAGGGAGGTCTTTATTTTACCGTAGGCCTCTGTTGCTGTTGTAGGTCATTGGGGGTGGGGGAGGTTTGGTGTAGTGGTAGCGTGCTGGGCTGCCAATCGCTGGGTCAAGGTTTCGAATCCAGCTCTTTTGCAGTCTCGTGGACCAATGTTGGACGGCAGTTTCAAATTTTCAATCATCCTTGCCTCATTGCCATGTATCCTCCTCCAGTCCTAATTAGCCCACCAAGTGCATATATACAGGACATAATATAAGCCAATCTTCCGTCGATCCATCTACAGTCAGGGAAATTATCACCAGCTGATGACAATCAATGTCCTCAGCCCCACATGACAATCACCTCAGCACTGTCATCACCCTCCCATGACACTCTCACATTGTCATGGCCTAGCCATGACTTTGGCAGTGCTCAAAATCATCTTTGACTGGCTATTTAAAAAGAACTACTGCAACTATCACTTCCAAACTTAGTATAAAGTTGTATCACAGTGTCAACTAACTATATGAATTTTGGCAGACCTATCCATTACATAATGAGGAAAAGAACCTGAAGGCTCCAGAGAAATTAGGAAATTGTCATCAGCTGCTGATGACTTTGCAGTATTTCGTGAAATTGGATAGAATTGAGTCCCGCAACTGACATGCTGCTGTGTGGTGAGGATGGCTGCAAAGAGATCAGATTTTCTTCTGAGACCCAACTGATCAACCCAATACACTCAATCATCCTGTCAGGGCCAGGACTTGGCTGGAATTGCAATTGTCCTCATATGCTGGTAATTTCCCTGGCTGATCTAGGTGGCCATCCACTAAAACTGGGATGCAACCTTTTTTCACCCACTACAAGTGGATCATGAAGAGAACCTTTAATACGAAATTTATGAACACTGATCAACGTTAAAGCAATGTGGAGGAAATATAATTCGAAGGGGAGAACTGTCCCCCCTCCCCATCCCAACCATTGCTCAGCTGAGTCCCTCATCATGTCCCTTTTCAGCGCATCATCACTGATTATGATGAGTTATATGTTATGATCATTATCAAAATAAGTTCTCAGAAAAAATCTTGTGAGGACATAGAAGTGATCAATTAGCCTAGCCTTGACGTACAATGTCACGAGAGCCATGAGAAGCAGATAATTGGCATATGATTACGGAGAATTACATAATGACAATGATTGTGAAGAGGACATACAGTGCAACAAGGTCATAATATACTGTTCAGGGGAGTATCTAGAATGGCCTGAGGGGGGGGCATTATATAGGGTGAATACAGGGCGCTCCGCGGCTTTTCCTATCCTTCCCATAATAATTTTTGGCCGGGGGGGGGGGACATGGCCCAATAGCCCCCCCCCCTCCCCCCAAATATGCCACTGATACTGTTTCTACTCGTTTAAAGCTCCCCTCCCTCAAATACAGGCCCGCTTTGAAAAGAGACCACCTGAAATACAGGCCCCGAAGCAACCCTTTCTATACAAAGATTTACGTACAGGAGTCTTCTTATCGAGTGAATACGGCATACCATCTCTACTCGATCAAACTCAAAGTTCCCCTTCCTTCAAAATTTAAAATAGAGGCGCACCCTATACTTTAGCTGGGAAAGACGGAGGGGTCCATGTATTAATAGTAGTATTCCAAAAATTAATTCATCGATTTCTGGCTTTGTGTATTTGGCAGCAAACTCTGGCAAAGCTGAGCAAATTTAATGATAGTGAGTCACTGTGACATTATTCTAAGGAGAACTTTAGTCATTTAAAAGCACATCTTTGGACTGTTGACTTTGGTACTGACCCCTAGTGTGAATTAGATACACTAGAATATAGTCTTTACACAAAGTCTCTCTTAATGACATTTATTTATAAGATCTCTGTTTTGGCAAATTGTATCCCAAAATCGTTAAGTTCCTCTGATTACTCCCAACACCTTGATCTAACTCTAAAGCCCGGGAGTGAGAGTTAGCTCAGTTGGTAGAGCTATGGGCTTCCAATTGCTGGCTCTTGGGTTCGAACTCTGCTCTGGTCATCAATTTTCAAACTTCTCCTTTCAGAATGGGTGGCTGTCCCCTCGACTGCTCCAACCGAGGGACGTGTCAATCGGACCTGACTTGCCGCTGCGACTCTGGGACGACGGGAGAGGGCTGCGAGTATGAGGAGTGTCTCAATTCATGTTCGGGACAAGGCGACTGCACGGAGATACGAGGGAAGCGCAAATGCCAGTGCCACAACGGATGGAGAGGTAGGAAATATCATGTAGATTAGTGTCTTATTTGCTTTCCATGGATGGAGGTTTTGGGAGTTAGCTTAGTTTATAGCGCTCTGGCTTTCAATTGGTTCGCCCCTGGTTCGATTCCAGCTCAAACTGGGTCACTTGGACCTATGTTGGACAGCAGTTTCCATCATCCTTCAACCTTCGTCTCATTAATGTTTCCTCCTCCTGTCCTGAGTAACTTAACCTGCCACGGTGCATCATAATATTAAATTCAGGACGTAAAGCCCCAATCATCCCTCTATCCATGGGTGGGCCTGAATGACACAAGTCCACAGCCTCGTTTTATGGTCCTGGGTTTGGTGTCTGCTCGGGGAACAACTTAAGCATTTTAGCAACGTCGCGGAGAGTTAGCTCAGTTGATAGCACTCTCGGTTGCCAATTGCTGTGTGCTCCTGCTGTCTTAATTAAGCTACCAAGTGCACGAATACAGGACTTAAAGCCCCAGTTATCCATCAAGGGCGAAATCCTAGCTGGATGTCTTGAAGATTGAAAATTGGAGCTCCATGTATCACTGCATAAGTTTTGCAAACATTTTGAAATTCCCAGTGCTGCATTAAAAGATAAATGTTTCTAGGCTAAATTAAATTCTAAATTTTGTTTCTTTTCCAGGCATGGACTGCAGTATACCCCCGCAGAAGGGCGTCTGGGAACCGGTTGACTTGGTAGACGCCCCTGCGGGACGAGCGTCTCATAAATCTGTCGTCCAGAATGATGTCATGTTTGTCGTGTCAGGTGACAGCTTCCACGGTCATCCTTTCCAAGAACTTGCCAGGTATGCAATGCTATGCACTGATACTGTTGATGATATATATGTCATGGTTTGTTAGTGTACGGAATCAGGAATCTTTACAAGTGCAGTTGCGTAATAATCGTATATATTGCAGAGAACCACCTATACAGAATAGCAAATGCCATATAATGTACTGTAGGGTTCTGTCGATTAATCAAAATAATCTATTAATCAATTGATTATTTTTAATGCAATGTTGGGTGGTCACCCTGAAACTCTCAAAATCTCAAAAACTCAATGGCTCAGTCTCTCCCTCAGACTCTTTGAGCTAGAATTACTTAGTTAAATTGTTTATATTTCTTTTTATTTTCACAGGTTTGACTTCTTCTATCAACGTTGGATGATACTCAACAAGAAAAGAGCAGACAGCGCCTGGCCCGAGCAACGATACGGACATTCCCTGGTTCTTTGGCATGTGAGTAGACATCCATCTGTCTTTAGTGTTTTAATTCTGTCTTAAATGTTTATTACTGAAATAGCAAATTGTGCTGTTGTGATGAGATAATGGCATAAATATGTAGACCACAAACAATGCAAAGATTTTTTGGTACACTATCAATCCTACATTTATGGTAAAAATACAGCTTCATTCACAATTTTGTAGGTTCAATCAATTAAATTAAATTGTTGGTAACTCTCTCCTGGTGAGCCAAATTGTTAAATAAAGGGCTTTCATTGTTTCTTCCAAATTTATTGTATTCAACATATTTGGGAGAAAAACAGATTTGTGTTGTAAACTTTCTTTTGTTGTCTGCAGAAAATCTGTTATGTCTGTAGATCTGGGAAGCTAAAAATCACTTGTGTATGGCCTTATTGTGCATCCACATGCAAAATTTAGATGTATTGTATTGTTCACGATTGGAAGTGATGTAACGTTACACAAAATCCCATTAGGTGGGATATGACTAGCCCTGGACCCCTGGGACAGGGGTCATGAATCCTCCCATTGGAAAATCATGAGATTCGAAGGACATGTTCAGGGAGAACTTAATTTTCACTATTTTTCCATGTGTTTTATACTGATTTATAGACATATTCTAAAAGTATACTTTTTTTGCTGCTGACTGCACCTTATTTTGTCTCAAATAGACAGTGGAATAAATGTTTAATCTTCTTCAGAAACTAAAGAGGTGAATTTTATCCTTATACATTGAGGAAATGGCCTCTTCTTATTGGCTGAGAGCGAGTGATGTCATAACAAACGTTTATGATGTCATAGGCAATTATAGTGACATCATATTAGTGACATCACACATCAAAGTGAGGCTGGTGACTGTCTCTCACAATTTTTATACCTTGCTGTGATTTAAAAGTAATTTTTACCATGGAAATACTTGTGAAATTGCTTTCAAAAGTAGCGCCGTCAGCAGTAAAATATGTAGGCTACCCAAATCCAAAATTTCATCAAATTTAGATAAGAATTGATTAATCTAGGCCAATTCTCCCTATACTATGTCAAAATCTCAAGATTCTGAATGGGACGACCCATGACCCATGCTACGCATGGGTCCCAGGGTTAGGATATGCATATGACTAGGACAGATGATTTTCCCATGAGAATTCCAATGCGTGAGATCCGAGTCTTCTTGGCGGGAAATGAAGAGACCACCCAACAACCAAGTGAGGTCATATATCAGGACCGGCTTGGTTGCGAGGGTAATGCCACGAAGGTGAGGGGTGGCCGAACAAAAGAATGCCATGAAGGAGTGGTGGCAAGAATTTCTTTTGCGACAGAAGGTTAATGTCACAAAGTTGATGATGTTAACTTGTTTGTCACAGGGGGAGAATAGTTTTGTGGCTTTTTGCCACAATAAAACCATGAAAAAATTTAATGGCCATGGGAAATGTGTACATCTGTCGAATTAATTTATCATGTTATTACCTAAGTATTCAGGGCTGTCCTTGAAAAATGAACTGAAATGCTCCCATTTTCTATGAATTAGTCATAAGCTGATCTGATTGATAGTTTTTGCGGTAATTTGAATTGTAAGTTACTGTAAATGAAAAGTGCAGTTCTCTTTAGTGACACCAATCTTTCGCCTCATTGCTGTGTCGTCGTCCCGTCCTAAATAGCTCATGACGTGCTTGTGATGTCAGGAAACTGACATTTCAACTACAGATATTCACTCAGCCATCATTTGAGCAAAATTATGGCTCTCTCATTATATATCGCACAAAAAGTGAAATAATGGGTGACAAATTTCTACCAAAAACAATTGACAAAAGTATGCTCATCAGCAGGGGGAGGGTTGTTCTAGCAGTAGCGTGCTGGGTTGCCAATCGCTGGGTCCAGGGTTCGAATTCAGCTCTTGCCAGGTCACCTGGGCCTATGTTGCATGGCTGATTCAATCATCCTTCGCCTTATTGCCGTGTCCTCCTCCTGTCCTAATTAGCCTACCAAGTGCATAAATACAGATCATAAAGTTCAATCATACATCCATCCATTCATTATCCAAATAATGACACTGATCCTAAATTATACATCTCTCCTTTCTCCAACAGGACGCAATTTTGATGTACGGAGGTTTGAAAGGCAAAAGCATCACCCCGGAATTGTGGAGTTACAACACGACAACAAGCGAATGGAAACTGATTAAGATAACAGAAGTGGAAAGTGAAGAAGGCGACAGGAAAAACGAAGTCATAGCAGTCGTAGCTCACACAGCTCATATCTACAACAATACCATGTTGGTGATATTCGGACACAGCCCTGTCTATGGGTATATGAACACAGTGCAGGAGTGTCATCTAGGTGAGTTATATTCATGGGTGATTGTAAGATGGTGTGACTATGTTCGTTGTTGCTTCAAAGGCTCGAAAAAATGAGAGGTTTCGAGGCAATTTTAAACTATGCATGCTATAAGACAATAATTCTTGGAAATGAAATTTTATTGCATGGTAGCAAAAGTTCTGACTTGATCGACAGAGACCTTTAACTCTATTTGTAAAATCAACTATATCAATTGTCATAAAAACCTGAAATATCAGTTAAATTTGCAGGAAGAATTTTCTAGACGTGGAAAGAAGGAAAAAAGAATTTGAAAGCAGATAATTTTGGTTCTAGTAAATTTTTGTCAATCTGCAGTGCCACAGGTTTCTGCAACACTAAATGAATTGTTACTTAAAAATATATATCGACCAAAATGCTGCAGAGTGTTGTAATGGCCAATTAGGAATTTTTGAACTTAGTCTAAAAACCCTAAAGTTTACATAGTTTCACTATGAACTTTTCATTTCTATATTACAATAATCCTCCAATTTCAGCTAATTTCACGTGGACAATACCCAAAACTAAAGGAGCAATAGTCCAAGGAGGCTATGGTCACGCTAGTGTGATGGACCCTCGGACTGATCTCATTTACGTGCAGGCAGGCTACCATTCCAGACCTACGGCTACCTACCACCTCACTGATCATCTGTACTCTTACAATCCACGCACTAAAGAATGGTAAGTCCCCCCGTGGCCTAATTGGTAAGTGCGCTTGTCAACTGGCTTTGAGGGCGTGGGTTCAAATCTCACCCCGGGAACTCACTTTAGTCCGAGCCCATGGGACATTAAATGGAGGCGGGTTGTATCCAGTGTTCTATGCTGGGGCAACTGAAAGACCCTGGGCATCCCTGAATTAATAGGGTATTGCCAGACTCATAGTCTTCTCATCTCACCATCATACGGCGATCGCCTGCCTCGATATAGCCCACTAAGGTGCTGCAGAGGCGTAAAACACAAACAAACTAACTAACTAAGGAATGGTATGTTTCGCAATTTTAATCTCCAACTGGTTACAGTTGAAGAATGACGAGTGCTTACATTCAGCTGTTTGTGGCCATCAATGACCTCACAACAGGCCCTATCCATTGCATTGAAATGAACTGTCAATTTGTCTTTGAATAACGGGTGACGTCATTGATGAGTGCTGTATGACTTGTTTTGATAGCATTAAAAGTATAGGATATGACCTCACAATTTGCTTATGAGTCATAGAGAATAACATGGCATGTAGGAATATGACCTCACAAGGCATGTCAGTGCAATTCTGTACGCACTTGTCATCCGTCTGCTGTAATTGCACTAATTATACAACCGAGTGATAAATACAGAATGTAAAGCCCTATTCATCCATATTTTATCTACTTGATATTCATAATAAGTCTTATTGATCTTTATCTTTTGTGTTTCAGGACCATCCTCCGCAGCAGTGGGCAGCCAAAGTACCTCCACTCAATGGTGATCATATCTGGACTGATCTTGGTCTTCGGAGGCAACACCCACAACGACACCTCCCACAGCAGAGGAGCCAAGTGTTTCTCGTCCAGCTTCTTGGCTTATGACATTGGTAAGTTCTGGTGCCAAGGCAAATGTTGCTAGGTCACCTGGGTTTATGTTGGACGGCTATTCCAATCATCCTTCTCCTCATTGCTGTGTCCTCCTCCTGTCCTAATTAGCCTCCCAAGTGCATAAATACAAGACGTAAAGCCCCAATCATCCATCCATCCATCATGTGCAAAAAATAATGTATGTTGAAATACAGGATGTAACGCACTAATTATCAATCCATTGATCTTGTGAATTGTTCGAAATGTTACCTATCTTGTATTGTATATTGCATAGAAACTTCCTAATTAGTATTAAGGTTTGTAGTTATATTAATGCAATTGGAACTCTTGAGCATGACATGGGGAGCAGGGTTAGCTCAGTTGGTAGCACTCTGAGTTTCCAATCGCTGGTTCACGAGTTCGAATCCAGCTCTGGCCACTTTCTATTAATCATTGCCTCATTGCTATATCCTTCCCTGTCGTACGTACTACTCAGCTTACGAAAGTTTGAAAGATGTTTTCAAAATTTTGGTGACTCAAATTGATTTTAATGATGTGACTTATATTTCAGACTGTGGAGTGTGGTACACTTTGGACTCTCCTCATTTGCCGAAAGACATATCTCGGTTTGGCCACGTTGCTGAAGTCCATGAAGGGTAAGTTTGGAAGATGACCTGCAATTCTTACAGATTCTTGAATTCAGTTAGCCATAGTTGACACATTAAGCTGTCTTAAAGTTTAACACAACATTCCTGTTAATTAATATATTTAAATCTACAGGAAATATGTTTTACTGATATATGTATCTTTTCTAGGTCCATGTTTGTCTTTGGAGGGTTTAACGGCTTGATGCTGAATGACATGTACAAGTACACTCCTGGTAGGTTGTTACTGTTCAGAATGACGATTATAAACAAGACTCATGACTCCTTTATTTTATCTTCGTAGGAACAACCAAAATAGCTTGCAAAGAGTGTATAACGGACAAAAATTAGAATAATTGAGACAGGATATTTTAAGACTAAATAGCAGCTGGTGGTCCCCAGCAATTACCTCCGAATTACTAACTTATCAGAGATAACTATGCAATTTTTCTATAAAATATTAAATTTTATAATAATATGTATCTTCTTCTTATGTTATCTTCGGCCTATGTGTCAGACGGACCTCAATTTAGGATAAAATCAAATCAAAATCCTTCTTTAATAAAATCATATTGTATTTATAGTATTTGTGAGGACTCAAAAAGTAACAAAGACAAAAGTAAAGAAGCAACAATCACTCAAAACACATTTGTAATATTCTTATATTTTATTTTAATCAGGAAACTGTGAGAGCTACAACACTGAAAGAGAATGCAGCATCGCCCACCCTGGAGTGAGGTGCGTGTGGGCAAAAGAAGGGCAAGAGTGCTTGCTACCCGATCAAGCCAGGCACAAGATAAGTCTGAAGACCATGACTGAGTTCGAGGATCCCGTCTGTCCAAATCGACCAAAAGGTAATGATTTTAACTGTATTGTTTTGATTAACCAGCGGAGCCCCTAAATATTATAACATTTTCGAAAATAAATTTGAAATTAAAATTGGTTAAAAGTTGGAATTTATAAAAATGGTCTACGAATTATAATTCATGTCATTTTTCAAACTCTGGTGGTACATACTAATGAGATCTGGAAACTTTGTGTAAAATCAAATTAGAAAACTTAACTACAAAACATTGTTAAAATGATGGAAACTGTGCAAGTAACTTTTAATCCATTCATAAATGCAAATATATTCTTGACTACAGCTACTGACAAGTATTAGTTCCACTGGAGTAGACATTTATTCTGTATTATCTTGTCCACTTCAGTGAGATTCTCTGAAACCCACTTATTATAAACCAAGCAAATGATTAACAAATTTCTTGTTTCTTCTGCAGAGAGTGCCCAAGTGTGTCAAGATTTCTTGACGTGTCCGAGCTGCGTTGGCAACAATTTTACATGCGTCTGGTGCCAGGATAAATGCATGCAAGCAAAATCATGTCAAGAAAACTCGGTGGCAAGTAATCCATTGATTTAAAAGAAAGAATCTAATTTTCTGTAGTGATCTGGGCATAAAGTTTATTGTTTGATCATTTGGGAGATTAATTGGTTTTTGTGATAATTGAAAAATTCAATTTTAAGCATCGGTATGATCCAAAAGTACATTTTTACATTAAATTTTCTTGAAGTGTCTTCTAGATTTCTTATACATGTTAGATTTTGAATTTTTCATTGATGAGACTAAACTTTAGTGTGACCCAAAATGATATTGAAATAATAAATTACTAGCATTCACCCGTGATAGAGGATATGCAGAGAAATGATAGTTAGACAGGTATTTTGGCAGTGTCCAGAATGAAAGCTTTGTCTGACAAAATGTATGAGAGAGGTCATACATGTATTCAGTATAAAAACTGAAAGAGAAAGTGAGAGAAAAAGGCTGATTGTTTTGTCTGGCTTGTCGTTCATGTCATTCCAATTAGAGTTTAGTGAAATGCGACTGGATTAGTTATATTAGTGGCATGGCTGTTGGGCTGTTGCAAAATAATATAGATGTGCATTGTATGTTATGAATATGTATGTTTTAAAAGTCCTTACAACAGATAGCTGAAGAAGCCAATGAGAGATGGGTGAAAGCTCTGGCGAGTGAAAAAATACAGACCTTTGTGATACGATTTGTATTTCACAATATAGATCTATGTTATTATTGATGTCTATTCATGTACCTTTCTGTTGGGAACAGTCTTTTAACACGTGTATAGGCCTAATTGAAATTGCACTTGACTTGTGTATGTAAATTAATAGTCTTAAAGATTACAAAATGGTCATGAGAAAACGACTGCTGGTGATGAGTTAGAAAAGGTGATCATTTAATGTGCTTTTGGCCACTGTAGTACTTTGACTGTTATAAATTGCACTTGAGGATGATTGTGGATGGAGTTGGTGATGTGACACTTCAAGGGCAATTCGACTCTTTTCAAACTTTTTAGGTGTAGGCCTAGTCCTAATAGCAATCAGGCACTGTATAAACGTAATTGTTGTTAATAGCAATCGGAGACACTTTGTTATTACTGTCATTGACAGTTTTTGGCAATTATTGCAACAGCACAGGCCTATAGATGTAGGCCTGAGTGTAAAAGCATGCAGACCTTGTAGAGGCCTAGTGGCGCAAAGTTGGATCACAACAAAAAAGAAAAACATGGCGACCTATACTCTCGATAGAAAACGCATCTGCAAGATAGCGCCAAGGGAAGACGATGGGTAGGGTCATATTTGGTATTTTTGGAAAGACAAAATTGTAATCTATGCAGATGGCTATGTTAGGAATAAAATAGGGAAGGATAAATATACAGAAATTAAGGAAAACGGCGATGACGTCATGCCATCCCAGAAAGCTTAGAGTCACGTATTAATATATATAGCATTTACCCGTGACAGAGGATATGTAACACAAATGGGTGTGAGACAGGACCTGTGGGCCAGTCTCCAGAATGAAAGTGTTGTCTGAAAAAATGCATGAGAGAAGAGTGAGTCACATGCTGTTAAGAGCAATTTCAGTATCTACCTATCTATCTGTCTTTGTTTCTTAAAGACTTTCTATCTGTCATATTTCCATCTATGCATCTGTCAGTCTTTGTATATATTTTCTATGTGTGAGGTAATCCACACAGAGAGTGGCATTTATGTCAGCACAGCAAGTCTTAGCTGAACATATAGGCCTATGCTGAAACTTTATAATTTTTAATTTGCACTTTGAGGATGACACTTTAAATTGACACTTGAATATCAATCTCAGACAATGTGATGCATCTATCTATACAATGTACATGGAAGATACATGTATGTGTCAAAAAGTGAATTGCACTTAGGATGTGTAAAAAGTGAATTGCACTTCAGGATGACACTTCAGAAGTGACACTTCAATATATCTATCAAACATAAAGACTCAGAAGACACTTAGAGACATGCCTGGGATGAGCCATGGCATTTGCTGGTAGCACTGGTAGGCCAACCTGTAGCAGTCAACTTCAGCAAAATAAACATGGCGGACAAAAGAGCGCTCGCTTGGAAACGCATCATTGAAGGATTGTAAAAGTTAGAGGGTTTTTAGGGAAGAAATTGGTATTTATGGATCGAGAAAACGTTAATGCATGCGGAGGGCTACTTTAGAAAGATGAAAAGACAAAGATAAGTACAGAAATTGAGAAAACGGCGCTGTGACGTCATGTATCCCAGGTCCCATATTAATATATAGAAGATATTGGCTCTTTATGTGTCCTCCTCTCCTAATTAGCCTGGCAAATGCGTAAATAAGAGACATAAAGCCCCAATCATCCTTTTATCCATTGTCATACTTCTTCCTCTTCCAGATTGCTCACTCGTACAATGAATGTCAAGCCCGTTTTGAGAAGGAATCTCTGGAATGCCCCATCATCCACAACTGCCGGGCGTGCAGGGCAACTCCCCAGTGTCACTTCATAGACAACGCCAAGTGTGGTAAGATGAATTTCAATTTTATAAAATATACAATAAAATACAATAAAGTGGGCTTTGGTATTTATCAAGCGAACAAGTAATTTGCCTGCTATGAGATTTATCGATATAACCAGTACTACTGCAGGCCCAAGCCTGAATGGAAATTGTCTGAATCGTGTCTATTGTATTCATGTACTACAGACAAGTAAGACAATTCTCTATTTAGAATTGAGCTAGCTTAGTTAGTAACACACTAGGCTGCCAATCGCTGGGTCCTGGATTCAATATCGTCTCAGGCCGGATCACCTGGAACTGTGTTGCACAGCAGTTTCAATCATCGTTGCCTCATTGCTGTGTCCTCCTCTTGTCCTAATTAGCATACCAGATGCATAAATACAAAATGTAAAGCCCTGGTCATCCACCCCATTCATCCCTACATAAATAAGGCTGCATTTCAAGCCACACCATTTCAATAATCCTACTATTAAATTTGTGATTATCCTTGCAGATGCATTTGCCGCCCAGGACCATCACAGCAAGTGCAAGCAGCCGTGTTTCATCCACACAACATGCGAGAACTGCACGCAAGAATCGTGCATGTGGTGCTCCAATCAACAGAGATGCGTCGACTCCAATTCTTACGTTGCTTCGTTTCCGTACGGCCAGTGCATGGAGTGGACCACTCAAAAACAGAAGTGTCCAGGTATGTAGATCTTTCTGAGTACAGAACTCGCACTAAATGTTCAGGGCTTCAGAGACTGAGTCGTGTAGTCGGAGGTTTTATAGGTGAAGTCTGGAGTTGAAGTTAGGTTTGCAGGTTGAGTCGGAGTTAGAGTCGAAACTGGTGACTCCTGACTCCCAGGAAATAATTGGAATAATTGGCAAAAGTGCATTAGAAACATCATAAACTGTATTTATCATTTTAAAGAGCAAATGCACTTAACTTCCTAAACAAGTACTAATGTGTAAAATCCTATGGAAAACTTGTGGAATAATTTTGTTTTCTGCTAACCACAATGAAGATGTTGTATGCATTAATGTTGAGAAGCAGAGCTCAAAGTCAGGGTCAGAATTCACGAGACCTAAAGAGTCGGGAGTCTTAAAATATCCATGAGCCTCAGGAGCTGAGTTGGCTCACTTGATACCTGATTACGAAGTTCCTGCTAATATTTATAAAAGATATATTTGTAAGGGCTATTCCATTTAAAAATCTGGGGGGGGGGGGGGGGGGGTGGCCGGGCTACAATTTTGACCCACCCCATGCATCTAAAACAATTTTTTTTTACAAAGTTAATGCATGGGGGTGGCCCATGCATTAACTTTGATTTTTTCACCCCCCATACATACATCAAAAAAAAATTTTCTTTATTACATTGCGTAGGCCTGAATAGAGCCGATAGTCCCCCCCCCCATACATCTACAGTGAATTCCGCGAGTGCCCCCCTTGCATCTACAACGTATTATCGCTCACCCGTACATACATCATACGAAAAATAAACCAGCCCGACCACCCCCCCCCCCCCAGAGTTTTAAATGGAATAGCCCTAATCTGTAATTGCTATTTATTTCTGAACAAAAATTAAACATAATGTCTCCTTTCTATAGGTACCAGATGCGCAGACTTACAGACATGCGACCAGTGTCAGAGGAACCCCTCGTGTGGATGGTGTGACGATGGTACGAATACCGGCCTCGGTCAGTGCATGGAAGGAGGAGCCATCGGACCATACACTGTCACACCAGATGGCGCTAATCCCAGCCCAGAACAGTGTGCTGCAGATCAGTGGTACTTCACTGAGTGTCCATGTAAGTATGACATGTAAGATCCATGTTGACAGTTATGACAAATATGAGTCAAAGTTTTGTTTCTTTTCCCGATACTTGAGTTGTTGTGTTGTGATAGTGTTTTTTTAGAAGAGATTTTGTAGTGGAAGTATGGCTTTTTTTTTTGGTAGTTGATGATATTATTCCTATATTTTAAAAAATGTTAATGAATTTGCAATGTGTATATTTTTTGTCAGAATTTTCAATGCACCTTGTCCTTGTTATTAATGGCATGGTTGCTTGACGTTGGTTTCATAAAAAACGAATATTAAGGTTAATTCATAGATCTGTGAATCTCGATGTAGAGAATCTGGTTTTGTGATGGTTTTAAAGATGCAGCATAATTTTTTTGGAGCTAGTTTGTAAGTTAAATGTAATGAATTTTGTTGCTCGTCATGATGCATGCTTTACTTACAGTCTGCACGGCATGGCATTGTAATATTTTTAATTTCATGCCTGTCTTTTTTCTATTTTCAGTGTGTCAATGTAACGGCCACAGTACCTGCTACTCCAACACATCAACCTGTATGAGCTGCGAAGACTTAACCACTGGTCCTCAATGCGACAGTTGCATGGATGGCTATTACGGACAAGCCACAAACGGTGGAAACTGCACAGCATGTCAGTGTAACGGTCAAGCAGATATGTGTAATCCAAAATCCGGAAAGTGTTATTGCCGGACTCGAGGGACGACTGGGGACAGGTGTGACGTTTGCGATGAGACGCAGAATTACGTTGGCAATCCGAAAAATGGAGGCACTTGTTATTGTGAGTATGAGTTAGTCCTTCTTCACCTAAACAGATCATAAATATTTGTGTCTGTGTTTGAGATTTGATTAATGCTTATTATTGAATTTACCTTTTTTTTTTAATGTCTTCTTCTCTTAGTTATTTAAATTGTTATTTTGTCTTGGTGCATTAGAAAGTTGTAGATTGATGACAAAATAGTTGCAATTCTTTGTAATTGTGTCTCAAAGCCAAAATCACCACAGGAAAACTTGAAATTGAAGTCTAAACTTTCCGAAGGAAATGCTTGTTAAAAGTTTGACTTCTATCACTCTCAAGTCCAGTTGGATTGTAGTAACTAATCCAGCATACATTTTATGATGGCTGTCGTCACCAATCATTATACGGAAACCTGACAAGAGATATTTTGGGTACATGCATAGGACATTCTAGTTTTGTAAATTGTAAGACATTTTCTTTTAATCATTGACAGTTTTTCGAACTCTTTCTATTTTAACATTTTCAGATTCCTTACAAACTGATTACCAGTTCACCTTCAATCTCTCCAAAGAAGATGACAAGTATTACACGGAAATCAAGTTCATGAACACCCCCCTCAAGGTCAGTTGTATATTTAATGAAATAGAAACCTGACATTAAATGTTTCATCTGACAATATTAAATGTCTAATGTAAATGGATTTAGATTTTAGAAACTGACAATTGATGATTCAGTTTCATTTTACATCATGAATAAAATTAATTGTCTCCTGTTTGTGAACAAATTATTCACAAAATTTTGAATATCAGGTCCTGTCAAAATAAGATTTTGTAAAAATTTACCTTGGCCTTGCCTTGGTTTTGCATGCCAAATCTTTGGCCCTGCCTCAGTCTCGGGTGTCCTTGGGCCAGTGTTGGAGGCCTCGAAGGCTCATGCCTCGGCCTCGAAAGCTCATGCCTCGTTCTCGAAGGTTCATGCCTCGGCCTCGAAGGCTCATGCCCCTGCCTCTGCCTCGAAGGCTCATGCCTCGGCCTCGAAAGCTCATGCCTCAGCCTCGAAGGTTCATGCCTCGGCCTCGAAGGCTCATGCCTCTGCCTCGGCCTCGAAGGCTCATGCCTCGGCCTCGAAGGCTCATGCCTCGGCCTCGAAGGCTCATGCCTCGGCCTCGAAGGCTCATGCCTCTGCCTCTGCCTCGAAGGCTCATGCCTCGGCCTCGAAGGTTCATGCCTCGGCCTCGAAGGCTCATGCCTCAGCCTCGAAGGCTCATGCCTCGGCCTCGAAGGCTCATGCCTCGGCCTCGAAGGCTCATGCCTCTGCCTCTGCCTCGAAGGCTCATGCCTCGGCCTCGAAGGTTCATGCCTTGGCCTCGAAGGCTCATGCCTCGGCCTCGAAGGTTCATGCCTTGGCCTCGAAGGCTCATGCCTCTGCCTCGAAGGCTCATGCCTCGGCCTCGAAGGCTCATGCCTCGGCCTCGAAGGCTCATGCCTCGGCCTCGAAGGCTCATGCCTCGGCCTCGAAGGCTCATGCCTCGGCTTTGGATATCTCGGCCTCTTATTCTATGTGTTTGTCAAACTTATTCAGTGTTAAGGCAAGAACGATTTAATGACACAGACAATTTAGATCCTAGTTTCAATATTTATAACTTATCTGAAAGACTTATTTTGAAAACATTTATTTTCATTAATAATGAGTACAAATTTTATTTGCGAAATTTCTACAAGAGGCTCTTCAATTACGTAAAGAACTATTGTATATCCATTAATATTTCTTTCTACATGAATTACCATGAACTGTTATGTAACAGTGTAAATATCTTACTTGATTATTCCTGTTTATTTTGTTGTGTTATGTTTTGATGGACCTATAAGCCCACTGGGCTGGGTGGTTTCATTTATTGCTTATATTTAATTTATATTTGTGAGTCTTTTATGAAGTAAAAAGTCAAATAAAAATCAGGGTACCCACTCTTCCTGTATTTCCTATAATTCCTATATTTTTTTGGGCTTCCTATAATTTCCTATATTTTGCAAAACATCCTATAACTTCCTATATTTTTTGAGTTTTCAAGACATTTTTCGTGCATGTCCATGTTTTTGTCTCCGATATGAAGTTTCAGGCAAATTTTTCTCCAATAAACAAAATTTCGTTTGCAACATGAAGCATTTCGGACATTTTGCCGATTATTTTGCTATGAAAAATTACTACTTTGTCCTATAAAAGTGGACGAAATCTTCCTGTAATATTCTGTATTTTACTGTAAATAATTCCTATATTCCTATTATATTTTATGCTAAGTTGGCCGGGAACCTTGAATAATCTTAACCTGGTCAATGCATAAATACAGGACATAAAACCCTATCTTGATTTGTCTATCTATAAATTTTCTTTTACAGCCTGACAGAGATGTTGACTTCAGCATCAATTGTTCTGGGAAAGCCTACCTTAACATCACAGTGAAAAACGCCGCTACTTTTACGGAGCGCCCCCTGTTTGAAGGAGAGGAGTGTAAACTCGTTAAGGTAAACTCTTTTGAAATTTGTGATTCTGTAACAATTGTTTCACGAATGATGTCTAGTGTCAGTCTTGAGGTTTTTTTATTAAAATATACAAATATTGACTGATTTTGAGGGCATTAGTAAAATCTATTAAGTATTTCCCTCGAGGGTGTGTAAGTGAAAACTATTTCACAAGGCCGACAGAAAAAAAAAATTGGAAAAAATATTTTTTTGGAGGGCAATAGTCCAGGGCAATATACTAAAATAATGACCGACATGTGACCAGCTCTCAGCCAATGACAGCTCTGGTCTCATGGTGGAGGTATAATAAATGACAATATGTGAAAGTGTGTGTGACAATACGATACAATATACTTTATTAATCATCATCATCTTTATTTGTACACTATACTAGTACAGGTACACATTTACAATGATTATAAGTATTAAATTAGATTATTAGTAGAATCAGGAAACACAGGGTTCGTCAATGAGTTCCTTGAACTAGTAACTTACGTGAACCTTCTTTTGACAATCCATATATACGTGATTAACAAAACACATGACAAATGAATGGAACACCTAACAAAATAGCTTAATTTATGCATCTTTTATGATCTTTATTATATGGACTTAAATGTTTTTTTCTTGTTTGCAGAAAAAGTTCTCGTACAAAGAATATCATTTTGGCGGTGAAGACAACACGACGTTTCTCGTTTATGTCTATGATTTCCAGACACCGTTTTTACTTCAGGTAAGGCAAATAGCTCTGATACACTTTGAAAAATTCACTGTAGGGATTCCAGTAGTTAGACCACACATAATTGATCTTTAGCTTCTCGGATCCTCCCAAGGCACTTTTTCTAGGGTCGGTTGGTAGGACAAAAAAAAAGAAGGCGAAAAAATTTTTTTCATAATGTCAAAAAAAAAATTTTTTTCTTTCTTTTTTTTTTCCATCGGCAGGAAATCTATTGTGTCGGCGGGTCCGCGAAGCTAATTATGTGTGGCCTTAAGTTGATCAGACTTTTTGACCTGAAATCACATACTGTATATATATATAGAACATATGCCTTATTACAGTCACAGTATGGGGAGAGGGTTGTTCTAGTGGTTGCGTGCTAGGCTGCAAATCGCTCAGTCCAGGGTTCGAATCCAGCTCTTGCCAGGACACCTGGGCCTATGTTGGACGGCTGTTTCGATCATCCTTCGCCTCATTGCTCTGTCCTCCTCCTGCCCTAATTGCTCTGTCCTCCTCCCGTCCTAATTACCTACCAAGTGTATAAATATGGGAAGTAAAGTCCAAATCATCCATCCATCAACCGAATAGAGGCCCATCCCTCCATCTAGACCTGATATTCGTCTAAAAACTCGTCAAAATTTCACTTTTCATATAAAAACGATCAATTTCATGCACAATTCTAAATAAATTGTAGCTCTTTCATATTTCATATTGTTTGTCTTCCAGATATCCTTCTCTCAGTTTCCCCAGATCGACTTGGTTCACTTCTTTGTGACGTTCTTCAGCTGCTTTTTATCGTTACTAATAATAGCTGCCGTTTTCTGGAAAGTCAAGCAACGATACGACATATTCCGGCGGGGGCAGGTGAGTAGTGTGCTTTGATTTCTTTGCGCTAGAGTCTGCATTCTCGTCTGCATCGTTGCTAATTGCTGTCTCCTTGTTATGTGGCCAGTGATTGCCTCTAGCAAAAGCAGTTTTGAAACTGCATGATTTGTAATGATTACGAAGCCTTGGAACACATGTACTACCTTTGCTATGAGCTAATGAGATTTATGTTCCAAGTTAATTGATTGATAAAGAAATTTTTAAAATGTCTCTACGTTTTGCAATCGGCGGATTCTTGTTGTAGTATGCATTAATTGCATTTGTTTGATTATTTGATATACGGCTGATAACTGCTTAATTAAATGTAAGCTTGATTTAATTAAGTCTAAGTCTCTGAGTGAAACTAATTATCTATTGTACTGTACTGTATTCTTCTTCTTCTCTCTAGTATATCCCCAGAGTTGCTTGGTTCCTCAAGTTCTTGTTGAGGCCACCAGGGGCAGCACTTGTATTATTTACCCACCAGGGGCAGCACTTGTATTATTTACCATGTCCGTATTTTTTAAAGCGTATAATTGTGGAGATGGAGAGGATGGCGAGCCGTCCTTTTTCTGTCGTTTCCATGGAGATTGGCATAAACAACGCACCCGTTACTTTGAAAAAAGAACCACCAGATTATCGGGCGTCCAGGCGAAAAGGAAAGGTAATGGAGTATTAGAAATTTTTATGTTCTTTTTTTTAAGATGTGAAGAATTTTTAACTTGAAATTTATGTTACACTTCTGCTTTTTAGGAATTCGTCATATTCTAAATGCTACCTCTTTGTATAAATACAGGATGTAAAGCCCTAATCATCCATCCATCCATCAGCATGTTATTCTGAATTATCCTGACACTTTAGATATTCGTGTTTAAATATCATACCCTGTTGACTGTTATGAAAGCTATGGAAAATGCATGTGGTAAAATCACAGATGTTATAAAAACTGAAAGCTCACGGAGTTGCCTTAAATTACAAGAAATTTGCAAAGGGTACTGAAAAGTGTGATGCAATATAAATTTCACTTAGGATTTGATTCCAACTGCGAACAGTCCTGCTTTCAGGGATATAATTTCCTTTGAGTAACCCCTTTTCATTTATGATTCTTTGAATTTTTTCAGCTTGCTAAGCCCAGTCCTATTGCCCTGGAGCCCATCTACGGCCACAAAGCCGCAGTTTTATCGTTAGTAGTCCGACTTCCCACAGGAGACGAGGACTACACGCCCTCAGGCCAGAGTGGGTTGTGCATCGGCAGTGCTCTAGTCACTTTAGGTGTGTATTGGACTGTCATATTATGCATAATATTGGATACTTATCCTATTGAATAAATTTTCAATATGTAATGACGCCAAAGCACGAAGATGGTAAGCTTAGTCCGACCCATGTGACAGTAAATAGAAGCAGAATGTTGTGGAAGGCTCTCCAGAAATTTTATGGACTGTAGCCAGAAATTGTCCAGCATTTATTTCAAAATTTATTACAAAAAGTCTGCATATCTGACAACGATTGGAAGATGTATAATTGTATATATAAGATAATTCCAAGCAGACGTTTTTAAAGTCCCTTTACTTTTAAAGGAAAAAAACATATTCTTTCTTGGGTCATCAAAAAATTTGTCGAATTATTTATTCTTCTTCACATTTTTGCAATTATTATTATTATGGATTCCCTAACCACTGAAATATTTGCCCAGTTATTGAATCTCCAGATTCTAGTTAGATATTTGATATCACTTCTCTTTTCTTTTCAGGAAATCCGCGTAAGCAAAGTGTTGAACACAATAAAGGTGATAAGTCTAAACACAGAAAGCACAACGTCATGGCTTCTGGGGGACCGCACGATCCAAACAATTGTATATAAGACAAATCGCTAATTGAATTGTGAATTAAAAAGACTGCAGCGTAATTCCATCCGAACCCTGAAGGGGTCACCACAGTATTTACGACTATTACTCCTGGTGGATTACTTCAGAACTACACTGGATTATGTACGATTTATAAAATATGCGTAGGACTTTGTGTGTTGCACTTATAACATGAGAAAGATTGCTGGACAGTCTTGGCGTTTGTTAAGTGTAGCTCGGCAACAAGAGAATCGAACGATATAAGGATTAAATCGACAGGCCTTGGTCGAACATTGTGCGAATGTGATCTCAAGACATCTATTATGTCATTTTCAACATATTTCGTGACTATTATGTAACATTACTGTATACATTACTATTACGCGACTATTACCACTACGTAACTACTACGTGACTATGTGACTATTACGTGACTAGGATTCGGCACTTTGATTTCGAGCCTACTGCAGATTCCTCCGTAGACTGTTCTTTGCTCGCATTTTGATGATGCGTACGTTTTGCTCGCATTTTGATGATGCCTACACATGTGATAAGATTGGAACTTTTGTATGATTGCGCTTTTTGAAGAGAGATGAATTTTGGTTGGTTTGTGATTGATGCTTGATTGAATAGTTATCATCTAATACAATAGAGGGCACTCTGCATGGACTCTTTACAAATTACATACAGATGGCGCTGTATCTAATTGCTTCTCATTGTTTGATGACATCACCAATGTTGTGACATCATCAGCCGACAATTCTTCTGCTGGGGTACACATAACATGGTGATGTCATCAGATTGCGTGAACCGACCTAATTGCAGTACCGCCTGTATACACGCAAGCTCCATTATAATAAATATATTGTAATATTAAATATGCATCAAAGGTGATTACCAATGATAGCTTCGATTGAAATACCAATTCAAGTTGTTGTATCAGAGCCAGGAAAGTGACTTTGGGGGGTCGGACACTTGGAGGGGTGAAATATAGCAATGACACTTGCTGAGCAGTTTTTGGCCACTTCCTATAACAGATTTTGGCTTCAACTGAGAGAAAAAGTATTTTATACATTAAGGCCACACATAATTGATCTTTAGCTTCTCGTATCCTCTCAAGGAACTTTTTCTAGGGTCTGTCGGTAGGACAAAAAAAAAGTGAAAAAAAAATAATTTTTTTTTCGACATTATAAAAATTTTAAGTTTTTTCCATTTTTTTTTCCATCGGCGGAAGATCTATGTCAGCGGGACACGAAGCTAAGAATCAATTATGTGTGGCTAAATGAGAGGTTTTGGCCACTTCATGAAGGGAAGAAAATGCTGCTTTTTACAAACGTGATTTTTGGCCACATTGAGAAAAAATTTCCACATTAAGAAACCATTCTTTGCCCCATTGATTTTGAAAAATGTTAAGATGAATAATGGAGGATGCAAGAAAAATTTCATAAAACAGAAAATATTCCAAGTTTTGCATGCACCCACAGTCCAGCTTTCTTGCACACATCCTCAAACTATATTTGGAAACAGATTTTGCAACTGTAATTTCAACTTCCACTCCCTCCTTAAGGCCACACATAATTGATCTTTAGCTTCTCGGATCTTCTCAAGGCACCTTTTCTTGGGTCGGTCGGTCAAAAAAAAAAGGTGGAAAAAAATTTTTTTTTTTTCTGCGGCGGAAAATCTATTGTGTCGGCGGGTCCACAAAGCTAAGAATCAATTATGTGTGGCCTAACAGTTGTCCTTGAATCACTATTTGTCAAATAAATAGTATGATACTTTCATTGTCCACTGACAATGTCCAGGTATTCTCTTATCATTATTTTTTGTTTATTTCTAATTTTCTATTGCCTTGAGATGATATTATAATCTGCGTTTGATTTGTGTTTTATAAGAATTATTGTTAAACATGTTATTGACCTACATAACTCAAAAACTGTAAATCATAATATGAGGTTAATGATTTAGTAGGTCAAAATATCTACTAGATTTACATATAATTGTTTTTTTGTGTACAGAATATCGTCGTATGATCTTTTTGTAGTTGAAGTTGCGAATTTATATATAAGTCAATTTTCTAAAATCAGTTGCCAACACGTGAGTCATATCAATTATGTAATATCGATTATGTAATAATACTTCTTTTTGCGGTCACAAGGTATATGCCCCATTGCCCCCTCTTGTGTAAATTTGTGAAATTACAATATTTGAGGCCTATGTCGTTAATTTTTGTAGAATAAGAAATGAATTGGAATAATGACACATTTGAGAAAATGAGATGTATTCCTGGAAAAAATTTTTTATATTGTAAATAGTTTTGATGCGCCCACAAGAGATTGACTAAAGCTTCTAAGCAATGAATGATTTCTATACATTTAAACTTCTATATAAACGTCTATAGGCCAGGATTGAGTGTCCGCAATTTTACTATTGGTGCTGTTTCAAAAGAATAAAGGTGCATCTTAGTAGATGTCAAAATATTCCCTGCCTAAATGCCTGTGAGATTGGCCTATACCATGTGGCCGTTGACCTTACAGAGAGAGTAAGCCAATTGTAATGGGAGTTGCGTCAATTGATGCTAATCAATTGATACTAATGGCATGTGTATTAAAGTGTACTTCTGAAAGGTTTCTATTGTGATATGTAAGATAAAGATTTCTTATTCTTGAGGGCATAATCATGAATTAGCAAACTTTAACATAAAGTCAGTTGCATGTAAACTTTATAAAGTCTTTAAGTTGTCCAAATTCCCTCCTCCCCCCTGTTCCCCCTTGTTCCCCCATCCTCCCCCCCCCCATTCCTGCCTCCCTTGTTTCCCGCCTCCCCCCATTCCTTCCTCCCCCCCGTTTCCTTCCCCCCCCGTTTCCTTCCCCCCCCCCCGTTTCCTTTCCCCCCCCCGTTTCCTTCCCCCCCCCGTTTCCTTCCTCCCCCCCCGTTTCCTTCCTCCCCCCCCGTTTCCTTCCTCCCCCCCCGTTTCCTTCCTCCCCCCCCCCCCTCCTTCCTCCCCCCCCCCCCCCCGTTTCCTTCCTCCCCCCCCCCCCCGTTTCCTCCCTCCCCCCCCCGTTTCCTCCCTCCCCCCCCCCCCGTTTCCTTCCTCCCCCCTCCGTTTCCTCCCTCCCCCCTGTTTCCTTCCTCCCCCCCATTTCCTCCTCCCCCCGTTCGCCCCCCGTTCCATCGCCCCCCTGTTTCCTCCTCCCCCTCGTTCCCTCGTTCCCTCGTTCCCTCGTTCCCTCGTTCCCTCGTTCCCTCGCCCCCTCGCCCCCTCGCCCCCTCGCCCCCTCGCCCCCTCGCCCCCTCGCCCCCTCGCCCCCTCGCCCCCTCGCCCCCTCGCCCCCTCGCCCCCTCGCCCCCTCGCCCCCTCGCCCCCTCGCCCCCTCTTCCCCTCCTCCCCTCTTCCCCTCCTCCCCTCCTCCCCTCCTCCCCTCCTCCCCCTCATTCCCTCCTCCCCCTCTTCCCTTCTCTCCTCTCCCGTTTCCTCCTCCCCCCGTTTCCTCCTCCCCCCGTTTCCTCCTCCCCCCGTTTCCTCCTCCCTGTTTCAGCACTTTCAACACCTCTCACATACAGGTTGCTATCATGATTGTGTGCTCCGAATTGTAATGAATTAAACACGGCGATGGTCAAAGTTGAATGTTGGTCTTTGCTCAGGTATGCTAGAAAAACGGAATGTAAATGATTTTGTAAAAGATAGCAATGTGTAATAGATAGCAATGTGTACGCTTGTAAAATATAAACATATGGACATATTACGCTATAGTATAAACATTCATGAACAATTTATTGGACATAGTCATTGTAAAGCTTACTGTGTATATTATGTATATTAATATTATGTTGTTATGTACAATGGTACTTAATATTTATTGTTTTTTAAGCGACTTATAGTCTCAAATATTGCCAAAGATTGTTTAATAATAATTTGTATTATCTATATTCAATTACATCATAATGTTTTAGGATAACTCACTGTATTTATTCGGTGGTCATCACATTTGTTGGTTTAGCCACAGGCCTAAGCCTACGAGAACTTTTTCTTTACTTTTGTCACTAGTATATTGAAAGGTACAATGTTCTAATTGAGCTTGCTTGACCTTGATTGGACATTAAGTAGGTCAAGCTTGGATTCAGCCAATCAGAGAAGTTCTAACAAAGTATTCGCATTTGTAAGAACTGCTCTCATTGGCTGAAATTAAAAGTGACCTACTTTCTGTCAAGAAAAAGTTACAATGTAGCAGACTCAAGAGCGTAGAACCTTTGAATATACTAAAAACAAGTAAATAAAAATATTAGGCTTGTGTCTGTGGTTCATCCCTCAAAAGTAAGACTTTTCCACTCCCAAAAATAATTTTAATTTCCTCTCCTTGCAAGATCTCAATGCTTCGATTATTTATGATTTAATATCGACGCCTAATAAGTTGTGAAATTGCTTGCATCATTCTACTAATAAGAACTTCGTTAGCTGCTATGAGCTCTCGCTGATATATTCTTCATTATTTAGTCTTTAAGATAAGGCTCTTATAGATTATTAAGATAGCATGAATTTGTTTTGAGAAAGACTGAGTACCTATAGTAACAGATAAATTTAACTTTCAGAAGTTTGTAAGAACTTTAACTTTAATGCAAGATAATGTATATTATTGGCACATGCCGTATATGTTCTATTAAAGGCCAACTGTCAATCCAATTAATTACAACTGTCAATCCAATTAATTACAACTGTCAATCCAATTAATTACATCAAACCCTACATGGGCCTAATGGTTTAGTGTTACATAGCGGTAGTGAAATTGGCAGCCATGAAATCGGATCGTTTTTGTTTGATGGTCATTTGGGTGTATTTCATGTTGAGGACTCCCGCAGTCAGTCAACCAAAAACTGGGCTTAGAGGCTACACTTTGATTTACCATATCTATCTATTCATAAGTTTTGAAGAAAAGGGCAGTGCAACATGTGTCTGTTCAGGTATTGTGTGTGTAATAGGACATATATACGGTAATTACATGACTGAAAATAATATGACATAATCTGCATTCCTACATAACAATAATTTCCTCTTCTTTCTTTGACAGAGTATAAGCATACTTGATGATGAGTCGAATTTGGATATGTAAGCAAAACCAGATTGATGAATTCTTCAATCCTTGTGAATAGAATATCACTTTTTGCAAAATATTGCCGCGGAAAAGTACAATTTGGGGGAGAAAATATGTTCAATTTTAGTTGCTACTTCAAAACTTGGAAAACAGACCTTCAGATTTGCATGCTTATTATAACTGTTGTAGTTATGTAGATAACACTTTATGAACACTGATTTAACGAACAAATATCACATTAACTTATTCAGAATATGGCACAAAATAGATATTCTTCTAACACTATTTGTATGAACAGTGCATGGAAGTTTTCCTTTAAATTGCAGTATTTTTCCATCGCTATTAGAACAGTATTTATTCGTAAGAGCAGAGGGACTAAATAGACTTATGTATAATGTAGGAGTCTTCGAATTTCTATATATGAGATAATACACATTACGCTTGTACAATATATATGGTTATTCATCTTTTATTTTGTCATTTCAATCGTCGGAGATACACAATCAAATTATATTCGTCTGGGGGGGAATTTATTGTTCATGATTATATTGTAACATTATTGTATTTGTTAGGCTTTACCTATTCATTGTTGAGTTCAATTTAAGCTAAGATAATTATATTATAATCGTTAGGCCACACATAATTGATCTTTAGCTTCTCGGATCTTCTCAAGGCACTTTTTCTAGGGTCGGTCGGTAGGACAAAAAAAAAAGTGAACTTTTTTTTTTTATAATGTAAAAAAAAATTAATGCGTTTTTTCCGTCGGCAGAAAATCTATTGTGTCGGCGGGTCCGCGAAGCTAAGAATCAATTATCTGTGGCCTTATTCCAGTAAAACTATAGCTGCTTGGGATGCAGTGATATCAGTTGAATTCCGATACTGATACTGTTTTTCTTCAGTATCAACACTGATACCAATGCATCCTGATACCGATACTGACCCATCCCGATACCAACAATGTAATCGATTTTAGATTTGCATGCTGCGTAAAACACCAGATGTCACCACTGCTAACTTTCCTGACATAGGCCTACTAATTCGAAAATTGTGAAGTTAATATTTTTTAGCAATAATCTTAAAAGATAACCATGTAAATATATAAATTGGTTGTAACCTTCAAAGTAAGCCTATTCCCTTTATCATACCTTTAGTTGATAGAAATATAATTGTTATTTTTCTCCTATTAATTGCAAGGTTTCTTTTTTAAAGCATAGTGTATTAATAATGGGCATGATTCGTAACTTTGATTATTGTTTAATTTTGTTCGTTTCAACACCTAAGTCGTGTTTATTGTAAACTAATGTTCAACTGAATATGTCTCCATATGATTATTACACGTTAACTTCCCAAAGTTTTGCATTCTAATCCCCCTTTGTCAAAACATGCGTAACTAGTGCAATAGTGTGACATGTACAGGTTTGACAGAATTCAAATGTTGCGAAGGCCCAGTAGTCTGCAGATTTGTTTCTTAATATTTTTGAAATACAATATTTGGGAATTGCGGAGCTCTCGAGTAGTAAAAAGCATTTTAATTTAGGGATAAAAAAAAAGAAATTTTAATTGCATCTAGAATAGCAATAAATTGATTTTTCGCAGTAGATTATGTTACATTTACCCAAAATCAATCAGTACATGGTTTTTCAAATTTTAGTGAAATTTTAATTCTGCGGACATTGGGTCTTTATATTTATTGTCTTTTTATCATGTCTTCTGTGACTAGAGCCAAACTTACTATACATCACTTAAAATATACTGCCATAGAAATAGGCATAATTGTTTCCCCATGTTACCTTATCAATATATTGTAACAATTTGTAAGTTTGTAACATACGATCATAAGCATTTGTCAAAATATGCTTTTAGTCGACGTATGATGAGATGGGTCATAATGTATATTCTGAGTTTTAAATAGACTGCATGCACAATTGCACATACTGGTTAATGACCGTCATACAAACATTATGATATAAATATGATATGTGTAATTATGTTTATAATATTGCATTTAGGAATTTGTTTCTTATATTGTCGTATCCCTTGTTTTCTGTTTTCCATTTGTTGCCGTTTGTTTCTGGCGTATTCCTCATGCTAAAAACATAAAATTTTGCTACGTCATTTTCAAATTGGTCGTTTGTTGTCTTTCAATTACTTGCTGTTGAATTAAACCATTAAAATGTCTATGAAATGACCACTTATCTCTCACGGCTTGCTAGATCAATTTTCATCGGTGACAGTGCGATAAGCACAGGGTCCCAACCAGACAGGGAAAATGGGGGAAAAAATCATGCAGGGAAATATCGGGGAATTTGAAATTTGACCTCAAATTCATAGAAAATACAGGGAATTTGGTTTTACATGTGTTAATGTGTGAAACAAGCCCTCTATTTTAAATTTAAAAAAAACCTTAAATCTGTAAAAAAAAAAATTATGGTTTTTGGATTAAGGTTTGCGGAAATAACGCAACGATATGCACGAATAAGATGAGGGAAAATGTCCGGTGAAGCAGGGAAAAACCGGAGAAAATACAGGGAATTTGCTCGCCCAATTTCAGTTGTTACCCTGGATCAGTGGCGTCACCAGAATTTATTTTAGGCGGGGCCAAGGGGGGGGGGGGGCATGTGACTTGTAACAGGGCCCGATTGTGGAACTCTCCTTTTTTCTGCTCTTTGACATGCAGAAGTAAACTTTTTCTGGGAACACTCCGCCATTTTGTACCATTGCGAAGTCGATGGACGCTTGGGTTCTGGGCTCCAGGACAGTTGTAAAACCACTAAAACACTACGGATTGTATCACCGAGTCTTAAATGGAATGTTTACCATGGATTCGGACCATTATCCAGTCGATTGACGACGTATATCTTCAGTTATGGCCCGGCGAAGTCAGAAAAATGTGGCGGGCATTGGCCTGACAAACTTCATCGGGCTAAATATCCGGATTAATCACAGGTATGTCTCGTAACACTGGCGGGATCCAAGGATTACACCCGGAAGTAGACTCCGTTGGGCTTATCCAGTGTTGTCAAGCTGATTCAACAATATTACGGACTTCGGATAACCCGGCCCCATTGCACTGTACAACTGATTATCTGAGAATGTCCGCCAGTACTGGCATTGTCAGAAATCATAATTGCTGTTTTGGTTTTTCGACGTTTTTACTGCTATTCTGTGAACATGTGAAGCCTGAAGCCAGTGAAGGCCCACAGTTTACGAGTCAAAACGGCGGTAAACCAAAACGGCTATTTTTGAAACCAGTCTTTGCGAAGATTGTCGCTCCGAAGGACCTGTCCGGCAGATTTTTAACCGGTCCGGAAGTTCTGGCCACAAAATTGTGATTGATACATGTTGAAATTTCCATTTCGGTACGGCATGGGATTTTGGATCTTCGCAAAGACTGGCCGAAACGGCGAGGATTTTTCTTAGCTTGACCAAAACGGCTGTTGACAATATTCAAATTGCATGCCAATGTCAGAACGGCTATTTGACATTACCGAAATGGCGATTATGCTTAACCAAAATGGCGATTAGGCCTACCAATAACTGTTGTACCAATGCCCAACTTGTCTAGACTTTTCTAAGTTTTCTTCACAAATAAAATAGAAAAAACTGTTGTGTAATCAACACTTTGTTGTTCTGTAATCATCTTTAATCAAAGATATCTAATCGTCGCTGTTGTGGCATCGTCGTTCTGATTTATATTTATTAATAACAAAAAGTGGTTGAACCAATGCATGCTGATTAGACTTAATTTTGCTGCTTACACGAAAAAAATTATTTGACATTTTGCTTGTTTAGTTTGAAGTTGTATTCATGATGAATATTCAGTAGCCACCAAATTTCTCATTTGTGACCAATAAATCTGTTGTGTTAATGTTATTTCATTTCAAAGATACATCTAGCTTTGCATACTTCTCAGATCAGAACTGTAGTGTGATAACATGTAGAATTTCATATCAACTGCAGAGCGGTCAAGCATGATTTATAATAAGCACAGTGCCGCCTGTAAGCAAGTGAAACGCATGATATTGTGCCATTGCATCAATGCTAAGCATCCTCAACCAAACTGCTTGAGACGCATGAATTCTCATCCGATGAGAGGAAAACATATTGGGTCATAAAGGCCGATATGTGAGGCATGTGAGACAACAATGGCAGCCAATTTTCTCTGCTGTATTCGGAGTTAGGTATGGGTCAAAGACTTTGATAAGTAAGTGAACCACCCTTCCCTATTAAATAACATTGGGTCTGTGTTTCACTTACTTATCAATGACTTTGACCTAACTCCAACTACATCAAATAAAATTGGCTGCCATTGTTGTCTCACATGCCTCACATATCGGCCTTTATGACCCAATATGTTTTCCTCTCATCGGATGAGAATTCATGCTTCCACAAGCAGTTTCGCTGAGGATGTTTAGCATTGATGCAATGGCACCATTTCATGCGTTTCACTTATTTACGGGCGGCACTGTAGTGTAGGCTATACCCATTCTCAATTTAGTTGTACTTAATTTAACTTTAAATTACTGTAGCATTACACTGAATACAGTACTTTGAAACTATCTTTGCAGTGTCAAGATTCAGAGGAGGAGGATTTTGAGGGCGAATGTTTGGAAATGCAGCAAATGACACAAGTGCTTGAGCCAGAAACACTAAATAGATCTGAGTACTGATGGTGTAACTATAATCTGATAAAATCATTGAAATACTATTTATGTGATATAAGTAACCAACTTTTACTATTTATATGATATAAGTAACCAAGTTGTGCTATTTATGTGATATATCATATAAATAGTAAAAGTTGGTTACTTATAAGTAGCCAAGTTGTGCTATTTATGTGATATAAGTAACCAACTTGTACTATTCATGTGATATAGCTAGGTAACCAACTTGTACTATATGTGATATAAGTAGCAGCATGACTTGTACTATTTATGTGATATATGTAACCAACTCGTACGCGGAGGCGGAGTTGCACAGTAACATAATAGCTAGATGTTAAAGTTGTCAACCAAATGTATGATGATTGAATAACATGATAACAGCTAAGCAATCGTATAATTTTAAAGTTAAAAGAATAGTCTTTACGGTACATTAATCATTAGGGCTATTCCATTTAAAAACCTGGGAGGGGGGTGGTCAGGTTGATTTATTTTTCGTAAGATGGATGTAGGGATCGGCAGAAATTCGCTTCAGATGTATGGTGGGATGCAAAAGAAATCGCTTTGAATGTACGGGGGTGCATTATCGCTCCATGAAGGCTTATGCATTGTAACAATAAAATTTTAATTTGAGGCATGTGGGGTGGGTAAAAAATTTGCGTTTAATGCATGGGAGGGTCAAAAATAATTCACTTTAGATGCATGAGGGGGGTCAAAAATGTAACCTGACCACCCCACCCCCAGGTTTTTAAATGGAATAGCCCTTATTGGTTTTGCTATGTATTTGGTGTTTAGTAAATTGAAAAGTGAAAAGTTTGTTCGGCATAGCATGAATTTCATCATAATTTGAAGTTTTTCTTTGGTAAATTTAAACTTGAAAATGTTCCTTTGGACATGTGATTTTCATATCTTGTATTTGGTGTTTGGTAAATTTAAAAGTGAATATGTAACTTCAGCATAACGTGAATTTCATCATAATTTGAATTTGGTCTTTGGTTAATTGAAACTTGAAAATGTTCCTTTGGACATGTCTCGAATCTAATGTCCTTGGTGAGTTCTGGATATGTTATCCTTGGTGAGTTCTGGATATGTCGTTCTTAGTGAGTTCTGGATATGTTATCCTTGGTGAGTTCTGGATATGTTGTTCTTGGTGAGTTCTGGATATGTTGTTCTTGGTGAGTTCTGGATATGTTGTTCTTGGTGAGCTCTGGATATGTTGTCATGGGTGAGTTCTGGATATGATGTTCTTGATGAGTTCTGGATATGTTATCCTTGGTGAGTTCTGGATATGTCGTTCTTGATGAGTTCTGGATATTAGGGTGCATCGTCTGCCCCCGAAAAATGAAAAAATTGAAATATTCATTTGCACTTTTGCCATATTTTACTATGCCCGAAGAAAGACATTCTTAAAAATTTCAATAAGATCCGATGTGGCTTTAGGGTGGCACTTTTGTGTCAAAGTTGAGTCCAAAATTGTCAAAAAATGATGCTTTAAACAGTCGCGGTTAGAAATATCTAGCTTATGGTTGGCTGTATGATTTAAATTTACATACCATTATTCTCAGAAGAAAATTGTCTTTAATTTGAATGGTAGAAAGCTATATTTCTCATGCATAAGTTTTTTAGAAAGCCGAAAGTTTCTAACTATTATGACAAAATGTTTGGAAAAATCAACTTAAAAGCTCAACTTCTGCCTAACTTTGACATAATCATTAGAATAAAACATAAGGAACACTTTGCTGAAGAAAGTAGGAAATTGAAAATTTTTTCTAGATAGTTATTCATCAAATTCAAATATGCAAATTTTCATAAATTACATGTAAATATGAGAAATACAACAGTTCGTTGAGACACCATTCTGCATCTCTTTTTCTTCTGACTACAATATAATGCAATCAAGGTTTTATCAAATGATGTAGTAGACCATAGTTCAACTTTGTAGACTTCTTTGACTTCCCAAAGTCATGTCAACATCCTTTTTTTCATTTATCACATCTTACCCGAAAAAAAAAGAAAATATCTCCACTCAATTTTGACTTCTACGGAATGGAAACCATTGATGTTGGTATTCAAATTAAAGCTCTCTTTCTAATGAATCTAACTGTAACATTCAAAAATCATTTCATTTAAAATTGGCAATATTATTTATAACCGCGAATCGCTAAAATATGACCTAATACTGAAATTTCAAGGCTGTTGTGCCACCCTTTGGCATTAGAATTTTTTCCTAAAATTTTGCAGGGCTTCTTTTATGATACAAGGGAACAATCACGCAAAAGTGCATGAAGTTTTGAAGAAATAGGGTCAGACGATGCACCCTAATGGATATGTTGTCTTTAGTGAGTTCTGGATATGATGTTCTTGGTGAGTTCTGGATATGTTGTCATGGGTGAGTTCTGGATATGTTATCCTTGATGAGTTCTGGATATGTTATCCTTGGTGATTTCTGGATATGTTATCCTTGGTGAGTTCTGGATATGTTATCCTTGGTGAGTTCTGGATATGTTGTTCTTGGTGAGTTCTGGATATGTTGTTCTTGATGAGTTCTGGATATGTTGTCTTTGGTGAGTTCTGGATATGTTGTTCTTGGTGAGCTCTGGATTTGTTATCCTTGATGAGTTCTGGATATGTTGTTCTTGGTGAATTCTGGATATGTTGTTCTTGGTGAGTTCTGGATATGTTATCCTTGGTGAGTTCTGGATATGTCATTCTTGATGAGTTCTGGATATGTTGTCTTTGGTGAGTTCTGGATATGTTATCCTTGGTGAGTTCTGGATATGTCGTTTTTGATGAGTTCTGGATATGTTATCCTTGGTGAGTTCTGGATATGTCGTTCTTGATGAGTTCTGGATATGTTGTTCTTGGTGAGTTCTGGATATGTTATCCTTGGTGAGTTCTGGATATGTTGTTCTTGATGAGTTCTGGATATGTTGTCTTTGGTGAGTTCTGGATATGTTATCCTTGGTGAGTTCTGGATATGTTGTTCTTGATGAGTTCTGGATATGTTATCCTTGGTGAGTTCTGGATATGTTGTTCTTGATGAGTTCTGGATATGTTATCCTTGGTGAGTTCTGGATATGTCGTTCTTGATGAGTTCTGGATATGTTGTCTTTGGTGAGTTCTGGATATGTTATCCCTGGTGAGTTCTGGATATGTTGTTCTTGATGAGTTCTGGATATGTTATCCTTGGTGAGTTCTGGATATGTTGTTCTTAATGAGTTCTGGATATGTTATCCTTGGTGAGTTCTGGATATGTCGTTCTTGATGAGTTCTGGATATGTTGTTCTTGGTGAGTTCTGGATATGTTATCCTTGGTGAGTTCTGGATATGTCGTTCTTGATGAGTTCTGGATATGTTGTCTTTGGTGAGTTCTGGATATGATGTTCTTGGTGAGTTCTGGATATATTGTTCTTGGTGATTTATGGATATGTCGTTCTTGATGAGTTCTGGATATGTTGTCTTTGGTGAGTTCTGGATATGATGTTCTTGGTGAGTTCTGGATATGTTGTTCTTGGTGAGTTCTGGATATGTTATCTTTGGTGAGTTCTGGATATGTCGTTCTTGATGAGTTCTGGATATGTTGTCTTTGGTGAGTTCTGGATATGATGTTCTTGGTGAGTTCTGGATATGTTGTCTTTGGTGAGTTCTGGATATGATGTTCTTGGTGAGTTCTGGATATGTTATCCTTGGTGAGTTCTGAATATGTCGTTCTTGATGAGTTCTGGATATGTTGTCTTTGGTGAGTTCTGGATATGATGTTCTTGGTGAGTTCTGGATATGTTATCCTTGGTGAGTTCTGGATATGTCATTCTTGATGAGTTCTGGATATGTTGTTCTTGGTGAGTTCTGGATATGTTATCCTTGGTGAGTTCTGGATATGTTATCCTTGATGAGTTCTGGATATGTTATCCTTGATGAGTTCTGGATATGTTATCCTTGATGAGTTCTGGATATGTTATCCTTGGTGAGTTCTGGATATGTTGTTCTTGGTGAGTTCTGGATATGTTGTTCTTGGTGAGTTCTGGATATGTTATCCTTGGTGAGTTCTGGATATGTTATCCTTGGTGAGTTCTGGATATGTTATCCTTGGTGGGTGGATATGTTGTTCTTGGTGAGTTCTGGATATTTTGTCCTTGGTGAGTTCTGGATATGTTGTTCTTGGTGAGTTCTGGATATGTTGTTCTTGGTGAGTTCTGGATATGTTGTCCTTGGTGAGTTCTGGATATGTTGTTCTTGGTGAGTTCTGGATATGTTATCCTTGATGAGTTGATATGTTATCCTTGATGAGTTCTGGATATGTTGTTCTTGGTAAGTTCTTGATATGTTATCCTTGGTGGGTTCTGGATATTTTGTTCTTGACGAGTTCTGGATATGTTGTTCTTGGTGAGTTCTGGATATGTTGTTCTTGGTGAGTTATGGATATATTATCCTTGGTGAGTTCTGGATATGTTGTTCTTGGTGAGTTCTGGATATGTTGTTCTTTGCGAGTTCTGGATATGTTATTCTTGGTTAATCTTGGATTTGTTGTCCTTGAGTTAGTTCTGGATGTTGTTGTTCCTCGTGAGTCCTGAATTAGTGGACTTCGCTCAATTCAGAATCAGTGGTCCTTGGTTGGTTTCTAATTTGTTATCCTTGGTAAGTTCAGACTTAGTCTATTTGTCCTTGATTAGTTCTATTTGTCCTTGATTAGTTCTGAAAAAATTAAGTGGACCTTGTTTAGTTCCTAAATTGTTGCCCTTGGCCATTTCTAAATTAGTGGTCCTTGGCCTGTTCTGACAAGTGGACCTTGGTTAGTCCTGAATTTGTTGTCCTTGATTAGTTCTGGTTTAGTTTACTTTGGTAAGTTCGCAATAAGTGGAGATTGTTCCGAATTTGTTATCTTTGATTAGTTTCGACATTTTCGTTGGTTAGTTCCTAATTTGTTGTCCTTGGTTAGTTCTGAATTAGTGGACCTTAATTAGTTCCTAATTTGCTGTCCTTGATTAGTTTCAAAATTTTTCCGTGATTAGTTCCTAATTTGTTCTTGAAAAGTTCCTACTTTGCCATCTTTTGTTAGCTTTGCCTTTTTCATTTCTAATTGTTTGTTTGGTTGTGTTTTATGCCTCTGCAGCTTTCCTTTCTAATTAGCTAATTTGTTGTCTTCGGTTAGTTCTGAATTAGTTTGTCCTTGGCTAGTCCCTAATTGGTTTCATTTGGTTTGCTCTTTATTGTTGGTACTAGTTCTCATTAATGGTCCAAGGTTAGTTTCTAATTTGCTGTCCTTGGTTAGCTCTGAATTAGTGGACCTTGATCCTAATTTGTTTTCCTTGTTCAGTTCATAATTAGCAGTCCTTGGCTAGTTCTGACTAGTTGTCCTTGGTTAGTACTGATCAGTGGTTCTTGGGTTACTTTTTGAATCAGTGGACCTTGGCTAGCTCCAGCTTAGTGTACCTTGGTTAGTTTTGAATTAATGGTCCTTGAATAGTTCTTGATTTGTTGTCCTTAGTTTTGACATTCTTCCTGTATTAGTTCCATATTTGTTGTCCTTGGTTAGTAATTTAGTGATTTTTAGTTCCTAATCATTGTCTTTGGATAGTTCTGAATTGGTGGCCCGGGCCCGGCCTTGGTTAGTTCCTAGTTTGTTGTCCTTGGATAATTCAGAATAATCATTGGTGAACCTTGATTAGTTATGAATTTGTTGTCCTTGGTAAGTTATGAATTAGTGGACCTCGGTAAAGACCATATTTGTTGCCCTTTGATAACTCTCAATTGGTGTACTTTGAATGGTTCATAATTAGTTGTCCTTGGTAAGTTCTTAATTTGCGGTTCTTGGTTAGTTTTGAATTAATGGACCTTAGTTATTTCCGTATTGGTTGTTAGTGTTAACCTGGGCAAAGGTAGATTTGACTATTGTTAGTTCTGAATTAGCTATCCTCGATTAGTCAAAACCTCTTGTCCTTGGTTAGTTGTGAATAAGTGGAGCTAATTTGGTTGGGAAATGTAGGTCAACAAATTGCATTATTCTCAAGTTCACTTTGTTGTGCTAAAATGGATGGATGGATGGATGTTTTGGGCTTTACGTCCTGTATTTATTCATTGGTAGGCTAATTAGGACAGGAGGAGGACACAGCAATGAGGCGAAGGATGATTGAAACAGCCATCCAACATAGGCCCAGGTGACCTGGCAAGAGCTGGATTCGAACCCTGGATCCAGTGATTGGCAGTCCAGCACGCTACCACTAGACCAACCCTACCCCCCCCCCCTCTACCCCTGTGGCTGTTGTGCACAAATAAGTCAAATATACACCATGAACTTCAGGTATGACCATCTCATTGTAAATCTCACAGTACCCATCACTGACCTGAACCTTTTGGCAGTAAGGTGATTGACAGCTTCTCTCCCTTGCTGTTTAGGTTCACCCTAGTGTGTATGTATGCAGACAACTGCTGGGACCCAATGGCAAGCCTCACTTTGGTTGCAGGACGCCACTTTGGAGCAGATTAGGGGAGATCTTAAGTGTATTGGGATGTATTTGTACACATGGCTTGGTATGGGTCAGGTCTCTTTGCACCTGGGTGGAGTGTGTTCTCTTTGCAGCTCACATTGTCTTATTGTTTTGCTAAGGAGTGTTGAGAGATTTTGCAGAGTGGGGTCTGTAAATACATACACAATAAGCTATTAGGCAGCCAGTGAAGGGCATTATGATATGCCCCTCCCCAAGGCCTCCCCAAAGGCATTGTAAGTGAAGAGAAACACTGAGCTATTAACAGGTTTATAGGGGGACACCAAAGAGGGTTTTCCCTCTGAAACCCTTTAGCTGTTTGGCCTCTTTCTTAGGCTTTCTACCTGGGTGGGAACTGGGTTGATCCAAGGCTTGGAATTCTTTCAGAAAAAAAAAGTTTTTTAATTTGACAAATGGTTGCACTATTCTTTTGCTTCATTATAAGCCTACAATGGATGAACCTCAGAGGAAAGGGTTAGTGCAGTTGTTTGGCTAGTGCAGTTAGCTTCCAAATGGAGGATCCTGGGTACGATTCCAGCTCTTGCCAAGTCACCTACCAAGGGTCACCTAGCTGGGTCTATGTTGGACAGCAATTTCTATAACCCTTCACCTTGACCAAATTGTTGTGTCCTCCAAACTCCTCCTCCTGTCCTAATTAGCCTACCAGACCTAGAGCACACAAATGCAGGTTGATACACAGATAGATAGATAGATAGATAGACAGATAAATAATTATTGTAAGTATAGCCTTCTAAGCCCAATTATTCACACGCATGAGGGTTAATTGATGAGATAGGAGAGTGGGAGTCCTCAGCATGTTAAATGTGAGGGATCTTTTATTTGCCTAGCACAGACAATCAGACGCTGATACAAGGGGCCAACAATTTAAAGTCTCATCCGAACGACATCCAGGTGTAATTTTACTCTTGAAGGTCCACTGAAAATATTTTTGGGTTCGGACCCATGCAGGCAAAGACCTTTTATTTAGCGGAGCAAGCTGGATGGATGGATGGATGCGTGGGGCTTTACGTTGTATTTTTGCACTTGGTAGGCTAATTAGGACAGGAGGACACGGCAATGAGGTGAAGGATTGTTGAAACAGCCGTCCAACATAGACCCAGGTGACCCAGGTGACCCAGCAAGAGCTGGATTCGAACCCTGGACCCAGCGATTGGCAATCCAGCATGCTACTACTAGACCAACCCTCCCCCTCCCAATGCAGGCAAAGATCTTTAGCGGAGCAAGCCTGAACTGTAAATAAAGGCACAATCGTCCATCTATTTCGGTGAGTGTATTTCATTGATATAAGCCCAAATCTTTGATGTCCCTATAAACGATAAATCTCCACACATCTCCATAGATCCCAACAGATCCTTTAGTGATGCCGGCCACACACCATCACCTTGAAGTAAACCTGACTAAACAGAGCACATTGTTGTGGCACCTGGGGCTTTGTTATTGGAATACTAGGGGCCATTGGAAGACAGGTGAGCAGCTCACAAAACAATCATCAAAATAAAGACAAGAGCATTTGGGATTCCAGAATGTTGGAGGAATCACTCACCGGAATGCGGTGCAGTGGTCTCCAAGTTATGAGAACTTTTCAGATTGCAGTAGGTGCAGGCCTAATAGGCTGTACATGTTGTGGTTCAGATGGATAGATAAATAGGCCTATGGTAAGCGCTGCCTTCTAAGCCCAGTTTTGCGCAACCGCGAAGGTTGATGAGATGGGAGAGAGCGGGAGTCCATCTTACGCATTTTTAAAACCCATGTGAGGGTTCTTTTACTTGCCCAGCAGCACAGACACTCAGACACTGATTCGCCAATTTCATGTCTCATACGAAAAACATCTAGCTGGGAATTTACTCATGGAGGTCAACTTAAAATCCCAATTCTTCACTTGGGGTTGGTAATTTAGCGAAGACCTTAACCTTCATGAGCAAAATCCCAGCTGGATGTCGTTCCGATGAGATGTTAAATTGGCGGCCCTTGTATCAGTGTCTGAGCTGGGCAAGTAAAAAGATCCCTCACATGGGGTAAACATGTTTAGAACTCCTGCTCTGCCTCCTATCTCATCAATGAACCCTTGCTGCACTTACCATAATTATCTATCTGTAGGCCTATATCTATCTTCATCGGAGAAGGCCTGGCCAGTAACCACCAAGCCTCTCAGCTGCAGGGAGGAACTGGCAACATTTAGAGCCCCCAGGCATATATCATTATAACTAATCAGTGATGAGAAAGGGCACATACCCTGAAGATATTATGCATTTCTATTCATTCTAACTTATGCCCTTAACTACAGCAATTTCCACACAATTCAGGTGTTGTGATAAACAAGCCATTCATGCATACTTATAACATTGCACGGTGTGACAAACACCATTGTAGGCAAATCATCTAATGTACATGTAGTATGTATCACATTGTCCCCCAACACAATAACGTACATTTGTTGTAATAACAAATAATTATTATGTGTTTATTCTACCCTCCATAAGACACCCCACAAACAACAACATCATTGGGTATTAGATCTCTGGGTGAATAGTTAATTGACATATAGTGCACCCCTTCATGTTTCTGTTAGGGTATGATGTTACCCTCCTGTCACTCAAAACCCTTGGGCCTGCCTACCCCTTGTTACCCGAGGGGGGGGGGAGGGGTGCAATGGGGTGTAGGGTGTGATCAGAGATTCACTGCTGAATGGTTCTGGTGTTCACACCTTGAAGATCAGAAAGTGTTGCTCAGTTGGCCAGCTCACACCTTGACAAGCTTTGGCTATTTGATTAAATTGTTCTGGAAACTCACTTTACTTGATGTGGAAGCAAATTTTATCTGTGGCATTGGCCAATATTGGATGGCTTTCTCATTTTTCTGGATTGATTAATTGGGCAGTTTCTCGCACCTTGGCCAGATTTGACAATTTGATTGAATTTGTTTTTTGAAACTTTTGGAAACAAACTTTACTTGTTTTGGAAGCAGATTTTATATGTGGCATTGTCTGTGGCATTGCAAGAGTGTCTCATTTTTTGGATAATTAATTGGACAGGTGCTCACACCTTCTGTTGGTTCACACCTTGACCAGTTTGGCTGGTGATTTGGCTTTAATTACTTAGGAAGCTGACTTATCTATTATATTGGATTATTGCTTAATTTTGAAATCAATTGGACAATTTCTCACACCTTGAATGATGACCAAAACTTAGCCAGCTCACACCTCGACCATCTTTGACAAGTTGATTGAATCTTTTTGGAAACTTTTGGAAACAAATGTTTACTTGTTTTGGAAACAAGACTTTATCTGTGGTATTGGATTATTGCCTCATTCATTGATTGTTTAATGTTTAGATTAAATAAGCTCACACTTTGGCCAGCTTTGCGTGGTGATCTGATTTGAATCTTTTTTGGTGCAAAACTCTTTTCATATGAAATCAGTTTGGATTGACAATTTTATACTGTCCTGCAAGGCTATTATGTTGGGTGACTACTCTGCAAATCAGTTGAGTCAAATATTTTCTCCAAAGTGAACATCTCAAATCTGGAGGTTTTGTGTTTTAAAACAAAATTAAAAAAATCAAAGGATACAAATACTCTTTCAATATAGTTATTGTCGCACAAATATTATTTACATACAAACTTTTCTGTCAGTTATCTGAAATCTCCCAATCACTAACACAAACAAATCTGGAACATTTGAAAAAATGGCATCACTGCATTGAGATTTGACATAGTCAAATAAAGGAAGTTCATATTGTGCCTAGATACGAATAATTTTCTTGGGAGTCTTAATCAAAACAAAAGACAAAGAACTCTGCAAAATTCAAAGATGTCATCTTTACATTGGACTGATCTGTATGGAGGAGCCTTGAGGTACCCCGTCCAGAGGACCAGTGGGAGGCATGGATTGACTCCGGGGGAATTGGACTTGGCCAGATTAACTCCCCGGGTCCCTGAGTCTGTGTTTTACCCTCCCTACTTGAACAGATTAACCCCAATTATGCAACAGCAACCAAGTTTGAGATACCCCTTACATATCGATCCATTTAGTATGACTGCAAATACTCCTGAAATCAGTACCGGTGCTGTGGTTAATTTAAATACCGATACAAGTACCAATTCCACTCTTACATCATCATTAACCACCTTATCACCCTTAGCAACGAAATTATACAACCCCCTTACCCCGACATACCTACCCCTACCATTGCCCCCCTTGTCTAGTTCTCCAGTGGATGTCCCTCCAAAACCCCGGAGTCCTCCTTCGCCAGCCAAGTCTTCCCCGGACACCAACCCTTCTCCACCTGCTGCTCCAAAAAGTCCCACTACAGGAAGACCACAGTTCTTGACTGGAAGAGACTGTCCCTGGTTCTCACTGCCTTATCATCATGATTTGTTCAGGTGGGTTATTTTCAAATTTAAATATTTTTATGAAAATTATTCTGAAATACTGGTGTATGGAAAAGTTTGGACACCCCTTGAGAACATGAGAAGGGAGGGATTTTGTCACATAGCAGACCACCCTTTCACAAGACACTTCTACTATGATTGGTTTTTGTGAATGACAACTAATAATATATCACCATTTTGTACATCTAGTTTCTGGATAGTTTTATATGAGATATTACTGAAATGTTAGATTAGGTAGGCATTTATCATATATATATTTCAGTTATACAATTTCAAGTAGACCTGTGTTTTTGGAAACCGATTTTGCAACATTTTGCCCCTGATTTGAGGAATTTCACCTAGATGTAGTGAAGAACTTCAGAATTTTCCCTTTAAATGGTACCAAATTTATGCGGTGACCTCATGAGATGAGCAACAGGCCTTAAGCACATAAACTGCTCACACTTAAAAACGCACATCTTTCAAAAGTGCAAAAATTGTAGACTACTCAAGATAACTCATTGTAACTTTTCAAGCTTGCATGTCAACTGATTGTCTAAAGATAGCATAGGCGTATCGGAGGGGGGGGGGGGGGCAGGGGGGGCAATCGCCCCCCCAAAAGTTTGGGAAACAGTAAGATTCGGGCAAAAAGGCTAAAAAATTTGGGCAGATGATTAAATAAAAATTACTAAAAATTTATGATTTCCAGGCAATTTAATTTGAAATGTTTATAAAATTAGATCGTGAAATTCGGGCAAAAGTCGCTCGCCCCCCCAAAAATCGCGCGCGCCGTACGCCTATGAAAGATAGTGAAATTTTGAAGAAAATCCATTGGTTTTCCAAAGGGCCAGACATTATTTTGTAAAAGCATGGCAAATTTCGGACTTGCAAAATTGAATGAAGCTTTCTAATGAGAAGAATAATCATGCACCATTTCCAAATATTTTAAAATTATTTCAAATTATCAACAAACAAGTCCAGCAAGATTGCATTGCAATAAATTGTCACATTGGGATAATTTCCCTAGGTTATGACACAACTGTATTGAAGAGATGTGACAAACAAAATGTGAAAAACACTAACATGCATGGGCTAAAATTCAACCCAACACCAACAGAATGCAGTAAAAATGCTTATAGCTGTGTGCAGATTGGCGGTCCAAACAGTTTCAAAATTAACTTTCAACTTGGTCGTGTGATGTCACAGGCTTCATAAACATGTTTTGTTTGTGTCATTTATGGTTAATCAGTTGATTCAGTGCTTATCATATCTAGCAGTATATAGGTGACAATAAACAAATAAGAAGATTAGGAGACCAACAGAAACCTGTCAATGATGTGGCAAAGCCCGTTTGCAAATTGAAAAGAAAATTAATTTTTCCAGTGGACCGCCAATATGCAAAGAGCTCTAAAGTGGTCAGAGGAACCATTTCATTATTTGCGAAAAAACCAACATGTTTTCTGGCTCGATTTGCATTGGTTGCGATTTTGGAGTTTTGAAGCAGACTCTAAGACTGGATATGCTGCTAAATCGGAGTAAATGTCATGGCCATCCCTCAATTAGAAGTTACATTTTAAGCTGTGTTATAGGGTGTGAGTTTTTAGGTGTTGAGCAGTTTCATTTCATCTGCAAAGATCATTCAAAAACTTATGAGGCTGTAGACAACAGCCTGCAGTAATGTTTGAAGCAGAATATCTCTAACCAAAAGGAATCCTGGAGCCCTAGCTGCAACACCCAGTGCTGACTTGACAAAACATTTGCATAAAATATATTCACTGATTGTCTGATTCAATCAAGCAAAAACTGGAAAATGTTGCAATAGATGTAAAATAATTTGATTTTGTGGTTGATTTCATACAGCACAAATGTTTTAAATAAAAAAATTCAGGCTCAAGTAGCTATTGCTACTTTTGATCTTTATTATTGCAGTTTATACAGTGGTAGGAGTAGCAGTAGCTACTTGGGCCCGACATGATCACACACTTGATATGCCTTTTCATGCGACTTCAATCATATTTAAAAAGACAAATCAAGCAAAAGCAAAACCAGTGTTTATGGACAAAAAATATTTTATTCACCTGAAATTATTTTGCGCCACAGAAACAAAATTATCAAATTTGAAAAGTATGTTTACAAGCTGCCTTTGGGCAACAATATAAGTTTTCTATGGAGAAATGTCCTATGTCTGGTATGGAATTTGGGCTAATAATATTTTAGCTGAGTCTGCATATTTAGGAAGTACTGTTTGTTGTTTCAATGAATTCCAATGGGAAAATTATGTGACAGTTTCTGCGATTGTCAATATATCTCTTAGACCTGAAGTTATGTTGTGTGACAGCTCAGTTTGACGTAATTTGCCACTTGCAGCCGAATGAAAGTACTCGTCATTCATCGACTGTAATAAGGTCAGAAACAATTTATCTTTAGCTTCCTAGATCTTCTCGAGACACTTTTTTATGGGTCAGTCGATAGGGGTAAAAAGCTTAAAATATTTTATGTCAATTAAAAAAAAAATTGTGGGTAAGCTAAATTTTTTTTAGGCAGAAAATCTGTTGGGTCCACGCACATGTGTACCAATAATACTCTATAGGCAATACTATGTCTATCAATGACTGGTACTTCCGCTCATGGTTGGGTCGGTCAATCCGAGAATGTAAAAATTAAATATGTAAGTGGGGGCTTTAGAAACTTAAAAATTTGTTCTGCATAATAATTTTGGGACACACTGGATTAAAATTGGTTGATTAGATTCCATCAATATATATATATAGATCAGGGAAAGTGTTACATTTATGAAAAAAAGTTATGATACATTTGCCAGAACATGTATGGGACTTTGTCAAAAAGAAAGAACCGCATACTTGCATGAGTCCATGATGCAACATACAAGCTGTATGCATTAAAAAGAATTGGCGAAAACAGGCCCATCTGGCAAAATTGGAAAATTCCCTGAAATGGATATTCAAATTGACAAAGTGAATGACGTCAAACATGGGCTGTCACACACAACATAACTTCATGTCTGTGAGAAAAATCGACAAGTATAGAAACTGTCACATAATTTTCCCATTGGAAATTTATTGAAACAACAAACAGTACTTCCTAAATATGCAGACTCAGCAAAAATGTAATATCTGATGGTGTAGCAGTGCAACATATCTTGTGATTCCTTAATTAAACACACCAGGGACACATGGTTCAAGCTCAAGAAATATGCCCAACATCTGGGGTTAAACCCCACAAGCTGTGTGGCTAAATTAACCAGTAAAATGGCTATGTACAGCCAAAACAGCTCATGCTGCCTGAAATGGATTAACGTAATTATTGCAGAATGTAGATAGAAGGTCCAGGAAGGAGGATTGATTTGGCCTTTACGTTCTGTATTTATGCACTCCATAGGAGAGGCCCAGGATGTAGCAATGAGTTGAAGCATTGTATAATGATTGAAACTGCTGTACATCATCAGCTTGCCTGCTCATTATACATAACTCTTGACAAAGTAGGGCTCTGATTGGTCAATTCCAAATACCTATATTTGGAAGGTTACTCATTAGCATAACTCTTAACAAAGTTGGCTCTGATTGGTCAATTCCAAAAAATTGAAAGGGTGCTCATTACCATGACTCTCTTAAACAATGTTGACTCTGATTGGTCATTAGCATAACTCTATAGACAAAGTTGGTTCTGGTTGGTCAATTCCAAATATTTGAAAGGGTGCTCAGTAGCAAAACTCTCGACAAAGTTGCCTTCAGTTGCTGAATACAGAAAAATTGAAGGGGCACTCAGTAGCATAACTCAAACAAAGTAGGCTCTGATTTGTCAATTCCAAAAATGTGAAAGGGTGCTCATTGCCATAACTGAGTGCTCTGAACAAAGTTGGCTGTGATTGGTCAATTCCAAAAAATTGAAAGGAGGCTCATTGCAATAAATCTATACAAAGATGGCTCCGGTCGGTCAATACCAAATATTTTAAAGGGTGCTCAACATGCTCAATACTAAGACTATTAACAAAGTAGACTGCAGTTGGTCAATTTGAAACGGTATTCATTGCAAAAAATCTAAACAAAGCTTGCCCTGGTTGGTCAAATAAAAATATTTGAAAGGCTGCTCATTACCATAACTTTAGACAATGTTGGCTCTGATTGGTCAATTAATATATGAAAGGGTGCTCATTACCATAACTCTTAATAAAGTTTGCACTGATTGGTCAATTCTAAATGTATATTTGCTCCTTAACTCTTGACAAAGTTGGCTCGATTGGTCAATTCCAAAAATTTCCTTTCGTTTCAGTGTCTGTGCTAGGCAAACAAAATATATCCCTCACATTGGGAAAATGTGCAACATGTTTGTTAATGACTCCCACTCTCTTCCATCAATCAACGCTTGTGAGCACCCATAACTGAGCTAAGAGGGCAGCATTACCAATCTATGAATCGATCTATCTGTCTATCCATCTATCCATCTATGGTTTCTAAAAATACAAATTCCATCTAATTTTAGGAGCATCAATAAATTTCACCAGATTTTAGTTCAGTTTACTTGAAAATTATTTCAGAAAATATTGATTTAAAAATGTCTAGATCATCAAGCATTTTTCAGCTATTAAAATCACATCAAATCACATATTGCCCTTTGCCATTATTTACAGTGTACCTCAACCTTGAAGCTTGTGTCCATGTGAATCAGCTTGTTGGGAGGTCATGGTTTCCTCCAAAACAGAGCGTCATGCCTGTCCCACCCCTGTGCTTTGTTTTGACACGTCGCCCCGGTCCAAACTATTTCTTTTTCAGAATTTGCGAGACGTGAATGTTGTTGCTTCTCTTTATGGAATAAGGTTTCGCCAACACATGTTTTGCGAACCCCCTACTGTTTATCGATAAACAGTTTATTTACTTTAACTGTAAGTGGGTGTGGAGCCTTATGCACCAGCGACGCCACCTGCTGAGATTGACTTGTGTTAGTGGACCCCTGGTAGAAGTATTCTAAACTATTATTGCTAAGGTTGCAAGAAGTCCCAAATACCTCTCCACATGTGTTGTTCACATTGGCCTGACCACTGTTTGCCCACAATTAAAACCAATTACCAAGCAATTAGGTTGTTTAAAGCTTCGAAAATGATATTCTAATAGGTTTGCTTCTGAAAACAAGACAGTCTTCTTTGATGCCTCACTTTAAACAAAGTTCTATGATTTGGAAGGAAATCAAGCTGAAGAAGTGCCCGAAGTGGTAATCTATACTTATAAATTAAAACCAATTACCGAGCAATTAGGTTGTTTAAAGCTTCGAAAACAATCTTCTAATAGTTTTGCTTCTGAAAACAAGACATAGTGTTCTTTTATGCCTCACTGTAAACAAAGTTCTATGATTTGGAAGGAAATCAAGCTGAAGAAGTGCCCGAAGTGGTAATCTATACTTATAAATTAAAACCAATTACCGAGCAATTAGGTTGTTTAAAGCTTCGAAAACAATCTTCTAATAGTTTTGCTTCTGAAAACAAGACATAGTGTTCTTTTATGCCTCACTGTAAACAAAGTTCTATGATTTGGAAGGAAATCAAGCTGAAGAAGTGCCTGAAGTGTTAATCTATACTTATAAAATCAACAGGAAGATGTCAGTATTGATTTTAGAAACAGCCAAAGTAGGATCTATTTTATGTAAAGGGACAAACCAGACTCAATTTTGGAGGAAACCAGGACCTCACAACCAGCTGGTGTTCAAGGACACCGATTTGTGCATTTGCTGGACTTGACATCCTGTATTTATAAAGTTATTAGCCTTTATATCCTGAATTTATGCATTCAGTGACTTTACATAATGTATTATGCACTCTGCATTAGAGGGGGGACAAAGCTATGACATTGGTCCAGTTGCTGGGATCCAGATAACCAGAACAAGAATTGAATCCGGAGCTCATGCAGCGACTCGAAACCCTTGACCCTCGTGTTACATGAACTTGCTTTTGAGGGCTGCATGATCCATACTTATCAGTCAACTACAGTCATAAAACAATTTATAAGCTCATATAGGCTCTAGCAGTGAAGTGTCAATCAAATTTGGAGCTGTCAATCATGACGTCATATGACACCAGGTGGGGTCAGGGGGTCAGTGCCCCCTAGTGGGGAATATGTGGCCCCGAGAAACCTTATTCTGGTGGTTGGCTCGGGTATGTTTACCCTTACGACATGGCACGGAGTTGTTAGTAAACTCCGGAGATACCGGAGTCCATCAACTTGAGGCATGTCTTGCTCCGTACAGTTTATCACGATTTGTAAAGGGATCATCTTAGAAGGGGGTGGGGGTTATCCGTTACGAATGGAAGGGGGATAAGGAAAATGTTACATGCAGGCCTATTGTTAGTTGAGAGCATCCATGGTAGACAAGGATAGACAGATAAATATACATAGATAGATGGATGGGATAGATAGAAAGATAGATAGATAGATAGATAGATAGATACATAGATAGATACATAGACAGATACTTAGACAGATACATAGATAGATACATAGATACATTGATAGATACATTGATAGATACATAGATAGATACATAGATACATAGACAGATAGATAGATAGACAGATAGATGATGGATGGATGATTGGGGCTTTACGTCCTGTATTTCTGCACTTGCTAGGCTAATTAGCACAGGAGCAGGAAGACAGATAGATAGATAGATAGACAGATAGATAGACAGACAGGTCTGCAATTCCTATAGATAGATGGATCATGTATGATTTAATAGGGCTTGACATCATCATGTATTAAATAATTTATTAATGCACTCTGGTAGGAAAATCAAGATGAGGACTCAGCAATGAGGTTAAGGATGAATGAAACTTGAAACTGTTATCCAACAACTACAGGTTCCAGAACTGGAATCAAACCTTGAACCCAGCGATTGAAAGCCCAGAGCACTACCAAGTACCAACTGAGCCAAGCTGCTAGATAGATAGATGGATCTATAAACATTAGGGTGGCCCTAAAAAAAAGTGTGAAATTTGTTCGAGCCACCCTCTCAAATTGTGCTTATTATGGAAAAAATGAACTGTGCAAAGTTTCATCCAAATCGGTTAATGTTTAGAGGTGCCCCCCGGGCTTTGAAATACTTACATTTTAATCAATATTTTGCGCTTTCGCCGATTCGCGGTATTGTATAACTAAGCCATTTTTAATCATACAACAATTAAATTAGGCTGATTGAACAGGGCTAAATCAGACCTTCATTTTGAATACCAACTTGGATAGTCTGTGGCCATTTTTAACCAGTCCTAAGACCCAGGTAATTGGCTATCTCATGGAAAATTTTGAAGTTTTAAGTTGACATCAAAGGATTCGACCTGGAAGCAATAATTCTAAACCAGACCTTGTGAAACATTTATTGCATATATGCCTGGCCATCACTTTTCTCATACCATTACTTTTTAAGAAATATTCTGAACAATATAAACATGATAAACATTCATAATATCAGAAAATTATGACCAAACATTTCAGACCATCCATGTTTGTATTCAAAATGAAGCTCTTTTTAAGGCCTGTTCAACCATACTATTTATATGACTGTCCTACTTGATTCGGCTGAGAAACGGAGAACCGCGATTCACGAAAGTAGAGAATAATGCTTAAAATATTAAAACTTCCAGGGCCGGGGGGCACCTCTAATTATTAACCGATTTGCATGAAAATTTACACGCACCATTTTTTCATAATAGGCATGATTTGAGAGGGTGGCCCGCGAAAAATTCGAACTTTTTTTTACTACGCATTTGAGGGCCACTCCAATAGACAGGCTGACGGACAGTAAGATATAGAAAGACAAAGCAATTGAAAAGTAGAGTGCAGCTATGCTTGTACGTATTGGATGCTTTGGAATTTTGAATGCTCCTGTCCATTGTATCAAAAATAGATGTTGGTCAACCAAGTCAAGAACTCCCAGCAATAAATTGTTCTTGTCCGGATAGCAAAATTAATAAAATGTTACTTTGATTTTCATTTTTCAGGATCATGAGGCCCCCCTACTCGTACTCCGCACTGATCGCCATGGCAATCCAGAGTTCGCAAGAGGGAAGACTGACATTGGCAGGGATCTACCAATACGTCGCGGAAAACTTCCCGTTCTATAAGAAGAGCAAAAGCGGATGGCAGAATTCTATTAGGCACAATCTCTCGCTCAACGACTGCTTCAAGAAAGTAGCAAGGAGCGAAGACGACCCCGGGAAAGGTCACTACTGGATGGTCGACCCCAACTGCGAGAAAATGTTCGACAACGGAAATTTCCGCAGGAAGAGGAAGTCCAAGAAAGAGCAGGAGGCGAGTCGTGCGAATGATTCAGTAGCTGACGCAGCCTCCAAAAGTTCTAAAACTGCAGATGCCGACAGAGATATCAACCAAGATGGCGGGAAAACAAAATATTCTCGCCTCTCTCCAGATATCAATGTAAGAAAGGACACAAATGCACTTAACACAAACAATTTTGATAATCGCAAACACAATCTCACCAAAAATGATCACATTGATGTTGTCACAACTGCCTCAGACTTTAACTTAGATAACACGGCAAAAAGATCAAACAACGTTGAAAAGAAACCAATGAAAAATCTGTTATCTCATTCGGTTGAAAACTTAGTATAGTATCATTATTTAGCATGCATGAAAATCCTAATTTGACACGAAGTACATTTTACTTTTTACATTGTTTTGTGTAAGACTTACATATTACATGCTTGTTATAGGCCTAATAAATTGCTGAAATATTACTGTCTGTTTTTTTTAAGTGACTGAAGTGTTAAATTGTTAAACATAATGAAAATATGTGTGTATCAAATTGTATGGTAAAGTCTTCGCTAAGATCGAAAAACCCTTACCGACCGAAACAGATATTTTGACTATTTCAACTAATTCTAACAAGTACAGTAAAACGGGGTTACTTAACTTACTTTGGCCGTTCTGTACTACTTTGGCCATCAGATGAGAAAGAGATTCACAGTCCTGTAGCTATCCAACTAATATAGATACCAGGAAATTTCTTTTTGCATTTGTTAGAGTTATTTGTCCACTTTTTATGTACATTAAATTTTCTTTCCATATGATACCAGTGATTCCTGTGGAGGTCATTTTGGAATGAAGCAGACTTGCAAAAAAAGTGTGATTTTGCAGGGAAGTGTCTACTTTGTTCTTGGTGGGTCAAATGCAAGCTTATGCGGAAAAAATTGCGGACGATTTTAAAAGATAATATATCACATGCAGTTTTAAACTACACAGGATTTGTTTATATGTTATGCAATTTAGTGAGACTACGGCTGCGGCCAATGTTACCCCGAATCTTCCAAGTCAGTGTTGGGGTTACTTTGGCCACCTATGGAAATGGCAATTGAGAGGAGTTGGAACAGTTTGTAATTAATAGTAATGAAGGAGGTATCTCTCAGGATGAGGCCTCACAATACACAGAAGCAGTACATTTTGTAGATGAATGGTGCCAACAGAATTTCCTGAATTTAAATGTGTCAAAGACTAAGGAGATGGTGTGGGATTTTCGGAAATTAAGTTCCCAGATCATCCCAATCACCATCAACGATACTGCAGTTGAAGTGGTCAGCAGCTACAAGTATTTGGGTTTAACCATTGACAACAAACTGTCGTTTGAACAACATGTAAGTGGGCAGGTAAAAAGAGCTAACAAGAGGATATACTGCATCAGGTCAATGAAAAATCTCCGAGTAAACCCAGATATCATATGCATGTTCTATAATGCCACAATCCCGAATGTGGTCATGTATTCAGGGACGTCATTTTACAGCATGATATCTGCACAGCTTAAGAAAGAGCTTGAAAGACCCCAAAGGACATGTCAAAAAGTCCTTCCAAACTGTTCTATGGTTGGAATAACAGAGATATACAATCAGAGACTTAGATCACTTATGAATAAAATAATGAAGGACCCCAGTCACACTCTTGCGAATGAATATCAAATGCTTCCCAGTGGTCGCAGACTCAGAGTCCCATGTACAGATTTAAAAACACTTTTATTCCTATGTCCATAAAGACTCGGAACTCCATCAAGGTATCTTGATGCAAAAATTCGATTTGTCTATATTCTTAAATTTCTTGAATTTTTGGATTTTTGGATGTCAGAGCCACCAAATTTCACATATATGTGACCAATAAATGTATGTTATGTTATGTTATAAACCTTGATTTGACAAACAGGTGTATGACTCTGAAAATTATCTTGACTGCCGTAGATGCTAAAGTCAACAACTAACACCTCTAGAGTTTAGATTCTTGACAAAAAAAAAGAAGTTATGTACATTCTCTATAATCATGTGTACACGGAGTAGTTTTTATTTGGCACCGTTCGTAAGTGACAGTGGTCTAAATAAATATCACTCTGATTCCAAGAAAAAATGTGTACATCTAGGCATGACAAGACTGAGATTACTGAGTCGCGAGTTTTTGACACGGCGGGTCCACTTTAAATATGTTTTGGCAATAAATCTAGATGGATGGATGATTTGGGCTTTACGTCCTGTATTTATGCACTTGGTAGACTAATTGGGACAGGAAGAGGACACGGCAATGAGGCAAAGGATGATTGAAACAGCCGTCCAACATAGGCCCAGGTGACCCGGCAAGAGCTGGATTCGAACCCTCTACCCAGCGGTTGGTAGTCCAGCACGCTACCAGCAATAAATCTAGAATATATCAAAATATAGAGAAGCGTTGGGCAAGACGTCTTTGGAAGGTAAGAGCCTCCCCCCTTGTTAGATTAATAACTTCAATTTCGGGTGCTTTTCCTGGTGGATAAGATGGAAACTAGAGGCTCTTAAAGTGACCACTGGTGACATCACAAGTTTTAAGTGCAGACAGCACCAAAACACAGTAATTAACACTACATGAAAACAATAAATTGCATATATAATTTTATTCTGATAAAATTTGGTACCGTACAAGGGGGTGACTTTGAACAGTCCGGGGTGACTTTGAACGCTTTCTTGGAAAAGGTTGATCCTCTCTGAATGCAAAATTAAATAAGATACTGGAAGCTTATATACCGTACAAGGGTAGCTTATTTAATTTCGCATTCACAGAGGATCAATTTTTTCCAGAAAAGTGTTCAAAGTCACCCCGGACTGTTCAAAGTCACCCCCTTGTACGGTACTCTTTTCTGGGCATGAGTCTTTAAATATATAGAAGATAAATATTTGATAGTCACTTTAGATACAAGGCACACTTCTTTGATAAGTCAGATAAGCCTATCTGGAAATAGTTCTAGTGTGACCAATCACTGTCTAGTCCCAAAACAATCCCTTGATTTTCTAGAACATCAGTAATGCACTTTTCACAATATATATATTCAAATAAACAGGAGACCTTATTGAATTCATGATTTCCTGGTGCAACCAAAGTGCAGAATATATACAGTAAGGCCAGCCATAACTGATATTTAGCTTCTTAGATTTTCCTAGGAGCAATTTTTCTTGAGTCGGTCGATATTGGATAAAAAAAAACTGTTATCTGTAAATTGGGTAAAAATTGTCAGAAAACTCAATTTTTTGTTTACGTAGGCAGAAAATCCGCTAGGTCGGTCGATTCAAGAAGCTAATATTTAAATATTTTTAGCTTCAATTTCAAACAAGTAGGCAATCTTAGGAGAACATGCATTAACATTGCACAAAATGCCTTCATGATCTTAATATTTGCTCATCATGTTGAAAAAGGAATATTTGCATAAAGTCATGCTTTAGTGAACATTATGAGGGAAAAGAGTGCTAATACATGAAGAATACCCATATGCATTCTAAAATTCAGCACAAGAGAGCTTGGAATATTCTTCAGCAAAATGATGATTAATTTTGGATTATATGTTGCATTTTTTGCAACCTCTTCTGCCATAGATATACCTCCTTTGCCTTTTGATATATCATTCATTCTTCCGTATGCAAATAGTAAGTGCTTTTTACTTCTTTTTTTTTTACAAATATTTTTTGTGGCATATTATTTTTAAATCTATTACTTTTTAACATGAAGAGGTTTTATGGGAGCATGAATAATTTTATGGAAAGTGGAGGTCAAAACCTGACCATCAACTTTCATTCATATATATTTGCCTCTCCAGGAGAGCCATTCAAACAAACTGAAAACTGATGGTCAGGTTTTCTTCCTTTACTACTGGTAAAACCTCCACAAGATTTTGTTCAAATCCGCTGACCCCCACTTTCTGAGATAGCCTACATATTAGCAAAATTTTTGATGCTCTCAGAAAATCTGTCTCAAATTAGTTTCAGTCAGTTGCTAACTTGCTAGGCATCGTCAACTGCTTGTGGAAGCTTGGATTCTTATCCGAGGAGGTGAAAACGCATTGTGTCATATAGGAGGATATTTGAGGTAAATGGGATATGAATGGCTTCCAAAAGTTTTTCTTGGCTCTACAAACGGTTGCATATGGCTCAAAATCATAGAAATACATAGAACAGACATGAGGCTCGGGCAGATGAAGCAACCAAATCCACCATCTTGGAACTACCCTGTATCCTGACACAATGTTACCGTGACGTCACCAATAATATAGGGAAACCCTACGAGTCAGTGATCTGTTTGGTCAGATCAGACGAGGTGGGCGCGTAGCGCCCTCCGAGTCTGATCTGACCAAACAGATCACTGACGAGTTGGGTTTCCCTTTTATCCCCCAGTCACACCTTTAACAATACAGGCAAAGAGAAGCATAGGAATCAATTAATATATATTATAGTATGATAAAATGTTGATTTTAACATAATCTAAGCTAAATATGCCGTAATTGGGGCCAATTTGACACGCCAAAGTTTGCTTTTATGGGATTTGCTTTCCTGGACTTCATGGAGGTGTAGAACATCAGAATATTATCCTATAAATTTGATACCTCCACATATTTTGCAAAATATGTTTGTCTTAGAGAACACAAAATATTGAGGTGCTACATTCATATGTGAGAGAGAGAGAATTTTTTTAGTTCACAAGGAATTGTCATTTTTGCACTTTTTCTTGATTTTTCACATTCACAAATTTGTAAAGGCGTCATTCAATATTTTTGAATGATAGAAAGATGAAACTCTTAGATGTGTTTGCTATGGTAGTTTCCTAGAGGCTCACCAAGTTTGGTATTCATAGACTAAAGACTTTTAGCACAAAAAAATTAAAACCTCAACAACGTTTTTGGCTTTTTAATCACTTTTTTTAACTTCAAAGGTTCATTCCCATTTGTTCTTCATAGCGTTGGTTCAAAAAAACTATTCCCTGTATAGCACTGTACTTTTTCACAAGTGTCTTATATTTTCCTGGCAACACTAACGCAAAATTTTAAGGTTCTATGGTTTACTGGTGCAAAGCAATTCATTTTTAACTACAACAGAAACAAAGATTTTCTGATAAATTTTCACAACTTTTCCCCTACGTTTAACTACTTTTCCCCGACTTTTCTTTACCAATACCTCTGTTACTTTTTATCAGTTTTCCAGAAAGTCATGCCATTTTAGGATTATTCCGAATATATACTGATAAAGGATTCCTGAAAGTTTGAAGGTGCTGAGATAATCATGGCCTGAAAAATGATCCTTTAATCAGAGTCATGTCATTTGAAAACTTCGCACAGCGTTCACTACTCAGCAGGCAGCAAGGTGCTGTGTTGTGCTGTGTTGCTATGGTAACTAAGGTGTGTGATCTGAGCAGGCAGATCATACACCACAGATCACACTCTTTTCTGGCTGATAACGCACTTGATGGGGGATAACAGTGATGTCACTTATAACAATGGCATGACGTCACATCATAATTAGTCTATTGTGACGTCATGTATCAAACGTCATGTATCAAACCGTTGACAAGTAGTTGAAACCCTTCCCATGGAAATAACATCGACCTTGCTTTTACTTACTTATAAATCGATGATTGGACTCATACCTAACTGAGTAGAGTAAAGAAAATTGCCTGCCACTGCTATCCCGCATGCCTCAAATATCATAAATTATGATTAAACGTGTTTTCATCTCATCAAATGAGAATTCATGCTTCCACAAGCGATTTGGTTGAGAAATGTTTAGTATTGACTCAATGGCCAAACATTAGGGGAAGCTTGGGAGAGTTGGGCCGCAGGGAGGGTTGGGACACCCTGATTTTTGAGGAAACTAAAGAATTTTTGAGAAAGCTGCAACCACCTAAATTTCATAAAAATAAAAATCGTTCAATGGATGTAACATTTCTAGTTAATTTGCTTGTCACGATCTTCAGAGAGAAGAAAATTCAAATTTTGATGAAAAACGGAAAACTGAGCCATGTTATGAGTTTTTAATTGTCTGTTAGACAACAAGGACTGAGAAAAATCTTCTCTGGCATGCTTGATAGGCTTGACTATTCAGTTGTTATTGACATATCTGGGAAAATTATCAGACAACTGGTTTTGTCGTAATTGGGATTAAGAAAAAAATGGTGGAATGGGGGAGAGTTGGGACAGTGCCAATACTCTCCCCACATGAGTTGCATTTACCCAGATTTATTTTTATTAAGACAGAAGAACCACTTCAGCAAAGCCTTCAGTGATTAAGTCAGACACGCCCACAAAGCTGACCAATGAACAGGCTTTCAAGCAGATTATGCAAATGAGGCCGATTTCGCTGATTCACATACTTACGTAAATTGTACAGACTTGCAAGTAACTGGAATAGATAGATCTCTCTGAGAGCTTTAAAATGATAGGTGTTGGGCAAATCGCCGATAAAGATTTGAACTGGAGAGAAATCTTGCACGCTGATTGGCTGAAACGCTCATGACGCAAATCTATGATAATACACAGTCCCTGATGGATTCGTCTAGGGTAGATTCTCTGGGTGAGAAGAACGTGTCTGGAGCAATTTTCAACTGAGATTGAATATTTTTAGGCCTTAATAATTATTCATGGTCTAATAAAACTAGATATTAGGAAATCTAAATGGGGAGAGTTGGGCCATCAGTCCGAGACCTAAGTCTAACAGTAAACCAGAGTTACAAGAGGCCTCAAATCTGGATTAATTACTTCTATGACCACTTTACTACAGATTAAAAATATTATGGCCTCCAGTACAGCTTTACCGAACCTGACATATTGCAGTGGCCCAAGTCTCCCCCTGAATGGTCCAAGTCTCCCACTTAATGGGGAGAGTTGGGCCAAAAATCTTCCAATTTTCATAGGGCTGTAGCTCATATGTTCTTTGGTAAATATCAACGCAAACGTACAGATATTTTTCTGAAGCATTTCAAGATGCAATACATGCATTAAGCATGTTTATATAATCATTACTGTTAGCAGGAGGTGCGTGGCCCAACTCTCCCAAGCTTCCCCTACCTGTTTCACTTACTTACAAGTGGCGCCATTCTCATGAATGCTTACATGTATAGTCTGTCATTTGATATAGAAAAAATGAGGACCAGTTCACTGTGAAAAATACACTTTGTGACTCATGATAGCTTATGAAAGTGTCATCTTCCCTACTTTCAACATGTGAAACATAGAGGCTGTTTGACCAGTCATGATCAAGAGAAGGCCATTTGACTTCTCATGATAGATTTTAGAGTGAAAATCAGATGCATAATCCTTTCGTTTGGCTGTCGGGATTGGTCTCCTTAAATCAAATTAACATTGAAAGTATTGGGTATGATCATGACAAATCATCAGCATGATGACACACGAAGTGCCATTTTCACTGAACAACATTCCACTCTTTTTCTATATCAGGGTGACAGACTGTAATAGTCCAACAAATCCTGACAATTTGAGAATTGTATCACCGTCATACAAAGGACATTATTTCATCCGGGTTACTTTTACGCTTAAGAAGAAGGGCTACAGCTAGGTGACCACAAAAAGAATATTCCATCAGATTTATTTGACACTTTCATAACCATTTATTTGGGTCAGGGACTATCCAAAACTGAAGAAAAAAAAGGAAGGTGACTGTATTACATGTTTCGCCAGGGCCCTACGAAGTGTTGATGAATTTTCTCTGACCAGATGTTACACATGTATCTTCTGATGTATTTTATTTATTCAGATCAATGACAAATTTTTGTAACCTATTGTTTTGTAGTTTACTGTTACAAGGGAGCCGCACCTGCCAGCCTACACGAAACAGTCCAATCTTGTACAGGAGGGACGGAAAATCTACCTGAAAATAGTGTTGAAGCAACGATAGCAAACGTATGCAGGTGGGTAAATTACTAACAGTATACTAGCAATAAAATGGGGGTAGGGGAGGGGCAAAATATATTTTGAACATGAAATCCAGCCTGTGTCCTTCTACTGGGCTAGAAAAGGTTGCATGTAGGTTTTTGTGCATGGGCACCCTTACACTTTGGCTGGGAAAGATGAGGTCCATGAATTATAATATTTGCGCAGCGAAAATTAGCACAAGAAAGGTTTCAAAAATCTGTGCAGTGATGGTCTCAACATCAATGGTCGACAGCAGGAAATTAGGTCAAGTGGGACCAGCTTCTTATCAATGATTTAGTTTCGAATTTAACAAAACATGATATATTCATATTCAAAAGCGTCTTAAAAATTCAATTTTCTCCATTAATATTCCCTGTTTCTATTATTTTTATGGAATAGTTCATTATAAGCCTTGACAAGCTGAATTAAATTATTAACATGTGATTCATTTCATTTCAAAACAGACAAGAAAACATAATAAAATTAAGGTTACATAATCTTTGTCAACTGATGATTATGTAACAGTGAGCAAGTAATCTACATGCAGGTCATGTTATTGTTTTCGTTATCACTATTATGTAATATCAACAATCTAGCATAGACTTTCATTTGGCAGCTTTCAGTGTAGTCTTCCTTTTTACTATTTAGCTGATTATCTATCAATTCTATTCATTCCTAATCTTATTTATTATAATATCCTATCTATCTATCTATCTATCTATCTATCTATCTATCTATCTATCTATCTATCTATCTATCTATCTATCTATCTATCTATCTATTCTATTTTTGATCTATTTTATTTTTCTTATAGTTTCTAGTCTAAATTTCTCTCTATTTTTCTATATATCCGTCTTTTAATTTCTTTGGAACAGTAACATAACTGCCTTTCATACATTGAATATGAAATAAATTTAATGAAAGTCATGGTAAAACCATAAGTCCTAAAAAAACTTTGTAAGAGCTGCGCGAATTTCATGGCTGTGCCATTTACATATTACTTCGGCTGGGAAAGATGGAGGGTCCATGAATTAATAGTGGGATAATAGTAGGATTCATTAATTGCAATATATTTATACCCCATAATGTTTACAATACCACATGAAAAAGCAGTGGATATATCCCATGTGGTATTGCGTTGTATACTCAATGGTTTGTTGTATACTCAATGGTTTGATCATTGTTGATGATGTCATTGCATTGTTTGCTATTGTGACGTCATGCCCATGGTGACGTCACAACATTGTGACATCATCACTTGAGCTGCTATCTGTGCTCTGATTGGCTAATGCAGCTGTTGAGTATTGATTATTTGAGTGAAGTTCAGCTTTCTTTGGAGTTACATAATGGGGTATAAATAAGACCAAATGGTTGTACGGTGGTATTTTGAGATGTACTCCCACTCGTGAAGATATCCTGAGTCCTCTGTACCCACTCGTGCTGACGCACTCGTGGGTACAGAGGACTCAGGATATCTTCAACTCGTGGAGTACATCTCAAAATACCACCATACCCATTTGGTCTTATTATAATACCTTTTGACAACTGTCAGGTAAAGGTAAATGGATGAACAACCGGCTTATACCATGAGACAAACACTCAAACAAGTAAACATGGTACATTAGACGTCTACAGCTATCACTTTGATACTGAAAAAGAGTGTACTAGCTGTTGGACTATGAAAATGGCACTTCCTGTGTCATCATATAGAAGAGATTTGTCATGATCATACCCAATACTTTCAATGTTAATTTGATTTAAGGAGACTTATCCCTCTTGTTGGTGACATCCAAACGAAAGGATTATGCATCTTTTTTCAATCCAAAATCAGTTATGACAAATCAAATGGCCTACTCTTGATCATGACTAATCCAACTGCCTATATGTTTCCCATGTTGAAAGTAGAGAAGATGACACTTCATCAGCTATCATGAGTCATGAAGTGCATTTTTCACAGTGAACTAGTCCTCATTTTTTCTTTATCAAAGTGAAAGGCTGTAAGTGGACAACAAAGAATATAGGAATTTTTGCAATGAAATACTGATATGTGATTGGCTGACAGATGTGTCAAAAGATATAAATAACATAAAATGCGCATGATTTTGTGCTTTAAAAAATGAGACATGCAACAGCAAATATAAAACAGGGTAACATTCTGACGTTCATTTTACACTCATGTGAATGATCTCAAACTAGGAACTGTATTTTACTAAAACAATTATTAATGTCACTTTACAAGCTAATGCCTTAAACAACCTGATTTAAACTAGAATTATTATCGCATAAGTATCGAAAAATGGGAAGTTTACTGGTGTCTAACTGTGTATACCATTAGATACACCCGATAGTTGCACCATAAAATTAGAGATGCCTCATTGCCTCAGGCTTATCCAGTTTTGTCTCTTGAGCTACTTTTTTTATCTGCTCGATTAAAGGCAGTAACACATTCAAGGAATTTTTTTTTCAGGTATTCACAATTTTTACCTTCAGCGAACGAAGTTCGAAGAAGGTATTGTTATCACTTTGGTGAAAAGTTGTCCGTCCGCCGGGCGGGCGGTCGGGCGGTCAGGCGGTCGGGCGGCGGGCGGATAGATAGTTTCCGGGCCAGAACTCAGCCCCTATTGCACATATATGGATGAAATTTGGTACACATGTAGCCTGTATGGTCTAGTTGTGCCTTTTGATGGTTTGATTGATGGATATTTAGTACTTTGTGAAATATTGAGTAAAATATAAAAAATATTTTTGTTCGTTTCCGGGCCGAAACTCAGTAACCATTGCATGTGCAAGGATACAATTTGGTACAGATCTGGCCTATATGGTCTAGTTGTGCCTTTTGATGGCCTCATTGATAGATAGCCTATACTTTTTCTAAAAATGAGGAAAAATAGAAAAACATGTATTTTTTGGTTTTCGGGCTAAGACTCGGTCAATTTTGCACGTAAATGGATAAAGTTTGGTACACATATAGCCTGTATGGTCTAGTTGTGCCTTTTGATGGTCTGATTGATAGATATTCTATACTTTTTGAAATAATTAACAAGAAAATTTTTTCAAAAAAAAATAGAGGCGATTTTTAAAGCAAATTCAGCTTGTTCCACATATTTCATCCCATCTACATTAATTTCGGCCCGATCCCGCAAAAGCGTCCTGTTCCGCAACTGCGCATCCGCGTTTTACTACGAAATCCCGCAGCCCGCCGTTCCGCGAATTAGGCCCGTCCGCATTTTATTACGACGCTGGCCACCCGTTCTGATGACGAAGTTTCACAGACTGAAATTCAGAATCTTGGAAAAGCCTCCTGTCGGGAGGCCTGTGGCCATCTATACAGAGGCGAGTTGCTATATATAGAATGACTAAGACTATATCAGCGATGGGCTGATGCATCGCCTCTAAAAAAATATGAAAGTTATTTTTGTTTCTTTCCGGGCTAAAACTAAGTTACCATTGCATGTGCAAGGATGAAATTTGGTATAGATGTGGCCTATATGGTCTAGTTGTGCCTTTTGATGGTCTCATTGCTAGATATTCTATACTTTTTCTAAAAATGAGGAAAAATAGGAAAATATGTATTATTTTTGTTTTCAGGGTTGAGACTCTGACAATATTGCATGTTAATGGATAAAGTTTGGTGCACATATGGCCCATATGGTCTAGTTGTGCCCTTTGAAAGGTCTGTGGAAAATAAATGCTTTTTGAAAGATTGAAAAAAACAAAAAACAGAAAAAAATGTTTTTTGTTTCTGGCCCAAGACTCGGTCACTCTTGCATGTAAATGGATAAACTTTGGTACACATATGACTTATGTGGTCTAGTTGTGGCTTTTCATGGTCTGACTGATACATAGAAATACTTTTTGTAATATTGAGAAAAAATATTAAAAACAGTTTTTTTCTTATTGGACCCAAAACTTGCCCACTATTGCATATACAGCAATGAAATTTCCAACACATATCACCTATACAATGTACCAGTGCTTTTTGAAGTGTGTTTAACACTTTTCGAATGATTGGAAAAGTTTGAGAAAAATTTGTACATGCATAAAACCGTACTATGATATCAGTAAATTAGTTTAATAAGGCCTTTCCCTGCTTTTACAAACCCTGGCAAGCAAACGAGCAGATGTCAGGGCAGCAGCCAAATAGAGGTAATAGGCCATGACTCGACCACTACTGCATACCTATAATATATGCAATTTGGTCAATGCAACAATTTTATGGTGTAATTGTAATCTTCTAAAGGTGTTATTCGCTGAAGGTTTGCTGCTGCGCAGCCTATGTTTTATAGCAACTATTGCTATACTTACATGTAGCTCAAATCCGAAAAACCTCACTTCAACAAAAATAAAGACTCAAGTTTTAACAGTAGCATTCCAAATACTGTACCAAATGAAAACAGAGGAATAGCCATAGGCCGTGATAGTGGAACTCTCCTTTTTCCAGCTCTCCTGTTTTGACGAGCAGAATAAAACTATTTCCGGGGACAAGCTGCCATTTTGTACCATTGCTGAGTCAGTGAAGCTGGCATTCCAGGCCCCAGGGCATTTTTAATCCATTGAAAACATTACGGATTTGCATTGCCAAGTCTTAAATGGAATGTTTAGCATGGATTGCCACCATATTCCAGTACTGTCAGGCTGATTAGACTTTGTTACGGACCTTAGAAACCCCGGCTCCATTGTAAATTCCCAGGCTGATGTTTCCGGAAATAGTTTTATTCTGCTCGTCAACACAGGAGAGCTGGAAAAAGGAGAGTTCCACTAACGCCCGCTATTATGTGGTGCTGGAGAGGCCTATTTTGCTGAATTTTTGCCAATGTACAATTTTCTCATTCCTTACATTTTACTTCACATCTAACGACCTGATAGATAGATATGGTAAGTGCAGCCATCTTAGCATAGTTCTGGGTACTCACTATGGTAGGTTGATGAGATGGTGGAGTAAGCGAGAGTCCTCAACATGTTACACATTTACCCAAAGTCGGGGATCTTTTACTTGCCTAGTACAGACACTGACGCAAGGGCCACCAATTTAAAGTCTCATCCGAACGACATCCAGTTGGGATTTTCCCCATGAAGGTCCACTGAAAATTTTGGATTCTCCAACCAGGGTTAGAACCCATGCAGGCAAAAACTTTCGAAGGAGCAGGCGGGTATCTTAACCACTCTGCCACCCGGCTGCGTCCTGATAAAACTGGTAGAAAACTGAGGCAGAAACAGTTAATTGTAATATGAGGTGATGTATTGTCGATAAATTATTATCACATGAGATAAATTGCTTTTGCTCCCCCTCCCTAAGAGGGATAGGTCTATGCTCTGTTGCTTAAGTCAGGCCATGGCATGTATAGCATTTATTTACTCACTTTGCCTTATGAAAGGCTTAAGCAGTGGGGTCGCCAGTTCTGATTTTATTTATTTATTTATTTATTAAAATATATTTAGACAGGATAACAATTTCAGTGTATAACTGTTTTAAAAATTGGTCCTGTAACAACGAGCTAAAAATACAGTAAAATATGTACATTATATACAATATATACAAGAAAAGGTTAAAATCATACACATAAAGAGACTAAAAATGGTTAAAAACATAATCTTTAAGAATTCTTTTAAAACACATGACATTTTGAGCATTTTTCACATTAGAAGGTAAACCATTCCACAATATAGCACCATTATAGCCAAAAGAAAATTTGATCACAGCTGAGTTATTATATGGCACTATTACATCCATACTGTCCAACGACCTCAGAGAATAGTGGTGGTCGAGCTGGTTTAGCATAGTAAAATTATGTGAAAGATATTCAGGTGCACAGCCTGAAATACATTTGTACACAAGAAGCAAAGTAAAATAATTGCGCCTTTGTCTAATGTTCATCCATTTTAAAGACTTCACAATGTCTATACCGCGAGAATTCACATAATCAAAATTCCTAGTGACAATCCGAGCCGCATAGTTCTGTAAGCGCTGAACTTTATCAATAATATAATTATGAGTAAATCCCCATGAGCAAATTGAATAGTCAATAATAGGTTGTATAGAGCTGCTATAGATCTTATCAAGAACATGCACAGGAGCAGTATCTCTTAAACGTGAAAGTTTGCTGATATGAAAACCTAATGACGAGCATAATTTATTCACATAGACTTCCCATGACAAATGTTCGTCAATTTTGACTCCAAGATAGTCAGCAACATCAACTTGTTCAAGCAATTTGTCATCAAGCATAACTTTTAAACTTGTATCATCATTATTATAACGAGATTTTACAACAAGAACATTAGACTTTTCAGTGTTTAAACATAAACGGTTTGCTGCATACCACTTACTCACTTCTAACACACTTGACTGTAATTTACTATGTAAGTCAGACATGTCTGTACCATTACAATAAATGACTGTGTCATCTGCATATAAATTGCAGGTAGACAAGGTGACATACTGTGATATATCGTTTACATACAGCATAAACAATGTCGGTCCCAAAACAGACCCTTGTGGAACACCAATATTTAACACAGTTTCGTCTGATTTTTCACCATGCACAGATACAACCTGTTGTCTATCATGTAAATAGCTTGAAAACCACTTCAATTCAGCATTCATAATACCATAGTTATATAATTTTTTTTTTTTCTGATAAGGGGTTTATAAGAGCGTAACATTTTAGAAATTGTTTTCTTCTGCAGATTAGCACCAATACAAGACAGTTGGAACGCTAAAACAAAAGAAGTCAATACTTGCGTCAAAGGCAGGTGCCGCTACTCTCCCATTTTCGAGCCTGTGCTCAACATTCTAGTTGTACCATGTGGTAGGTATATATGTTTGACTTGTACTATAACTAGAAAATGCCCATTATAGTAAAAGAAGGTTACAATGAATTATCGTGAAGTGATGCTGTCATGTTAAACAATGTAAGAGTAGGCCTATGGGAATATTTTATGGACATTTGGTACTGGTATTTAGAGTGGCATGTACGTGTTTAAACCTGAATAGGCTATGAAATTGAAAGTGGTTAATTGTTGAAATGTTCCTGTAGATGGGAAGCAGATGTTGGCTGCAGGCCTAAGATGTTATGAAGAGGCAGGTAGAGCCTGATTAGTTGCGGGAGCAATAGGTCGTGGGAGGTGGCGTTTGGTTTGGCAGTGTGTCCAGCTTGAAACAAACAAAGACACATGCTGCCCTCCGTGGAGTAAAATATGAGAGTTTCATGCACTCCTGGTGGCAGATGAGTGGTGGAGTATGGAAACGTAAATGAGAGAGGAGTTAGACTATTGTGGGCTCCAATCTGAAGTATGAGAGCAACAAAGAAGTATAGGTGGATAGTTTGAGTGAGCAACATGTCTGTGGGAGGTGTTAATAGCTGGCAACTGTGGTGGTCATGTGACCTGAGATTTAACTGAAATATTAGTGGGGATGGTAATACATTATGCATGAATGTATAAATTTACCTTAATTTTTCTAAACCTAAAAATCTGTAAAACGTTTGTGTATAGTCTTCCCTATAAGAATTAATATAGTACACACGAAGATGGTACAGCCCTGGAATTTTAATGCAAATTTTTTGGGCAATAAATTTTTGAAAATAATTAGACGGAGACATAAACTTGAAGTTTCTGTTGTTTATTATTTACAGGAACTGTCCTTGAGCAGATTTTACCAGGTTAGTAGGATTGATTTGACTGGTTTATTCACGTTAATATTTTTCATGTTGATATTTTTTTAAATGAAGTGGTGAAATGCAATAAAATTTTATGTATTGATGATTGGTTAAGTCTAACCCCATAGGAACGTCTGTCCTAAATTATATATATATATATCTATATGTTCCTTTTAATACATTTTTGTTAAGAGTGTAGGCTAAAGTTGGGTCAAAATGGATTCATGAAATTGAATTTCAAATTTGTTCTATTACCACTAGGATGTACATTTGAAGGTCTCCAAGCTGCTGTCACCAAATGCCTCCAGGAGGCCAACATTGATCCACAACTGGGATTAGCAGTCCTGTCAGCCTCCATCACTGATGTCAACAAGGCCCTCTGCAAGTAAGTGAACAAAAATATTGACAAAAAAAAAATCATCTTCTGAAAGTCCAAGTGCAAAATTTTAATGATGATGTTGCACCGGCATACATCCATTAGAAATATTATGGTAAAATTTGCATTCATGAGGATGTTGCAGGTCTCCAGTGAAGATCTAGGGAAGGATATAAATTTGGTCATCTGATATAACCTTTAAATGTTGCACTTACAGCCTGTCACTTTTATACCGAGTGTATAATAGTCCTACTGTTGCACTGTGAAAATGGCACTTTGTGTGTCATCATAGTGATGATTTGTCATGATCATACCTAATACTTTCAATGTTAATTTGATTTAAGGAGACTTATCCCGTTTGTTGGTGACAGCCAAACGAAAGGATTATGCATCTGATTTTCAATCCAAAATCAGTTATGACTAATCAAATGGCCTACTATTGATCATGACTTATCAAACTGCCTCTATGTTTCCCATGTTGAAAGTAGAGAATATGACACTTGATCAGCTATCATGAGTCACGAAGTGCATTTTTCACAGTGAACTGGTCCTCATTTTTTCTTTATCAAAGTGAAAGACTGTAAGAGGATTTGAGTCTCAACTAGGGATCTCCCTTTCAAGTTCACATTGATTGCACATTTTACACAATATTTGGATATTTGCATGTGACATAGTTCGCTCACACCCTCTGATATAATTACTCATATTTCCTGGGTTGTGAATAATTTGTTTTCATTACAAATTTACAATCATCACCTATATTACTTTCTTTTCTGTTTTGCCATTTTGTTCAAAAACTCTGCACCAAGTCCACTCCTAGTTTGTACATACAGGAAATAATATAATGTCAATAATGACTTCTTTTTAAATTTCCTCATTCTAAAAAAGAATTAAAATTTTGAGTTTTTAGTGACGGCATGTGTAAGAACACTATATTCAGGAATATTTATTCTACAAAATTTAGTGCGCGGATTCTTCTGCAAATATTGACTTTTTGCAATATTGTAAAATAACATTAGATCAACACTTTTCCCAGATAATCTATATACACTGCTTCATGGCATAGGCTTAATTTAGTTTAAATAAAAAGCCAAAGTGGTTGTCTCCTGGATCTATTTATATACAACCTAGAAATGTTATTTTCATAATGTACCTTGTAAAATTTTTTTTGGTCAAATAAACAAAATGTCTGTCTGTCTCTGTCTAACTCAATTGTGGGAAAATTAGGCTCATGTAGGGAGATAGAAGGGCAGAGGAAAATGCAAAGTTCTGTTCCCAAGATAATGACCATCCTGTATGCTTAATGATCAGGAACCACATGAACAGCTGATTTTACATTCATTTTGTTATACAGATGTTTTAAGATAAATAGGTGCGGTAAGTCCAGCCTTCCCAGAATGTTCTTGATTAATTAGATCTGAGAAAAAGCAGGAGTCCTCAACATGTTACACATTTACCTTATGTGAGGGATCCTTCACAGGACTGCCACTTTAGCATCTCATACGAAATATATCCATCTAGGATATTGCTCATAGATGGATGGTTGATTGGGGCTTTACGTCCTTTATTTATGCACTTGGTAGGCTAATTAGGACAAGAGGAGGACACGGTTATGAGGTGAAGCATGATTAAAACTGCCATCCAACATGGCCCAGGTGACCCTGCAAGAGCTGGATTCGAACCCTGCACCCAGTGATTGGCAGTCCAGCACGCTACCACTAGACCAACCCTTCCCCTGATATTGCTCATGGAGTACACTAACAAATATTTTTGATTCTCCACACTGGGTTCCAAGTTCCAACCAATGCTTGGACTGTAACCTCTTGGCCAACCTAGATGCTAACACACGTATCATTTCTCAAACAAATAATATGAAAAAAATTACTAAGTCACCAAAAAAATTTTTTTTTTCAGCATTTACTCAATTTACAGAGCAACGGCCTACGACAAGTTTCGCACCTGTTTAGTCCGGGAGAAATGTCCTAATATTCCGGAATTAGATTTTGCTACCTGCGATGCTCAAATCCAAGGACTTGTTCCCCAGCCACAGGGTCCAGCCAATCCTTCCGGAATTCAAAATGAAGGAAATAATGGAGCCAATACTCCCAATTTCGTAGCGTAAGTTTGATTTGTTTTGCATTTGTGGAATAACCAAGATGGTAAATGCCATTTTTACAATAACATTTTTATCCCACTTCAACTGCCATTTTTACAATAAATAATTATCCCACTTCAATTGCCATTTTTATGATAAATAATTAACTTAAACTTCCATTTTTACAATAAATAATTTTCGCACTTCCAACTGCCATTTTACAATAAATAATTATCCCACTTCAACTGCAATTTTTACAATAAATGATTATCCAACTTCAACTGCTATTTTTACAATAAATGATAATCCCACTTCAACTGCCATTTTTACAATAAATAATTATCCCACTTTAATTGCCATTTTTATGATAAATAATTAACTTCAACTACCATTTCAATAAATAATTATCCCACTCCAACTGCCATTTTACAATAGATAAATGCCCACTTCAACTGCCATTTTTATGATAAATAGTTAACTTAAACTTCCATTTTTACAATAAATAATTATCCCACTCCAACTGCCATTTTATGATAAATAATTATCCCACTTCAACTGCAATTTTTACAATAAATGATTATCCCACTTCAACTGCCATTTTACAATAAATAATTATCCCACTCCAACTGCAATTTTTACAATAAATAATTATCCCACTCCAACTGCCATTTTCATGATAAATAATTATCCCACTTCAACTGCAATTTTTACAATAAATGATTATCCCACTTTAACTGCCATTTTACAATAAATAATTATCCCACTCCAACTGCAATTTTTACAATAAATAATTATCCCACTCCAACTGCCATTTTTACAATAAATGATTATCCCACTTCAACTGCCATTTTTACAATAAATGATTATCCCACTTCAACTGCCATTTTTACAATAAATGATTATCCCACTTCAACTGCCATTTTACAATAAATAATTATCCCACTCCAACTGCCATTTTTATAATAAATAATTATCCCACTCCAACTGCCATTTTTACAATAAATGATTATCCCACTTCAACTATCATTTTTACAATAAATGATTATCCCACTTCAACTGCCATTTTTACAATAAATAATTATCCCACTTCAACTGCCATTTTTACAATAAATGATTATCCCACTTCAACTGCCATTTTTACAATAAATGATTATCCAACTTCAACTGCCATTTTTACAATAAATGATTATCCCACTTCAACTGCATCTCAACTGTTACAGGTGATTTCATTCATAGCACGCGATTCTTAGGTTCTAGACCCACCAAATACATGACTTTTTTAGTTAATCTGATTGGTTTAGAAGCACCAGAACGTCATACATTGAATTTAAATATCAAACGTAGCAACTTCTGGTTTAGCATTGATTCCTCACAGCCAAGTGTGAAAGACAAGAATCGCATGGTAATTAAATCACCTGTAGAGATAGAAAGCCACAAAATGCTTGAAAACCTGCAGAATAGCCATATTATATTGGGCAATTTATACTTTCTATCAAAAAGTGGATGATATCTGAGAAAAGTGTAAAAAAGTGGTTTTGTCAATATTCCAATGTTAGAAAATGCTTTTGATCCTGGCGTAGTTCATCTTACTATTTTTTACTTTAATTCATAGACCCCTCCATCTTTCACAAAACTACTGAATGCCCAGCCCTATGAAATCTTGCAGACCACTTTTTCTAACTCCCTACAATGTTTTAGGCATTCTTTGCTGTCCGAAATTTATCATATCATCACTGTATGCACACCAGCCTATACAGCCCAATCATGTCATTTCAATTAAATGATTTAATAGTTAATACTCTCAAGGTGGTCCCTCTGCATGCGACACATCTCTGTTAATATTCGCGGAGTGAACTTAGCATATTAACAACAGCTCATAAATTTTGAAACTGTCACTGGAGTGAGAATGAAGGACAGCCAGTAGGCTTACGTGCGATGGAGTTGGTCCCTGATCAAACAGTTTCGGTAAAAGTAAACATACCTGAATTTTTCTTCCAATGACGCTGAAGTGTTTGGAAAATTCCATTATGTGCTTAACTATCCTATTCTGTTTTGAAAACTTCATTTTCATGCTCGTTTGTGTTGTCTGCATGAAAAAGCTTATTTTGCTGACAGTTGTCGCCACTAGCACAGAGTTGTGCTTGCAGTGCCACACCCAGGAAAAATTACTGAACTAACAGCAGTCTGGTTGGCAACAGTGATGTGTGAAGTTTATTTGAGCAGGAACAGTCTAGAAAAACTGTCCCTAATTTGAGGAGTGAAGTATAAAAGCGGACTGCTATTACTGTACTTGAATGGCATGTTAATTAATTAATCTAAGCCCAACTGACAGTGCTGTTGTTTATCACTAATTGACACAGAAAACATTGTTTCAAAATAAGAACAGTTAATTTGAGCTCCGCGAATCTATGGCATTGCCATCTACATGAACATGTTATATTAAGATAAAATTATCTTTACTTTCATGTGCATTAAGCTGGAAAGCTGTAATGGCGCAATATTTTTTGGTTTCAGAACCACTCGACCTACAACCTGGCTGGCGAAGTATACTACAACGCGGTATACTACAAGACTGAAGTTTTATTAATGTAGACGTTAGTGAATTAGAAAGATGTGCAATGATTTTGTAAACATTCAGAACTTGTATTATCATGACATAATTCATGAAATTTTACTATTTATGTAATTATTTATGTAATGGCAAATTTTAAGGAGTATCTTTTTTTTCAGAGAAAAAGATTGTTACATTGTAAATATAAAAAGGCTCCATATGTTGTATATATAAGGTTGTATTGAATAAAGTATCTTGCAATTACACTACAAACCTGACGTTTGTTTGGGTAGAAACTGAAAAAACAAAAAACAAAACAAAAACCTGAAATTTCTCGCATTGTCCCTGTGAACTCATTTTGGGGTTAAACAATTTACTTCTAATGATTCGGCCATTGCAGCGTTTTAGTATGTGGTCTAAGCTTCGAATTAATGTATTAAATGCTATAAAAGATCAGAACTTTGAGAAAATGTTCGGAAAATTGAAATAAAAAATTTTCATGAGCCTCATGTTTCAGAGGGGGGGGGGGAGGGACAAAGTGTATTTTGCCGTCCAAATGTCTTTATTGAGAAACTCAATTATAGTCAAAACTTCCTGTCAATGTGGTTGTACAATGTGCTTCCTGTGTTTTTAAATTCAGAGCTAGATTACAGTGTCTGATGAATAACAGCAGCTTTGCATCCTCCTCAAGCTTCATCAAGGCATTGTCGACCGGGTAGTCCTACTACCAGAACAATTTTGGAGGACAGAAAGTGATGAAATAATTCATTTAATGGTAGTTATTTTTGCGGGGTTTTTTACATTCTCAAAAAATAAGGTTTTTGCATATAAATTTAGGTCACACGGTTTTAGTTTAAAAAACGGGGGACACCCTTTTTTAGGGTTGGTCGAGAGATCTGTGAGAGGGACACATAATTTTGATTGTGTAACTTTCTTCTATTATCCGATCAAAATTTTCAACTTTCTTCAACTTTCAAAGAAAACACTCATAATTGTTATTTTTAAGGATATTATAATCTTTTCAGACTTTGATATTCACATAGTTTAATGTAAAAACAATAATTTCAATATTTTTAGTACATTTTCATTCGTTAACCCCCTCCCCCAATCACCATTTTCTGGATCCACCCCTACCTATAATAAGTGGAAGAGTTTGCACTATAAGGCCAGTAATAACTGATCTTTAGCTTCTCAAATTTCTTGAAGCAGATATGGCTGGCCTTATGTGGAAGAGATGATGAAACAAATTAACAATGAGAGAATTGAGACAGGATCCCAAGCAAAGGTCACTAACAGATTAAATTACACTATTACTATGTGTTCACTATGAAGTAGGCCTATTATGCTGTGTTATCATTGTTCAAATTTAACATTACTCAGTTATTATTTACAGTACTTAGTTATTCAGGATTAGCTTTACTTCCATATTAAATAATAAATATTGCGTAGATCTACTGTCAATATTTAACATCTTCAGCTTTTCAACATAATGACTACTGTATATATCAAAATGGTCAAGGATTATTTTATTGTATTACAAAATAACAAATACTCATAAGCTTATCCAGGAGCATTTTATCACTGCAGATGTACTTTTTTATTCTGTGGCAATATTGACAGATAATATTTAAGGTACTTGAAGACAAATTAAACAGATAAGAAGAGGGAAACCTTGATATGATCTTAAATATGTGTGATAGGGTCTAGAAACTTGTCAAAATTGGACACTAGTGTTTGCATGAGGATTCACAATAAATTTTATCTGTTATCAGATAGGAAAAGAAGACAGCTCTGAGATTTCAAAAATCAAAGATGGCTGCCTCCATGCTTCCATAACAATTCATTTGGAATGACACAACATTTGGAGGTTTATAATTGCATATCTATATAAGCAGAGGATATATACTTCTATTAACTTGATTCTTTACATTTAACACATTTTATGACTATTTGGACTACTGCTCTTATTTGACACATACAATTCCATAGAAACTGAATGTTACACATTGAGATTTGAACACATTGATTTGTAAACATGCTGAAGAATTATGACAGTGCATATTTGGATTGGCATTTTTTTCTCATCTTAAAGATAAAATGACTAAAGGCCTAGTGTAAATTAAGGAGCAGTTATAACCTATTCTAAGGTAGGATATATATTTTTTGAAAAGTGTCAATATTCAGGAAAACACTTCCATGGAAATATGCTTGGTTTATAGCACATAATTATATTATAGTAACATATTTGGTGCCTGAATTAACAACAATAACAACAACAACAACAACACTTTATCTCTAAAATTTGGAAAATACACAACAATAATCAGAATGGCTTCCATGACTTCGGCAGCATTTTTCTGCATCCCAGAAGAGACTATGGATCAAACACAGAGAATAATTTATTCATCAGTTAGCATCTTCAGTTCACTGTTGGCAATAGGTGGAGCCACAGCTCAAATATACCAATGGAGACCCCTTTTGAGAAACTACCTTCTAAGAAGAGGACCCACTCCTAATCCAATGATTGTGACATCATTAGCTTGGGCTAATCTCATGGTTTGCCTTGGTAAGTAAATGACCTTGATTTGTAAAACAAAACAAGGGAAGGTCATGTCTTTTGCAAAAATTCTTATGCGATAAACGAGCAGAGGCCGCAATTCAACCAAGTGGACTAGCCGCGCAGGAAATGGCCATAATGTGATTTGATATGTCTGCGATGACGCTTTAGAACTGGCAAGATATGTATTCGGCTAGTATTAAATATAAGCAACCATCCACTTCATCAAGATCAGATCTGCCTTGTAATAGGCCTAGATTATAAGACACCTTCTACTGAGGGTTTGCAGCTGTGTAACTTCTATTTCATTGATGGAACTTACAAACTGTCTCCAAGAAACAAGGCGCTTGCCCATTATTGACTTGCTAAATTACTACATTACTTACACTGTCCCCTTGGAGATCCGCTACCAAACCAGTTGAGCTAAAGGGCCGGCCCCCAAGCCATGCAAGTGCTTAAGAACAACCAGTTATACCCAACCCACTATATATAAATATATCCCCCAACTTCTCTGAGATTTTGACACACTCCAGTCAACAATCTCACCTCAATGCCACCTGCCACCATGACCGGGATTCGAACCAGCCTCTGGGTAGCAACAGTCCGATGCACCATATAGCACTGTCCCCTTAAAGATCCGCTGTCAAACCAGTTGAGCTAAAGGGCCGTCCCCAAAGCCAAGTGCTTAGGAGCAACCTGTTATATTCAACCCACTATACTATATTACTTTATCGTAATGGTAATTTGATCAAAAAGGCTTCTTTTAATAAATAAGTCGCCAGGATTGTGCGTTTCAGTATGCTGATAGCATCCGAACATAATACATCTGACAATTACGATTTTCTGTTCTTTTTAGGAGTGATCAGCAGAGCGGTTCTGATACTGACCACCAGTCCTCCATCTCAGAGCATCATCGTTCCATTTTCAAATGAATCTCACTTCATAGACATTGACAATACTTTCCCACATATTCCATTGAATGGAAACAAAGCTCTTCTTGGTGTTTCCATGACAATTGAGGTAAATAAAAGTAAACTTTAAGAATATTTCAAGCAGAACTTTAATTGTAACTTTTGTCAAAGTACATTATGACCGCTGATGGCTTGGACGTCATCAGTGAAATAAACTTATTGTTGATGCACTAGCTTTATGTATGCAATAGTTGTGATACAAGGTAGAATGTAAGACAATACTATTTTACAAGGTAGAATGTAAGACAATACTATTTTACAAGGTAGAAGGTAAGACAATACTATGGACTTCGGAATGTAGAAAAGCCTGTCTACAAATTGACCACAGTAACGCTGTTTCATGCCAGTGCCGAGTTCCAGCATTGGGAGGACATGTGCTGCCACCTGGTTTGAAATATAATGAACATGTGCTGCCACTATGGGAGCAATTTTGCAAGCTCCAGTGAGTGGTCAACAGAAATTCAGTGTGAGGAGCTCACACAACTTTTGTTCGGAAGAAACTAGGGTTCCATAGTTTGCTGATGACCTTGTCTACTTTCTAGAGAACAGGATAATCTAGTCTGACTTTAGTTGACCTAGATATTGAACAGAATCTTTTTGAATGCACAATGAAATTGGAAAACTGGAACAACTTCTTGGAGCAGTATAAAATAACTAACTTTGTGCCATGTGGCAGCAATATGACGTTCTCTTCTTTGAGGGACCGTGACGACTTCGCCCTCCTGTCAAGCAGTCCCAAAGAGGCAGTAGAAAAGCTATGACCTGTCACCTACAGGCAAGTGAATAGATTGCAAGAAGAGAGGTGTGCGAATAGAGTTAAACTTCTTAAAATTTGCTAAAGTGAATCTCCAAAGGTCACAAAGGCAGATATACCCATTCAATCCCATTGATATTTCATTAAATGCTTGATTCTAAATTTATGATTGTTTTTTCTCCACAGGTCCTCAATCAATACCTATTTGGAGTGGCTTTCATGTGGACAGTTCTTTACGCTGTGGATATTTACTACCAACTGATGTACAAAGAAATGTGAGTAATAATAGGTCTGTCTCCATTTGCTGTTCTGAATTTATGTAAAGGTGGCAAATATATCAAAGCAACAAAAATGTATCACAATGTCCTTACTGCTCTTTTTCAGACCTGATCTCCTCTTCAGAATATTGGCATGGACACTTCCCTTGTTACCATGCACAGCTGTATTATTATCAGTTTTTCTTGGAACGTTTAACATATTTGACAGGTAAAAATTTAAGCAAAAATTAGGTTTTCAAGTTTTAATATATATACTTGATATGGTTATGTTATGGAGTCTGATTAGTATGTAAATTACCATTCATTTTCAAATTTCAAATTTCAGATGTCCCACAGGAACAAGACTACTGTTACGCCACCTAGCGTATTACAGCTCAATGATTGTAGCCCTGGTGGCAGATCCTGTAGTTTACTGCTTATGTAGATTGCAAAGTATGTCACCTATAAATTATAATTTAAATGTACTATGTATTTTGAAATTGAAGTTGGCTTACATAACGTTAATTGATGAATATGAAGAAAAGTTCTACCTGCAAATGTTTTTGAACTTTTGTTTCAAGTAATAACTAAAATTGTCCAAAATTGACAAACCAAAAAGGTTGATTAGTGATTAGGCCTATTTGACATTATCCATAGTGAACAAGATAGAAACTGAAGTTAATGATTAAAGTAATTTGCAAAAAACCTGCAAAGATTAGCCAGGTTTTAGGTAATATGAAAAACATGTTTTTACTTTCAGTCAACAAAAGAATCAGAGAATCTGGATTACTAAACAGCCACAATCGATCAATCATGACAGCACTCAATAGGAAGTTCTTGGCAGTCATAATCATATTTTTTGCCTGGTAAGTACAATTAGGCTTATTTGTACTGGCAAGTTTTTTCAAACACAGTTTCTGAATTGACTGAAGAACCAAGAAAATGGAAAGATTTTGTACTTTCATAACTCATGAAATTTGTGGAAGGTGCCAGATAATCTCAAAATGGAGTCGCGTACATGTAAAATTCTTTTGATATATGTCACCTTTAATTTTGATATTTCCATTAAAAATTATAGAGTCAAATTTGTGCCTTTAGTATCATTTGAGAAGTGTGAATTTGAAGTCATTATTATTTTTTCAGCTGGATTTCTAATTTCATCGACAGCGTCATTGAAATAATTGCAGTTTTAGCGGCCTGTTCGCCAGCGTCAATGAAGCAATTCTATCCAATTTGGGTCATTCAGGTAAACATTCATTGAGAGAATTTTTAATATGTTTCGTTTACACTCTTTATCTTTTAAAATAATTCTGTTTATAGTTCTGGTTCAACAGAACAACCTGGCTAATTCTTTCTTCATTTAAGTATGAAATTAATTGTTTATTTGGTATATTATGCGTGAGCCGAAAAGATTAACAAAAATTAATTCAAATCTTAATTTCGCATAGGCTCTAATGAACCCCATCCAAGGTTTCTTCAATTTCTTCATCTACGGCCGCCACATGCTTTTCACAAGGGTCGCGAACGGAGAAGTTGGAATCACCGCTTCGGACGAAAAGGATGCTGAGCAGACTCCCATATTGTACAATTGGAATGCGTACTCCAGAATGACAGAGGATAGTACTGCTAAATCCGCTCTATGAAGACTAATATGATGCATATACAAAGTTCTGACATGTTGAAGAGGGATAAAAAAATCTGCCGCCATATGTATCAAAACAGCTTGATTTGACAACTGATGTAACGCATTACAAAGAATGTTAATTATCCTGGAGCATGTTGACATTGTTGAGATACTTTTGGCTTTCATGTAGAGTAGACTTGTCCAAGACTTGACTCCAAGACTTGACTGCTGATTCATTGCCAGTGCCGCGTTCCAGCATTAGCAGGACATGTGCTGCCACCTGGTGTAAAATTCAATGAACATGTGCTGCCTCCAAGAGAGCAATTCCCTTCGGGAGCAATTCGGTGAGCTCCACAGAGCCGGCAACGGAAACCGAGTGTGAGGAACTAATATAACTTTTGTCGGGAAGAAACCAGGGCTCTTCCCGAGTATGCTGATGGCCTCGTCTATAAAATGCGTGCATGTACTTCCTATATTTGCAGTTTCTCTAGAATCCACAGCTGAATTTTTTTTGGTGTATTACCTCATTTTTTAAAGCGATAGACAGTCATATGTCACTCTACAATCATGCTCGGACGATATTTAGTTGTTTTAGGTTATGTATCACATGTTTTTCAAATAAAATATTTTATCGAAAATATCGTTCAGAAGATGTCTGTTTATTTCACAAATAATGGCTCAGCTAGTGAATTTGATGTTTAGGGGAGAGCGGGGCACAGTGAGACACTTTTTATTTTCAAGTGTAGCAAAATGTTGGCAGTCAACAATAAAACCAATTTAGACCCACATTGTAGATGATGAAATTGGGTATATTGTCCGGTAGTTTTGGGTTCCCAACTATTACAGGTTTGGAGATACATTATGTTAAGTCCATGCCGGATAAGTGTCTCACTGTGTCCCATAGGCGGGGCACAGTGAGACAGGGAAGTCTGCTACCACAATTGCAAACCCTTTAGGCATGCAGAATAATTTTGTCAATGGATATTATGAAAATTGATATATTTCATTTTGAAAAGTTGGTAAGGTGAGTTTCTAGTTCCTATTTTGTGCAAGTATGACAAATTCATGTTGGTGGACATGTGCATAACATATTTACCCAGCAGCACCTGTTACTTTCTTATGCCTTACTAATCAAAATTCTTCCCTGATGCTTCCATTTTGATAAAACTCTCTAAAACAAGAGGTAAATGATAGGCATTTCTGAATTCAAGGTGTTTCTACTCTATTCTGTGGTGTCTCACTGTGCCCCGTCTCACTGTGCCCCATACAGCATTCTTTATTAAATTTGAAAATTTCGTGGAGACACATGCCAAAATTGGGGATCGCCAGCATATTAAAATAAGTCAAAAAGCCATAGCTTCAATCCCTGGTGATTGATTTGCATTAAACTCCTAATGCTTAGGCATCAGAACAAAAAGTCATTAGGCAAAATTATTTACTTATCGAGGCTAAAAACCAAAAAATTGAAATTTCACTCGCCCTATGCTTCGAAACTTTTCCGGATTTAGGTCTACCTTTCACTTATGTAATTTTTGTTCAACATAAGAGATGGTACTTCTGTAAACAGTACCACTTTGACGCTAGGGGCACTGTCTCACTGTGCCTGTCGTCTCACTGTGCCCCGCTCTCCCCTACAAACAAAGTAAACTAGTTATCTCTTAAAATGAGATTTCAAGGAAGAACTTAGAAGACAGTCCAAGGAGCTTTGACATCTGAAGTACTTTTAAATCAAGCCGTAGTAAAATGCAAAAAAGATAAACAACTAAAGACTCGTTACATTTCACACTAGCTTTTAATTTTTTGATTGTTTTTTACTTTTACATACATGTGATAAATCTTATTTAGCTCTACATGAGCTGAAACTTATACTAAACTCTTCAAAATGTATCCTTATATCTTGTAAAATGATAGTATATTGAGATATATGAAATATTATACTTTAACTAAAGTTACAAATCTTATATGAGACAATGATATTTTTGTATTCGAACACACGTATATTTGGTCTGACTCATTTCGTCTTTATTAGATTAACAAAATTTCCAAAAATTGGAATCATTTTAGACTGCGCATTAGAAAAGTATAAAAAAAATGCAAAATTTCAAACTGAATTGCTAAATGTTGTTCATTTCACTCTTGATTATCCATGATGATAATGAATGTTCCGTTAAAAAAACTTTTAGCGCTTTCCATCGTACAACTCTTGGTCGAAGAGGTACTCCCCGAGAGGACTGGTTTCCATCCTGGTCAGTACGGAGACGTGGTCTGACAACTGCTTGATGGAGTCGACTTGTTCGGTCAGGTATTCTCCCTCCAGGAAGTCTTGAAGCTGAAAAAAAAAAAAGGTCAATGGAAATAAACAAATTCGATCAAAGAGATTGATCACAGAGCATGCTCATAGTTTCTAAGATGCCAGGGGTAGCTACATTTGCTCGCAGCCCCTCCTATTGCTCAAAAGCCAAAGTAAATGGAGTGGCGGCCATTTTGTTCATTGCTCTTATTAGAAGTTATGAATTTTTAAAATAAAGTGCCGTAAGTCTAAGTGGCAGCAAGTGTATTATTTTGCAATTGAATGAAGTGAACGAAATGTGAATAGGTTTCTTCAAGTCCTGCACACACCGCAAATTTTTGAGTTACTAACATAACAATGACAACATCGAGATATCTGACCACGAGTAGAGAGCGAAATAGTACAAATCTTCAAATGACATTATACAAATTCGAAAAAACTCTTGCTCAGAATGAAACACTATGGGACAATATGGAACAATATGAGACAATATGGGACAATACAGGACAATATGGAACCACATTTATATATGGGAATATATGGGACAATACGGGGCAATACGGGACAACACGGGACAATACGGAACGACACGGGACAATATGGGACAATACGGTACAATATGGAACCACATTTATATGTGGGAATATATGGGACAATATGGGACAAAACGGAACAACACGCGACAAAACAGAACAATACGGAACTATATGGGACAATGTGGGAAAATACGGGACAATATGGGACAATAAGGTAATGAGACTGTACATACGTGAGGGTCATTCCTCTGCTGAGCAAGCCAGTGGAGGTCCAGAAGTTTGTCGTTGACGAAGTGTTCCAGCTGAAGGGCGTCCTTAAGAGCAGCGAGGCCGTTGGTCCACTCGTCTTTGGGAGGTTTCTGCAAACATAATTAGAAGAAGACATGTAACTACCCAAGCATTAGGGGGAATGGGGCACATTAGGACGCGGGGCACTATGGGACAGTGGGGTTTTCTTGGTTCCTGGCAAGGTATATGATATATATATATGGTAGTGCCATCATATCTTGTAATTTCACATCCTGACGTTTCTATCGTTTTGATGACAAATTAATTTAATTCAAACCATTCTGTGGACAAACTATGAACAATGAGGCTTTCTCAGTGCTTGTATGAATTTGATATATCGTAACGAACAGCTATCATGATAAACACACTCACTGGTGCCTGAGAAATTAGCTTTTTGGTGTAAAAGTCATATCGGGGCTCATTGGGACAGTGAATTCGGGACACATTGGGACGCACTTAATATGGCAGAATTTTTGTGTCCAAGTCAAATGAATGACCTGGGACAGCACACAACAGGTATTCAGGTCACAGTGAATAGAGGCATAGTGGATTACCATGCTCTGTGAACAAATTTGTTGCAAAGCACTGTGTGTTAAATTACTTGCATACAGTCTGGTGAAACTGAGAACTGCATGCTGCTGCCACCTGGCACAAAAGTTGATTTCCTATGCTACAGCATTGCTGTCCCAGAAATAGTTCCAATTTCATTGCACATTCACAAAATTTCTATCCAACATTGATGTATACCAGAGTCAGACTCGGCAATCACATTCTCTAAGGAAGTAGACAAGGCCATCAGCACACTCAGAAACAGCCCCGGTGTCTTCCAGACAAAATTGTGTGTGTTCCACTGGTCGAAAGTTGGTGGACGCTCGCAGGAGCTCGCTGAATAGCACACTAGTCACTAGGTGGCAACACAAGACAGCATATGTTCTGATCTGTGGCAATGCAAGAGCAGTCCACTTGTCGACAGACTTGCATAGATGTCCCCACCCAGGACAGTTTATGTTAAATGTTAAAAATAGCATGCAATGCATGCATCGGGTCCTTGGCCTATTTCAACAAGTTGGGGCTCTTCAATATTCTACCAACAATCTATCAAGTTAGGTATAAGAAAGCAGTATATTGTGACCATGCTCAAGAGGGCAGCACAGTCCAACTTTTGGTGTGTATACAGAAACCAGTTTTTGTGTGAAGTGCTGACAGCTCAGAAGAAATATGTTTAATAGAAGAAAATTTGAACACTGATAAGCACAATATTGTAGCCAGGGGTGCATAAGCACCATCTTGATCACAAGGGCACATCTGTTGGGGTTGTCATTTTGTCTGTGAAATGTTTTAGTGAGTACACCAACTTTGCCTGTTCACAGGAAATGAAGCTGACGACAATGGTCTTGGAATGAATGCCAAGGACCCAAAAACTGTTTAAAGTTTGTATAAGGGTCTGTTTTGGGCAAGTGAAGGATCCCTCACACGGGATAAATGTGTAACATGTTGAGGACTCCCACCTTCTCTTTCCCATCTCATCAATCAACCACCATGAGTGACAGGAACTGGACTTAAAGAGGGCTGCACTTGCCACATCTATCTATCATGATACTCATCACAAAAAATCTGTCAAGATGAGCTAACTAGAATTTGCCAAAAAGGAAAGATGATACTAATCATTCCATTTTATTTTTGAAATAGTGAATTGTGTACATTTCCTGAAGACACATTGTTAATATAAATATTGATTTTAGTTGGTTAAAACATGTTGACAGACATTCTGTATATACATTTTATTGTATCATCCTTATCATATATTGTACAGTTGCGGACAAAAATATTCATACAGCTGAGTATTCTGCACATAACTGGTATTTACTCTTGATTCAGGGATGCGAGGAGAAAAATTTCACTATTAAGTCATTGACCTAATCATTTGTCTTTGTCAAGCACTGCAAACTTGAGCATATCTCTGTTTTCAAGCTCAGAGGGCACACAAACATAAAATTACAAAAGTATTCATACAGCTAGAACACGCCGGGTATAAAGTGCATCAAAAGCTTGAATTTCTTATCCAAATAATGTGTAACTTTCTGTGGCTCCTTTGGATAACCTCTTTAGAAGTTCTGGGTGCTTTTTTGGGTGCTTTTATCTGTGTTGGTTGACCCATACCACCCTATAGCGCTGATATCATTTTACCATTAAATGTATATGACATTTCTCAAAAGATGGCAATAAGTCCATGAAGAATAACCTCATTTCTTCAAATGGTCCGTCATAGTTTTCTTTATGCAATAGGTTGTGCCTGATGTAAACTACAAGAAGTTGCATTTGGTTTTACAAGATTTAGAGATGGGTACCAAATGTCTAGCAAAGTCTTGAAAGTTTTGCCCATTGAAATAGCATTGAGTCTTGGTCAATTTTTATCCTAGGTCTTTTGCATCGTGTGCAAATAATCACCTGCATGCCACAAGTAAATTTTAGTCCAAATGAGAGTTTGTTGTAATGATTAAAGCAAGCCATGAAACCAAATTTTACTGTGTGTTAGCATTTTGCTTGGCTTAGTGAGCATCTTTGCAGATGTTTCATATATACATTTAATGGTAAAATGACATCAGCGCTATAGGGTGGTATGGGTCAACCAAAACAGATAAAAACATCCAAAAAAGCATTCAGAACTTCTAAGGAGGTTATCCAAAGAAGCCACAGAAAGTTGCAAATTATTTGGAACAGAAATTCAAGCCGTTGATGCACTTTATACCCAGCGTGTTCGAGCTGTATGAATACTTTTGTCATGTTGAAATTTTACGTTTGTGTGCCCTCTGAGCTTGAAAACAGATATATGTTTAAGTTTGCAGTGCTGCACAATGACAATTGATTAGGGCAATGACTTAAAAGTGACATTTTTCTCCTTGCATCCCTGAATCAAGAGTAAATACCAGTTATGTGCATAATATGCAGCTGTATGAATATTTTTGTCCGCAACTGTATATAGATAAATATTGTATAAGGCAGTTTTCTGAGTCAGACAACCATCATCTCATTGTTTATGGTTAATAATCTGCCAGATTTGTCATGTGCATATATATGATAGTTATGTAACAATCAATGATGATATAAATGAAATACTTGAACAGTGGGTAATCCAATAAAGACGATTTTCTATAAAAAATGGATTAAAATCCTAAATCACATTATTATATTTTGGAAAGTTGCTCTGGATTTAAAACATAAAATTTATGGACTGGATATGCCAAATGAAGACTTGAATAATGAAGGACATTAATAGAAGGACTTGACAAATGAAGGACTTGACAAATGAAGGACTTGAATATGACTTGGCAAATTAAGGACTTGGCACATAAAGAACTTGGCAAATTAAGGACTTGAATAGAAGGACTTGAATAGAAGGACTTGAATGGCAAATTAAGGACTTGGAAAATTGAGGGCTTGCAATGAAGGACTTGAATAGAAGGACTTGAATAGAAGGACTTGAATAGAAGGACTTGAATGGCAAATTAAGGACAGAAGGACTTGGCAAATGAAGGACTTGGCAAATGAAGGACTAAAATAGACTTGTAAAATGACAATTTGGAAGGTGCAAGGTTATGCATTTTACCCAGGGACAATTTTTTTTCCACATGAAGTAACAATAAACTATTTTTTGGGCTACAAAGAGAACGAAAACTTTTCTCTTGCAATTTTACCATAAGGTAGCTTGCTAAAAATGGAAACAAATTTTTTTTCATGTTAGAAGGGATTCTAAAGACCCTCCACATATATATATATATATTGGGTTGCATATGGGCATATTACTTTTAGAAGGAAGTAGCTCTGGGACCCATGGGTCGTTCCATTGAAAATCTTGAGATTTTGACATGGAATCAGGAGATTTGCTCTGAATCAGCCAATTTTAATCCAAATTTGATGAAAAATTGGCTTTAGGTAGCCCACATATTTCGCTGCTGACGACACTACTTTTGAAAGATATTCCACGAAGATGAATATTGAAAAAATCACTTTTAAATGAGTGGTATGCCAAAAAATTGCAAGATTCAGCCATCAGCCTCGCTTTAAAGTGTGATGTCACCATTGTGACGTCACCAAGGCTATTTATGATGTCATGGACGTTTGTTGTGACATCACTATCTTTTGACCAATAAGAAGTGGCCATTTTCCCAATGTATAAGGATAAAAACCACTTCTTCAGTTTCAATTGAATATTGTACAATTGTCCCATTGACTAAGGAAGATCAAATTAGGTGCAGTCAGCAGCGAAAAATGTGAACTTTTCGAGAGTACCAACAATTTAATACCAAACTAAGGGATAAAAGGTTAAAATTTCATTCTCCCAGACCATGTCCTTCAAATCTCATGATTTTCCAATGGGAAGATTCATGACCCCTGTCCCACAAGGGTCCAGGGCCAAGAAGGAAGGATGGATTATTGGGCCTTTAAGTCCTGTATTTATGCACTTTGTAAGCTGATTAACAGGGACCGGATAAAGCAATGAGATGGAGGATGTTTTAAAAAGAAAGTAAAGGTGTTACCTTATTGATCGCAAAGCTGGTATTGGGGTCAATTTACAAGAAGTAGGCCTAATAACCTAGTGATAAGGACTTGCATCATCTTGCCTTGTTTGTATTACAGAATATATAAATTTGTGGCATTCATCGATAGCCCTCACTGAACACTAAGGATTTCCACACAGCGCAATAAAATGGAAAACATCAGCTCCCCCTGTTGAAAAATCTTGTCATATAGTTCATTGACTTAAGCCTTGAGATTTTTAAAAGGCTTGTATCTTCTAAGGCAGGAACTGTACTAAAACCAGACTTGCCTAATAGGTCCGTTTCCTGCTTTGCTTGTAAATCTCAAATAAAGATTCCATAGTTGTTGTGATGTACATTTGGTCTCATGATTTTTTTCCCATTGCACAGACGGGAAGTCTCAGTGGCAGAGTGGATAGCCCACCGGCTTTCTAATACTGAGTTCCCGGGTTCGATTACAACACATGGCAATATATTTCCCCAACTAATTTGAAAACAAATGAGAATTTGAGTAGCGCTTGACGGTGTTCTTTGGGATTTTATGCTGGTCTGCAACTGGAAAACTAAATTTTACTTGTCATGATGTAAGTCTCTGATTGGTCACTCTATTAATATACTGATATCAGGCAATACATGAAATTGGGACCTCAATAGAACATTTGACCTTCTTCTGCTGTTCTTAAATGTGCATTAATCAAGTTACTTCATATCCCCCAAATTCCTGCCTTGCTCTTAAATCTCAAAGAAAGATTCCACAATGTTATGATGCATATTGGTGTCAAGATTTTTTTCCCACTACAATGTTGTATGTCTCAGTGGCTGAGTGGTTAACACGCTGGCCTTGTAATTTCGAGGTCCAGGGTACGATTCCACTGCATGCCAAATGCTTAACTAGTAAATTTAGATACAGATAGGGAGCCATCTGGTGATAGTCATGCTGCAAAGTGGCCGAGCAAATGGAACTCCGTTATCATTGAAACTCCTCAAAATATAGGAAATTACGGGAGGTCCAAAAATAAAGGAACTATATAGAAGAGTGTGCAGCCCGTGAAATGAATTAATATTTTTCCTGATAAAATATAAATCATAAAACCCACAATGCAGTGTTAAGAAATGTACCCCATAGGAATTATTTAACTCAAGAAGAGCCGTGATAGAAATTACATTTTTACGTCTGGCATTTGCCGAGTTTCCATGATATAAATGCACTTTTCTGTTGAGGAAAAGTCCAAAGCGGCATTCGATTAATATCTAATGATCGTCCCCTATTTCAACTGCCCTACATTTTGTTTCTTTTGTCTTTGTCACAATTCTTTTTTTTTTTTTTTAGTATAAACTGCAACAGAGTTCTTAAATGTCACAGTCAAGATCAGCTGTTACTCTTAACATTTTCAAGACAAAGAAAAGAGTTCCAGTTTAGAGTCAATGACACTTTTATAAATAGTTTAGTATGCAAGGCAAGGGTTGAAGTCCAGTGACACTCAAGATTTTTGTTACATAACTTAACATAATATGTTTTATTTATTTACTTCTAAGCTCTCAAAGATATCATATCTCTAGGGTATTGTTCAACTGGATTGCTGTTAGTTTTCTGTGATTTATATTCATATATTAGGTTTAATGTGATATACAACCTTTTGTGACAAATTATCTCCCAAGTCTGGATGTGCGCAAAATCACTCAAGGTAAGCCAGGGCTATAAAATATATATAGTTATCTAATAAAAATTGTATACGTAACTAGTTGAATCAATGTTGACGTAATAATTATCGGTGTACGGCGGAAAGTCGTTTCAGATAGCAGTACATTTATGGAAAGTTACCGATTAAGTCCTAGATATGCAGCGATGGTACATAGGCCTATAGGCCTACGTTTCATTTGTCTGTATTGCTTCAACATGCTTCGTGGAGTAAATTTTTTTGTTGCTGATGAAAATTTAAATGTGTTTCTAAAATGGATTGATGCATCGCAAAAGTTGTCATTTGTTACCAAAATTATAAAATTTCTGTTAGTGTCAAAAAGGCGCAAAACTATTATGTGTTGTTACATGTAATATAGAGAATACTGTCATCAATTTAAACTGCAAATTCATGTCAACCAGTGCACGATTTTATTTGGATCAATAAATTACATATCAGGTGTATATTATATGTTATTGCATAATGACAGGAAGAAATTCCATATCATATCTAAATATCGAATTAAATATATGATGCAAAAAAAAAAGTTTTTTTTTGTGGTTGTCTGAGGTACATTCAGTTGCCATGCGTCAGCTGCGTGATATGGAAGGAATTTTTTGGGAAAGAAAGATCTACAGCTTGGAGTCAATGGAGACCCACTATCTATGTATCTATGTATCTATGTATCTATGTATCTATGTATCTATGTATCTATGTATCTATGTATCTATGTATCTATCTATCTATCTATCTATCCATCGTTCTATCTATCTATCTATCTATCTATCTATCTATCTATCTATCTATCTATCTATCTATCTATCCAATGGGCACATCTACATTGCAGCAACGGTGTAACAATGTTGCAATAGTTTTAAAGTTACATAGAATTGCATGGTAGAAATGACATAGCCACAACGTTGTGAAGCAACATTGATATGACATTATCATGCGACGTTGTGGCAACATTACAAGGTTGTCACAATATGAAAAACCTCAACGTTGAGTTTCACATTGTGGCAACGTAATGTCTACCATATATTTCTACGTGACCAATAGACGAACCCTCCACCAACAAGAGCAGACCGTACACTGCCTCCATATCCCCCATGCCCTACACATAGATCTACCAACACCCGCCAGAATCTCAATTTTAGTTATGCCAAATATTTCCACCAGGGCACAATTGTGCATATTAGGATGTGGAGACACCTATGGGTTGACTTCACTTTTCAAAATAAATATGGCTGCAGGCCAATAAGCAAAAGCAACCCAGCTGAAAAAGTATTTGGGATGTGGAAATGGTTTTGATATTTATTGATTTATGGTAACATTTGACAAGTTTAGGGGGGTCTTTGAATGTTGGGAAAGAATGGGCATTGTGTATTGTGTGGTGTTTGAGATATTTGATGGATGCCATCTGAGCTAATGTGATGGAGACTAAAAGTAAAATCCCCCACAGCATAGCATGGGGGATAAGCTAAGCTATGGGGGATAATTAGCAACATTGTGTTTACGCTGTGTGCCCGTTAGGTATCTAAAATCTATGTATTTACATGATGTATCCATGAAATAATCAAGTATATCTCCAAGCATGATCCCTCCTGTAAAAAGTGACATTTCATTGTTTACTTGTTTACAAAACAACTTTTTATATATTTGAGCAGCTTCCAAAATCATACTATTTTATTTTACCCAGCCCCTTGTAGATCACCCTGTTACATACCTACAAGCATGACAGGTCAGACAGGCCCTGACAGGGTGCATGTAGGCGTTTTTATAATGCCCACAAGCCTATATACATATATGACTTTGTCAACATCTTCACATTTTTGAACTTTATTGCTTTTGTTTGTCAGGTTCCTGGGGCCAGATTACGTGACTTTTGGTGCTCTGTGTTTGTTTTCATCACAATACATTGTAAATAGGGTGATTGGGATGATAAAATAAGCTCAATTTCAGCCCAACTTTTTTTTGTCCTTCACGTTCCTTTTTAGACATTTGTCACGTTTCGAGTAAAATTTGTAGGTATTTGGAGCACCCAAAACCAGTTCATTGCCCCATATAGGCCTAAGGGCTCAGAAGTATCAGAAGCTGTCAGACTAAAAAATTATTAGGCCTAATAAAAAAGATAGACCCATCAAAGATAAAAAGTATTGGACAAAGTATTTTCTCAAAGCACAGTACAAAGTCCAAAATGTCAGAGTTTGACCTTGAAAACCAGGTCACTAGCAAAGGTTATACATTAGGACATGGCCCATATCTGGTGAACTGGCCTCTGATTGGTCGAAACAGACACACCTCCAGGCTCCTGGCTTGAGGCCAGTCCATATTTACTACAGCACATGGGCTAGTAGTGTTTGTCAACATTAGGGACTTTGCATGCAGCAGGAGTCTGGACTTAAATTCATCATGTAAGTTTTTGATATGGTTTTGAATTGTCACCTTTTCTAGAGATTCATCTGGAGATCCCACAGATTTTATACCTTAATTTATATTTTAATATTTTAGGTTAGATGAGACTTTAATGATTTTTTTTTTAACTTCAAAGCACTCTTACTGCAACATTATAGAATAGAGTATATATAAACTTATAGATCGTCACATTAATTTATACTCTGATCAGTTCAACATGAGGTGACGAAGCCTACACTCTAATCCATTCATTGATTAATTATAGTTTATTTGAATGCAATGTTGAATCAAACTTGAAATGAAAATATCAGTTTGACCATACTTTAGCCTCCAACTTACACTTCTGTTACTGGGCACAGCTATCCCTAAATCTGCCTTAACCATAATAGGCAGGTGTGTGTTTTTCTTAAGAACCCAGACTGTCATTTATTTACTTATGGAATTTTCCCTGCTTAAAGTATGGGAAATACACATTTATATACATGTATATGTATACACCCACGTATGGAATCAAAGACCCATTTCAATAAGATATGTAAGCTCTGTACAATAGCCAGTGTAGGGACCCTACTAGTGTCCTGGTGCAACTTTTTATTTTGCTCCGTCTGTTACTTCAACTCCAGTGAATTACCAGTCTTTTTGAAAATAAAATATCTTTGGTAGGACCCATGACATTCCCAAAGATAGGCAGATATCCCAATCCTATAGACAAGAGATGTTGTGATTTAATTTACAAATAGAAATTCAGAAAACACTAATCATGGTCATACTGGTGCAGTGTGACAAGAAAATGTGTATTTATTATACATGTTCACTGTAATTGTTGTTTTATGGCAATTCTTTGTCACGCTGAGTATATTTTGGCCCTAATAAATAGCATGATGCAATGACAGAGTCAAAATATATGGGACCATTTCTTAAAATAGCAACAGACAGATGGACAGGCATACATACATAATAAATAGGCCCTGACTAGATAGATAGATAGATAGATAGATAGATAGATAGATAGATAGGTACACAGATAGATAGATAGATAGAGAGATAGATAGGTAGATAGATAGGTAGATAGATTTTAATCATAGATAGATAGATAGATAGATAGATAGATATATAGATAGATAGATAGATAAATAGATAGATAGATAAATAGATAGATAGATAGAGAGACATCTAGGCAGATAGATACACTCGTAGAATTAGATAGATTTAATAATATTAACTTTTCTATGGTCATAATAGATAGGTCCAGAAAGACAAAAATCAAGATGTACAGACAGAGCAGTGTGCAGACAGTAGCTTCCAAAGCCACTTTTGTTTCTATTTCAAAATTACAGTATAATATTATTGATTCATTCTGGACTTCTGCTCAAAAAAGATTCAACACCAAGTGAAATGACTGATTAGCACATGCATATATATAAATCTAATGTGCAATAAAATGTTGAACATGTCAATACAAAATTAGTTTTTGTTAGAATATAGTCAATAATACATTGGTTACAGTCTTGTTATGAAAATGTTTGGAAATCATCAATATTTATATAGCTTAATAGGCACAAAGAAAAAACACTACCTTAACAAATGCTAATTGGTCGGTTACCGTCGGTACATATATGTAATAAAATAAACGAACAAATATAGATTCACCTGCATGTGCATTTCATGGGACCACTTTTAAAAATCAATACTGTATTTTAACTTTCCTTGATTTTGTTTCATAAGGGATGAATAACCATGAGGTCCTAGACCGTGTGGAACTTTGTCCCTGAGTTACTCTTTGACCCTCCCATAGGAAAACGATTTATCAGCAAATGTATCAGTGTCACTTGTGACCTTATGTATATATACTGTATCCACCCAAATGGCACCCATGACCTTATATAGACATCTGACCTGAGATGACCTTTGAAGTAATTTAGCCTATTATAGCCAGGTCAGACTGCCCATAAATCAATTATAGAAGTAAAGTACCCCATTTTAAAGTTGAGACAACTGCACCATAGGCAAAAGTATGAAAAATGAAAAACACAATTACAAAAAAATGAAGAAAAATTGTCAAAAATCTACTTTCATTCGCTACAACTCCTGAATGGTACTGTCCAATTATTAGGAAGCTTATAAATCTTTTTAACCTCTATAGTGGAAATTGCTATTGTAAATGTGGTTATGCCCTCCTAGCAATAGTCTGTTGTATCAAATCTAAGACCATGCTGTCATACAATGTGCATCTTCCAATTGCATTAATTTTCATCTTACAGGAAGTACGGAAAATACCCTCACAGAGTCATCGGCCTCTCGGCACGGAAGGACATAACTTTGGACGTCATAAGCAAAATCATTGACAGGGAGTCTGTCAAGGGTTTGAACACTCTTTTCAGTTATGGTTTTGGAGTAGACACACCATTTCTGTATTGCACAAAAAAATCAGGAACAATGAGCGTCACTGCCCTCTACCTAGCTGTTGAAAAGAACTGGTGCGATGGTGTCACCGCCCTAGTGGAATCTGGTGCAACAATAGATGTCGCCACCATTCCTGTGGTATGTATTTTGAATGGGCGCAACTGATTAAAGATGGACTAGGAGTGTTATTTTAGTTAGTTGACAAGTATTGTTTCCTCTAGCCAGGGACTAGTGTACATCAAGATGAAAAACAATATAGAGCGATACAATCAGTATAGTGGGATACAATCGGTATAGAGGGATGCAATCGCTATAGAGGGATACAATCGGTATAGAGTGATACAATCAGTATAGAAGGATACAATCTGTATAGAGGGATAAAATTGGTATAGAGGGATATAATCGCCTAATAGGTACAGAGGGATACAATACAATACAAAAAATGCAGTTGGTATAGAAGGGTACTATCGTAATAGAGGGATACAATTGGTATGGCCCTGCAATATGGCATTTATTTGGATGCAATACAGTGGCACTCGACATTTTATAAATCATATAATACATGTATCTGATTTACAAGACACATCAAAAAATTTTCCAGATCGGAGAGAATTACTTGAGGAGGCCACTTGAACCTATATTTTAATTGTCTCCGACTTAAGATAATATATTACGTGTTTGTACTTATGAACTTTGTACATTGGACTCATATACGTATGTGTTGTCCTTGACAAAAAGTTATCATAACAAATTACAAAGTCTACTTTCTACTGAGTACGTGACTATTTTTGATTTTAAGCTGTTTCTAGGTGACAAGTACTTCAAAAGGGATATTAAACTGATAGGGGAGTTTTTAGGCAATTATATTGTTATGATGCAATTCCTCAGTTATTGTTCGCCGAGGTCACACTTATTTGTAACAATGCTTTCTTCATCTGATCTGTTATTCAGAATTATTTGGTGTTCTTTATCAGAAATTATGTGATTTTATTGGTCTTTATTTGGGAAAGATTATAAAACATAGGCCATAATCATGAAATATATTTTTCCGCTAGCTTATTTTTAGGGCAAGCTTATTAAAAAAAATCAATTAAGTACAACAAATTCTTTATGCAATGGCTGATATTATGGACCATATCAATAAGGGTTGAAATGATATAAAAATTTAGAAAAACAGATTAGTAGGCTACAAAATTCAAGCACTAAGGAGCAGTTTACTGGAATTAGCGCAGAACCATTATAAATTATTATTTATTTCTACAAAGTGCAAAATCAGGAAATTGGGATAAAAAGTACTGTAGTCAAAATCATCTTCAGAAGCTTTTCATTATGAGGAAATAAGTAACAATAAATATTGTCTTTTCAGGAAATTGGGATAAATGGGGGAATATGTGTTTCAAGGAAGTGGTACCAACCAATGTACACCCCTCTGATGCTAGCAGCAGAAAAAGGATGTCCCAAATGCATGGAAACCCTCATTAACGGCAGCAAAAACATCAGTTTTCGAGAGAATGTCACTCGAACAAGTGCCCTAAGGTTGGCGGCATTCGGCGGCCATGTTGAATGTGTCATTAAGTTGTTGAAGGCAAATGCAGACTGCAACATCATTGGAGAACCCCTCTACTTCCCTGTGACGTCATCTAGGACGTCATTCTACTCTTACTGTCCCTGTTCTGTTCTAATCACAGCCATACGGCACTTCAATGGAACAATTCATGTAAACGCTGTTCCGTCGCCAATGGTTACCAACAAATTGCAGCGAGATGATTGGCTGGACGTCATCAAAATGTTACTTGAAAATGGATGCGATATCAACATCAAAGGTTGTCACCAGGAGGCTCCGCCTTTGATTGAATCGGTTGAGAATACTGACACTAGGGTCTTGGAATTACTATTAGAACATGGGGCAATTACTTCGGTCACTTCTCACGTAAAACTCCAGATGTCGCCACCAGTCAACACATCCCTAGATTTAGCCTGCTACCTGAATAACCTCCGCGCAGTCCAGCTTTTGATCGAATATGGTGCTAATGTTCAAGACATCACGGAAGAACTTTTTGAATACATGCTCGAAAAAGAGCAAGAAGATATTGCAATTCTGCTTATTTTTGCAGGGTTCAAAGTTTCTCCCCATATCAAGAAATGCATTGTTGATTTAGAAAATGATTCTGTTGCTGCACTTTTCACCGTTCCTTGGAGTTTGAAATTCTTGTGTAGAAAAACATTAAGGCTTGAAGGAAATTTAACTGAAAAAAGTTTGCTTTCCAAATCTGGTCTTCCATGGGGGCTTCAACATTTTGTATCATGCCGGTTGATATACTGATTAATGTGATAGACAACTATTTTGAGTTAGACCTTGAACTTCTTGAACTAACTCGAACTTTAAGCGCTGAATTTTAAAATTTAATGACTTTCAAGTCTTTTAATATTTAATGAATTTCAAGTCTGGCCAATTTCTAAAAAAAGACTTTTTATGACTTTGTCTGCGTATGTAAATCCTATCATTTTTCACACTTTCATTGTTCAATAGTTGTTTTATCATGTTGTCTGTTAAAGATAAAACTAAATATTTTATTGGTAATTCTGTTTTATATTTGCTGCTATTTTTGGACTCAATTCGAGAAATTAAAACATTGTTGCTACACTTAATACTTTAGTTGTTTGTGATTTGTTCATGCAAATTTATACAGCAGGTAAAATTCAGATAAAAAGATGAGTTAATTATCTCAGTTCTACTCCTGCTCCAGCCAAGTTAAGGATAATACATCTATAAGGGCTTCTCAGAGGGGCATTATGGATAATAACTGGACCTTGAAGTAGAAAATGGGCTTGTCAAAGGGTCATTAGGGACAATATCTGGACCTTGCAATAGAAGATGGTTTTGTCAAAAGGCCATTAGGGACAATATCTGGAACTTGCAATAGAAGATGGGTTTGTCAAAGGGTCATTAGGGACAATATCTGGACGTTGAATTAGTAGATGGGCTTGTCAAAGGGTCATTAGGGACAATATGTGTCCCTTGCAATAGAAGATGTGTTTATCAAAGGGTCATTAGGGACAATGTCTGGACCTTGAATTAGCAGATGGGCTTGTCAAAGGGTCATTAGGGACAATATCTGGACCTTGAATTAGCAGATGGGTTTGTCAAAGGGTCATTAGGGACAATATTGGGACCTTGCAATAGAAAATGGACTTGTCAGAGGGTCATTAGGGACAATATCTGGACCTTGCAATAGAAGATGGACTTGTCAGAGGGTCATTAGGGACAATATCTGGACCTTGCAATAGAAGATGGGTTTGCCAAAGGGTCATTAGGGACAATATGGGGCCCTTGAATTAGCAGATGGGTTTGTCAAAGGGTCATTAGGGACAATATCTGGACCTTGAATTAGCAGATGGGTTTGTCAAAGGGTCATTAGGGACAATATCTGGACCTTGAATTAGCAGATGGGTTTGTCAAAGGGTCATTAGGGACAATATCTGGACCTTGCAATAGAAGATGGGTTTGTCAAAGGGTCATTAGGGACAATATCTGGACCTTGCAAGAAAATATGGGTTTGTCAAGGGGTCATTAGGGACAACATCTGGACCTTGAAATAGCAAACGGGCTTGTCAAAGTGGCATTAGGGACAATATCTGGACCTTGCAATAGAAGATGGGTTTGTCACAGGGGCATTAGGGACAATATCTGACCTTGAAATAGCAAACGGGCTTGTCAAAGGGGCATTAGGGACAATATCTGGACCTTGCAACAGAAGATGGGTTTGTCAAAGGGTCATTAGGGACAATATCTGACCTTGAAATAGCAAACGGGCTTGTCAAAGGGGCATTAGGGACAATATCTGGACCTTGCAATAGAAGATGGGTTTGTCAAAGGGTCATTAGGGACAATATCTGGACCTTGAAATAGCAAACGGGCTTGTCAAAGGGTCATTAGGGACAATATCTGGACCGTGCAATAGAAGATGGGTTTGTCAAAGGGTCATTAGGGACAATATCTGGACCTTGCAATAGAAGATGGTTTTGTCAAAGGGGCATTAGGGACAATATCTGGACCTTGAAATAGCAAACGGGCTTGTCAAAGGGTCATTAGGGACAATATCTGGACCTTGCAATAGAAGATGGGTTTGTCAAAGGGTCATTAGGGACAATATCTGGACCTTGAATTAGCAGATGGGTTTGTCAAAGGGTCATTAGGGACAATATCTGGACCTTGAATTAGCAGATGGGTTTGTCAAAGGGTCATTAGGGACAATATCTGGACCTTGAATTAGCAAACGGGCTTGTCAAAGGGGCATTAGGGACAATATCTGGACCTTGCAATAGAAGATGGGTTTGTCAAAGGGTCATTAGGGACAATATCTGGAACTTGCAATAGAAGATGGGTTTGTCAAAGGGTCATTAGGGACAATATCTGGACCTTGCAATAGAAGATGGGTTTGTCAAAGGGTCATTAGGGACAATATCTGGACCTTGAAATAGCAAACGGGCTTGTCAAAGGGGCATTAGGGACAATATCTGGACCTTGCAATAGAAGATGGGTTTGTCAAAGGGTCATTAGGGACAATATCTGGACCTTGAAATTGCAAACGGGCTTGTCAAATGGTCATTAGGGACAATATCTGGACCTTGCAATAGAAGATGGGTTTGTCAAAGGGTCATTAGGGACAATATCTGGACCTTGAAATAGCAAACGGGCTTGTCAAAGGGTCATTAGGGACAATATCTGGACCTTGCAATAGAAGATGGGTTTGTCAAAGGGTCATTAGGGACAATATCTGGACCTTGCAATAGAAGATGGGTTTGTCAAAGGGGCATTAGGGACAATATCTGGACCTTGAAATAGCAAACGGGCTTGTCAAAGGGTCATTAGGGACAATATCTGGACCTTGCAATAGAAGATGGGTTGGTCAAAGAGTCATTAGGGACAATATCTGCACCTTTCAATAGGAGATGGGTTTTGCCAAAGGGTCATTAGGGACAATATCTGGACCTTGCAATAGAAGATTGGTTTGTCAAAAGGTCATTAGAGACAATATCTGGACCTTGCAATAGAAGATGGGTTTTGCCAAAGGGTCATTAGAGACAATATCTGGACCTTGCAATAGAAGATGGGTTTGTCAAAAGGTCATTAGGGACAATATCTGGACCTTGCAATAGAAGATGGGTTTGTCAAAGTGTCATTAGAGACAATATCTGGACCTTGCAATAGAAGATGGGTTTGCCAAAGGGTCATTAGGGACAATATCTGGACCTTGCAATAGAAGATGGGTTTGTCAAAGTGTCATTAGAGACAATATCTGGACCTTGCAATAGAAGATGGGTTTGTCAAAGGGTCATTAGGGACAATATGTGGACCTTGCAATAGAAGATGGGTTTGTCAAAGGGTCATTAGGGACAATATCTGGACATTGAAAAGTGGAGAGACTGGAGAGGCTTGCCAAAAGGACATTAGGGATTATAACTGGACCTTGAATTTGAAGATGGGCTTGTCAAAAGGGCATTAGGGACCTGCTCCCCAGAGGTCCAGCCAGCTATGCCGGCTCACTTGGTAAGCAGCTTTAAAGATAATATGGATGTATGGTTGGGCTTTATGTCCCATATTTATGCTTTTGGTAGGCTTATTAGGATAGGGGGTACGGCACTACAACAATCAGGTGAAGAAGCATGATTGAAACTGCCTTTCAACATAGGCCTGGGCGACCCGATCAGAGCCGGATTCGAACCCTGGACCGAGTGATTGGCAGTCCAGCCTTTGACCACTGAGCCAACCCTCTCCCTCCTGCGCTTGAAAGACAAGATAAAATCATTACTCACAGGGACGTCATTGAGGATGAGGGCTCCTCCTCTCTTGTTTAAGTAGTCCATCAACTTTTGAGCGTGCTCGCGTTCCTCGTTAGAAGCTTCCTGGAAGAATTTGCTGAATCCACGAAAGGCGATGTCATCTCTGCCAAAGTAGAATGCCTTGAAGAAAAAGGAATGTAGGGGTGAATGATATGATTGATGGAGAAGATGAGAATTACCACATTTTGCTTGTCGAATTATTGCAACAACTTTGAAGAGAATTTTGTCCAAATTATGTCCAAATTTTGACAGACTTTGGTGTTAGATTTCAGTTCCTAGAGGTTGACTGTCTGATGTTAACTAAAGCTCTTCGAGATAAGCATAAGAATATTTATTAAATAAAATTTATGACAGGCCCATACTGAAGTTTTCACCAAGAAACTTTTGGACTTACCATGGATTGGTAGGTGTAACTGGCTTTTAGTTCTTCATTGATCTGTAGGTTGATCTGCTTCACGGTGTCAGAGTCTAAGTTTGAGCAAGCCTTCCTCAAGGTGTCACAAGTAATGTCTGGTCGCCCTGAAAAAAAAAAAAAAAGGAATGATCATAATTGGTAAAATATAAATCAATTGTTTAATAAATGAATGACCATGCTTTACACTGTCGTGCAACACCTTCTGCTAAACATTTCTTTTTATCTCTAAATAAAAGGAGATATCTTTCTACAGACTGACAATTGGAAGGCCTCATGACAGGGTGCACCCCCCGTATCCTCTCATAGACTTGAAACTGTCAACTGAACCCCTTTTACCATCGCCAACTCTCACTTAGCCTCAATTTCAACTGTCCTCACCTTCCCTCAGCTTCACTCCACTATCCTCAGTTACCTTCAACTAAATTTGGCTACCCTCTATAAACTCAGCTTCCATCAACCAAACGTGACTGCCCTCAGCCAAACACGGCTACCGTCAACAACTTGGCTTCCCGCAACTAAACTCAGCTTCCCTCACTTCTCTGTTTTACCCTCTGTTTCCCTAAATTACTTTCGGTTACCTCACCATAAAACACTGGTTACCCCATGGGTGTGAGAGTGTATGTGCCATGAAGCCAATATTGGAAGCTGCGGGATTTTGCTATCCTAATATTCCAAAAGGCACAATGGACCATACTCCTGACAGGAACTAGCAACTGGCAAGAGGTGGCAGCACCAACAATTGTGTTGACTTTGAGTCACTCTGGTGTTAACTTTTAGAACTGGCAGAACAATAACCTTGCTTTTGTATGACAGATTTAGTATCATTTTACCTTTTTTTCTGTGATAAAAACACTCACCAAGGATCATATGATATTACATGCTACTGATAACTGTCTGGCATTGATAACAATTGTGATAAAACTGTCAGGGGCTATATTTTTTGAGTGAGAGAGATAAAAGAAGGGATGATGTGATAATGATTTATTGAGTGTGAGAGATCTAAAATGAAAATTAAGAGCTAAGGGGGGCAACCAATACATATCCAAGGGGGGGGGGGGCAGCTTTAAAAAAAAAAGTCTTGCCCATGCAGTTTGTTAAAAAACTTTTTCAGTCTTGAAATATTTTCTGTGGGTTGGCTTTCTAGCTCTTTCTCTTCATGTGACTGTATTGTCAATTGAGAACTTGATAAGATATTAAAATAATTGCGTTAGGTTGCATGAATAGCTTGAATAGCGAAAAAAGTATAATAACCATACAGTAATAATCAGAGGCGTCAGTTTCATTTTAAAGTGGTGGGGCAAATAGTGGTCACAACTTCATTGATGATGTCAGGGGAATTTTTTTTTTTTGTTCAGAGACATGTAGGCCTGTACTTTGGCCCACCAGTCCCACCTACACTGAAGCCACTGGTAATAATTTTGCTAGTTTGGAACACCAACTTCAGCCTAAAACCTTCCAGGGCACTAGGGAAAGTGGCTGGCAAGTTTTCACAACTTGACAATCAGCACTAGTTTGGCTGGGGAAGACAGAGGGGTTGAATCCTGGGGGGGGTTCTCACCCCGAAATATGACGGGGGTGCTCAGCTGAGCGTCTCGCACCCAGACCCAGTAACGGAGTGCCGGGAACCCAAAAATAGGACCCTGGACTAGGGAAAATTCGCCCTCAAAGAGGCTTTTTTTTTCGGGTCGGCCGTATTATTTTAATTATTTGTCCCGAATAATTTCTTTTTTGCCACCACGGATGTCCTTTGGAAGGTGACTTTTACGCGAAATTCGGAGTGCTGGAAATGTTGGACCATGTCTAGGAATATTCATACCTCATTTTAGGACCCTTAGCTAGGGAAAATTAGCCCTTGAAGAGCCCTTTTCAGCCGAGCATAGGTGTAGACCAACATATAGTGAGAACCCCCCCCAGGGGTTGAATCAATAGTATGATGATGATGTTAAACCATTACAGTCTTATCACCATAAAACTTTGTGCAAGGGCCAATATCACTACATTATGAATATGATGAGATTTACCGAACTAAGCATGATGGGAGTCATGGCAGGATACACCCTTTCCCCCACAGGGTAATCCCTGTTTCGTGATGGGGTAGCTGAGGGTAATTGAGGAAAACCGAGTTTGGTTGAGGGAAGCCAAGTTTAGTTGAGGGAAGCCACGTTTAGTTGTGGGAAGCAAAGTGTCATTGAGGGAAGCCGAGTTTAGTTCAGGGAAGGGTGGAGTAGCTGAGGGAATTAAAGGCTAGGCAAGGGTAGGTGAGGTTAGTTGAGGGTAGCCAAGCTTAAAAGGGTTAGTCTGAGGGTATAGGGGGTTCAGTTGAGGGTACCGAGTCTATGAGAGGGTGTGGGGGGGGGCAGGGGGGCAATGGTGGGGGTGTATCCTGCCCTTGAGGTCTTGAACTGATGCCCAAGCATATATACATCGGACTAAATATTTTGTTTTTCCTGTTACATTGCAATCACGACAGTGTCAATAGATAAATTTAATTAGCTCAATCGATAAGTAAGACAAAATTACAGTGGTACTTATGTACTGATAAGCCAGTGAATATTCCTTTTCCCAAGAACTGATGCTATCAGTTAAATGCATTTTGTGATAATACATGGAACGTGTTTGTAAAATGCATGTTCCTGCTGACATGGGCCACTTACAGATAAATCAATGGCTAATATAATCCTGTCGAACATCCTCTCACCAAAAACTTACAAAAAATACTAATACGCCTTCTTAATTTTTCCTGATATGTATATTTTTTATTCAATTTGTTCTAATTCATGACTTTTTATGGAATGGTTTATTCATAGAAGGTAATATGATCATCAGATATAAATAAAGACAAAGAAAAAGCACTGAAGAAAATGACTACATTTGTAGCAAATTGTACCAAATTGTAGCTGGTTTTATTTGAACTGCTGAAGTTCAGCTGGTGCTGACAGGTGCAGTATGATTATGCCTTTGTGATCCAAGATGAGTGGATAATGTTGAACAAAGGAAAAGAATATGATAAAACTGATAAAGTATCATTTCTGTTATAATTTCATCATACATTTTCAAATGATTTTTTACATTGCAATAGGTCTGTCTCCATATGGGGATTACGACAGGTATTATGGGCAGGCGGCACCACGACAAGGGGGTAGGGCTATTTTTGGCTTTGGGAAAGCCCACCAAATGATATAGTATCTGGTTTGTTTGCAAATTAAATTAAATCCAATGACCAACCAACCAAACAAACCAGATACTATGTCATTTGGTGGGCTTTCCCAAGCCAAAAATAACAGTTAATAATAATCTAGTTGAACATTAACACATTACAAACTCCCATTCTATAGGATTCTTACCCACAACACACTTTTCTGTTGAACTCCTGTTTTGAGAACATAATCACCACAATCTCCAAATCTGTATGATAGCAACACTCTTTTCTGTTGAGCTGTTGTCTTATGAACATAATCAATATCTGACCCAAACAATCAAACATTCAACAAACAAACTCAGTAAGTCAAGACTCCTTGGCTGGGTCAACAGCACCAATCAACTTGTTGAAAGGCAAAGGGGATTCCAACTGAGCAGCTGTTGCTTGGATATGCCACCTATACATAAATTCAGAACTACACATGGAGACAGATCTATTGACATAACAGTTTTAGGGACCATTCAGAATTTATGACTTGGGGCCATCGGGGGGTCAGGGATGAGTTTTTTGGAATTTTAAGTTCAGATAAAAATTGATACCCCCCTTGGCATTGAGTTTCATGCAGATTTTTAGCGCCCCCCCCCCCAAATTTAAAGGGTAGGAAGAAGACATAGCAAGGAGGCCAAGGATGATTGAAACCACTGTCCAACATAGGTCAAGGTGACCCAACTAGAACTGGAAAACCAGCCAGGGACAAAGGATTGGGAAGCTGAGTGAGCTAAACCCCTTCCTTGATTCCCATGAAAAAAAAAATCATCATCTGGTTTATGTGTATTTACCAAAACTTTAATGTAAATTGTGAAAAAGAACATAATTGCCCTTCAAACTACGCATTCAATATAACATTTCTAGGAAAATTTGTTTTCATTGAGTGCAGTAGTACTGCAATAGCATGTGATAAACTAATTCTCCCATGACATCAGTCACATCACTTAATGATTGCCAAAAATACAAAGTCTGAATTTAGAAATGATATAGATCTATAAAAATAAAGCAGGACAATGTCATGTACATTGTAAATAATGCCAAGGTCAGTTTATTCCAGAATGTACATGTATTCTAAAAAGTACTTTCTTTTTCTGCTGTGTGACTCAAACAAAAAACTCTGAAAAAATAGACAATTTGCGATGTGCAATCTCTAAAACCCTGTCCTGGATATTCTGCATTGACTTCTAATCTAAGAGTTGATGTCTATAAGTTGTTCACGAGCACAAAACAGTGTCTATGAGTTGTGCACTTGCACAATAAAGATATATGTCTATCAGTGGCGTCACTAGAAATGCAAGTTTGGGGGGGGGGCTAAGCCCCAAAGATTAGAAGCATTGTCAGAGGCCCGAAGGATCGAAGCGCGAGCCGTCACAAAATCCGAAGATTTTAGATGTCTGCTGATATATGCACACATAATAAATAGATAGATAAACTGCAAAAATAATGACTAATTGTGCGCAACATGCTACGTCCAGTGTCTTTTATTGGCTCTTGTTAATCATTCACTACCAGTATCATACAAGCAACATTTCTTTTTTTTTTGCCAAAGATTTGAGGGAGGGGGGGGGGGGTGGCTGAAAGCTCCATTTGGGGGGCTCAGCCCCCCCCCCCCCCCCTAGCCCCCCCTTAGTGACGCCACTGATGTCTATGAGCATTCACATGCACCAAAAATATGTCTTTGAAGTTGGTCAATTGTGCAAAAAAGACTTGAAGTTGCCCAATTGCATGAGTTAAGTTAGTCACTTGCACATAACCAATGTCCAGGTGTAGGTAAATTAGGAAAAAGAGACATGTTTGAGTTGGTCAATTGCTCAAAACAGATATATAGATCTATGATTTGTGAACTTGAACCAAAGCAACTGTCTGTGAACTTCTCTCTTGGACAAACCACATGTCCTTTGGTTGGTCACATGCAGAAAACAGTTGTCTATGAGTGGTTCAATTGTACAAAAAGATGTGTACGAGTTGGTCACTTTTGTTGATCACATGCAGTAAACAAAGCAAGTGTCTGTGAGTTGGTCACACGCACAAAAAATGTCCAGTAGCTTCACACTTGGACAAAACAGATGTCTATGGACAAAACAGATGTCTGTGGACAAAACAGATGTCTAATGACAAAACAGATGTCTATGGACAAAACAGATGTCTATGAGTTGGTCACATGCACAAAACATAGGCTGCGCGGCAGCATACCCTCGGCTATTCAGCTATTCTCCAGGCAGTGGGATACATTGAGGGAGGACCCCACTGGGTACTCTAATATCCTCATGAAAATGAAATTCCAGTTGAAAAACTTGCATTGAATGTCCGAGAACTGTGAGCAAAATACCATAAAAAGTTTCCTGTCTGACATTTTGTATTAGGGGGAATCAAAATCCACTTGCAATCAGCTTGCGTGATGGTCCCCCCCCCCCCCAAAAAAAATAAAAAGAGGGGAAACAGTTAAAATATGGGCAAGGAGTTGGTAAGTTTGGCGCAAGATCAAATGAACGGAAGATCAATGGCTAGCAATTAGCAAGACATTACTCTAGAAGTGGTATAATTTGGTATAATCTGGATAATGAAATTCAGGAAAGTATGCCTATTGGTGGCCTGTGGCAAAATCTGTGCTTTTTGTGAAAGAGCAATTTGAGAAAAAAAAAAATAATAATAATTCAAGAAGATTGGCTTCGGTGACAATATTAAGAATAATATTACCCTGCATGGATTATATTACCCTGCATGGATTACCCACAGTAATTTGTCCCCTCTTCCACTACCATTTTAGAAAGTTGGTTTTTTATCAAACTTATTTTTGTCTGAATGTAATATGTATACAGTGGTGATAGACAGGAAAATAAAGCAATGCATTGCGCAATAGACAGTTAATGACTATTATAAAGACAGCTAGAATGGACAATAAAGACAGCCAGAAAACGATCAGGACATGTAGGGGACTGCTAAGATAGATAGATAGGTAGATAGATAGATAGATAGATTGATAAATTGATTGATTTTTGATTGTTTGATCATCCTATTATCAGTTATGCTATTAAAATTTTTCATAATTTCTACAGAAAAGATAGAATGACAATTTCATGAAACTGCATACAACTGAGACTATATAATAATTATATAGGCAGTTTAAGTTGTTAGAATTTACAAATTGACTGAAAAACATTACCCATCTTAGTGTCATCTGATAATATTTTCTAATATGGAATAACTCAATATATTTTCATGAATGTTAACTGCAATTCTAGCACTGGCCATTGTCTTTAAAAATGCACTCCAAACACAGGCCATGCATTGTCTATTGTGAGCAATGGGGCATTGCAATAAGGGTAGCTATTGTTTGAACAATAAATTAGACATCTATCAGTTCAATAAAGTTCTGTGTGTAAATCTTAATCGAACAGTTTCATTGACTTCAGTTCTACATCATATTGATCCTGAGTACATTTTAGAATTAAGTAAATTATTGGATGTAGTAACAATTTCAGTTCAATTACAACATTTTACAAATTACCCTTGCAGACATTCTTAAAGGGGCTTCATTATTCCCCCTCCTCAGCTGCTTAACACCCAAACCAATTGGCTATTGTCTGCTGTACCCCAGATATGTTAATCACCTTATGCAATGATGTTATGTAACCTGACAAAAGAATGGAGGGTGGCATACTTCACACATCTCAGAAGTGTGCCACTGTGATGGGAGGGGGGGGGGGGGTCCAATGAAACATCACTGAAAATCAATGGTTACCAAGAGATTAACTTAAAATGATATATTTACTTGTCTAAATGGAATTGGGATCATGTAATTCGGGCAAGTAGGCCTCTGGCTGATTTTGTGCATTTTGTAAAAAGAATAATTTGAGAAAAAAAGAAGAATTCCAGTTGATGATTGGATTTGGTGTTATATTCATGTATAGGAATCTTGAATCATTGTAAAGCTTTAAAAATTGTACAGGATTAAACTTGGTTTTATAATGATATTGTAAATCAAGGTTTTTATTTAAGAATGAAGACTTAATGTTTTCACCAGAAATTAAGGTTTTTATTGTTTTGTGTGCCAACTCGGGACAAATATATCTATCTATCTATCTATCTATCTATCTATCTATCTATCTATCTATATTTATGTCTATCTATCTATCTATCTATCTATCTAGCTAGCTACCTATCTCTCTTTATTTCTTTCTTTCTTTCTTTTTATCAACTTATAGATCGATCTTTCTTCTGTCTTTTTCCCCAGTTACCTAACAGGTGATCTACAAAGCATGAAACTCTTCATTTATTGCTGATCTTTTTTCATACAGCAATTTTTGTTTTTTCTATGAAACCTTGAGTAGGAGTACCAATAAATAACTTGTCACAAAGAGATGTTTATGAGATGGTCAAGAGCCCTGATCTTTGTCATAGCTATATCAAATTATGCACATTTGTGAGCTGGCACCAGTGAATTACTTTACTGTTTCAAAGAATTATTGTGCCTGTTGCATTATCCCTGGCTTCTACTTTGCTGTTTTTTCATTATTCAAATTGAAAATTGTAACTAAATGAAGAAATTACAACATCAGTTTCCATAAGTACACTTTAAGAAAATGTATTGAAGAGTTTCATTTTTAGGGGAAAGTTGAAGATGTTATGTAACACCCAGACTCAGACAGAAGCCACTGCAATTATGGGAGGAGCATTGCATAATCTGATGTCATATAGAGAAGTGTTGCTTGGATATTTTCTCAGAAAGCCCATTTTTGTGAATCAAAGTGGAAAATTTAATTTTATATTCAAAATATAAAAAGTAAGGTGGAATCAATGCAGTTTGAACAGATTTTTAAGAAACAAGACAAAAAAATTTTGTTTGAAGGTTGAGCAGAGTGTGTTGTGTAACTGATTGCAGCCCCCTTTTGACTTTGGTCATGGGAGAGGATCAGCAGGGCAGACAATACCTCTGACACAATCTTATGTAATACTGTACCCCCTAACCAAAGGAGAAATCTGTTCCCTTCAAAATGCTAAAATATCATTGGGATGAGTTTTGAAATTAATTAAAAGACACATTTATCCAATAATATCTTAAGATGTGAAATTACACATTGAAATATGCAAGTACTAGGGTTCTGTAACATGCCAAGCAAATTATTTAATAACCCTATATTCAGTGGCCTAATTTCTTAGCTAATCGGTCTGATTTGTTCATATTTAATTTTCATGCAAGAATCTAAATAAAAGGAGGCATCACTGAGGTTAGATTTAAGCCATAAAGTTATAATTGGGAGTTCAAGATTTCTTATCAATATTTTTAAACAAGCAAATGCATGTTTCTTAATATGCTTACTGCTGTCAAGGTCCAAATTATATACTTACAATTGATAATATTTGATGAGTGGTACAAAAAGTAAATATTCTTTCATAGTATGTTAACTATAATATGCTGTAAATGTTAATAATCCAACCATTATCATCTTGGCATTTTAGACAGAGATGTCAAAAAATTTGCATAAATCCGTATTTTTTCTAGTTTTTTCATTTTCCTACAAAATTTATAGAATCAACATTCCAACTGAGTTGAGATGTTTAAAAATCTTTCATTTAGACACCTAACAGGAAAATTTCACAGATGTAGACGCAAAATAGACTGAATCACATAATTTTGAAAAAATAGTAATTTTACACATTTTTGTGAATTTTTGTCAGCCCCTTTTTTCTCAGAGCATTTAGATCCCACAAAGCCATATCTTGGTATTTAATGCACACTATTTGCAGATTTCAGTGACATAAGTATAGCAGGTTTTGAGTTCTACTCTGGAAATAGAAAAAATTAGATTTTTACAATTTTTCAATAATTGTGAGAAAAGTTATAATGTCATGTGGATTAGACCCCTAAAAGGGACAACTAGGGTACAAGATACAATAATTTACAAAAAATGAAAACTATACAAGCCATAGTTTTAGCACACTGCCCAATACACAAAAAAATATTTTTTCACATTTTTCGATAATTGTGAGAAAAGTATTAATGCCATGTGGATTAGACCCCTAAAAGGCACACCTAGGATAAAAGATACAATAATGTACCAAAAATGAAAAATATACGTGTCATAGTTTTGGAGTACTGCCCAATACACAAGTGGGACGCCCGTTATCCGGACGCCCGCCCGCCCGTCCGCCCGCCCGCCCGCCCGCCCGCCCGCCCGCCGGACGGACAAATTTTCCCAAAGTAACTACAATACCCGTCGGCAATGTATACATTGCCGAGGGTAAAAATGTCTAGGAGCTTCACACTTGGACAAAACAGATGCAGTCATGTCTATGAGTTGGTCACATGCACAAAACAATTGATTCTCATTGGCTGCACAGGTGATTTTCCTGTGACTTGAGACATAGTTCCCTGAAGTAGGAAAGGCAGTTGACGATAACAAAACAATTTAACAACAATTCATCTCTCAATTGTGATGTCATCCATTCCGCGAACTAAAAAAAAAAACGACTTAGACAGCTTATTGCGATTAGGGGCAATTGCGTCACAATCACAACAAAGAGACTCTTTAAAATTATCAACAAAGAATAGCAACGGTGAAAAAAAGGTAAACTTACCATCGGCATTATTGTTGGTCGTGCCAGCCCTCGTCTTTCGGCGAGCGGAAGGTCGGTCGCTCTGATAACCGAACCATCCTTCCTCGCTTGCCTCGGCGAAGATGCCAACAAAAAGGCAAAGCGCAATTGCCACTGACAAATTCTTCATTGTCTTGTCACTGAGCTACACCTGATGACTGTGATGGGTGAAGGTGGAGACAATGGTTGTTGAAAGTTACAGGAAGGTGTGCCCTTCTAGAAATTTACAGCTTCTGAGAGTAGAGTTTGACTCGATCGATCGTATTAAATAGATCTCGTGACTAGACAAGCCAATCGGATAATGTTATCCGTGATTCCTTTCACGAAAGTTGAGAATGAAGTTTTGACCTATTGATCCGTGTATTTCTATTGTGCAATGATAAGTAAGGCCAAGGAAATTAACATCAATGTTTCACAAGAGCCATACATAATACTGTTACATGATAATGACAAATTTCTTGACATCACTAAATGCAGTACAGTAGAACCTCACAATTAAGACCAACTAGGGGACCAGTCAAAATTTATGCACTTGGTAGGCTAATTAGGACAAGGGGGAGGACACGGCAATGAGACGAAGGATGATTGCAACAGCCGTCCAACATAGGCCCACGTGACCCGGCAAGAGCTGGATTCGAACCCTGAACCCAGCGATTGGCAGCCCAGCACGCTACCACTAGACCAACCCTCCCCCCCTAGCTGAAGAAGGAGATAGACAGGTTTCTACTTAAGTGGCATATATTTCTATTAATTTAAACTGATATTTTCAGACATCAGATCTGCAATATCGAAATCGATAACACAGGTCAACTAAGTTGAACAGCGAGTGCAGTAGGATAAGATCACAAAATGGCACAAGATAAATTCAAATATAAAGATGTCATTTTGCTCTCAGATACAAGATTTCCATAAACTAGTTTTTGTCTTAAAAATAGTCTTGAAAAAAGACAGTAACCCTATTTTTTAAAGTGTCTCAAACGTATTTTATCAATTGTCTAGACGTTCAAAAGACATTTTAACAAACCTTTATGTACTGCAATGTCAGAATATGTTCTAATTTTTGCATCCAGTGTAGATAACTATTTTAGGTTCGTGATAGAAATGAAAGCTTAATATAATTATAGATACGCAAAGCAATTAGTACAATCAAGTGTCGAAAATTACTTGTTAAGGGTCCGGTAACTAGGAAATTATCAAATAATATAGAAGAGATGGGACATCAAAAAGGTTTAGTAATTGATAAGACTGTGTTTTGTGATAAAGTAATATCCACTGCTTCAAGAGGAACCATAACTGGCTATTTAATCTTTAACACTACAATGTAGCAAAAAGTAACAGTTTATCGCCTACCAAGATAGTTTCACAGCACGCGGGTCAAGGTCTTGCAGATTTTTTTCGATTTGATGAAATATAAAAATCGACATGTTTTTGATATTAATTGCATTTCATGGCAGCGACACAATATCTAGGTCTTAATATAAAGTATCTTTTAAAACATATCTTTACCAGATGTACCCCTAGTATTCAATTAAGAAAATATCCTAACCTGAAGCTAATTGTAAGAAGCTTAAAATGCCAAAATTTTTAATCAAATATTTTTGGTTCTAGCCAGTAAAAATTGCCTTTCATATTTCTCGAATATTTCATTAAACAAATTTAGCTATCAAAAGAAGTTTACTAACACTTGTTTCACAAATAATTTTCTTCCAAAAATTAGTGTTGTGGCAAATTCATTCGTATTTTACGAGACTTTTAGACGAAATTTGTCATCCGTGTGACATAATTTTTTAAACCTCAATATTACTTCATACGTTAAAAGTCTCTTAATCTGCACAATTGAACAGCTTCATTCACTTTTAATTTCCTTAAATGTAGAATGTCTTTTAAAGGTCATTTCCTGGGACTGATCATCCTACTTTCGGCAAAATTGATTCTGCTGCGCAAAATGTAATACGACAGACAAAAGTGTGCACAAATGTGCTTCTCTACTTCTTCAATTAATGAGTGCTTTTTGTTGGCAAATTGCCCTAAAATGGAGAATTGTCTAAGAACATACTTCATGCTCATACTGTTTGTCCACAGTAGGTAGTAAAATGATGAAGCCAGCTTCGTTACAATGCTGCCGACGAATATGCCGAATTTGGCTCGAAAAGACAGCAAAAACTGCGGCTTGATGTCATACAATCTTGCGAAAGCAAATCCAGCAATCTAGATATGAATAATGAAATCACTTCAGCAGACTCTACGGTTTTAAATCAGACGTTGGATCCCGACATTTGACACAGTTAAAATATCGAGCGTCCTTTTTCAAATGCTTTGTTGAAATCAAGTACCAAATACAGACTAAAAATGTCTGAGTGTAAAAACCTGAAGTGATGTCCATACATTGTAATTTTGGCACTTTTGGCAGAAGGACCTGCTAATGACACTCTAGTTGGAGATGTGATTATAAATTATAATTGAAAAAGCCACAAATCATGTTGAGATTGATTTTGTAATTGTTCGGAATGATTTTTGTTAAATAGTTCAAACAAATTTTTGTCAAGAGTATTTCAAAAAAATTATCATGGATATTTTTAAATCGCATATTAAGTCATAGGCCCTATATACGATTTTTTTCTGTTATCTGTTTTATAATGGTGATTTACTTGTGAAACAATTATCAGCATCACCTTGGCCTGGCCTATTGACTTTTGATTTTGCCTCTGATCCCATGCCGTACATTGTCTACTTGATAATGGGAACAATGAAATGCTAAATAAACATTCAACCAAGATGGAGGCTGACAGGGTGGTCTTGTTGCTACTTCTGTGCTGTGGTGCTGCCTTAGCTAACTTTGATGAACTTGATGGTAGGTGAAAGTTATTTGACTATTTGTTATGTACATACATTTCTGTTGAGAGTAAGGGGAATCAAAGGATATGCTCTAAAAACTATTTTTCTTAAGTGTAAAAAAATACTCAGATATTGAAACTTTTCAATTCCGAGAATTCGCGACTGCTCGCCTGCCGGTGATGCAAGATCAGGATCCAAACTGCTGGTAGAAACTCCGCGAATGTCCCTCTCGTAAAAAAAAACACATAATTTTGATGCAATTGATTGACGAAGAATATTAATTTTGTGTAGTTCCCAACAAATTCAGCCAGCAGATACTTATAATTTTTCAGATCACCCTTAAACTTAATTAGCCTTGTTTATGATTTTTAATGACACAAAAACAACCGGAGACATGATAACTAAATGTATTTCAAGATAAATGACGCTGCAATAAACTGCAATCTCAAATATCGTTAATAATCTCCACATCAAATTGTAGCGAATCAAACTGAAACATTAGCTGATTTACTAACCAAGGCCATACTCAACAGAGATAAAATGGTTACCTCTTATCATTATGGATTAGTGTTGTGAAGTACCGTAATATGGGGTGAATAGGAACACTGGGGTGAATCGGGACAAGCGTGGAAATAATTTTTATCTTCAAAAAACAACAACTTCTACTTATTGCAAGGACTTGATTTTTTGCACGGTTTTAGTATACACTCCAATCATGATTCAGATGAATTTTCATAATTCTACCTGCAGATGGCAAGAAGCTGCAGCACTTAAACATTGCCCTGCAGAATTTACATTTTTCGCAAGCTGGTCAAAACTTTGCTTGTACCACAAAAACTATAAAAGATACAGACACAAAAATTTCACAAAACGTCAAGTATATAGTTATGGCCAATTACGGAAAAAATCATAAACTTAGGTACATTTGCACTGACTATATTCAACAAGTACTAACGCACTTTCAGTTTCAGAGTTATTTTAGTGTCATTTTCGGCCCCAGTAATAACCCCAGTTATAACCCAAAAACGAAATCAGTGATAGAATGTCATAAGAATATATTGGACCGGGTACTAGCATGCTGCAAAATTATTTTCATCTTGTAGAAATGCTATGAGAGTGTCGATATGGTGATAAATATGCCCTTTTGGAACCTGATAAAAAGTGCGGTGATGTAACATCAAATAAAGGCAGCAAAATAAAGATTTTACGAACCAAATTGATTCAAACAGTTTTAAGAAACCAAAAGAGTTGCTGAGATGTGATATTTTGTCTGTTTAGTCCTGGGTCCGGACTCAAGTGAAAGGCAGAGTTACAGAGCTGGCCCAAAAATCCTTACTAATTTTCAATCCAGCTCATATTCATGGATTTTGGGTTTGAATTGTTGAAATTGGCATCATTTGCTGTGGATTTAGTCCAAGTTTATTCATCACTTGTAAAATCAGCAGATAAGTGCATTTTTATCTATTTACAGTGATTTATTACATTTTGTTAAAAACTCAATATTTTACACAAAGTAAAACTGAAATTTTATTAAGAGTGACTTTTTGGGGTGCTATTCATGTTTTCTAAAGGTAATTCATAAGTACTGTATAAATCAATAAAACGGGATAGGAAGCACTAGTTATTTAGATTAGTCTCTGTCCCGATTCACCCCAAAGTGAGGAATGAATTGGGACAGTGGTTTTCCGGGCCTTGAGCATTGGGAATTTAAGATAACATTTCAAGCTTCTAGGGGTACTTAGACTGTGTGCCCAGACACAATTTGACACCAAATTTTGATTTCTAGATTGATTTTTGTCCATGCTATGACAGAAAAACGGCCAAATCTGTCCCGATTCACCCCATATTACGGTACTGAAAAAGTCCTCTGTTCAACTTTGTCCAGATATCTGTCTTTACAGTCTGTCACTTTGATGTAGAAAAAGAGTGGACTGTTACACTGTGAAAAAGGCACTTTGTGTGTCATCATACTGATGATTTGTCATGATCATACCCAATACTTTCAATGTTAATTTGATTTAAGGAGACTTATCCCACTTGTTGGCGACAACCAAACAAACGGATTATGCATCTGATTTTCACTCTAAAATCAGTTATGAGAAGTAAAATGGCTTTCTCTTGATCATGACTAATCAAACTGCCTCTATGTTTCCCATGTTGAAAGTAGAGAAGATGACACTTCATTGGCTATCATGAGTCACAAAGTGCATTTTCACTGTTAACTGGTCCTAATTTTTTCTATATATCAAAGTGACAGACTGTAGCTAGGAGACACTTCATTAGTAGACTTTTTAAAAGGTGGAAGTCACAGCTGGATGCTGCAGATAGGTAAATGTTCCTGCCTACTCCGCTGAAGGTCTTTGCCTGCATGGGTTTGAACCCCGGTTGGGGAATCCTAAATTTTCAGTGGACCTTCATGAGCAACATCCAAGCTGGATGTCTTTAAATTTATGGCCCCGATGGCCCCTTGTATCAGTGCCTGTGCTGGGCAAGTAAAAGATAACTCACATCGAGGACTTTGTTTGCAGTAACAATTGGTTTTGGAGTGGTTCCCACAATGTCTTATTTTAACCATAAAATACTCTGTAATCGTAAGAAAAAAGGAACAAAATTAATAAAAATGTCTTACCTTACCCATTTCTTCATATCACATCGAGCACAATGTCATGCACCATCCGTCATGATTTTATGGCCCTCCAGACAGTAGTGTCATCCTCCTTGTGTCATCAATCAATGTTGTCACCTGAAACCGTATGAACCAAAAATAAATTCATGGAGTTTTAGAGATTTCCATAATTAATTTAAAATGTGCATGTCTTAGTTTTAGTTGGACTCTTTTTGAGGCCCAAACAAGCGGAAAAAGCTATATTAGGCAGATTAGGTGATCACTACCCGTAGCTAAAGACCTGCATAAAACTTGACTTCAATTGTGAAATGAAAATTTCATATTTTCTATTTGTCGTCTTGCAGTAGCTGAATTTTACGATTCAACTTGAATTCTGAGCGGGGAACAAAAAATATTTTCATGCCACCTTCATGAGCAAAATCCAAGATAGATGTATAGATTGTAAGTTCCGCCCTCCAAGCCTAGTTCTGGCTATGCACGAGGGTCGATTGATGAGGTGAAAGAGAGAGTCTCATCCGATTGACATCCAGTTGGGATTTTGCTCATGAAGGTTCCCTGAAAATTTAGGGTTCCCCACCCGGGGTTTGAAATCATGCAGGCAAAGACCTCTACAGCAGCAGATCTTGCCTTTATAACCACTCAGTCACCCAGCTGTATGTTGGTCGGATGAGACATTAAATTGGTGGCCCCTTTTATTAGTGTCTTACCATATCTATTCCTCTTACCTCAATCTTTGAGAGAAAAAAAATTCCTAATTGCAATTGGTCTTTTTTTTTCAGAAAGCAGACCGGCTCTAGACTGCAATCGCCATGACTCTTCTCCCAACTCTTGCCAGAACTTCGCCAGGTTCTGCATCAACATGATCAACGACCAGATCAGGAAGAACCTGAACGCATCTTACACCTATGATGCCATGGTGGGTATTAGGTTAAAATTTTATATGAACAGAATCATCAATTACATGGCTGCTTAACATGGTATAGAAGAGAACAGAACTTTGGCTAAAATAATTCTTAACAACGTGCACTGTTGACGAAAATGGTGAATGTTTTACCAAAACCCAGAGTAGGCCTAAATGTAAAATAATCTCAGCGACATACACAGAGAAATTCAATTTAAATTGAAGAAAAAATGAAGTATCGTTTTTTTGTTCAAGGAATGTATTATAGAGTAAAGAACTCTCCTAGCAGCAGAAGAAACTACGGGGTACCTATAGGTCCAGTTGTGTCAAATACCACATACAGCATTTGCCTTTGGGGTTATAATCGGGCAGCTCAGGTTGGGCAGTTGATAAGATGGATGGATGATTGGGGCTTTACGTCCTGTGTATATGCACTTGGTATGCTAATTAGGACAGGAGGAGGACACGCAATGAGGCGAAGGATAATTGAAACAGCCATCAAACATAGGCCCAGGTGACCCAGCAAGAGCTGGATTCGAACCCTGAACCCAGCGATTGGCAGTCCAGCACGCTACCACTAAAGCAAGCCTCCCCCCCCCCCCCCCGGCGGTTGATAAGAAAGACCAATGAAACACTGTAATGGCCAATTAGGTGTTCAACATTCTCACTGATAAACACAAAGCAGGTTATTTGGGAGATTCCTCCTGATTCCTCCTGCTCCAAAGAATAGTTTTGCAATGAACTCGAAACTTTTATAACACATTTCAGGCAAAGTACTTCCAGCGAGATGATGTCGCTTACCGAGGATTCGGGAAATACTTCAGTCACCTCGCCGAAGAGCAAAGAGAGCAGTCGCAGCAGTTCATGGGATATCTGCTCAAGAGAGGAGGACGACTGAGGCTTAAGAAGATTCATGTAAGCATGTCTGTCTACAAGTGGACCGCTGATTCATTGCCAATGCTTTTTCCAGCCTTGGCAGAACATATGCGGTAATGTGTTGCCACCTAGTGGCAAGTGTGAAATACCGCGAGCTCCAGCGAGCGGTCCACATAAACCCATAGTGCAGAACTCACAAAATTTTGTCTGGAAGAAACCAGGGCTGTTTCTGAGTATGCTGATGGCCTTGTCTACTTTCTTAGAGCATGTGATTGGCGAGTCTCACACTGGTTTACCCCAATGTTGAAGAGAAACTTTGTGAATGTGCCATGAAATTGGAACTATTTCTTTGGAGCTCAATGCAGAAGCATGCAAAACTAACTTTTGTGCCAGGTGGCAGCAGCATGCGGTTCTCATTTTCAGCAGACTGCAAGCATGTGATCGTAATGAACAGCACAATACTAGGCATTAGTTAGATACCAATTTTGAGGTTCTAACATATTTTTGTGAGTTAGATCCTGACATGCATGTTACAATCCGAAAATAAGGTGTCTAACTGACTTAGACTGTAGACCTCATACGCTTCTTAAACTAGACACTTGAACAGCAATTATTTTAAAATAGACCAAGGAGTCAGTTGAAATCAAATCATGACTGAATAAACAGGAAATCTACTGGTGAATTAAACTAGCTGGCAGAATTCAAATCCAACTGGGGAACGTTCACAATTTATGACTGGGGGGGGGGGGGGTGGGAGTTTTGCCCGAGGGGTACTAACTTTTCACATGCATTTCAAGGGGGTATTTATTTTTGACAACACTTCCAAGGGGGGTAAGAAAATTTAACAAAGAAAAAATGTTATAAAACACGCAATAAACTCACTTTATCTAGATTTTTTTTACAGGCAAAAGTCTACGAAATGACATGAATCTGTATGTGTGACCTTGTGTAACAGTATATGTACATGTGCATTGCTTTGTATGTCAAGGGGGGTACTAAAAATACGCATGAAACATAAGGGGGGGTACTAAAAATCCGCATGAAGCTTTAGGGGGGGATAACAATTTTTGATGAGAAGTTCCAGAAAAACTCCCATCCCCCCCAAGTCATAAATTCTGAACGGTCCCCTAGTTGAATAAATCACGACTGACTAAATTCAACTATTCCCAAAATTATTCTAAAAAGAGCAAAAGGTAAGATTTACGAACAATCGGATTTTCATTTTCAAAATAAGAAATATTTCAAAAATAGTTTTTAAAACATAAATAAGACAACAAGTGTAAGGCTAAGCCATTGACTTAAAATTAAAGTGGTTTTCATCCTTGGGTATGCTCCCTCAGTCAGACTCACCCTAAAAATTCCAAGTGGCTTCCAAAAAGCACTGGTGACTAATTGATCCCAATGTGACCGACTGAGTGAAAATGAAATCAACTGACTTTTTCAACTGATTCGTCTGACTCCTGGGTCTATTGTATAATATACCAAAGAATTGTTTATGTCGGTTTATTCAATACACTGTTTGCAGGTGCTAACATGCAAAACTGTTAGTTGGCTCCCAGCGTTTCACAGCTCAAAAGTATCATAGTGAGGTCCATTCAAAAATAGTTTGGAGAGTCCTCAAGAAAAGTATCTAAGGGACTGTTCAGAATTTATGACAGGGGGGGGGGGTGGGAGTTTTGCCCGAGCTGGTACAAACTTTTCACACGTGTTTCAAGGGGGGTATTAATTTTTGACAACACTTCCAAGGGGGGTAAGAAATTTTAACAAAGAAAAAATGTTTAAAAACATGCATAAACTCACTTCATCTAGACTTTTTTACGTGCAAAAGTCTGCGAAATGACGCGAATCTGTAGACGTGACCTTGTATAACAGCATATATGTGTGTATTGCTTTGTATGTCAAGGGGGGGGGGACTAAAAATATGCATGAAACTTAAGGGGGGTATCAATTTTTGATGGGAAGTTCCAGCAAAACTCCCACCCCCCCCCCCCCGGGTCATAAATTCTGAACGGTCCCTAAAAAGAAGATTAAACCACAGAAGATTTATAAAAAAGTTAATTCTGATCTTATTTTTGATTCATTACAGGATCCAAAACTGGAATGGAAGACTCCGCTAGAAGCTCTGGAGGATGCTCTTCGTCTGGAACACGATGTCAATGACGCCCTTCTGGATATCCACTGGGTCGCTTCCGAGAAGAATGACCCTCACGTAAGATGCACAAGTTGATATAATTAATTGAGATACATGTATCACAGTATGAGACTCTGGAAGGGGGACATGGGGGACAGGGAATTAAAAAGAGTAATGGCAAAGGGACACAAAACGCTTTCCATGCAAAGCTGAGGGACAAGGGTCTCAAAAATTCAATAAGAAAAATTGCAAAAGGGATTGGAAATTCAAAAGTAAAATTGCCAAGGGACAGGGGGATAATAAAAAACTTCTCAAAATTAAAGGTGTATTTTTTAAAGTTTCTTAGTGTTAGCTGCTTTTCTCTGCAAATCGTGAAGAGATTTAATAGAGAATCTAAAGAGTTCTGTGATTTCGCAACATCTTGAGAAATCCTTTAGCTCAATCTGTTCGATGTCTTTGAATGTGTTATAATTAATACTCGCCGAAGACCGTTTCGCGAAGCGAATTGAGCACAAGAGAGGTTTCAAAAATCTGTGCAGTGATGGTCTCAACATCAATAGTCGACAGTAGGAAATTAGGTCAAGTGGGTCCAGCTTCTTATCAATAATTTAGTTTCTAATTTAACAAAACATGACATATTCATATTCAAAACTGTCTTAAAATTTCTATTTTCTCCAATAATATTCCCGTACATATAATTTTTATGGAATAATTAATTATTAGCCTTGACAAGCTAAATTAAGTTATTAACAGGTGATTTATTTCATTTCAAAACAGGCAACAAGAAAACATAACAATATTAAAGATACAATCTTTGTCAACTGATGATTATGTAACAGTCAGCAATTAATCTGCATGCAAATAAAGTTTTTTTTTTAAATCACTGTTATGTAGTAACAACAATCTAGCATAGACTTAAATTTGGCAGCTTTCAGTGTTGTCTTCCTTTTTACTATTTAGCTGATTATCTATCACTTCTATTTATCCTTAAATGGCTTAATCCTATTTACTTGTTGTCCTGTATCCATCTATCCATCTATCTATCCATCTATCATCTATCTATCTGTCTATATATTCTATTTTTGATCTATTTTATCTTTCTAATAGTTTCTAGTATAGGTAAATTTCTCCCCATATTTTAATATATCCATCTTTCAATTTCTTTGAAACAGTAACATAACTGCCTTATATACATTGAATACAAAATAAATTTAATGAAAGTTATGGTAAAACCATAAGTTCTTAAAAAACTTTTTAAGTGTTGCGTGAATTTCATGGCTGTGCCATTTACATATTAATTTGTATGAACAACTAGCAACTTATTTTCAGCTGACAAATTTCCTGGAGGGTAATATGATGAACGAACTGGTTGACAGAATCTACCAGATATCGCAACACACAACTTTAATGAAGAGATTGGACGAACCTTCCCACATTGGCTGGCACTTCTTTGACCAGGACCTGTATACTGGAACTAGATAAATTACGATTACAATTAAATCAAACACCAGAAACTTACATTTTTATAAAGCACAAGCCTGTATTTAGTATCATTTACTTGTTGTCATCCTGTTTAAGAATGATTGTATGTTTGGGCTGAAGAGAAGTTTATAATTTAATTAGAGAAATTGATTTAAGGAAAGTAACAATATTTGTATTTTTATAAGAAAATATTTGATTGCAGAAATAAATTTCCTGGATGTTTTTGGCTCAGATTCTCAGCAAGCCTGTCAAAATTATTGTATCTTAACATGATATCAGTTGCAAGTTTATATTCCGAACTACTAACAGTGTATGATATTGACTTCTAATCAAAATAATAAAATTATATTTACCTGTTTAAGGATTTATTTTGAGTAACTTGAGTCTCACGTGGTATATTTTTTGTAGAGCCAGTGACCATAATTTCAAAATGTTGTCCCCAACTGGAACAAAAATCTAAAATCAACTGTATGATCATTAATATTTTTTGTGTCTCGAGAAAAAGCGAAAAAAAACAAAAAACAACAACATTACTTTGTCAACTCAAAATTGATCATGAAATAAATTTTCATAAACCATGCCACAAAATAAAGACGAGTCAGTGACTCACTCCTTGTGAATTCGTTAAAACCCATTGAAAAGTTCCAGCTGCAAGTTATTGAGTGACACCTGGTGAAAAAACACAAAAAAAATGACTGAGTAATATTGATACAAATTTAGGTGTAAAAATGGCAATCCGTGGGAAAGTTGGCCGGCTCTTTTAACCCCACTTAAAGGATGAAATGCCTACTTTTCTCACTGGCACAGGTTTCTTCGGCAAATTTGCCACCTATGTCAGCGAGGGAAGTTGGCATTTCTGCCATTAAGTGGGTTAAAATAGACGGCCAACTTTCCCTGGATTGCCAACTTTACCTTGTTTTAAGGTAATCAATCACAGAAAATGGGTTTACGGATCGAGAGTTTTAACCTACGCCAACATTCTTTGGACAATGTTAATTCCAAGAACCCCTATCCAGTGATGGAAATGGAAAATTTTCGTCAGGGGAGCTCTCGGCTCGTGCGGCAGCGACTCGCCACTCCAAATGTTCAAAAGGAAAAAAAATCTTCCACCAGAGGATAATTTTGACTGAAAATACCATGAGGACTGAAAAAGTAACATGATAATTGTAATTTCACCACTGCTCATTGGGGGAGCTGTAGCAGGGTACAGCTCCCCCTGTTTTTTGGTCAAGGGAGCTCAGCTCCCCCGAGCTCCCCCCCCATTTCCATCACTGCCCTATACCACATCGAATGACATCAGAGTGGACTGATAAGGCAATCTGCTGTATAAGCCACTATAAGGCAGACAAATGCAATGGGAATGGTGAAGCTGCAGCCTGCGAAATTCAAGTCGACTGGTTATCGAATTGGCTTCAAGGGCAGTGGGACAGTTGCCTATCAGGTCCGTGCTCAGCAAAACTGTGTAGGAACGAGAAGAAGACCGCCAGGAATGCATACAGTGTGCATGAATGCAAGCTAGGGCAACTCCATTTAAAAGTTATAGCCTGCTCCCTCTGGTCGAAATAGAGCAGCCTGCTCTGGCCTGGCATCAATAAATGTATGATACAAGTTTTGATGTATGTATAACATAGGGTAGTCATATTACCCGAAATTTGTTTCATATTTTGGATCAAAGCGTAGTTTAGAATGATATCGATATAATATTGTGAAAATCAATCAATATTTAAATGGGTCAAAAATCTATTGATTTCTAATTGATTTGTCTTCAATCTTTAAAAATGTTATCTTATTCTAATTGTTATCTGGAGGCTTGTCCTCAAACGTATTTGCACAAAAACTTGACTTTCATTGTTCATGTTTTCATGCACGTCAATTATTTCTTAAGTTCGGAAAGATGAAAAGTGAGGACCCACTGAGAGCTTACGACTGGGAAGGGGACGGGAATTTGTCGAAAGTTGTCTTGACAAAACGATATGATATCTCCTAGTGCAAATTTGCTTTCGAAAATATTGAAAATATTGAAATACATCACATTCGTCGCATGCTTGAAATAAATTACGTCCGGTGTTAGTGTTACCGAGAAATGAATAACTTCTTGTGGCAGTTTTCCATAGTTTATTATACTTTATTTCCCATCTGCGCATTCATGCATTCCTGGCAGTCTTCTGCTTGTTTCTGCACAGCTCTACTGAGCGCGGACCCGATGGGCAAAGTTCTGTCCTACTGCCCTTAAAGCCACTTTGATACCCAATTTGACCTGAATTTTGCCAGTCTGCAGCCTCACTGCATTTATCTGCCTATACAGCAGAGGTTTTAAGGTGACTCACGCATGGTACAGTGCACATATTTCTGAGCAGCCTGGTTGCCTAGCAACATAGCGTCACAACTGCAGCAGGCCCTGAAGAAGTTGTGACGTTACCATTTTCTACATTTTGATTCTGAGAGCACAGCTGCTAGTATAGGCATTTAAATGAGATCTAATAGAGCTAGAAGCGTAATTATTTTTTTGTTGAATGCAGTAACATCTATTCTATACTACTTTAAAGGTTCAGCTTCTCAGCTTTATCCAACAATTTTTGAGGTTGAATTCCGTCAACTGTGTCTAAAATCGTCTTTTTTTCTTTAAATTGACATTGGCACAGTCATGGTACTGTAGGAAAAAAATGGCTCGGTGAAACTTTTTTATTTTTTGCCATTAGTTTGAATTTAAGTTTTTTATGATATATACAAGTTTAAAAAAAAATCTGTATGATCGTTTTCTTAAAATTTGATTACTGCTGAAATTGACGCATGCAAAATCTGCAAATTATTAGTGTGTTACTGCCCTTTGAGCTCTTACAGAAAAAAGTATTTTAACCTTTTTCTTCAAATTTATGGCAAATGTTTTTGTGTAAATCCTTGGGAAGACACTTCTGACGTTTTTGTGTGACAAATGCATGTAATGCTTTATCCTGTGGTACAGAACCAAAAACTCAATTTATGACTTTTAAGCAGTCATCCGGCAAAACATGCCGTTACCATGGCAACCAAACGAGTCGGTGAAATTTTTTTGTTTTTCATTTTTGAAATGTATGGGTCCCATAGAGTACCTGTGCAAATTTTTAGAAAAATCTGTATGATCGAACCACCATGCTTGAGTCACCTTAATTTGTGTCTAGTCAGTCTAGTCAAGAGTAATTTTAGATTTTAAAGAAACATATAATTGGTTTGACGCTCCTGGCAACCAATATTTCCCAAAATTAGATCCCTTCTCTAATAAAATCCCTTTCCCAATATTATAAAAGATACTGAATGGCACAAATATTCAAATAATTGAAAAAAAAAAAATTCAAATTTGTCACCGGACCAAAGACCCTCAGCAAGCATAATTATAAAACTGGTCAAAACAAAGGGACTGTAAAATAGGGTTTCTGCATTTATAGGCTAGAACGAAAAATTGCTCACGTGTTTCGAGTAAGATTTTGTCGGACTATAGTTTCCACAGAAATCAAATGTTGCAGAATTTAATTTTTACCTCTAGACAAATTCCTTAGTTCTCGAAAAAATCACCCAGAGAAAAATTCAAAGTTGCAAAAAACAATTTCTTGGCTTTTTAGTTTGATATGGCATTAAATGTAATTGTACATCATATAATAAGTCAAATCTTCAGATTTTAGCAAATTATTGTTTTCTCTCCTTGCCCACATGATGGCACATTTAATTAATATAATCAACCATTAGTAAAAGGTTCAGTAGACAATAGACAATGATTGGAAGACCTACACAAGAAAGAAAGAAAGATGTTGTATATCAATTTTTTTCTTCAATAAATTTATGCAAACACATAATCTGATAATGAATTTTGATGATCATTAAACATGTTAACAATATACAGTTTATAGTGGACTAATAGGGGCCTAGCTTTAAAAACATATTTGAGTAGAGATAGCCTAGACCTAAAATCTTGTTTGATGTATGCCAAATCTAGGCCTAAAATTCTATAATAAAATGTTTTACCAATTTTGATCATTGCACATATATATATAGATCTGTTTTATCACGTGACCCATGTGACTTGGCGAACGTGCCTTTTGGCGCGTGGTGTAGCTAGCAGAGGGGGGGGGGGTATATTGAGGGGGGCCTAATTTCTGAGGGGGGGGGGCGCTGGGCTCTATTGTGGCCTGCAACAGAGTCTATGCAGTGGACCAAATACACATTACACGTTATATTGCTTTATTTTGCTCAATTTTGCATTCAAATGCTTGCAACTATGACATAAAAACATAGATAAACTGCTCTAGAAGACGAAGGAACGTGTTACAAGTTAAATAGATCACAAGAGAATGGAGTTTGCAGCGTTTATACCTTCGAAAACCTGCATTGCCCCAGCCACTACGTGATCTTGGCGTTGTGTTTACAAATGGCTGGTTAAAGGGAATATTCACGTGTGTAAATATTAAAGGTAGGTCAACCTGTTTTCACTTTATAAACAATCAGCTACTGTATGCATATTTATTGCAAATCAATGTAATAATCTCAAGCATTTCGCACCATCTCTTAATTGATGTTTTATGGCTTGTTTAATGCACGCATTGCTGATAGATCTTGATACAGTTTATAGATCTATAGGCCCAGAAAGACTGACAGATCTTGGCCTATCTGTATAGCTAGATAAATAGGCTGGTAAATAATATAATATGTTGTAGAGAAATTTATTAGAGTGTAAATTAATGCTGCACAGATGTCATTGATTGGATTATCATGTACAGTTATAAATAAACAATGTAGGCCTATTATTGCAGCGACAATAACAAGATATAGATAGACAGATAAATAGATAAGATAGATAGGCCTATGATAATGTCAGTGGCCTATCTAGATCTTGTTATGATAAGATTAATGTATAGGCCTAAAGCAAATTGCGGTTTATAAAACAGTAGCAGTATAAACACAGTAGCTGTTCTACATTTTATCCCAAATGCATGCACTGCACAGTAGTACCTTTAAACATGCAAGCAGCTAGTTGGCCTATAACCTAGATAGGCCTATAGATTATACAGGATAATGATCCATGATCTATAGCCCTCCTAGTGGTAAAATAATTACAGCTAGGGGGAGCCTCATGCAAATAATAGATATCAGGTCGAAATAGTTACTTAAAATAATTATTTTTGTACTTTAGGCATGCAGACTGGGGGTATATTCATGCAAACATACAATATTGCATGTCAGGTGACATTTAACAGAAGTATAGGAAAATGGCAAAGGTAAAATAGTACATGTTATTTGTAAGCTAGCTTATAATATTCCAGTTTAAATCTTTATTCTTCAATAGACCCAATATATGTGCTATAACTAGTGGGGTACAGTAGAAATACAGGTAAAATACTGCTTTGTATTTATTGTTTTGTTTTCCACAGTATATTATGTTAATTTATGTCATCACCCTTGTATGTGCATTCAACATGTTCAATAGATGACTGAATACACATAATGTGTATTAGCCTTAAATAGTAGGTCTACTATTATAGCCAACTATACACATCTATCCAATACTTTGGTTTTAGGCATATTGCATATAACTATTTTCAAAATATGACTATTTTCTCCATATATTTTAAATTAAAGGGATGCATTTATCCAATAATATTTTTTGCAGATATGTAGGTAGCAGCTATTTAAAAGATCTAAATAATTTATATTTGTATGTTATCATATCTGTAGCAAATATCAAATCATTCAATTCTCACCTGAAATTGAAAAAAACAAAACAACCCTTTTCCATAAAAGTAACTGCTGCATATCCAGATGAACAACACCCATTTTATGTCTTAGTATATATATTTTACTATCATAGCCTGCAGGCTGCAGCTTGACATTGTTAGATCATAAATATTCTGATTATATTCACTTTGTTCAATGACCACTGACCATGTTGTGATTTCTGTCTTCCATTCACACGTGTGGAAAGTCAGTCAGTCAGTCAGTCAGTCAGTCAGTCAGTCAGTCAGTCAGTCAGTCAGTCAGTCAGTCAGTCAGTCAGTCAGTCAATTATCTTACCTATCTCGTCTCTGGTGATGATCTATTGGTCTATTATTTCAGAGAATCGGGCAATCAATCAATCAATCGGTGATTCAATCAATCCATCAACCAATCAATCAACCGAACAATCTATCAATTAGCCTATCTATCTATCTGTCATATCTATCTGTCATATTTTATCTATCTATCTATCTATCTATCTATCTATCTATCTATCTATCTATCTATCTATCTATCTATCTATCATTTCTGAGAGGTAGATCAGCAGAGCAGGGCTCAGTATCCATCCAATCTTTCCTTGTGCAATTGCTGCCGTCAATGACGCAGCACACTCTGGAGGCCTTAATATCGGGCGCAGCACCTTCTAAATGGTACCAATGTTTAGGAAATTTAATTTGGTTCCTGTACGACCATTCTTTCTATATGTCAAAAGTGCGTCCGAAGCACTCAAGGTTGATGTCCGAAATTTTGTTTACATGTTCTTATTCCTGGCATTTCTCAAAAAATCGGCCTGATAAAAATATTTCAAGTATTCAAAATGTTTTCTTATGGTAAAATCTAGATGTCTCGATCTTTTTTTTAGATTTTTCAAAGTAACAAATCACCCCAAAACCATGCCCTGAAGATTCTGTTATTTCACCCAAGGAAAGATGGCGATGGCCCAGACCTAAGTATCCAGACCTAGAGAGGAGGACACTGCCAATCAATCAATTAATCAATCAAATAAATAAATCAATGTAACTGTTACGCATCAATTTAATTTGTTGTATATCCTCTCCTTTCCAGGAATGTTGAGAACTACCCCCTGGCCTGGGACCCTGCACCATGGAGGCCTTAGACAATCCATTTCTTCTCAAACCGGAGGACAATGGAGTGACGCCACAGTTCGATTTGGATTCCATAACCCTTCAGCAACTGCACCTTCCTCATGACTTTGATTTAACAATAGACACTCATACGGATGATCTCAATTCATGTGAGTATTACTGGTAACTTTAGTCTTTTTGTCTCACATGCCCCCAGGGCCAAGGCACTGATGGAAATGGAAAATTTTGGGTATGGGAGCTCTTGGCCGGCGTTCTAAATTTCAAAACCCCGGGTGGGGTACCCGAAATTTTGAGTGAATCTCATAAGCAAAATCCCAGCTGGATGTTGGTCGGATGAGACATTAAATTGATGGCCCCTTGTATCAGTGTCTGTGCTGGGCAAGTAACAGGTCCCTCACATTTGGTAAATGTAACCAATCAAGCCTCGTGAGTGCCCAGAACTGGGCTTAGAGCTGCACTTACCATATCTATCTATCTTCTCCCATATTTAATCATATCAAGGGAGTTTAGCTACCCCCTGTCCCCCCCCCCCCCCCATTTCCATCACTGCTCTGGGCAACCGATCCTGGATGGATAGAATCTCTGATTGGGGCTTTCCCTCCTGTATTTATGTACTTGGTGGGCAAATATAAGGACAGTAGGAGGACATCAATGAAGCTTCATGTATCCTGGAAATGAGATGATTTCCAGCTGTTTTGACTGCATTTATGACGTATAACAGTGTTACACCCATGTAGATCAATGGAACATGTTGAACACAGGTCAAACAATTTAGTGAATTGACACTGGAATTATTATTCTTACAGCATAGTTACATAGATTGTTCACAAGTGGATTAACAAGGGATGAAATAATTCAGAAGTAATACTTTTTTGCAATAATTTCAGTCTGGAAAGTATTTTATATGGCTCATTGAATTAAATAGCAGCTCTCAGTCAATGCAGTTCAGTTAGGAGTTAGAATAGAAGTTACAACTATGTAACATTGTATTATTTAAATACCTCACAACTCTTTTATAGTGCTTGTAAAGGGAGGAGGGCTGGCTCAGTTGGTTGTGCATTGAGCTGCCAGTTCCTGGATCCAGGGTTTGATTCATCTAGACTTATGTTAGCTTATGTTGGATGACAATTTAAAACATCCTTCGCCTCATTACTGTGTCCCCCCTTGTCCCAGTTAGCCCAACGTTTGCATAAGTACGGAATATAAAAAGCCCAATCATCCATCTTATCTAATCCATCCATTACAGCCAGTGATGGAAATGGAAAATTTTTGTCGGGGAAGTATCAGCTGGTAAGTTAGACGGATTTATAAGCTGTCGCGGCACAGGCACGCAATTCCAAATTTTTAAAAGGAGAAAAATTCTGAAACCAGGGTTTATTTTTGGCTAATTATATACCTGGAGGACTGAAAAAGAGAACATGATAGTTATATATCTCCACTGATGATTTAGGGAGCTGTAGAAGGTCGTCGGTCATAGCTCCCCCTGTTTTTTTATCGAGGGAGCTCAGCTCCCCTGAGCTTCTCCCCCAATTCCATCACTGATTACAGCCTCCGTAAATCCACTTTTGGATGGAAAAGTATAATTAATATAGTAATGAAGAGATCAACGTTTACTGAATTTACATTTTATCTGTAACTCTCATTCACTTTCAGTGGAAAGAAAAAGAGGGCCAGGCAGAAAGACATTTTCAGCTCAACAAACTCAGGAACTGGAGAAAGTGTTTCAACTAAATCAATATCTAACTGGCTCAGAACTTGAAAACGTTTGCTCCAGGCTACAGACATCTCCTAAAAAAGTGAGTTAATTTTTGTAATAATTTTAAAACGTTCCTAACTGAACTGGGACTTTGGCCTATCTATTATTCATTTAGGATACCAAAAGTCAGAATACGCGATTGCACATGTCTGTCATTTGCACTTATTTTAAGTAACCTGTCATTGAGAACACAGGCAACGTGGGCAGGTAGCCGAAACAAATTGGGAAAAACAATTTTTCTTGGGAGTTCATGGCAGAATGGATTTAGATTTTTTGGGCAATTTGGGCAAGAGTTTAGCCCCTCAATATTTATTGATCTCCTACTTATGTGTGTGTGAATGTCCATTCCTTGTAAAATAATCCTACTATAAATTCATAGACCCCGTCATTTTTCCCACCAAAAGTCAAATTGGGTTCCCAACTGCCCATCCACTAAAACTATGCAACCTTTTCTCACCCACTCGAAGGAGTCAGAAGGACATAGGCTGGGTTTTATGTTAAAAATGTATAATATTTTGCCCCTCCCCTACTTCCATTTCATGGGTATTATGCTAGTCACTTCAATTCACATGTTCACAGGTATAATAAATGTAAACATAACCCGTTTATTAATATTTTGTAATAAATGTATTCTTTCGTTGCAGGTCAAAGTTTGGTTCCAAAACCGAAGAGTCAGAGAAAAGGCTCAGAAGAATGCACCAGGGGGAGCAACTGTACAGGTGCCAAATTCAAACGGAATTGCTCAACCTTCACACCAGGGATTATTTAGTACTTTACCACACTTGAACTCGGCAGCAAAAGCTACGGACAATAGCCAAATACAAAGACCTGCTCAAAATAGTGATGATCTAGGTTTTGGGATATCTGCGTTACTACAGAAAAATGAAAGTCAAATACAAATACCAGCGCCTGTGATTCAAATACCAAATCCAGGCAGTCAAATACCAAATCCAGGTAGTCAAATGCAAGTTCCATTACATACAGGTCAACTTCATTTAAATGGCCCTCGAAGTCAAATTCAAATACCAAACCACATTCAGAAACCAACACCGATACATCAAATTCAAATACAGAAACCATCAAGTCATCTTCAAATTCAGGCAGCAAGTCAAATTCATATACCGATTTCTAGGAGTCAAATACAATTAGCGATAGACAAAAATAACCATAAACTTCACATACCAGTTCCAGGCAGCAATGGTCAAGTTCAAATACCAAGTCAAATTCAAATACCAAATCAACTCAGGTTACCAGTTCATAAACAGATCACTCCAATCCAAATACCAGGGCAGAAAGAGCCTGTTACTTTTGATTTGTCTAAAGCGAGTCAGATATTTGTTCAACCGAATCAGATAAAGGATGAAATGATCTCGCCGCTGCATAATTTATTATTAGAGCAGTTCGAAGCAATTTCAGACATTCCAGAAAAGAGCAAGTCTGTCACTTCATCAGGCACTTCATCATGCACTTCGTCAGTAACTTCATCGGGCGTTTTGTCAGGCGCTTCGTCAGTTACTTCATCACGCACCTTGTTAGTTACTTCATCAGCTACTTCAAATCATGTTCCCGAGAGACCGACTCAAGTAATAGTACTCCCAAAGCGTCACCATCATCCCTTCGATGGCATCAAACATGAGAGTCATCTACCGACCTCATTGGTGACTTCATCAGCTACTTCAAATCATGTTCCCGAGAGACCGACTCAAGTAATTGTGCTCCCAAAACGTCAACATCATCCTTTTGATGACATCAAACACGAAAGTCATGTACCGAAGACTCCAAAACACGTGATTGATTTATTCGATCGCAAAGCTGTGACACTCCATCATCCGGAAGCACAACAACGAGTTGTGCTTAAAAAACCGATGCCAGTGACATTGCATATTCCTGAGACACAAAACAAAATCCTTTTACCCCAAAAGTTTGACTTGTTTGACCGTAAAAGACTTTTGAAAGAACACTTGTCTTGTAAGTCTTATCAGAGAGAACACAAACCGCATCAAGTTGAACACAAACTTCTCCCATATCAGAAGGAGCACAAACCTGTTTTGAAGAACCACAAACCTATTCTCAAAAACTGTAAACAGCCCACTTCAAAGGCGAGCATTCAAATTAAACCTGAATCCGTAGATGCAAAAGACGATAAGCTGGATTTACGCACAAAAATTGAGTTACCAGATTTTAGCGATACCGATGCCTTCTTCAGTAAGATTAAGACGTTACGTGATCTCGGTGACGCTAAGTTAGCGAAGTCGGACATCGCTGTTGAAAAACCTGTGACGATACGAAATGTACCTCGACCTATGATGACATGTGTGGTGCAGAAAACGCCAAAAGTTTCCAAATTCCACCCGTACCTCAGCTACAGTGCAGAGATGTATGCTCAGGTTCATCATAGCAAACCTAACTCTTGAAGTTTTAAGTTATTTATTGTATATTATATATACTTTATGTCTTTGTGATTTTTTTTTTCATTTTCTGGTTGTGTCGTTGTTTTTACGTTTTGTTGTTTTTTTGTGTTTTGCGCGTTTTCATGTTGATTGAATAAAAAAATTGTCAAGTTTTTGTGAAAATAAACATTTTTGATATTTTTACAAAGAGTTTGAAATCCTTGCTTTAATTGAACTCCTGTCCATTCACTCCAAGATAAATAATATTCCTGAAGATTGACAGTGGAGCCCCTGTGTAAATAGAAATCGTATTCTCTGAATAAAGACTATTTAATTCAAATTTTCAAAAACAAAAACCAGGTAGCACAGCTCTATTAGGGACCGTTCAGAATTTATGACTGGGGGGGGTGGGAGTTTTGCTGAAACTTCCCGTCAAAAATTGATACCCCCCTTGAGTTTAATGCGGATTTTTAGTACCCCACCCTTAGGTTTCACGCGTATTTTTAGTACCCCCCCCTCGACATACAAAAACAATATACACATATATACTGTTATATATATGAATACGGACTTCATCTTAACTCAGCAACATTTAAAAATGCGCAGTTGTTTGATGTGTTGTAACCTTTAAAAATGACTGGGTTGAAGTGAATGTAACTTGCCAAACATTTGTAGGCCTATTAGCCATTTAGCTACAAATTATGAACTATTGAAGATGATCTATGCCATGGATTTTTCAGTGAGCCAGGCATGATTTTGGTAGACTATGTCAAAATGTGAATTGGCAAAGCTGAACAGGGATGAGGTTGGGAGAAAATTTCACAAAAACGAAAGAATTTTGTTGGGAGATTTTTGAGTAATGTAAATTTTAAAATTATGGTTTATCACACTATCATTTTCATCCTGAAAGTAGGGATATTTATAGAAAAACGGAAAATTGGATAGAGGTAATTAAAGGACATAAATATTGATGAGAAAACAAACTTCAGTTTGAATGACCATACCTGATTGTGTCAGGCAAGTTTTGCCAAAATAGTGTTCAGAGGGCGATAAACTCATGTGACTGAATGATATAGTAAGAAGCAAGTTTCATGCATGATCTAAAATACCTTGAATCCTACCCTTAATTTTAATCAAGCATCTTATTGTTCACCAAACAGAGCATCTGTAGCACTTATCTGGCTTCCTGCCAGGCTGAACTCTTGTTTAAAGTCAATCAACCACTCAATCGACCAATCAGTCACTCTCAATCTGTCAGTGCAGCTAGTCAGTCAGTCTTAGGTGGTTAATCAAATTCAGTTCTGTCAATAAATCAGCTAGTCAATCTGTCAGTCAGTTAGTCGGTCAACCAATCAGTCAATCAATCGATCAGTTTGAAAGATCTTGGACTCTTGACTAACCTTTTAAAGTAAAGTATTGATGCACAGTATTGATGCACAGTCTCATTTGGATAAAGGTTCAGTCCTAAACTGCTCACACCTAAAAACGCACACCTTTTAACACAGCTTAAAATCTCACGTTTGATTGAGGTATGGCCATACTCAGTCCCAGGGTCCGGAAAATTTCACTGAAAAACTTTGAGAATTGCCAGTATCAGGTCACATTTAGTGAGACTGCTTCGAACCCAATCGCAATCAATGCAAATCAACCAGAAAACATGTCTAGTCCTACATTATGTCCATTAGAGCTCCGGTTTTGAATTGCACAGGTAATGAAAATGGTTCTCTTGGCCCGTTCAAGCATTTTTACGTCATTTTGTCAGTTTTGGGTTGAATTTTTAGCCCAAGTTTTTCCCATTTTGTTTGTGACAACCTCCTCAAAAAAGTTTTGTCATAAACTTGGACAATTTCCCCAATGTGACATGTCTTTGCAATGCAATCTTGTTGGACTCCTTTGTTGACAATTTGAAATCATTACAGTGAAACATTTTGATATAGAATTAGAGTGGACTGTGGCACTGTGAAAATGGCACTTCGTGTGTCATCATGCTGATGATTTGTCATCATCAAACCCAATACTTTCAATGTTAATTTGATTGAAGGAGACTTATCCCATTTGTTGATGACAGCCTAACGAAAGGATTATGTATCTGATTTTCACTCTGAAATCAGTTTTGACAAGTCAAATGGCCTTCTATTGATCATGACTAATGAAACAGCCTCTATCTTTCCTATGTTGAGGTAGAGAAGATGACACTTCATCAGCTATCATTAGTCAAGAAATGCATTTTTCACGGTGAACTGATCCTCATTTTGCCTATATCAACGTGTTTCACTGTAACATGTGGATGTGGTGCTTATTTTTTGCATTACAGCGGCAATACAGCCTCATTCAACTTTGCAAATCCCGAATTTGAAACACCCTTGCAAAATTGTGTCCAGATGGCTCTTTGAATGACCAATGGATTTTTTTTTCAAACTTTCAAAATCGTTGGCCAAGCAGTTAATTGGCATTCTTGGAAGGTTCCTAAGAAATCATCTGAGTAGTTTACTATAGTTCTGCCTCTTTTAAGAGGTATGCGTTTTTTTTTAAAGTGTGAGCAGTTTATTTCATCAGGGATGGTAACATGCACAAATTATTACACTGTGGATGATAGGCCTAGATAAGGAAAACCTCAGATTCAGACAAACTCGGGTTCAATATACCAAAAGAGAGAGGCGGGAATCTATAGATCAGGTTACGTTTTTGGTAACTGGATTTATAAATGTATGTGTGAAGAACAGCCAAGATGAACTATAGGCACTCTCAAGTTTTTTTTTTACCTATCTCCAGTCTTTAGGCCTAGCCTACTACAGAAAAGACATACCGAGACGACCATTTTCGACTTCTCCTTAATTAAGGCATATTGTCATTTGTCTAATTCTCTTTGGTTAATAATTTAAGTCTCAGCCTCAGTAGTTTATTCCTCTTAATTAACAAACAATTTTTAATAAAATACATGTTCAAACTATAAATATACTTACAAAAAAACCTCTTCATTTAACTGTGGATGACACTGAAGAAATTCGTACTTCTCAATAGTTCTGACATGTGAGCACCTTGTCTTTTGAAGTTATTAAAGTTCTGATGACCCATTAAATGAAGCAACTTTTCACATGGTATGTCTACTGTACTATTGTTGCCTATCAGCTCTCAGACAAAACATTTGAGATTAGACTCCCAAGTTTTTGTTAGGTGTTTGCATCCCCAATTATTATCGCTTAATCTGTGTGGCTTTCATTGTTAGTATTAATTTGTTTTCTCACAGTTAAGCCCCTAATCTAATAGATCAAAGGAAAGCAGAACCACCTAGAGGTAGGCAGACGTACTAAACGACTAGTGGCGCCGACTATATGCTACTAACCAGGAGAGTGAAAATTGGGGAAAAAGGACAACAATCATTAAACAATGGCTCTCTTCAGGGGGTAATTAACTGTTAACTACCCCTTTCACAGGTGAGGGTTAGATCCCCTATTCTGGAAAACAACTTAGGTCCAAATAATGGCCTAAAACAATGATCTTTCATTGTGAGATTATCTTAATTGCTATTACCTGCACTGCAGAATACCTGTCAATACCAAACTGAAGTGGCCTTATGCTGTCTGTGGCGCCAGGCAGCATATGTCTGTCTGGAAATCTTGTCTGTCTACACAAATGTGCTCCACACTGAAACCCCCATAAAGCAATACCCCTTTGTCCAGTTATTGAATTGACTATCTCAGCAGCTTAATCCAGAATTAAGCTATTCATTAACCATATAGTGCAAGTGAAATATAATTTCATAAATTCAATAGATGGCTTCATTTATTTAAGCATTTAACTTTAATATTGTTTGTTATTTTAAGAGATTCAGCAAGAAGTTACCAATAGGACAACTAAATTAAGGAGAAAAAATTAGCAGAATTATTTCTCATGTAAAAAAAGTATTCTCTTTGCATGCCAATGTTTCACTATAAGTAGTTTAAGTACTACAGATACAAATGATGTCAAAATCAATCTTGGCAAAGAGTCAATAAGCAGAAGAAATTGAAACATCCAGTATTGAAACACACATAATTTAGTTACTTTTCATATACATGTACTTTCAGCTAGAATTATTTTAAAAAGAAGCTATTCTAAAATGTAAATTGGTCGCCTAAACACAAAATCGCAAACATGAATGTTTTCTGTTGAAATCACAAGCATTATTAAATTAGATATTCAAAATTTTATTTTATTTTTTGTAAATTTCTTTGCATTTCATAGATCTATTAATTCCCATGCATAGATGATGTGACACTATCAAAGAAAACATGATCAACACATAATTGCGTCTAATGGGGCAATAATTTCATCATACATGTTTATAGGATAGGTGTGAATTTGGTAATTTATCTGTATCACCCCAGCTTGCCATAGGCTTAAGTCTACAGACAGATATATGGTCAACTGACGGCGCCAGTCAGCTAAAAACACAACAGGGGTCTAAAACCAACTTTCCTAAATTTGGTATACACTATAGACCAACTGTGGCATACATGGGCTTAGGTACACTCAAATCCTGGAGTTATAGGCCCCTACTGTGGGCAGCCGTCATTGTTTGCCCAAAAACCAAGACGTCTGCTACATTCAAAAGAGGCGCCGACCCCCTACAGTGAACTATAAACATCAGGCGCCCATACATTAATTTCTATTGTCTGATCATCCCTAATATGCTAGTTATTAATTAATCGATGCCCAACTGGTAAAGCTTGAGATGTGTCAACGTGTTAATGTGTTTATGGTCCCATGGCAGACATTTGGCTTCAGTAAAATTAGTGACAAAATTGTCAATTTACAACATACTTCGAAAATTTAAGATATGACTACAATATTTATTTAGAACTGTTTTTACATATTAGGTTCTTTGCAATAGGCCAAATAGATGGGAGCTTATTACCTGAACAATGATCATGACAAGTTTGACAACTCTCAAGTTGAAAAAAAAAATCATTGAAAAAAACAAATCCTCAACACCTCCGAAGTTTCTCTTTGTCTTGTAGATGGGCAATTAAATGACTACTTGATCAACATAATTAGGCCCACATCTGAAAATAATACAATTTTCTTACAGTTGATCCCAAAGTCTCAAATGTTGGAACTTCAAACAATCTATTTAAACTCTCACATTGTCAATTGAAATCAAAGAATCAGAAATTCAGAATCACTTTGATTTCTCGCCCCTTCTCAATCCACAAAACCTATTATTATTAAATACTATGTGTATGTGACATGTTTTTCATGAATTTGATAAACAAAATGAAGTGATGTGCCCATGGTATTGGTTAGAAAACAAGTCAAGATTCATTGGAAAATCAATATCCATAATCCATTTGCCATATTTGGAAGTCTCCAGACAACTATATTGCACTCCTTCAAGAATTTGTAATGCATTCTGTTGGTTTGGGTTGACTTTTGACCCAAGTTGGGGTTTTTCACATTTTGTTTGTCAAATCCTCCTCAAAAAGTTGTGTCATAAGCTTGGACAACTACCCCAATATGACATTTGTTTTTGCTATGCAATCTTGTCAGACTCCTAGGGTCTGACCTCTTTGTTGACAATTTAAAATCATTAGCACGTGGATGTTGGACATATTCTTTGCATTACAGCTTTATTCCGCTTTGCAAATCCCAAATTTTAAACAACCTTACAAATTGTGCCTGGCTCTTCGAAAAACTCACGGATCTTCTTCAAACTTTCTATCTTTGGAGTTAATGAGCTGGCATGGAAGGTTAGAAAGGATTCTCTTGATTACTTTATAAATTCTGTCTATTTTAAAATGTGTGCATTTGTAAGTGTGAGCTGTTTAGATAGATAGATTATATAAAAAGTAAGGAAGATATATTATAAAGAGAGAAAATAGACAGATAGTTGATTGATAAGTCACAAAGAAAGCAAGATTTATAGATAGACTGATAGATAGATAGGGAGATAGATAGATAGATAGATAGATAATATGATAATGACAGTCATTTTGGTGTAACAGGAAATGTTAGCTTGTGCGTGATATAATAATTACATCTCAATAATTTATAATCAGATAAAAAAAAAGGTTTCAATCATCAAATTCCATACATCACAAATCTCATTAACTATTCACTGATTGTTACGTAATGTATGCAGACGATTTGATATGAAGAACCAGAAAATTCTCTAAATGTAGCCTATTGTAGAGTGCTTATGTGTATTGGACAATAAGCAGTGGCCTAAAAATGTGTATTGGTTAGATTTTAATACAGGGTCATAAAATGTACCCTAAACAGTATAGTACACAGGAAGCAGAAATAATATTTTCTTAAGATAAAAGAAACAGTAAAAAAACAACATTTGTAATTCCTTTTTTCTGCTTTTAATTGCCTTGCTCGCAAAATAAACAACCTTTTCAAGTGATTTAGTGATTAGAAAAACCTATTGTACTTTTTATTGTACCAGTATGAGGGTGTAGAGATTTTAGGTACCCATATAATCAGGATCCTTAATGTCAAAATCTCTTGAATAAACTTAACTGTTCTTCTCCTCAGTGCTAATTGCAATAAACAAAATCAAGAGAACTACCCTCAGTAGGGCTATTTTATTTAATATTTTGTTAATTACAATTAGATATACCAAAAAAAGGGCCAAGAAATCTGAATTGTCTCCATACTGTTATCTTACGAAATGTTATGAAATAATGTTACAGGCCTACTATTCATATTACAGTTACTGTTATGCGTTATTATACATATATGTTGTAATCTAATAATTTTCCATAAGTTGAGCACTTTGTTGCGTCATTTTATGGGAATGCAAAGATATATTTTTCCTGAAACAATATCATCCGAAATGTAATGCTGAATATTAAATTATGTGAAACAAATTGAAGCTGATTAAGTTATACCAATCTCCCTAAATTATATTGTTTTTTTTTTTCATTATGAAAGATTATTCTAATGTATACACACTTAAAATGAATTTTAGTAATTTCAAATTATACTGTCAAAAATTGTTTAAATCAAATAAAAAATTTCATAAGATCCAATATATCAAATCACAGGTCAGTATATGTCCTAGCCAAAAGAATCAATTTTGTAAGTTTCGATCACTAATTGAAGTGATTATCAACACATTGTCTTTTTTCCCAATCAAATATTTTCCCAGCCAGATGTTAAGAAGCAAAATAGTTTTCACCCATCTTATAGAAATTATTGACATTGAAATAAATGGCCCTTAGATGTAGGAATAATGGACATATGGTCGATTCTGGTATTTACCAAAAGATGGTGGCTAATTATAAATGATTAGACACTATTTTGTAAGTTAAGTTGTATTTTTAGAACATTAAGTAATTTGGACATAAGTCATATCAAATTAAATCAAAGACAATTGGTTGTAAAAAGACCAATGTCCAATTAACCTGGAGCCAATGGTTGGCAATTTGGTAATTAGCTCCACCCCCTATGGTGGGGTGCCACTTCTATTGAAAGATACTGTACCCCAGTCAGCCAATCAGCATCGAGCTTTGCTTGGATAACTGTTAGATCAGGGTGTTAACGTAATTACAAACACAACACTATATAAACACAGTGGCTTAAGGAATTAGACATCATTTCATTGGAATACCTTGAGCAACTTAGACCATTCGACAGCACATTTTGTACACACAGTCAGAGACTTTGCCTGTATCTTGCCAGATATTATAACTACCAGGAAAAATGTCTTACAATCCGTTTTCCATTGCTAACATCTTGGCTGACAATGTGCCTAAAAGAGTCAAGACATCGCCAGAAGTGAAACAACATGTTGAACTCAAGAAGTGCAGTAGCCAGAATTTTACTACTCCTGTTAAACCTATTGCACTGCGTCAAAAGCTCCCTGGTGATCAACAAAAAAGAGAAAATATCAGCAAGACTTCACCTGCTACTGCCAGTCCATCAGCTAGTCCAGTTTCTTCAGCAAGTCCTATCCTGGATACACCAATCTCTTCCAAATCCAGCATTAGTCCGACGACTTCTACACCTCTGTCAAGATCCAGATTTTCGGACCAAGAAATTTCTCCATGCCAGTTATCTCCTGTGCCTTCTTCGACTGGTAAATATATTTTACTTTTCAGAACTTTTTATTTATCAATTTTACTTTCTAAATATCAAACTTAAGTGATCAATTAAGTCTTAAGCATTATGTACTTAAAATGATCAGCCTGTTAACAACAACAAATTAAGATTTAAGGCACTAATACTCTTGACTGACAACTCAATTGTTTATAACTGTTTTGCTAATAATGCATTTGTTTATTGGTGTCAGTTATTGGGAAATTTTAAGGTCATTAACTTTTGATGAACTTGTATCAGACATAAATCTTTAACAGAAAAAAAAATAGATAGATTTATAGTAAAAAGTTATTCATTAAAACTAAAATGACTGTTCTCCCAAGGAAAAGTCATTCAACTTGAAAAAGTCATCTAACTTGGAAAGTTCATTTAACTTGGAGAAGTAAATTAATTGGAAAAGTTTAATTAATCACAATCAAGATTAGTCTATGCATTGAAAGTTGAATTAGATGATGAAATTCCGTGTGAAATATTAACTTTATTACATCACTGATTAACTTTCAAGGCATTTAGATGAGCACATCTCATAATCTGTTATTTGCTCAAAATGTCATTTCTCACAGAGCAGAATTACTTGGTGTCAATTACACTTCAAATTTCTCTATTACCATATAAACCAGACTTGATTGCCTGTGAAGTAGTACTTGTGATGATGCATCCTTCTTAAGAACGATTAACCATTGAAATCTCCACTTATAATTACGTAACTCTTGCGTAATTGAGGCTCTATCTCATTCAAAGTTAATCTAGAATTACAGGAAATTCTGTGTAGAATATGCAAATTTACAGGAACCAAATTTACTAAAGAAATTTGACTGCTGGGCACATTTGCTTTGTGACCTAATCTTAGATTAAGAATCATCTGCCAAAAGTAATGTAGTGCAATGAGCTGGCACTTGAAAGACGTAGGCTTGTACCCTCTCTAAATTAAAGATTATAATTACGTAACATTGATCCAAGAACAAATTCATTTACTTGAATTTTAATTAATTGTGAGGTCTTAGGGTATGAGAGAATTTAACCAGATGGTGTAATTGTAAAGTAGAAGGTAGATAGATAGATAGATAGAAAGATAGATAGATAGATAGTAAGAAATGGCCAATACATTATCTGACATTCTTCATGGTAAAGGGGTGGGGAAAACTCCAGTTTTCTTGAAATGGTCTTTTTTTTTGTAAATGTTTTATTGATTTCTTCTTTTCCTTTTAGGCTCAGAAGATGGTCAGGAAGAATCGAAAAAGAAGAAAGCCAGAACTTCATTTACAGTCCACCAGATTGACAGCTTGGAGAGGAAGTTTTCTGCACAACGATACTTGGGCGCTTCAGAGAGAAGTCAGCTTGCCGAATCATTGAATCTATCTGATCATCAGGTAAATATAATTATTTTGATTATTGATTTATTTCATTGTCATAGATGTTCATATCAAATGATTAGGCAAAGTAAAGCTTGAAATCTCAGTGACGATTCTTAAAAAAAATGATTTTGAAAAAAAAAATAAAAAATAGGTAAGAAAGGAAGAAATTTTGTTAGTGGATTTTAGGAAAGCATATACTGAGTTAAACAAAAATCTATAGTTTAGCAGGAGATATATCGTGGTTAAACGACAAAATAACTATTATACTATATTTTGTAGATAGTCTGCAAACTTTGCATAACTATAATTACCAAAGTAACACAGGCTTTACACAAAAAAGCCGAATTACCATTTTCTCCCAAAAAGTTGCAAACAATTATGATGTAACAATATTAGCATTACTGTTTAGTATGAAGCGCTTTTCACAAGTATTGAGGGTACTGCACCACTTTAATGATATCATATGATGTAAGATAATTATGAAAATAAGTTTCTTGCTATAATGACCCTGCCTTTATCAATAGATGCCTGCAAATCCGTTATGTGAAAATCAAAGAAAAATGATATCTTCAATATTATGCTGGTACTTAGGATAAAAGAGAATTACTCTATGTTGTGATATGATTCAGATATCTGAAGATAATTACTTACAAGATAATTACCTTTAATTTTCTGGGGGTTTCTTTTGAGTTCCATTGTTAGATGATATAGCTGTGAATAGGTTGTGTCAATATTATTGAAATGATATTAAAGAAATTAAACAAGTTGCATTTTGATATTTGAGATGCAGATTTCTTCAACTATTATCCAGGCAATCTATAGTTATCTATCAGATTTAAGATTTTAAATAAGTTGCATTTTGAAATTTGAGATACATTTTTCTTAAAGAGTGAAGCAGACAATCTATAGTTATGTAGCAGATTTAAGGTTAAAAGCTAAGCTGCGCGGCAGCAAACCCTTGGCTTTGGAATAGTTAGAACTGATGTTTTGTTGCAAGATACCAACTCCATTCTGAGGCTCCAATTGGGAATGTAATGTGCATTGTTTGCTATTTGCTCTTGGGAGGCAGCCTACCTGACGATTTAGGCTTAATCAGTTAATTGAAGGTTATATTCTTTATATAAGCAACAGGCACATTTAATGATGAGATGTTACTTTGATAAAATTGTGCAAATGTACTAAATCAATTTTATTTTTGATTGCAGGTCAAAACCTGGTTCCAGAACCGAAGAATGAAGGAGAAGAGACAGATTCGTGAAGCGGAAGAGAGGCTCGGACACCCGGTGACAACCCTTCCTGGTCACATGCCACCCCTCCCTACGCACTTAGTGATGACGTCAACCCATGCCTTCAGCCCTCGACCTTTCCCCACCGCTGAACTCAGCCCGGAATCGTACCGACAGTACATCTCTCCCTTACCGACGATGCACTTGGGCTACAACACTCTTCCCATGCAACAACTGCCCCCTGTTGGACACGACCTGTACCAGCAGCAACCCTTCGCCTCACCCCTTGCGGCCCAGACTTCCCCCCTCGGACACTCTATGTACGCCCATCAGGGTCCTCTCAGGGTACAAGTTGGATTTTGAAAACAAATGTTTCTCAAAAAGACTGAATTACCGTTATCCTTTAAAAACATGTACTGTCATTCCATAATCAAAATTGTTGTTTACGCTCAGATTACTCAAATGCCAAGTTAATGTCTGTCACTCACAATATTGTTTAATGGTATTTCTATTTGAGTCTTTTCTCACTTGAATGTTTTAATCAAATGTATTGATTATGATGCATATGCTAACTAAATGTTATCTTCATTTGTGCCAACACTAATTTTAATGTGTGCCAGATTAAGAATTGTTCTAATGAGTTAATGGTTAGTTGGCCAAATAGCCATTTAAATACTTAAGGTTGCAAAACGACTTTTGCTGGTATCAGTAAACTTATTCATTTTTATTCGCCTCCATAATTGTATTGGGGCACTTTTTAAAATATCTCAATGCAAGTTATGTAATCGATGTAGAAAATGTGTAACTGCTTATTACCTATGTGATACAATTGGCCAGAAACTATTATGCAACATTTCTCTGACTTACAAAATGCTAACAATACCAGAACATGCCTTCTAAAATTCACACATTTATGGGATATCTAACTTATTAACTTGCAAAACTTGACTATGGCTAACTTTAATATGGCAGCTAATTACTTTGATATCGCAGCTACTAACTTTGATATCGCAGCTACTAACTTTTGTATGTAGCTGATAACTTTAATAATACAGTCAATAATTTTGATATTACAGCTGCTAACTTTTGTATGCAGCTTATAACTTTTGTATGCAGCTGATAACTTTAATAATACAGCTGGTAACTCTAATATGGCAGCTGGTAACTTAAATATGTCAGCTGATAACTTTGATATGACAGCTGATTTCTTTGTTAATGTTTGTTGTTATTGATTCCAGGTACTACAACTGTGTAATGTAATTGCATATAATGTACCAATGGTGCTTTCATTCCTGTACAAATTTTGAGTGATTTTCTCAAAATAAAACTGAAAAATCAATTCAATTGTTGTTTTTACTTTATTGTATAGCTGGAAAGTTTCATTAAATTGGCGTAACCAGGAGTCTGACATTATAGTTATTATTATAGTCATTATTATTAGTACATTATCTCATGACCAAGCACGATTCTTATACACTATTCTTCAGAAATGAAGACATTAAAAGATTAAAATCGCAATGACATGATAACACTAAAAAAAACTGGTAGTATTGAAATTTTAAAGTTATAACTGAAGCAGAAGTCTTGTAAATTCTTAGATTTTACATAAAACTTTTTTTTTGAGATTATAATTATCTTTTCTGTTAACTGTGCCCAAAAATAGCAAGACTGCCAAATCAATGCGATCGATATAATTCCCAAAGGCAAGTTCATTGTGATAGCAGTTTTTTACAACATTATAATTTCACACATATTATCTAGAAAAATTCCATTCCAACCTATAAATTTATTGGCTGTTTTACAAAGAAAAGTGTGTGAAATATTTTTCAATGTACCGATGCATGGTTTCGTACTGTTAATATTTGAGTAAATATGCGCTAGGCGGCATTGTGTCTACTATTTTGGAACTTGAAAGAATAATAGAAATGAATGCAATCATAACAAATCATGTTATTGAGCATTAAGCTTAAAAAATGGATTTCCTACTTATGATTCTATCCATACTGAATTTATGCTACTTGTGGCTCCACCTGTACTCAAGATTTTTGCAATACGTGGCTCCATCTATGTTGAAACTTTTACCTACTTGCTGCTCATGGCTCCATCTATAATTAATTTGTAAACTATCCGTGGCTCCGTGTATACATTAAAATCAAAACATGTAATCATGTGATCAGCGATGTTTAGGAATGATACATTTTTTTGAATGAGTCATATACAAAATCTACGGCATCGGCAAATGGTGCCATAGTAGTAGCTACTGGGTCGTGGTCATGGTCATGGTCATCGCCATGACTGTGATCGTGGAGCAGTGCCGTTGACGCCATGAAGCCAAATCCAACAAACACTGCGATGATGTTGAAGAATTTAGCGTTGTGGCCAATTTGTCCTGGGAGAATTTCCAGAAACGTGCAGTAAATGAAAACGCCGGCACTCATAGCTTGGAAGATCCCTGATACAATATCTACTGTAGTGCTCGGATCTCCAGTTTCCACTATTATTGTCCCTGAAAAAAAAAGAAATCCAATAAATCCAACATTGAAATCCAACATTGAAATCCATCATTGAAATCCAATATTGAAATCCAACATTGAAATCCAACATCGAAATCCAACATTGAAATCCAACATTGAAATCCAACATTGAAATCCAACATTGAAATCCAACATTGGAATTCAACATTGAAATTCAACATTGAAATTCAACATTGAAATTCAACATTGAAATCCAACATTGAAATTCAACATTGAAATTCAACATTGAAATTCAACATTGAAATCCAACATTGAAATCCAACATTGAAACTCAACATTGAAATCCAACATCGAAATCCAACATTGAAATCCAACATTGAAATCCAACATTGAAATCCAATATTGAAATCCAACATTGAAATCCAACATTGAAATCCAACATCGAAATCCAACATTGAAATCCAACATTGAAATCCAACATTGAAATCCAACATTGAAATCCAACATTGAAATCCAACATTGAAACTCAACATTGAAATCCAACATCGAAATCCAACATTGAAATCCAACATTGAAATCCAACATTGAAATCCAACATTGAAATCCAACATTGAAATCCAACATTGAAATCCAACATTGAAATCAGATTTAGGCCATATTGAGATACAATTTAAAAGTGCGAATATCATTTGTTAGGTGGGGGGAAAACTCTCTTACAGTGGATAAATAACAAGTGCTTACATATTGCACAGGTATGTTCCTTTTGAGGTCATGCCCCTATCGATGTTATGGTATTCTTTATGACGCGTAAGAAATTTGTGAGGTCATATCTTATACTTCAATGCTGTCAAAACAAGTCACCATACAGTAACAGCACTCATCAATGAGCTCACAAGTTACCAAGTCACAAATTGATCGTTCATTTCAATGCAATGGATAGGGCCTGTTGTGAGGTCATTGAAGGCCACAAACAGCTGAATGTAACATTGTAAGTACTCGTCATTCTGCGAGTGTAAGTTATATGGACTATTTCAAATGGCATTCAAAAGTAAAATCAAGTCCAACTTACCAATAGCAATGCCAATTGGAGCTGTAAAAGAGTAGAGTACAGCATAAATAAAAGTTGTTTTAGCCGAGTTGACTTTGAATAGCTCCAAGCCCAAGGTGAACGCGATCACCACTTCGTGAGACAGGATTGCAATGACAAGATTCCAGACTCCTGATGTGGTTCGCTGGAGTCCGAGACTCATTCCCTCAAAGACACAATCTATCGACAGAGCTGCCAGTAGAATCAGGGACTGCAGGGTGCCGCCGTTATCATTGGAGACCGACGCAGAGTCATTTGTAGAGACGTCATATGTGTTGGAGTCGAAATTCTTTTCTTTTTCAGGAATATCATCGATGGAGTAAATTTGTACATCTGAATTTGAACAGAAACCTTGATTTGCACATCCACTTTTACCATTTTGATTTGTTTCTCCCTTTTCGTTTTCAGGACTAACTTCAAGATTAGCGGGACCACTGCACTTGAACTGTGCAACAGAAGTGGTGTCGTTATTCCCCGATTCTTTGTGTTTGCTGTCTGCGCTCATGTTCTTGGTCATCAACATCGATATACCCTTCTCGACGAACAGCAACATGAAGAATCCTATGCCCATGAACAGCTCGGGCATGGGAAAATGGATGTGCTCGGGATCCAACCATGCTTCAGTGAGCAACTCCTTCACCTCAGGACTCATGTGCATCAAGTATGCCCCAAAGAAGACTCCGCCTCCGAAACAATTGATGATGGCGAGGACTCTTACACCTCTCGGTCCTTGCCTCCTAAAGAATCCTGTAGCTTTGATCGGCAGAGCAGTGAAGATGAAGATGACAATCAGGACGACAAACAGGGCCAGAACTTTGTGCGCCCAACGCTCCATGTTGCTTGACGGTTGTGATGACTCGGGAGTGGTGTTTAAACTTGATGGATTGCCGAGGTGGTATTTCGTTGACTGTCACGTCAAGGCTGGAAGATAAACAGAAACAAATATAAGTTAATAATGTATCATAAATTTTTTGTACAGTTAGTCATATATTTTTTGATGCTACACGTATTTTTAATGCTACTTTTGCCCTTTATTTTTGCCCTTTTTTCAATAGTCTTCACTATGGTTGGAGTAGCAATAGCTACTTGGGCCAATAATGTATACGTTGAACCATGAAAATTTGCGTTTCCCCATTTCATGGTAGAACGATAAGAAAATATGCCTGTCCTTCGACAGCTAATCAAGGAGGTTCGTCTGATATTGAAAGACGGGAATTCACTTGAAGAAGAAGAAGAAGAAGAAGAAGAAGAAGAAGAAGAAGAAGAAGAAGAAGAAGAAGAAGAGGTCGTTAACTGTAACTGCAACTTGTTCTGGGCATAAATGTGAAGTTTCAGGTAGACATGTAGAGTTATGGGCACACCTGTGAAGATCTGTGTATGTGAAGTTCTGGGCATCAATGTGAAATTCTGTGCAGAAATGTGAAGTTTTGTGCACAAATGTGGAGTTACTGGACAGAAATGTGAAATTCTGGGCAGAAGTTGGTAGTTCCATGCGCATAATTTAGTGTGAAGTTCCAGACAGAAATGTGAAGTTCTGGGCAAAATGGGAAGTTCTGAGCATAAATGTGAAGAGCTTTCTGTTTTGGGCATAGATATCAAGTACCAGGCATAAATGTGAAATTCCTGGCTGAAATGTGAAGTTCTGTGCCAAATTGTGAAGTTTGAGGCACAAATGTGAAGCTTTGATCTGGGCATACATATTAAATACCAGGCAGAAATGTAAAGCTCTCGACAAAAATGTGAAACTCTAGGCAGAAATGGGAAGTTCTGGGCAGAAAGTAAAATGTGAATTTCCGTGCATAAATATGAAGTTCTGCCCTGGGCATCATCACCACTTGTAAGTGAGTGAAATGGGTGATGTTTTGTCATTGGGTCCATGTTAAATCCTCAACCAAACTGCTTGTGGAACAAGGATGATCATCCGATGAGAAGAAAACATATGGAGTCATAAAGGATGATATTTGAGGCACATGCAATACAAATGGCAGCATGCCAATTTTATTTGCTCCACAAACAGTTCCATTAATACACTGTATATGGGCTGTCTACAAGTGGACCGCTGTTGCATTGCCTCTTCTTTTTCCAGCCTTGGCAGATCAGAACTTATGCTGTCACGTGTTGCCGCCTAGTGACTAGTGTGCTATTCCGCAAGCTCCTGTGAGCGGTCCACATCATTTCAGTCTGAGGAACTCACAGAATTTTGTCAGGAAGAAACCGGGGCTGCTTCTGAGTGTGCTGATGGCCTTGTCAACTTCCTTAGAGAATTTGATTGCCGAGTCTGACTCTGGTATACATCAATGTTGAATAGCAATTTTGTGAATGTGCAATGAAATTGGAACTATTTCTTGGGGCAGCAATGTTGTAGCATACAAAATCATCTTTTGTGCCAGGTGGCATCAGCATGCTGTTCTCATTTCCACAGACTAGTATGTGGGTCAAAGTCTTGGACAAGTAAGGGAAGTGTGTTTCATTTATACTTATCAAAGACTTCGACCCATACTTTTAAAACTCCTGAGTACAGCAAAGAAAATTGGTAGCTATTGTTATCCCACATATCCCACATGCCTCAAATATTGTCCTTTATGACCCAAATCACAATGTGTTTTCTAATCGGATGAGAATTCATGCATTCACAAGCTATTCAGGATATTTAGCATTAACCCAATAGCAAAACATCGCCGATTGCACTAAATGCACCGGCGACATTGCACATACATTTAACGGTGGCTACTTTATCAGTGGCCATAAAAGACAGGCAGATATATCTCAAAATCAGAGCATTGCATGATTATGGTTCAGACAATGAACTTTGAGGAGCGCTCCTACTTCTGCCTTGTCATTGGTTATCTGATTGCATCAACTAAACAAATACAGTCTGATCATCCACTGATATAAGGGGCCGACCAGACGATAGTTGGGGGGGGGGCTATGGACTTTACCCCCGGGACGAACTTTTTTTTTCGTTTGCGGCGCGTCGACGAACAATTTTTTCGCATGCGCACTCTCGACAAACTTTTTAATTAGAATTTTAACATTACGGTACCCTAGCTATAGGTGAAAACAAACTTTTTTTTTTATTTCCATGTGCTGAACAAACTTTTTTTTTCAGTGTCAAGTGGGAAACAATCTTTTTTTTTCACCAAATATCCATAGCCCCCCCCCCCCCCAAAGATCATCTGGTCGGCCCCTAACACCATGTGAAGACAGTAAGTTTGGGAAGTTGAAAGGCTGTGGTAACAAGATTAGAGCTCCTTGCAGATTGGCGGTCTACTATAGAAAAACTATAGAAAAATTGGTTTTCTTATTTTCAATTTGCAAACTCACTTTGCCATGACATTCACAGTTACCTGAACATTGATTTCTTATCTTCTTATTAGATGAGTACCGTAATATGGGGTGAATCGGGACAGAATGGGCCCTTTTTCAGTCACAGCATGGGCAGAAATCAATTTAGATATCAACATTTGGTGTCAAATTGTGTCTGAGCACAAGGTCAAAGTACCCTTAGGAGCTTGATATGATAACTGAAATTCCCACTGCTCAGGGCCCAAAGAACTACTGTCCCAATTCACCCCATACTTTGGGGTGAATCGGGACACTCCATTATTTCCTCAACCAATACACCCTACCTTCTTTGAGTAATTGTTACTTGTCAATAAACATTAGAAAACATGTTCAAAATGCCAAAAAAAATTTTTCAGGAAAATCAGAAATCAATTTGATTAATAATATGCAGCTTTAAAAAAATATGATAAATGACAGAAAAATATTTAAAAACGTTTTTTTCTCCAATTTTTTCCAGTGTTTGAAAATTCTGGATTAAATCTACTGTATCTGATGCCAAGTGCTATAATATTTATCAAAAAGTCCCGCCATTATTCTCTAATGAAAATTAGTATGGTTATTTTTGTGTGAAGTCCCGAAACTTTGCCATTGACCCAGATCTGAACTCGGGACCAAACATACACATTCCCAAATCCAGTTTTTAATTATAGTCCCCTAAAACAATATTAGATCGATTTTAAGGTTTGCTGCAAGTTTTATGAGTCTAGTTTTTACACTTTTTATGGTACTGGCAAAGTTTTGACCAGCTGTCAAAATAACATTTCTGCAGCGCCAAGTTTAACGTCCTGCAGCTCCTCACTGCCTGCAGTCAGAATTATAAAATTCTATCACAATATGCGCAGGTGTATTGACTATGTGTGTACCAAAAATCAAATTCCTAAAGCAAGTAGAAGTTGGTGTTCTTTGATCAATTATAATGTTTCCCTGTTCTGTCCCGATTCACCCCAGTGTCCCTATTCACCCCATATTACGGTACTTTAGTTATTTAATTATTTAGTTTATTGACCCCTTTGCTGCAAGATATGAAATGCACTGAATCAATTGATTAAATCATAAACCGACACAAACAAATTGTAAAAACATTTTTAAGCCGGTGACATCACAAGATCAAGCTGACAGTTAATTTTGAAACTGTTTGGACCGCTTATCTGCAAATAGCTATAAGAGGTTGAGACATTGACACTCGAGTACCGATCATTTTGTCATTAATGTTATGAATGATGCTTTGTCTTGAAAAGAAACTGAAAAAAAAAACCATGTTGGCAGTGAGTAGTTGACCGTAATTTGAAAACATGGTAACTAGTTAAATACATTTTTCGACAACTTACAAAAATTGTCATATGCAGAGCGGTCACAGATTACATTTATTTTAATTTCTGGAGAAAGTTACTTTTTTAGTTACTTTTAATGACAAGAGCATTGTTGTGTGTGTGGCCTAATTGGCAAGTGCGCTTGTCAACTGGCTTTGAGGGCAAGGGTTCAAATCTCACCCCGGGAACTCACTTTAGTCCGAGCCCATGGGACATTAAATGGAGGCGGGTTGTATCCAGTGTTCTATGCTGGGGCAAGTGAAAGACCCTGGGCATTCCTGAATTAATAGGGTATGTGCCAAACTCTCAGTCTTCTCATCTCATCATCATACGGCGATCGCCTGCCCCGATATAGCCCACTTAAGGTGCTGCAGAGGCGTAAAACACAAACAAACAAACAAACAAACAAACAAACAAACAAACATGAGCATTGTACATCAAAAATGATCTCTCCATCATTGAGAATCTAAAATTCTAAATTGATGATCTTTTGTTGTGTATGTTGCCAGTAGGTGGAGTCCTGCTGCTGTTAGAATTTAAAAATTTGTTTTCTACCATAAAATCCTCAATAGAGCAAATTGAGAAATAATGTGTTGATTTATTCAATCATAAATGTATTTGCGAAACAGCAGTGTCATTGTTGGCTTGTAAAATATTAAAATACGAAGTGGTTTCATCCAGAAGTCGAAAGTGACTAATAGTAGTCTTATTGGTAATGTATCAGTTACCTTTTTCTCACCAGTTAAAATGATTACAGTCTGTCACATTGATATAGAAAAAGATTGGACCGTCGCACTGTGAAAATGGCACATCATGAGTCATCATGCTGATGATTTGTCATGATCATACCCAATACTTTCAATGTTAATTTGATTCAAGGAGACTTATCCTGCTTGTTGGCGACAGCCAAAAGAAAGGATTATGGATCTAAATTTCACTCTAAAGTTAGTTATGACACAAATGGCCTTCTCTTGATCATGACAAATCAAACAGCCTCTATGTAGAGAAGATGACTCTTCATCGGCTATCATGAGTCACAAAGTGCAATTTTCACAGTGAACTTGTCGACAAAGTGACAGACTGTAATGTAACTAAATTAAATTTTAAAAAGTAATCAGTAATCAGAAACTAATCACTTTGCCAAGATGCCAGCAAGTAACTAAAACAATGCTGGCATCGAGGCTGGCATCGAGGCTGGCATCGAGGCTGGCATCGAGGCTGGCATCGAGGCTGGCATCGAGGCTGGCATCGAGGCTGGCGTCGGCTGGCATCGAGGCTGACACCACTTGAGGTTCATGCACTTACGGAACCAACATTCCACGTCCTCTATAGATTACAATAAGACAAAGGTTACATGTATGTGCAGAAAATATAGGACTGGTCGTTAGAGACAAAAATTATGTTCTCAGACTATAATTTCACTTCCTTTGTCTCGGCATTAAAGATAACGCACATGTGGCATTTTAAGGGGCTCTCTATTGTCAAACATATATGACACACAAAGATCATAATTCAGATACTAAATTATAACCACAGACTCAAAGCCACTTTTAATAATCAGGGGGGGGGGGAGCTTGTAGTTATCCTTGGTGGGAAATAATTTATTTCTCGATAACGGCAGCAGTAATTTTTTATTTAAGTGAACGAAGACCTAGAATATTATTCCTAAATCTAACAATACCTTGTTAAGAAATCCCCAGCAGAAATTATTTATTTCAAAATGTCCCAAAAACTACATATTCATTCCAACAAGACTGAGCACGAAATTATTTATTTAAAAAAAAACTCCAAGCCCCCCATCCGCATATTGAATGGTCACCCTAGATACTTGAAATCACGATGACTTCGATTGGAAAGTGCTTTTCAAATGTGACACTATGCTATAATGTGAAAATGCCGAAAGCATGTGGGTCATTCCATGTCGAATCATCAGATTTTCGAGAAATTTTCCACCACCCCACCAGCAAATTGGCTGAAAAAATTATATTTTGTTTGATGTATCGAAAGATGAATTTCCTGAAAATTTCAGCTCAATCGGGTCAATTTTTCATGATTTGGCTGAGGTTTGAAAATTGCTCACTTTACCAGTTTTTCATGCGTTGTTTTGACCACAACTACATTGTTTGCTGAATAAATCACTTAATATTCAACCTTGAGCTTTGAAATTCGGGATCTACACTAACCGGACAATGGAAGAGGATCTTTGATAGACATTTGTTGTTTTGCTACAACGATAAAGACGCTATGGCCTTGTTAAATCCCCCCCCTCAAAAATCAATGTTCACCACAAAAAAATTCAAATCTCCTACAGGTATTCCTGGGTATAGACATAAATTCCTAGGATATATGCTACATATGTATGGTCAAATAATAGTTGAAAATTGGAGATGTGTTCAGCCTTGTTTTTTTTATATAGATTTTTGAAAAATATTGTATATTTTTCAGTAGGCTCTATACTGGTCTGTTGTGATCGATGACATATATGAGACATTATGAGTCGAGTGATTTTATCATTGATATCATCATCCTGCATGTGTTGTTTGAATAAGAAAATATTAAACAAACAGTAACCTGGCCTTTTTATATGCAAGTTCTGAGATTTAAGCTATCTTACACAATATCGTGATCAGATGTCTTTCCGGGCCGAAAAATGGGTCACTGTGGATTGCAAAATTGTTTTCTAAAGTAAAGCAGACCGTATACTTTTTAGCCAATTTGTCAAAAACGCAACCAAAATCAAGATTCTAGTTTCAAAATTGTACATATATATAGATATGAAGATCATGTGCGCACAACCAAGACCATGGCAGATTTCACGAAATGCTGCAAGATGACTTACCACAACTTGGTCCACAAGTTACATTAGCACAATGCTGATATTGCAGTTACATTAGCAGTTACATTAGCAATAAAAAACCAGCTACCACTCCAAGTTGTTTATTTTGTCGGTGATCTATATAAGTAAATAATGCAAATTTTCAATAAAATTTCAGAATTTCATATTTCAGATTTGCCTACATAGCAATAAGACCGAGAAATTCCGATATAAAAGTTGCTAATGCGACATCAGCGTCCACTGAGACGGAATGGAGTTACGTTAGCAGTCTCGCTTATTTTTCCTTTGTAAAAATAGTTTATAGTTATGAAGGTAATTACAAATGATGCCAAACAAGTATTTCAAATGTATTTAATCAATCGCATATCCTTATATTTTGCTAAAGTCTTTTCTGTTGATTCTACAAAGTTCCAAAGTTGGCATGTCAAATGACCAGTAAGTTTTGCCGTTCATTATTGTCCTTTTGCGAGATAAAAAAAGTATTTTTTAAGAAAAAAAAAACCCAGAATATTGGTGGATTCTTTTATTGATTTTTATTCTTCAGCTCTCTGATTTACTTGGTAATGGGTTCACATGCTTCAGGAAGCAACAGATAATAAAAAAGGTGGGACAGTTTAAGACACCCCCGTAAGCACATTTTTTGAAAGCTGCCCCCTGGAGGCTGAAATGCTTCAGGACTGTTAAAATTGCATGGTTGGCCATTCGTGATCAAACAAGTCGTCGAGTTTCGCAGCTTGAACTTTTTTTTTATCCAAATATGACATTTAAATCACTGGCTATTTTATAACAATTCCTTCCCAATAACACTGACAACCTTTGAGAGAATTACATCAATGACACTCACCTTCTAAATTCATTTCTAGCTAATTTTATAGTCTGTGAGCTGTAGTAGCTTAACATCCCAGGTGAATTTTATGGGGGTTGGGGGCAGTAACCCCCCATTCCCCTGGAACGAGGGCAAGTGGGCATTTCAGTCCAAATCCTGACCAATACCAGGGAAGATCCATTGCAGATCCATGTTAAATTTCGTGACAAAATTGCATCCGCCTTTCAATGAAATGGCAATCCTGTATGCCTTTGGTCGCCGAACATCACAGACTTCAACTGCCTTTGTAGATTGCAATTGGAAGTTGAAAGCACCAACAGCCATAATTAGTCTCTCCAATGCTAATCCATGGACTGTAATTTGTCTAATACTTTGCCTAATCAAAAAACGAGATATATATATATATATATATAATCAAGTTGCATCGCCCCTGTTAAAGGTACACTGCTCCGCAGCGCCCGCCACGTACCGATGTCAGACGTCGAGCTGGCTTATTTACGCTGCTTTCGCTTTTATATATTGAGCTTCACATTTATTCTGGTGTCTTCACATTTCTTCCCCGAATTTCACATTTATGCCCAGAACTTCACATTTTATTTGCAACCCGAAGTTCTCATTTGTGTTTGGAACTTCACATTTGTGTTCAGATCTTCACATTTATGGTTGCATATATAATCATGGGGCTTCACACTCTGCCCGGAACTTCACATTTCTATAGAGACAGCTTCACATATCTGCACAGAGCTTCACATTTCTGCCTGGTGCTTCACATTTTTTGCCTGAATAGCATGCTAACTTTAAGTTATCAGCTCAAGATAAGCTTGCCTAAATCTAATTTTATAACTTGTGGCTTTGGACCTTCGGGTCTCAGTCAGTTTGTCGGTGTTTGCATGAATTTTTTCTTGGTATTTCAATAAAATATCAGTATTGATGTGTAAGCTTTGAGTGCAAATACACTTCCAGCTTCATGAACAATAGAGTGTCCTTTGCTCAAAAAGTGCCTGGTTCACGTTATCATGCCTGATTCACATGTTTGCACCTGATTCACGTTATCTTGAATGATTCACGTTATCTTTACAGCCTTGGTACTAGGAGTGACCACTCTTGACTGTCAGCAAGCATCAATAATTTCACTGATCTCAGTCATTGTCCAATATATTACATGAAAATTGACGTCAGATTGTCTTAGAAAGAAATGCAACTTCAAGTACATGTGCTTGTGAAACATATTGATTTTGAGATGGGAATCACTTGCATAGATAAGGGTCATCAACACTGTGTTAACACATCTTGGACAATATGGAGTAGCACATGTATGACTGCCTCAATAATTTGAATACAATATTGTGCCATATCTTTTGATTTTTCTTGTAAAGTGGCCAAAAACGTTTGAGAGATAAAGTAGCTGTGTAAATGTTGTGTTTCCCTTGAAGTCTTCAATTTGGTAAAACTTAGAATGTACAAATTGTTAAAATAGGACTTGATCGAAGCCGGTTATGGGCCACATGTTGCTTGAGCTCCTGCGAGCGGTCCACACCATTTCAGTCTGAGGAACTCACACAATTTTGTCTGGAAGTAACTGGGGGCTGTTTCTGAGTGTGCTGATGGCCTTGTCTACTTCCTTAGAGAATGTGATTGCCGAGTCTGACTCTGGTATACATCAATTTTGAATAGAAATTTTGTGAATGTGCAATTAAATTGGAACTATTTCTTGGGGCAGCAATGTTGTAGCATACAAAATCATTTTTTGTGCCAGGTGGCAGCAGCATGCAGTTCTCATTTTCACCAGACTGGTTCAACACACAGAAAATGTTTCTTAAAGGGATTTATATAAATGCTTCAGATCAACTCTAGAACTATAACTGGTGAAGTGCAAAAGCAAAGCCATATGATTTGTAATAAGGTTACAAACATTCGATAGAAAAGATGCCAAGAACTTCACATTTCTGCCCATAACTTCACATTTCTACCTGGAACTTCACATTTCTGCCCATAACTTCACATATCTGCCCAGAAGTCACATTTAACGCTGGAACTTCACATTTCTTCCCCGAATTTCACATTTATTCCGAGAACAAGTTGCGTTCATATAATCTGTGTTATGTTCAGCGCTGTTCAGTCAAACATTTATAATAGCTTGCAAAATTGTTTAATATAGCACCAATATAAATAAGAACAAACAAGATTTTGATTCATGCAATATTTTTTTAAATCTAGCACCACATTTCTTCAGAATAAAGATTTTGGTTGATGCAAACATTTTTAATTTACCACTGAATTTGTTCAGAACGAGCAAAAATTATGGCTTATGTAACAATTCTTAATTAAGCACCAAAATTTGTTAGAAATAAACAAGATTTTATAGTCGATATAATTGAAAATAATAATAAGCAGGGAATTTGTTTAGAATAAATATGATTTTGGTTTGACTCTGAATATATATATTCCAAATAAAGAAGATTTCAGTTCATGTACAAAAATTGACATTTAGCACCAAATTTGTTCACAATAATCTTGATTTTGGTTAAACTACAGTTTTTAATTGAATATCTAATTCGTTCAGAGAAAACACGGTTTTCATTGATACAACAATTTTTAATGTTGCACATAATTTGTTCAGAATAAACAACATTTTGGTTGACACATCAATTTTCAATTTAGAAGAAAAATGGGGAAATAGTAAGAAAAATGGTGAAATAATAAGCAAAATGGGGAAATGTTGAGCAAAATGGGGAAATTTTAAGCAAAATGGGGAAATGACCAGAATTGAGGGAAATGCTAAAAAGTAATGGGGAAATGAATAAGAGATATTGAAAGAAAAGGGGATTTTTACAAAGGGTTTTATCAGATTTCCTTTTCTTTACATTTCCCCATTTTTTCTTCACAATTTCCCAATTTTTCTGGCACCGAATGACATGCACACGCAAACAAATTCCAAAATTTTCAAAATGTTTAACCAACGTGCACATATATATAGCGGGGCAGATTTGTCATGAATAGGGGAGTAACATTTCATTTATACATAGAAGCATGAAACTTGGCACATCATTTCAAAACATCTTGAAGAATGAATTTAAATAGGGAGCCACTTGAGATTTGACCTGGTTGACCCATGGCAGCCATTTTCCAAAATGGCTGTTATTTTCTCATTTTCCTGCTTTCTGTGAAGTGCCTACAGTTTGACCATATGAAAACAGTGGTCATTATTTCTTCTAAAGATCTAAAAAACACTATCAATTGATTCCTGGGTTGAACTAAGGAATTTTAGGGTGGTCAGGGTCCATTCTGTTGAATAAAATGCAGCATTTTCGCGGTTTTCCATAATTCTATGGAATCTCAATTAATATTTAAATAGACCACATATTTGAATTCCTTGTAAGAAGAGCTTTAAAATGAATGGTGGCATCACTAGTTTCTGTGAATTCTTTGTCAAAATGGACCTCAGAATCAAAAGCTTCAAAAAACTTAAAATTTTAATTTTTTCCATTTCCACTCCAAATTTACGAAACCCATTAATGCGGGTACTCATTTGAAAGCTCTTTCTGTAAGGAATTCAAATATGCAACTAATTTTTATATTAATTTAGAATTGGCAAAACCACGCAAAATCGCGAATATACAGTATTTGAGTTGATAATTCTACCAAAATGGATTTTAGAAAGCATGAAAATAGTTGAGGCTACTAAAAATGTTGTAGTAATGTTCTGAATACCTAGGGAAGGAATAACAAACACTATTTGCATGCATTCTATTCATAGGAACTACACAGAAAGCAGCAAAATGGAAGAATTGGCGGCCATTTTGGAAAATGGCTGCCAGTAGCCATCTATGCTAAATCGGAGGTGGCTCCCTATCCAATTATATTTGTAGAGATGTTTTATAAGTGTGCGCCAAGTTTCATGCTTCTATGTATAAATGCACTATTTTTTTACATACCTGCCCCGCTAATCGGACTGTCTCGTGATCAAAGGAAGTTTTGCTAGGCCTGAGGTGTTTGCAAATATTTTTTATCAATATATTTATTGAACAAAATTTGCACTATTTCCAGTTTTCTTGTTTGACTTTTTGCAAATTTGCACCCTATTTTCCTTAAATTTACCAATAAAAAAAAATTACCAAACTGTAATTTTAAATTTCTCTTGAACCTAAACAAAAGGTTCTCTAATACAATTTTCTCCATAATTTTTGCAGTGATATTTCTGTGAACTGAATGAAAAATCCTCAAGTGCTTTCATTTATCATGTTTATATCTGAACAGAATGCATAGAATTCTACAGCATTGGTTAATCTCCTTTCAACTTTTATTTCCCTGGATTTTAGATGCTAGCTTTTCCTATTTTTGCATAGAAATGCTTAATTTTTTCAGCTAAATCTTCCGTAAATTGCCAACCAAGCATTAATTTCTTTAGCTCCTGTAAACATTTCTCAACTTTTTAGCATTTTCACGATATTATCCAGACATTTTCACCATATTATTCAGACAAGTTACTAAGTTATTATTAATTTAGGGACAACCACAATGGCAATGAGATTCTGAAACAATTTTTTAACATTGTGTTACAATGCGCGACACGCGAAAAGCTGTTGCTTTGGTAGTGATTACAATTTTGGGGAAATGTTTTGGTGGTTTGCCCCCCTGGAAAAAATCCTGGCTACGCCACTGCTCATAATTGAATATAATTTCAGTTGATATAACAATTTGTAATTCAGCCCTGAATTTGTTCAGAACAATATCTATTCTGGTTGATGCCTCAATTTTTAATTCAGCAATGAATTTGCTCATGATAAAAGCAATTTTAGTCGATGCGACAATTTATAATTCAGCGCTGAATTTGGTTGATGCAACTATTTTTAATTTAGCACTGAATTTGTTCAGAATAAACAAGAGTTTGTTTCAGCGCCAAATTTGTTGGAATAAACACGATTTTGGTGAATATCCATGATTCATTATTTGGCACCCAAATTATAATGAATAAACAAGACTAATGTTGATGCTACATTTTTTGATAGAATTTGTTCCAAATAAACATTATTTTGGTTGACGGAACAATTTGTAATCAAGCATCAAATTTGTTCAGGAAAAAAACAAGACATTTTGGTTGATCCACAATTTTTAATTCAGCTCCAAATTTGTTCAGAATGAGCAAGATTTCTGGTTGATACAACAATTTTTGATTCAGCACTGAATTTTCTCAGAATAAACATGCCTTCAGTTAATCCAAATATTTTTAAATACCGTACTTGAGGGTATTATCAGCACCTTAAGCAAAAGGAGGTCTCGGAAGTACCAAAATTAGGTCAAATACCACCATACAAGTATTCTGGGAACCAGCATAACCATTTTGCAAAATCCCATCAGACAACAACCCCAGTCAATCTAGTTCCGGTATCGGTGGGGACCTAAATGTAGATGCAGTCATTGGAGGGTATTATCAGCATAGTGAGGGTATTATCAGCACATGGATGGTATGTTATACAGTTTGGTGCTTAGTAGCATTGTTAAAAGTGCTAGATAGTGCAGCCAATGGACCCGTTGTGAGAAGAATCATTCTCTCACCATGCGAGGTGCCCTATTACCCATACCTTGTCATGGCACAACTCAGGCCATAGGTCTGATTGTGCTGCTAATAAGACAGAAATGTGGAATTTATTCAAGTAAAACTAAATATATGGTGTAACATACTTGTGAGAATTTAATGCAATTGTAAGGGGTAAGATACCAAAATGCTAATACTGTTCCAATGCATTTTCCATATATACTCAAATAAAGGACCCCCCTCGAATAGAGGCCCCCCTCAAATAGAGGCCCTGGGTAGGTGCTGATAATACCCTCCATTCTACTTTTATGGGTTACGTTTTCAACACCCCTCCCCCATTTGGACGGTGAAATGTGTAATAACTCAAAAATGAGCCTAATGCCTTGACAGGGATAGGAGCTAATGTTTGGGACTCATTTCCAGAGCCCTTCTTCCTGTTTCAGCTGATTGGGACAGTCAACACAACAAAACGTCCTTTTATCTCGGGAGTTAAAAATGACATTTTAAACAATGAGGTGTTATTTCTTGTGCAGAAACATGTGATCTGAGGCCAGTTAGGCCCTTAGCTAGGTTGTGATGACTAACAAAATCCTTATTTATGAGTTTTGGCACCAAGACATATGTGCTTGACTAAGTTGTAAACAAGCAAAAACTTCCAGGGGTGCTGATAATACCCCCCCTGCTGATAATACCCTCAATTACGGTAGTAGGCCTACCAAATTTGTTCAGAATGAACAAGAGTTTGGTTGACTTAACAATTTTTAATTTTGCACAGAATTTGTTTATAATAAACACAATTTTGATTGATGCAACATGTTTATAATAAAGCACTGAATATGTTCAGAATGAACAAGTTTCGTTTGATGCAACCTTTTTTTATTTTAGCCCTGAATCTGTTCAGAATAATGAACACGATTTTGGTTGATTTTTAATGTTGCACAGAGTTTTTTCTGAATCACCACGATTTTGGATGATGCAACAATTTTTAATTCAGCACCGATTAGGTTCCAAATGACAAGATAGGGTTAATGCAACAATTTTTAATTTAGTACTGAATTTGTTCATAATGAACAACATTTGTTTGATGCGACAGTTTTTATTTTAGCTCTGAATTTTCCAGAATAAGAAGAGTTTGGTTGATGCAACAGTTTTTAATTCAGCACTGAATATGTTCCAAAAAACGAGATTTTGGTTAATGCAACAATTTTCAATTTAGCTTCGAATTTGTTCGGAAAATGAATAAGGTTTTGCTTCATGCAATGGTTTGCAATCCAGCTCCAAATTTTATCAAAATAGATAATATTTGGTTGTTGCAACAATATTTGATTTGGCACCCAATATTTTCTTTATAAATAAGGTTTTGGTTGATGCAACAACTTTCAATTTGGCATCGAATTTCTTCAGAATAACCAAGATTTCGGTTGATAGTACAATTTATAATTAAGCATCGAATTTGTTGAGATATTGGGGAATACAACGATTTTTAATTCATTACTGATTTTTCTCAGAATAAACAAGACTTTGGTTGAAGCAATCAATTTATAGTTTAGCATCAAATTTGTTTTAAATAAACAATATTATTGTGATATAGAATATAGTACTATAGTATGCAACGTCCATTCCTGATAAATCTGGTCACCGGTGCTCACCATACTAAACGGCAATCATACCTATTATAATAGTTTAACAAAAGTTTGGTTTAGCATTCGATCTTTCGAATTGTTCGGAATAAAGAATTTTTTTAAACTTCAAACAAAACAAACTGTTTTTAGAATGAGGCAGGTTGAAAAAGACATAACAATAAGAAACACATTCTTGTTTTACATGCCACTTTTTATTGCCAGTGTATTTCAGAAAAATTTTTGATCAGTCCAACAACACTTTGATTTTTTTCAAATTCTCAATGGGAAATTCGTTTATTTCACAGTAACGGTGACAGTAGTAATTCATTGTGAGCATGCGACGTCCTAAAACATTCATAAATTTAAATCACGCAACACCCTTTTAAGAAATACCCGATCAGAAAAATCAGGATATTTAATTCAGTGTTGAAAGTGACCCTGTGTAGTAGTAAGTGATCAATCCCTAAATTAAAATAAACTTACCTGAAGCTACTGCGGATGTTTCGAGTGAATCGCTATCACTTTCTGGAACCCAGCGATGCTGTGTGTGAAGTTTACATAAGCAGCCTTATCTTTTTCATAGGTATTATCAATTCCAATGCACTTTCTGGCATTATCTGATTCTGATAGATATATAAACTTAAGTTCCTTGTATGGCATACATTTTAGATGTTCTTGATGGCTCTCAGTAGGGGATCCAGGCGGGGGGGGGTTTAGGGGGGTTCAACCCCCCCCCCTTTGACCTTTTGGCCTGTACATTTTAATGTAAAAAAAAAATCTGCATATTATTAGTACATTTTCATTTGTAAACCCCTCCCCCCCCGTCCGACATTTTCTGGATCCGCCCCTGGCTCTAGTCTTAGATATTTGGAATTGCAGAGATCAGTGATGGAAATGGAGGGAGGGGGAACTTGAGCTCAGCTCCCTTGATCAGAAAGCTTGGGGAGCTCTTCCATAGCTCCCCCAATAATCAGTGAATAAGAAACAATTTCCCGTTTGCTTTTTCAGTCCTACTGGCCAAAATTATACTGTGGTGGCAGGAATTTTATCTCTTTTAAAAATTTGGAATGGCGCACCACCGCTGCACCTGCCAAGAGCTCCCCGGAAATTTTTTTCCATTTCCATCACTGGCATAGATAAGTGCGTTGAGCTTATCCAAGATTTAACTAGAATCGCAAGCGATGATAATATGACCGCCGGCGCTGCTGGACGCCTTTTGCTGATCAAGTGCAATCAAGTGACTGTGTCGATCCATAAAAGATGAATAACAATTTGTGTTTTGAGTGCAGCTTGTTTGGACCTGGCTTAAAAAAGCTCAGTCGTATAATAATAATAATAAATAGATATATATTCGTTGTTGTCCATGGCGCAGTGGGGCCTCTATTTGACGGGGGGTTTATTCGAGGGGCGTATATGTGTACATCCATTGTGCATGCCTGTGTACGGCCATCGTCAAGTGTACGCCCATCTGTAGCTCGTCTGGCATGCCCATCTGTGTGTTCACGCCAATTTGTGTGTACACACCCATCTGTGTACGCACCCATTTGCGTGGGCATGTCCACCTGAATGCCTATCTGTGTGGGCACGCCCACCTGTACACCCATCTATGTGTACGCCCACCTGTAGGCCTATGCCCATCTCTCGAGTGTATGCCCATCTGTGTTGGTACCCTCATCTGTGAGTGCATGCCTTCTTAGTGTGCACGCCCCCCTTTACACCTAGCTGGGAGTACCACCGTCTGTGTGAGTATGCCAATTTGTGTGTGCACAGCCACCTTCGTGTGCACGCCCATTGATATGGCCATCTGTGTGCGCATGCCCATATGTACAGCCATCTGCATGTATACGCCCATATCAGCACGCCCGTCAGTGTGTGTAAGCCCATCTGTGCGTGCACGCCCATCTGTGTGTGCATGCCCATTTGTATGTGCATGGCCATCTGTATGCCCATCCCAGTGTGGATGCCCATGTGTGTGTGGACGCCCATGTGTGTCTGCAGGGCCACCTGTGTGTACACACACATCTGTCAGTGCAGGCCCACCTGTACGCTTAGCTGTGTGGGTATGCCCACCTGTACACTCATCTGTGTGTACGCGCATGTGTATGCCCATCTGTGTGTGTATGCCCATCGGTCAGTGTATGCCCATGGGTGTGTGTACGCCCATGGGTGTGTGTAAACCCATGGGTGTGTCTACTCCCATGGGTGAGTGTACGCCCATGGGTGTGTGTGGACCCAGGGGTGTGTAAAACCATTGGTACAGTATATATACACCTTTTGATATATATATATATGAACACCCTTTGGTATAAACTCGCCCATGTCATGAAAAGTAAGCCAACCGACCTGCCGCCTGACCTGTAATGTAATGTAGTGCTTTAATGCAGTGCTGTAACGTAGCGCTGTAATGCAGTGCTGTAATGCAGTGCTGTAATATAGTGCTGTAATACAGTGCTGTAATATAGTGCTGTAATACAGTGCTGTAATGCAGTGTTGTAGTGCAGTGCTTTAATGCAGAATACAGAAAGAAGTCCAATAACACGTTGCTGTAATGCAGCACAATGATTCATTGTTGTAATTATGTTGTAAAGTAATGCAGTGAGGCAGTGATGTAATGCAGTACAATAATGCAGTGTAATGCAGTGCTGTAATAGAGTGATGCAAAGCATGCAGTAATGCAGTGCAGTTATGCAGTGCAGTTATGAAGTGCAGTTATGCAGTGTTGTAAGCAGTGCTGTGATGTGGTCTGTAATGCAGTGCAGTTATGCAGTGCAAAAAAGCACTGTTGAAATACAGTGCAGTAATGAAGTGTTGTGCTGCAGTGCTGTAATGCATTGCAGTAATGAGGTTCTGTGATGCAGTGCAGTAACACCGAGCTGCAATGCAGACTGCAGTGTTGTAATGCAAGGCAGTGATGCAGTGCAGTTATGTGTCCATGGGGGCATGGCCCCGTGTCCGCGGGGGCATGTCCCCGTGTCCGCGGGGGCATGTCCCCATGTCCGCGGGGGCATGTTCCCGGGGGCATGTCCCCATGTCCCCCGGGCATGTCCCCAGGGGTATGTCCCCATGTCCCTGGGGGCATGTCCCCGCGGGCATGTCCCCATGTCCCCGGGGGTATGTCCCAATGGCCCCGGAGGTATGTCCCCGGGGGTATGCCCCCATGTCCCTGGGGGTATGTCCCCATGGCCCCGGGGGTATGTCCCCATGGCCCCGGGGGTATGCCCCCATGTCCCCATGTCCCCGGGGGTATGTCCCCATGTCCCTGGGGGTATGTCCCCGGGGGTATGTCCCCATGTCCCCGGGGGTATGTCCCCATGTATGTCCGCGGGGGCATGCCCCCATGTCCCCGGGGGCATGTCCCCATGTCCCCGGGGGGCATGACCCCATGTCCCCTGGGGCATGTCCCCATGTCCCCTGGGGCATGACCCCATGTCCCGGGGGTATGGCCCCGGGGGCATGTCCCCATGTCCGCGGGGGCATGTCCCCATGTCCGCGGGGGCATGTCCCCATGTCCGCGGGGGCATGTCCCCATGTCCGCGGGGGCATGTCCCCATGTCCGCGGGGGCATGTCCCCATGTCCGCGGGGGCATGTCCCCATGTCCGCGGGGGCATGTCCCCATGTCCGCGGGGGCATGTCCCCATGGCCGCGGGGGCATGTCCCCATTTCCGCGGGGGCATGTCCCCATGTCCGCGGGGGCATGTCCCCATGTCCGCGGGGGCATGTCCCCATGTCCCCGGGGGCATGTCCCCATGTCCCCGGGGGCATGTCCCCATGTCCCCGGGGGCATGTCCCCATGTCCCAGGGGCATGTCCCAGGGGGCATGTCCCCATGTCCCCGGGGGCATGGCCCCATGTCCCCGGGGGCATGCCCCCATGTCCCCGGGGGCATGTCCCCATGTCCCCGGGGGCATGTCCCCATGTCCCCGGGGGCATGTCCCCATGTCCCTGGGGGCATGTCTCCATGTCCCCGGGGGCATGTCCCCATGTCCCCGGGGGCATGTCCCCATGTCCCCATGTCCGGGGGGGCATGTCCCCATGTCCGCGGGGGTATGTCCCCATGTCCGCAGGGGGTTTAGTAGATATTAAATGGTTGCCCCCTTATTCTTAGTAATAGCCCCCTTATTCTTAGTAATAATGGTCGCCCACTCTTTAATATATATTAAATGGTCGCCCCCTTATCCTATCTATCTATCTATCTATCTATCTATCTATCTATGTATATCTATCAGCATTGCTTAGTAGATATTAAATGGTTGCCCCCTTGGTTCATACATTCTTAGTAATAATGGTCGCCCCCTCCTTAGTAGATATTAAATGGTCGCCCCTTATCCTATCTATCTATCTATGTATCTATCTATCTATATCTATCATCATTGCTTAGTAGATATTAAATGGTTGCCCCTTTGGTTCATTCATGCATGTACTTTTGTTATCTTAGCACCTTAGTAGATATTAAATGGTTGCCCCCTTATTCTTAGGAGATATTAAATGGTCGCCCCCTTATCCTTAGTAGATACCTTATCTATCTATCTATCTATCTATCTATCTATCTTCATCATTGATTGCCATCATTGATTGCCATCATTGATTGCAATCATTGATTGCCATCATTGACTGCCATCATTGACTGCCATCATTGACTGCCATCATTGACTGCCATCATTGACTGCCATCATTGACTGCCATCATTGATTACCTTTGTCTACGACTCCGCCACATAAATCCTCCGACACCCTCCGACACATGAAATCCCGCCATGTGACCGCATAAAAACAGAGATCAGCCTAAAGGCGATCAATAAGAGTTTGGCTGCTTTTGAGACATCCCCCAGCAGTCAAGCGGTCCAAGCAGGTCTAATCTGGCACAGTGCCAAAAATCACGAAAACAACATTCAGATAGCCAAAATAACAATAAGGTGGGGTGTTTCACTGAAAAATCATGAATCTCAGAAAGGTATGAAAGACCCCTTGGATCATTCTGGTTTTCAGGGGTTGAGTAAAGAATGTAAAGTTATGTTTATATAGCAACTTTCATGATTGTACATTGAGTGTAACTTGTTCTATCCATCCCCAAAAATGTGAGTTAAATGGTACAATACGGGGGTAAAAGCAAAATGACCGCGCCAGCGCTGGCGGCGGTCATAATTAGTGTAAGCATCCAATCAACTGTCCCTATGGGCACATAGATCTACATTGTAACATCGTTGCAACAACATTACCCTGTTTGTCAGATGGCGTAGAATTGTATGATAGAAATTATGTTGTCACAACATTATGAAGCAACATCAAAGATATGACGTTAGCATGCGCCATTGACAATGTGGCAAGGCATTTTTACAACATTATGAGGCAATGTCAAGGGTTCGACGTTAGCTTGCGACGTTGTGGCAAGGTTGTAAAAAAAAAAAAAACAGACATCGTGTTTATGTTGTGGCAAAATAATCTCTACCATACACATCTACATGACCAACAGACCAGCCATCTAACAATTAGCAACGTCGTGTTTACGTCGTTGGCCCCTTGAGGTTGTACTAATCAGCTGATGGAATTATGGAATGATTGGGGCTTTTACATCCTGTATTTATACACTTGGTAGGATAATAAGGAGGAGGACACAGTAATGAGGCAAAGGATAATTGAAACTACTGTCTATCATAAGTCCAGTAAGTCCAGGTGACTCGGCCAGAGCAGAAATTGAAAAATGGATTGAGTTAAGTGAGCCGCCAACAGAGGTGGGTGTGTTGGAATGCAAGCTCTAATTGCTGTACTAAATGGCTTATTTCTTGCATTGGCACTAGGTGGCAGTAGATTAGATTGTAACTTGTAAAGCTCCATCTTGTGGCAGTAATGCTCAGTTCCCACCAAAATTGTAAACTGCTTTTAACATTTATACTGCACATCTACAGATATGAATTTACACTGATTTGGCTGTCACATGACTCCGGATTTTATCTGAACTGCAAACTGGATTTTAGCAATAGTACCTGAACCTGAACCTGAAACCAAACTTATCTGAACTTATCTGGTTGTTGGTGAGGACCAATAGTACATCAGGTCACAATTGAAACTCTATTGGAATAGAGGACGCTCAGAAGTTAGTTGATACGCATTCATTCATTTATCAGTTTTTGTTTAGATCAATATGTAATGGTCAGCCAACTTGTCAAAGACAAATACTTTCACAATGAATCAATCTAATTTGACGAGTTGCTGAATATGATTCTTTAATATAGTCTCTAGTTCTTGAAACATTTAGGCAGACGTGGAAATGACAGTTTTTTTAATGACTAAAAAAATATGTGCAATTGTATTAATGTAACATTATTTATACATTGAGCAAAAAAAGAAATGTCCTCCTAATTCAACAGGATTACAAAGGTCCAAATTATGCTTTTTAATTTTTGAAAACTTAATGAATGTATACATGTAGAGGAATATCATTGCAACAATGAATGACTTTCATTAATATGGACTTCACTGTTATTTCACAGTGACAGTGAAAGTCAACTATGGGTGCATTTGAAAAATCACAACATGTCAATGCTGAGTGTGGCCACCCTTTGCATGCACTACAGCTTGACAGTGGCTGGATGTCGACTTCACCAGCTGCTTCAGAACTACCGTGGAGCATGTTTGTTCACCAATGCATCGGTCATTTCTTGGACATTTCCAGGAGGGGGGATCTCTATGCCTGGCATCCGAGAAATGTGCGGGGTTTTTGTTTGGACTTATGGCTGGCAATGGCAATGGCACATTGGTCTGAAAAAAGCCCTGAGTGAGGTAGTGTTGCAGACTGGACCCAACTGCCCACCTCCAGTCCAGAACCAGGGGTAAGTTGGACCAGTCCAGGGGAATAATGGTCCGGTATACTGTTACCTATTGGTTATTGGTTTCAGATTCACGTACAATTTTCATCAAACATCATCAGAAAAGGTGTGGGAAATGAAAAACTTTTTTATTTTATTTTATTGACCCTATATGTTCCGGTACAGACAACCTATGGACTGGTTTTTACCCTGGGTTCCCCCAGGGTAATTTTATCTGAAAAACCCAGTCTGAGAGATTTTTGGAAAAAAGTTTTCCTGACCTTAATACAGGTGTGGATGTGGTCTAGTGGGTCATTTTGTGTTCATATAGAGGTGAACTAAAATGTGTTGTGGAATTGGGGATAGTTTGTTGTGTTTTTTTTTTTAAATAATAAAAAAAAGTAGGCCTAATAATAAAAAGTTTTTTCATTCATTTTTTAATATTTTTTTTATTTTTTTTCATTCATTTTTTTACATTTTTACATTTTTTTATGGTTTGTTGTGTCATAGATCATTTGAGTCTTGAGGGGCTGTTTTCAAGCTGACTTTGCATTATAATATCGCCCACACGATGATGGTCCATGCGTTTCAAGGAAGGCCGATAATGCATTTGGCAATTACTTTTTGCAGTGCATCTATTCTAACAATGCTAATTGCAATTCTGCAAGTTCTAAAGCCTTTTTTCACCCTCACTTTACCAAATTGCCATTGAGAAACATCACTTGAAGTCAATCTGACAGGTGTCAAAGCTGATTGCACTCCCCAGTGCAGTGCTACTTCTATCTTGTATCCATGGATCTTATGCTTAATTGCTAATTCCCAACAGAACCCAGGGTTTGAATCCTCGGATTCTTGTTTCGAACTGGGGTTGGTCCAGTACTGAAGGAGTAGTGGTACTGGTCCTAAGCAATCCGGTTTGCAATCAAGAGTGAGCCCTGCAACTTGCTCAATGGTCATGCAGCTTGCAGCACACCTTTGGATCATTTTTGATGCTCAGATGGCAGTCTCAGTATGGTTTTTCGTCAATAAATGGATATGCTCTGATCATTTAAGCTTCATTTTCTTCCTTCAGAGCATTAAAAGAGACAGGTCTCCAGTTTTAAGTTTTTTTCTAACAATTTGTTTGTTCTCCATGGGCAAAATTAGTTCTTAAGACATTTTGACCACTGCTCATGTTCCGCTTGAATGATTTTATGCAAACAAAATTTTTATTGACTCTCTGGACAAATATACAAATTCTGATGTCAGTTTTACAAGGGTAATCCTTATATTCCAGAGGTTAACAGTATGTTGAAAAGGGGACATTTCTTTTTTTGCTAAGTGTACATTGAAGAAATATTGTGTGGGTGCAATAGACAAAACCTCAGCTCGTGTTTATACAAGCTCACGTAAAATCTGACCAAATATAGGCCAATTTTTCAAGCTTCTTTGGCCAAATTAGACAATGATTGACAATAATACATTGCATTGATCAGAATAGACAATTACACATTGAATTTGTCAGGATAGACAAAACCACCTTGGATTGATCAGGATAGACAATAACAGTCTGTCCCATTTCAAGAATGGGTGGCCATCGTGACAAATCTGTCCAAAAACAGCAACAACACATCACAAAAATGTGATGAACATTTTACAAATTAGCTCACCTTCCACTAGTATGTGTATTTCGGAATCTATTGTATGACCCGAAGATGAGGAGGAATTTAAGGCAAACACCAAACACCATATCATATGTTGTGGGACAAAGTGTAATCAGGATATTTGTATTAAGATGTTTTTTTCACATATAAATGCCAGATAGTGTCTATCTGTTTCACATGGACATTTTCAAGAGTTTGCAAACAGGAATTAAGCATAAAGATTAAGCAGAACACAATTAAAATTTTGAAAAGTGTCTCACCGCTACAAAATTATTGTACATTTAAATTGCAAAAAACAGAAAAAACTACTTCGTGCAATCCACTTCATCTTCACCCTCAGAACAATCATTGTCTCCATCACACCTCCAACGAAAAGGTATACACTTGCCGGAGTAGCATTTTATATAGTCAGGGAGACAAGCAGATGATCCTGTGTCAGGTGTACTTGGCAGCATTGTTGGTGCTGTTCTGGTAATTGGACACAGTGACAGTGACTCATCTGCTCCGTTTGAACAGTGCACAATTCCATCACAGACTAGCGATCGAGGAACGCACTGAGTTGGTTCACAGGTGAATTCATCATCAGCACATCTCAATGGCGACCGAGGTGTTGATGGGAAAACCGCAAAGCGCTCGCAGAATGATGGTATTTCATCTGCTCCATTTGCGCATTGTGTACGTCCATCACAGAGCTGGGACATCAAAACACACTGAGTAGGTTCGCAGTAAACTTCGTCATCAGCGCAGCGAACTTGATTTGGAAATGATGTTGGGTAAGGTGTAGGAGCTGATGTGGAATGAGTTGTTGTTTTATAACAATTTTGTTGCAGTTCATCTTCCCCAAATTTGCAGTCATTTTCTCCGTCACACACCCAACTTCGTGGAATGCATTGTCCGCTTGATGAGCATTTAAAACGACCGAATCTGCACGATGAATCTGTTGTTGTCCTTGTGTCTATTGTAGAAGTTGTGTATTGTTCACAGAATGATGAAACCTCATCTGCTCCATTTGCGCATTGTGAAACTCCATCACAGAGCTGCGATCGCAAGACACACTGAGTAGGTTCGCAGTAAACTTCATCATCAGAACAAGTTAAAGGAGAAGGAGGGAGAGTAGTCAGAGAATCTGGAGAAGGTGATCCTGGAGATGTGTAATCGCAGTTAGCTTCATCGTCACCCCCAACACAATCAACTTCTTTGTCACACCTCCAACTGCTATCGATACATCTGTTGATTGACACGCATTTGAACCTGTTATCCGGACACTCAATTTCACCGCAATTGGCTTCATCCTGTCCTTCGGCACAATCATCTTCTCCATCACAAATCCAACTCTCAGGAATGCATCTTATGCTTGAACCACATCTGACATAAAAGGGGTCACATGAAGCTTGATTAGGTATACTATTTACTGTTGTTGTAGTTGCTGATTGTGTTGTTGTGGTAGGACAGTTCTGTTCGTCTTCTTCCTCTCCGCAATCATTATCACGGTCACATACGTACTCTTGCGGAATACATTTGCCTGAATTGCATTTGAACCCTCCTCTCGGACACGTGCCGTTGACACATGATGCTTCATCTTCGGAAAGCGGGCAATCCGGATCACCATCACATTGGAAGGCGTAGGGTATGCACAAGCCTGATTCGCATTGGAATCCGCCATATCTACACTCTTCAGTGGGGGTTGGAGTTGCAAGTGAAGATGGGAGAAGAGTCGTAGGTGGCTCAGAAGAAGGAGAATCTGATGTATTATTACAATTAGCTTCATCATCCCCTCCTTCACAGTCAATCTCATTGTCACATCTCCAATTGGCGACAATGCATCGGTTGATAGACTCGCATTTGAACCTGCCCCTCGGGCAATCAATTTCCTCGCAGTTAGTTTCATCCTCCCCTTGAGCGCAATCATCTTGCCCATCACAGAGAAAAGTGTCAGGGATACAGGTGTCACCGTCACCACATTTGACAGAGCCTGAATTGCATGTCACATCAGGACAGTTTTGTTCGTCTTCCTCTTGGCCGCAATCATTATCACGATCACATACGTACCTTTCAGGAATACATTTGCCTGAATTACATCTGAACCGTCCTTCAGGACATGTGTTATTGACGCAAGATGTCTCATCATCGCCGGACGGACAATCACGATCGCCGTCACACTGGAATGTATAGGGTATGCATGGGCCTGATGCACATTGAAACTCTTCATTGCTGCACTCTTGACTTGAGGCTGGAGTTGTTGATGGTTCTGGAGTTGTTGAAGATATATCATTACAATCAGCTTCATCTTCGCCTCCTTCACAGTCGATTTCTTTGTCACACCTCCAAGTGATGGCGATACATCGATTGATAGATACACATTTGAACTTGTCTTCACCACATTCAATCTCACCGCAATCCAATTCATCTTCAGCTTGGCCACAATCATCATCACCATCACAAACCCAAAATTCTGGGATACATTTATCAGTGGAGCCACATTTGAAGTAACCAGACCTACATGACCCTTCAGGAGTCTTAGTACAGTTTTGTTCATCTTCCTCTTGGCCGCAATCATCATCCATATCACATAAGAAAGCTTCAGGAATACATCTGCCTGAATTGCATCTGAACTGTTCTTGGGAACAAGTGTTATTGACGCAAGATGTCTCATCGTTGCCAGACGGGCAATCAGGCTCGCCATCACAGTGGTAATTATAGGGTATGCACCTGCCTGACGCACACTTGAATTCTTCAATGCTGCACTGTTTACTTGAGGCTGGGGTGGTTGTGAATGTATCGCACATTGACGGTACCTCGTCAGCCGCATTATCACATTGAGAAATGCCATCGCAGAGTTGCAGCCATGGAATGCACTGAGTTGGATCGCATTCATATTCATCCTCATTGCATATTATCGGTGGACTTGTTGAAAGTGGCTGTTGAGTTGTTGATGTAGGCATCGGACTCGTAGCATTGCAGTTCAATTCGTCTTCACCAAGATTGCAGTCTGCTTCAAAGTCACACTGCCAGCTTGTTGGAATACATTGGCCCGTGAAACATTGGAACTGGTTCGACTTACAAGTGCTCTTGGCACACCCAGCTTCATCTTCACCTGAAGTCAAAATTCATATTACAGAAAGCAGTTCAATGAACATTTTAAAGGTGGATATCATTTTACAGCCTCATATTAACATTTTTGGAAAAAATATACTAAGTCCGGTATATTTGGTCATAACATTTTGAAAATATAATCTAAGTTGCCTTTTTATGTACTCCTTGATTAAATTATATGAATGTCTCTGTTCAACAAGCCCAAGCCATGAAACTTATACTTTACAGGATACACTGTGTACCATGGAGTCCCTGAAGTATACTTGCGAACTAAGGATTTAAAGGGTCCTAATTTTCACAGAGTATGATGTAAAACAGTAAATAAATTAGGGGAACAAATGAAAGTAAATTATGTTCACCTTCAGCACAATCTCGTTCCCCATCACACCTGTAACTCAATGGCACACATCTGCCAGATGCGCATTGGAATTCACCGTACGAGCAAGTACTGGCAGTTGTAGGTCGAATTGTGATGGGCGGTAAAGTTGTAAATTGCTCACAGAATGATGGCATCTCATCTGCACCATTTGCGCATTGCGTAACTCCATCACAGAGCTGCGATCGCAAGACACACTGAGTAGGCTCGCAGTAAACTTCACCATCTTCGCAGCGAATTGGGGTTGGGTAAGGAGAAGGAGGTACTGTAGGAGAGTAAGTGGCTGTCACATCGCAATTTTGTCGTTGTTCGTCTTCCCCTAAACTGCAGTCATCTTCTCCATCACACAACCAATTTCGGGGAATGCATCCTCCACTAGAAGGGCAACGAAATGTACTTGAGCTGCACTGTGAATCTGTTGTCGTTGATTCACCTGCTGGTGAACAATTAAGCTCATCTTCACCCCCGTTGCAGTCAACCTCTGAATCACACCTCCATGTTAAAGGAATACAATACTTGTTGGTGTTGCAATAAAACTGGTTCTGATGACATTGACTTTGCTCTTGGGCAATCAGAACTTGTCTTTTAATTCTTCCTGAAAACAAAGAAAAAAACAAACATATGAGATAACCAGCGAGAGTGTGAAAACTGGTTATGCTACATACTATACAACAGAATTAACATCTTTGGCATTTTACACAGTTCTAATGGTGAAGAAAAGAGCTCCACTGAAAACAAGTTGTTTAAAACTATTGTGTAATTATCACGATTGAGAGGCGTGATGCTCACTGCAGCCTGGCCTGGAGCACAAAAACACAGTGGTGGCACAATTGAGAACCTCCTGTCTACAAGTTGATTGCTCTTTCATTGCCAGCAGTCACAGGCGTACGCCGCGCGCGATTTTTTGGGGGGGGGGGCGAGCGACATTTGCCCGAATTTCAAGATCTAGACATGATACCATTTTAAATGCAAGTGCCTGGAAATCATTAATTTTCAATAGTGATCATTTAATCATCCGCCCAAATCTTTTAGGCGTTTTGCCCAAATGTTATTGTTTCCCAAACATTTGGGGGGGGGGGGCGGTCGCCCCCCCTGCCCCCCCCTCCGATACGCCTATGCGGCAGCAGTTGTAAGAGTTTTTGATATCTTCTATTATGTAATTGCTTATTGGGTCTCTCAGGAAAACATCTAAGAACAGAAGGTGCCTCTCCCTAATTCTTAGTTTACAGGTCTTGCTGTCTTCAATACTCTTCATGCTTTGGTGTTTGCAGTGATGGAAATAGCGGGCGCTAGTGGAACTCTCCTTTTTCCAGCTCTCCTGTGTTGATGAGCAGAATAAAACTGTTTCCGGAAACATCAGCCTGGGAATTTACAATGGAGCCGGGGTTTCTAAGGTCCGTAACAAAGTCTAATCAGCCTGACAGTACTGGAATATGGTGCCATTGGTGGCAATCCATGCTAAACATTCCATTTAAGACTCGGCAATGCAAATCCGTAATGTTTTCAATGGATTAAAAGTGCCCTGGGGCCTGGAATGCCAGCTCCACTGACTCAGCAATGGTACAAAATGGCAGCTTGTTCCCGGAAATAGTTTTATTCTGCTCGTCAACACAGGAGAGCTGGAAAAAGGAGAGTTCCGCTATCACGGCCTATGGGGGGGAGCTCGGGGGAGCTGAGCTCCCTTGAACAAAAAACAGGGGGAGCTGTACCCTGCTACAGCTCCCCCAATAACCAGTAGTGAAATTACAATTATCATGTTACTTTTTCAGTCCTCATGGTATTTTTAACCAAAATTATGCTCTGGTGGAAGAATTCTTTCCCTTTTGAAAATTTGGAGTGGCGAGCCGCTGCCGCATGAGCCGAGAGCTCCCTTGACGAAAATTTTCCATTTCCATCACTGGGTGTTTGCATACATTATATATTATCATATCAAGAGGGTTTTGATGAAACGTAATGAAAACGAAAACAAGAAAGAAAAGAAATTGAAATACAAAAATATATCGTTTCATGTGATTTTTAAAGCGCTACAATGTTTTTCATAAAATGCTCCAAAAATATGTAGGTTAAAGACTGAACCATATATTTATGGTGGGAGGCTACTAATTTTAGCACCGATTAAACTACATTTGTAATTTTTAGTTGACAAATATATGCAAAATAACATTTTTGTCCACATAATATATATCTCATTTTAAACTTTAGTTGCAGGAGCCCTTTTAGTTAAACACAGTTATGAGTGTGTCATTTTTGGCACCTTTGTATTTGATGACTTAATGAAAAGAAACTCAAAAGGTACGGTTGATATTTCAATTTACAAGAGTTGGTATTACTTTTGTTAGAAAGATTTCTGTTTTTGACTAACATGGTAAATAATTTATTTCTTGTTGATGCAATTCCTTAATATGTTGACATGGCAGTCAACCATGAGGTGTTGACAAATCATCAGAGATATTATGTGGTCAAAGTTCTAACTTATGGACAGGGTCCAAATGCGATATCAATTTCATGTGACATGGTGGTCACATCACACTGCCAAGAATTAAGCATCATGGTCACGTGACAGTGCTGAGAAGCAAGGTGATCACAAAGCAGCACCTTGAACGAGCGGTCACATGACAGTGCAGAGAAAGGAGCAAGATGGTCACATGACAGTTTAAAGAAAGAAGCAAGATGGTAACACGTCAGTACAGAGAAAGAAGCAAGATGGTCACATGACAGTGCAGAGAAAGAAGCAACATGGTCACATGACAGTGTAGAGACAGGAGCAAGATGGTCACATGACAGAGCATAGAAAGAAGCAAGATGGTCACACGACAGTTTAGAGAAAGAAGCAAGATGGTCACATGACAGTTTAAAGAAAGAAGCAAGATGGTCACACGACAGTTTAGAGAAAGAAGCAAGATGGTCACATGACAGTTTAAAGAAAGAAGCAAGATGGTCACATGACAGTGTAGAGACAGAAGCAAGATGGTCACATGACAGAGCATAGAAAGAAGCAAGATGGTCACATGACAGTGCAGAGAAAGAAGCAAGACGGTCACATGACAGTTTAAAGAAAGAAGCAAGATGGTAACACGTCAGTACAGAGAAAGAAGCAAGATGGTCACATGACAGCGCAGAGAAAGAAGCAAGATGGTCACACGACAGTTTAGAGAAAGAAGCAAGACGGTCACATGACAGAACTTTTAAAGAAAGAAGCAAGATGGTCACATGACAGTGCAGAGAAAGAAGCAACATGGTCACGTGACAGTGTAGAGACAGGAGCAAGATGGTCACATGACAGAGCATAGAAAGAAGCAAGATGGTCACACGACAGTTTAGAGAAACAAGCAAGACGGTCACATGACAGTTTAAAGAAAGAAGCAAGATGGTCACATGACAGCGCAGAGAAAGAAGCAACATGGTCACATGACAGTGTAGAGACAGGAGCAAGATGGTCACATGACAGAGCATAGAAAGAAGCAAGATGGTCACACGACAGTTTAGAGAAAGAGGCAAGATGGTCACATGACAGTGCAGAGAAAAAGCAAGATGGTCACATCACAGAGCATAGAAAGAAGCAAGATGGTCACATGACAGTGTAGAGAAAGGAGCAAGATGGTCAGACGACAGTTTAGAGAAAGAGGCAAGTTGGTCACATGACAGTGCAGAGAAAGAAGCAAGATGGTCACATGACAGAGCATAGAAAGAAGCAAGATGGTCACATGACAGTGAAGAGAAAGGAGCAAGATGGTCAGACGACAGTTTAGAGAAGCAAGCTAGTCACATAAAAGCATCTGGGAAGCACTCGGATCATTGTTCACCGAGATGCTAAAGATTGAATTATTTAACCATACCAAGACCTGAAACTTTAGAATATTATGTCATCACTTTATGATAAGATAAATTAAGAAATGACAATCATCCTTACCTTCAAGAGATCTGCTGCAGCATGTAACAAAAAGACAGGCGAGAATTCCAAGGGTCGGCAACAATTTGTTGTCCTTGCAGCAAGACATTTTGCAAATGTAATATTGTTCGAAGCAGTCCAATTCCTTTCTATGTCAACAAAATGTGCTCCTTTTCAATCGTGTGCACTCAAGGGTGTAGTACAAGTAAACAGCATAAATACTGCCAGCTTTTTTGCTGTGTATTTCTAAGAAGTGCGAAGGAAAAGCCATGGCTTACGCACCTTACATGACTTATATTGAATTCAAATGTAAATATAGAATAAGTTAGAAAATATGCCATAGATGAAAAATAATATATGCTGTTTAAAAAAAAAGTCATATTAAATTCATGTTCAACATATCAGGATTGTTGCAACCCATCATGTTAACTCATATTAGAGTCTGGTTTATAACCACATAGACGGATTTACAATAATTTGGAGATTTTACTTTATTGAACTCTATTATCACGTTGTGGTAAACTTTATAACAGATTTTTTAAAATTTTACTTAGTGGAACATATGTATACAATTCACAATAAAATACAAGCACAATCAATAGTGAAAATATAAAATGACTGTACTAAGTAGGACACATCTCGTGACAAAATAAGGGTTCCATTTCACACAGTGCTCCAAAAGGTGTGGAAGGGTAAAGTAGTGGCTGATTCTTCCTTCCTGCTAGGGTAGTCTTGCTTTATTTTGGATTGTACTGCATTTCATGCAAGTTATGATGTTCAATGAATTAAAAATATTCAGTGACTTTATTAGAATAAATGTTTTTCACACACTGTAAAAATGCAAAAATGATGCAAGTAACCCCACTTTTATTGACAGTGTGAAATATATTAAATATTCCAAATGACCATGTACATCATTACATCAACCTTGATCGGCCAGACATTCTAGGGAAGAGATGCAGGTCAATGAATTCAAATTCATAAGGCTTTTGCGGAGTTAAATGATTCATTTAACAGAATAAAAGACTTACTCCAGATATTTTTTACAGTAGGTGGCAGTCAAGTATACAGTTTGTCTCACAACATGCAAACTGGTGTAAGACATCACCAACATACTTATACCATTGGAAAATCTGGTATCTATCTGATAATATTGCATGTTAGCACCCGGTTAGGGATTAACTCTGTTTACAGCAGCAAACAAACAATCAGATTATTGTTTATCTTGCAAAAATTATATCTTAAAATGTATAATAGAAGAAGTGTATGATGTCTAAGTCAGTTAGACACCTCTTTGTCGGGTACTAACATACATTTTTGTCAGTTAGATCCGACTGGAGAGACAAAAATGCATGTTAGAACCTGACAAAGAGGTGTGTCTAACTAATACTTAATTACCCTTATGGTGAAGATGAAGTGGATTGTACGAAGTGACTATTTTGTGGTTCTCTTTAATTCCAATGATTCCACTAGAACTTACAATGCCTCCACAATGTATCTATACTTACTAGATTACTATTTAGTCCAGGAGCTTATGGGGATAATTGTGCATATTTGTCTACAAGCTTGAAATTTGGCACAAATGTTGCTGAGGGTATATAGATTCAAATTTTTGAGGGCGCCGGAGCGGGCGCTCGTCTTGGTTGCCATAGCAACAAATTCAAAATGGCCGCCGCTCGATATCTAATTTTGAGTATAACTCCGTAACAAAAGGTCATAGGATTGCAAATAATAGCTCTAAATATATGTTTTTGATGTCAGGGATTCTGATTCTGCCATTATTTTTAATGTCAAACACATTCTTTGGTCTATAGAGCCAAAATTACCTGCATATTAGGGTTATAGAGCTCATTTTATCGAAATTCCCCACAAATCTTCAGCTTGAACTATTGCAAATTGTTCCTAGTAGCAATTCTTAAAGTTTTGACAACAAAAATAAACACCAGCTTTATGTAATAGAAATACATCAACATATCATCTGTACGATGATACCAAAGTAACCAAACAAATGTTGCAGAAATTGGTATTGTCAATGCAGCTGCCTTACGCACACCTACCGGTTCTTTTGCCCATGCAGTCCTCTCCACGAAATCTTTCAAATCCATAGCCCTACATGTTGAATGTTGATAATTTATATGGTATACCAAAAGAAACCTGTTGCTGTTTCAAGTATTGGCCAGTATGACATCTATTATGTACTTACCCTCTCCTGTTTTCCATCCCCTTCCATTGAAATCTTGGATTTCCTAAAGGGCAATTCCGTAAAGTCTGATTCACAGATTTGACACTTTAGCAGCTTTACCATTACACCTCAGCTATTTCATTGTTATCTAGGCATGAGACCAGGTAATGGGGATATCAGACAAGCCACCAACCAAAGCTCCAAGTGTAACAGGAGTTGAGCTATTGTAAACGTCATGGTGTCGGACGTACACCGTGTGATGTATGTCTGACACCATGACATTTGGCTTGTAGGTCAGTTCCTGTTATACTTGGACCTTTTGGTTGGTGGCTTGTCTGATACCCCTATTACCTGGCCCATGCCTTGATAACAATGAAATAGCTGAGGTGTAATCATTGGGCTACACAAGCTGCTGGAGTGTCAAATCTGTGAATCGGAATTTATGGAATTGCGCTAAAGATACAATGGCGATTGCTTTGAAGAAAGACTCAAGCATAAATGATTCTTGGGTATATATCTAAGGCAGTCTGAGAAGTGAATGGTTTTTATTAAAAGACTAGCAGACTATGTTCATTGCATCTTAATGCTTAATTGTAAACAGGTGTGACAAATTAATGAGCCTTTCCTTCATTTTGATTTTTAATCTTAAATGCTTTTTTACATGTCATTAATTTTATCATTTGTATGGTGTATCATTGTCTGATTTAATGGTTCATGGACAATTGCATAGTATTCTTCCTCTGATACATTGGTCTATTTGCTTTCCCAAAACAGACCGATGGTGGAGTTTTGTTATTAAGAGGAGGGGACTAACAGGTACAGTCTGTATCCAAGGGATACTACCAAGAGATTTTGTTTCTACGTGTGAACAGACTCATGTTTCACTTTTGCCAACCCACATCCCACAAATCTTGAAATTATTTGCATGCAATGTCAAGACAATATTCACTTGTGGAGGATAGTTTTCAGGTATCAGTAATTCTCCTATATAGGTGACCAAGAATGCTGCTATTCCAATACCAAAGGAAAAGGAAATTCACACTGTAGATAAGCATGAAAGAAGGACAATACCAGTCAGATATGGTAAGTGCAGCCCTCTAACCCCTATTCTGGGCTCACGAGGGTTGATTGATGAGATGCGAGAGAGAGCGGGAGTCCTCAACATGTTACACATTTACCCCACCAATGCCATTCCTCTGGTCAGGCTCAGTTAGACACTAGTTTGATATGTACCAGTTTTAGTACAAAATTTACTAACTCAAATTTAAGTCAGACCAATTTCAAATGCAAATCCAACAGCATTTACCACCATTCGACTGTTAAACATTTCACACAATGGCTACTGTTTGACTATCGCATGCAGGTGACAAGGAGTAGCCTCAATGTTCATTATTGAGCTGGAACATGCAAATTTTAGTTATCCTTGGCAAGACATTGGTGGTCCATTTCACATGACTGGAATACTTTAGAAAGGACAATCATCATTTTATCGAAAAAACGCTTTATGCCTTTCACCAATCAGTCCTGAGGTTGTTTGGATGCTGTTCACTGCAGTTCTTACCTAGGACAACTTCCCTTATGACAGCTTTAAGATGTTTGTTTGTCAATGTATTGGTAGGACTCTCCAAACCTACATTTTAGATGAACAAACACAGGCATGGTGGGAATCACAGCCAATATTTCAGACAATAAACAAAAAGAGGTACACATTTTCCTGATGAGTATAGAAGTCAAAAGTTTTTCTTTTATTCAACAGGCAAGATCTTGGTGACACACTATTAGGCAGCACTAATTTCAAGATTGTCTTGTCAAAAAAAATCTTCTTGGATCTTTCAACTCCCACTAGCTATCACTTTTAGGCACAAAAGCCCTCTTCCCTTATCTAAGTTATCTTCTACAATCAACATGTAGCAAGTAATAAAACAGCTAGCCTACCACTCTACCAGTGTGTGAACTTCGGACAGTGAAACAGTGGTAGGCCTTATTCTGCACGAGTCAGACGGTCTCTCGTGTACTTGAATTCTCTTGGAACCGGCAGAAACATATGTGACATCCCAGCAAATTAAACTTGTGCCAAACTCGGCGAAGCTAAATGTTTGGTCACTTGGTATTGTACTTCATGCTTCATTTGGGTGAGACATGATTTTCCTTTGGTATTGCCTGTGGGAAAAACTCCTTGGTCAGATTAGGAGAATTGTCTTCCAGTTACTAATACCATGTTCTTTCTGAAGAATGATCCATCACAATTCTGTATTGTTTTGACATACCATATTAACAATTTAATGAGTTCCCTGTGATCGAATGGTTTAGAGTGCTTGATAGTGCATGCACAAGTTTCAAGAGCTTAGGTTTGAACCCCAACCCTTGAACTCAATTTATTCCAAGCCCATGAGATATTAGATGAAGTGTTCTATTCTGGGGCTACTCTATGACCCTGAACACCACTGGTTTTATAGCATGACTCCTAGTCCTCTCATTGCTCATCATGCATACAGTGATCACCAAAAGTGAAGGTGCTATGGCAGGGAACCTTGAGAAATGTTCTCTTGTCCCCTACCAATGGTAACTGCACTGTGGCTGCCCTGAGCAGTGCCATTGTTGGAAGGCTCTCTGCAAAGTCCATGTGCCACATGTTGGATCATAATAAGAAACCCTGACTGAAATCAGTCTACTGTAGAGGCAGGCGAACTAGCAAGGCTGCAGACTGAAGATACTCACATCGAATTGGGTATGGAATTGGCATCTGGTGCACTAGTGCAGTTGCCTTTCAGGTCCGCGCTCAGCAGAACTCGGCAGAACTGTGCTGGGCTGCCTCAAAAATTCATGTATGCTTACATGGACATGAAATACAGCGTCTCTACTTAAATTTTTTTGCCTGCTCCCTCCCATCGCAATAGAACAGGCTGCTGTATCATGCAAGAAACCAAGTCAAATCAATTTCAAGCCTTGTGAGATGTGACTGAAGTTAATCAAACAAGACAGTCTGTGCAAAGTCACTGCACATATGAAACAAATATCTTGGTAGTGTGATAGTATCCCTCAGAAATATACCCAAGAAGCATCTACATGTATTGCAGAGCACAAATAAAGGTTGTATTACCTTTGTAACTGAAAAAAGTCTTTGTTTGAATCGCCATTGTATCTTTAAAAAATTCAGGATTTCAAAGTATGGGGATGGCAAACAGAAGAAGATAAGTACATCATAGATTTCAGAGGGGCCAACACACAAAGGCAGCAACAGGTTTCTTTTGGTATACTAAACAAATTATTGGCTAGCATCATGTAGTCTGTGATATTTGAATGATTTAGTGGCGGGAACTGCGTGCGCAAAAGAAAAGGAGTGCATAGATGCAGCTGCATTAACAATACCCTTGTCTGCAACATTCATTTGGCTACTTTGGTATCAATGTACATATTATATATATCTAATTGATAATTTGGTTCTTGTTAAAGTAATGGGCCTATAAGCTTATAGAGTGAACCGTTATCAGGAAATTGAAAATATGTTGAAAGTTTCGATAAACTAGGCTCTGTAACCCCAAAATACAGGTAATTTTGGCTCTATAGACCAAAATATGTGTTTGACATTAAAAATAATGGCAGAATCAGAATCCCTGGCATCAAAAACATATATTTAGAGCTATTATTTGCAATCCTATGACCTTTTGTTACGGAGTTATACTCAAAATTAGATATCGGGCGGCGGCCATTTTGAATTTGTTGCTATGGCAATCAAGACGAGCACCCGCTCCGGCGCCCTCAAAAATTTGAATCTATATACCCTCAGCAACATTTGTGCCAAATTTCATGCTTGTAGACAAACCTGCACAATCCACCCCTTATTTCCCCATAAGCTCCTGGACTAATTCCAAATTACCAAAAACTACCAGTAGAATTCTACAAGATCTAGTAGTATTATGTTTGCCAAAGGCCTTCTTAACAGAAAAATTATATTTCTAATTTATTGCAAACCTTTCTGTTTGACAAGTCCTGAGTTAAACATGGGGAATGAACAATTTCTTCATTTTGTCTTTGGCAGTGCTTTTTTTTCCGGTCACTAAATTCAATAAACTAAATCAACCAAGGACGAACGCACCTGATAAGATATAGGTTGACCAATGTTTCTGCTAAGACTGTGTTGGCCTGTTGAAGGAGGAGACAATTGAATATTTTTGTGTCTTTTAGCTGCAGATGCTCTCATCAGAGTGAGAATTATGTTTAAATGAATATGATGTTGGGTTGACCCCGGTATTATCATAGATTGTGTGGACTATAATGGCTGCCCCCCAAACAATTGGGCTAATGTAATGAATATGACCTGAGTATGACCTTTATTTCAAATTGTGTCACTTGAATTCCCTGTGTCAGCATTCTTCATCGCTGAAATTTGTTTAAACAGGCTCAATCTTTTAATTTAACACATGGCCTACTGATGCACTATTCTGAAAACACACGGAAAAACCTTGGCATTAAACATTGACTCTTTAAAAGGAGCACATTGGGTTGACATATTTTGAAAGGAGTCTGACTGCTTCGAACAATATTACATTTGCAAGATGTCTCACAACAAGCAAAGCAACTTGTTGCCTACCCTCGGAATTCTTGCCTGTCTCTTTGTCACATGCTGCTGCAGATCTCTTGAAGGTAAGAATGATTATCATATCTTAATTTTATTGTATATCATGGCATAATATTGTAGTGTCATGATTCTTACACATAAAAATGTTCCATCTTTGCTCTTTAGTATGCTACTGGTTCTTCTCAAGAAATGCAAAGGAGATCCAATTCAAAATATACATAATTGTCCCTGTCTATATGAGACTCCCTGTAATACGGATTGTTGGTGTTACGTGACCACCTTACTACTGCAAAGTAATTCAGATTGAATTTTAAATTGCACCACCACTGAGCTAAGATATGCATTAAGGTAAAATTTGGGGACAAAACCAGGTTCTACACCCCTCATCAGCAATCCAGCATAATTATTAATATTCTATATATATTATTCAGATGAGATTAAAAGACAAGCTCTGACTAACAGGGAACTGGGACAACCGTGTAGCTCCAGTCTGTTTCGTTGCCCAAACAGCCGACAGTGCATTCCACGACATTGGTTGTGCGATGGAGAAAAGGATTGCAACTTTGGGGAGGACGAACAGCGACAAAATTGTGACACAGAGACAACTATTCCCACTTTGCCTCCTACTCCTTACCCAAGACCAATTCGCTGCGAAGATGATGAAGTTCACTGCGAACCTACTCAGTGCGTCTTGCGATCACAGCTCTGTGATGGATCTGCACAATGCGCAAATGGAGCTGATGAGATATCATCATTCTGTGAGCGATTTACAACTTCAACAATAGACACAAAAACAACAACAGAGCAAGACTCATCGTGCAGATTCGGTCGGTTTAAATGCTCATCAAGCCGACAATGCATTCCACGAAGTTGGGTATGTGACGGAGAAAATGACTGCAAATTTGGGGAAGATGAACAGCAGGAAAATTGTTATAAAACAACAACTCGTCCCCCATCAGCTCCTACACCTTACCCAACATTATTTCCGAATCAAGTTCGCTGCGAAGATGATGAAGTTTACTGCGAACCTACTCAGTGTGTTTTGATGTCCCAGCTCTGTGATGGACTCACACAATGCGCAAATGGAGCAGACGAAATACCATCATTCTGCGAGCGCTTTGCGGTTTTCCCATCTACACCTCGACCGCCATTGAGATGTGCTGATGATGAATTCACCTGTGAACCGACTCAGTGCGTTCCTCGATCGCTACTCTGTGATGGAATTGTGCAATGTTCCAACGGAGCAGATGAGTCACTGTCACTGTGTCCAATTACTAGAGTAACAACAATGCTGCCAAGTACACCTGATACAGGATCATCTGCTTGTCTTCCTGACTACATAAAATGCTACTCTGGCAAGTGTATACCTTTTCGTTGGAGGTGTGATGGAGAAAAGGATTGCTCTCAGGGTGAAGACGAGGTGGATTGTTCAAAGTAATTCTTCGTATGATTTCTCTGTAATTCAGCTGATTGTACAATAAATACCGACTGAGTAGTAGTCAGACAATGACTTTGATGGTTCTTGTAAGCATAACTTCAGTGTTGAACATATGATTTGACACAAATGCATTTAATTAAAAAAAAAAAAAAAATTTCAGTAATTATCTAGGTAAAGGCCATTGCTTTATTTTTAAAATGTGACTTCGTTCCGTTTATACATTGCTCTTGCTGAAATAGCTAGACTATCATACATATACATAGTATGCTAAAGTTCCAATAGAACTTGCAATGCTTCCAAAATTTATTAATGCTTAGATTACTATTCCAAATTACCAAAAACTACCTTCAGAAATGTACAAGATTTAGTACATGTAGTATCATGCTTTCTAAAGCCCTCCTAACAGAAAAAAATGACATTTCTATGTTATTGTAAATCTCTCTGTTTGATAGTAAGTCCTGAGTTAAACAAGGGGAATGGACAATATCTTCATTTTGTCTTTGGTATTGCTTTTTCTTTACAGGTCAATAAATTCAATAAAAATATATGTTTGAGTCCAACAAGTACCAATGCTCCTGACAAGACAATGGTTAACCAATATTTCTGTTACGACTGTGTCGACCAGTCGAAAGAAGAGACAACTGAACATTTTTGTGTCCTTTAGCTATGGATGCTCCGTTTGAAAAAAAAACAACATGGAATATAAGAGGTCGCAAGTATAGTTGCATCTGAGTAAAATATTAAGCTAAGGCCACACATAATTGATTTTTAGCTTCTCGGATCTTCTCAAGGCACTTTTTCTAAGGTCAGTCGGTGGGACAAAAAAAAAAGGTGAACATTTTTTTTTATAATGTCCAAAAAAAAAATCGTCTGCAGAAAATCTATTGTGTCGGCGGGTCCGCGTAGCTAAGAATCAATTACGTGTGGCCTAATGTTTGGTTGACCCGGGTATTATCACAGATTGTGTGGGCTATAATGGCTGCCCCCAAAACAATTGGGCTAATGTCATGACCTAAGTATGACCTTTTTGCAAATCGTCATTCACTAGAATTCTCTGTGTCAGCATTTGTTGATTTCTGACATTTGTTTTAACAGGCTCAATCTTTCAATATAATACACACTCATACACTCTTCTGACACACACGGATATAAAAGCTAGCATTAAATATTAATAACCGCATAAAAAGGAGCATATTTGTTGAAAAATTTTTAAAGGAGTCTGACTTCTGCGAACAACATTACATTTGCAAGATGTCTTACAACAAGCAAAGCAAATTGTTGCCTACCCTCGGTATTCTTGCCTGTCTCCTTGTCACATGTTGCTGCAGATCTCTCGAAGGTAAGAACGATTGTCATCACATTATTTTACCTTATTGTCATAAAAGTCATGGCATGATATTCCAGTCATGGGGCAACAACGTGGCAGCACTGAATGACTTCCTGTTAGATCAAAACATAGGCTTGGTGAAAGCAGATGTTTCAGAAAAAGTCAATTCATATAAAATCAAATTGCTGTTAGCTACAGAAGAGTATTAAGAACTGTAGGGGAGAGTGGGGTCAGTTGAACCGGCAGGCCAGTTGAGCCACCCTTGATTTTTCACCAGATGGGGCAGGCATGGGGACATACATACAACTTGGTGTTAGGCCTGATAAGTTAGTCTTTTCCATGGGGATCTTATGGCTGCGAGACACTTGGTAAGGAAACAATCACACTTTTTTCGTTTGTGGCATGTACATTTTAGTTTGTTACATTGAGATTGGGGCTTTCATTGCTTTTAAATTACTTGGTCTGCAGGAATGTCATACCATCATAAGATAATGTGTTATGTGTAGATGGAAACCCACCTCCTCAAAATAGTGTCCCACAACAAGGATACAGCCATGCTATATATATAAAGATACACGGAGATCCCTGTGCGGCCAGTTGAACCAGCGGAGTTGGTGGCAGTTTATTATGATAATTTTTTTAATCAATTTTTTTAATGAAATACATTTACAATGAGAGGTACCGTTCGGTAAAACTGTTTTTCCGAGTGGCCCATTACAATAGATAGAAAAATTTATCATTAAAGTTTAGCTGTCTACTGGTTCAACTGGCCCCAATCTATTTTTTGAACAGCAAGAAATGTGTGAGACATTTCAAATTTAGCATAAACGTGCCATGGTCCGCGGACTCCCAGCTGAACTTGTTAGCAAAAACAAAGGACTGCAGTCCTACACTTCACCCATCATCTACCAATGCAATATCATTACAGTCCATGAACAATTCTATGTGGATAAATGGATGCTCAAATTATTTTTTCTTTGGCAAATTGTCCAAGGCTCAGCTACATATTCTTATATTCTGACAGTGTTTAAAGGGACCCTGTTACAAAATGCATGTAGTAAGCTGGATTATCTTGTTTAGCATTTTTTGTCACTGACTGTCTGTTGTGTTGGAATCACCTGCCTGGAACCTCAAGTCAGCTGAGTGCACCAATTTGATGGTGAATTCCACACCTGTGGTTGTGGGACCATGTCCAGCGTTTCAATTGTTGCACTAAGTAAAGTTCAATCATAATTAAGTAAAGCATGCAACGTTTCCTCTATTGATAGCAATTGTCCTTGTCTCATAATCCCTCTCTAATGATATTCAATTGTCCCAGTGTCATGACAATCCTTCTCTAGAAATGCTCAATTGTTCCTGTCTTACAAGGCCCCCACTCTAAAGAAATATATTATACGACTGACCCAGTCTTTTGAGACCCCCTCTCTAAACATTATGCAATTGTCCTTGTTGTATGATTTATTCAATCATCTTCACCAGTCAGGTTGATATGGTGTAAGCCCACCCTTACAACATCTGCTGCATTTTTGTGAAGTCGCAACAAAAGGATTAACTCTCCTGACAAACATAATTCCCAGTCTGAGGTCAATCAAAGCAGTTGAATGCATGTTTAAGTGTTTAATTGCTGTCGGTTTGTTGTTTCAAACATTTGCATTGAGGAAAACCATAGACAATTTTTTAAATCATGGATTTTTCATGCCGGAAAAAAAAGAAAAAAGCTTGCAAGGATAAGAATACTTTAGCTATCAGCATTTTATAGTATATATGTATATGCAATTGATTCTGTCCTGTGAGACCCCCTCCAAAGACATGCAATTGACTCTGTCCATTGAGACCCCCTCCCTAAAATATGCAATTGACTCTGTCCTATGAGACAGCGCTCCAAAGATATGCAATTGACATGTCCTATGAGACCCCCTCCCTAGAATATACAATTGAATCTGTCCCATGAGACCACTCTCCAAAGATATGCAATTGACTGTCCTATGAGACCCCTCTCCAAAGATATGCAATTGACTCTGTCCTATGAGACCCCCTCTCTAAAGATATGCAATTGACCCTGTCTTATATGAGACACCCTCTCTAAAGATACAATGTACGCAATTGACTCTGTCCTATGAGACCCCCTCTCTAAAAATATGCAATTGACCCTGTCTTATATATATATGAGACTCCCCTGTATATGATTTCATTGTTTCACATGACCAGCTTACTGCTCTGAAGTAATTCACATTGAAAATGCGCATGGGCGAAACAGGTTTTTACAAGCTCTCACCAGCATTCCAGCATATTTTTCCTTATTCTCTATTTTTCAGGTGCGAGTAAAAGACAAGCTTTGACTAAAAGGGAGCCAGAATCATTCTGTGGTTCCAAAAAGTTTCTTTGCACAGCAAGCCGAATGTGCATTCCACGAAGTTGGTTGTGTGATGGTGAAAATGACTGTATATTTGGGGAAGACGAACAGCAACAAAATTGTGATGTAACAACAACATATTCCCCGACATTGCCTCCGACTCCTAATCCAAGACCAATTCACTGCGGAGATGATGAAGTTCACTGCGAACCTACTCAGTGTGTCTTGCGATCACAGCTCTGTGATGGATCTATGCAATGTGCAAATGGAGCAGATGAAATACCATCATTCTGTGAACAATACACAACTTCAACAATAAAAATAAAAACAACAACAGAGCCAGCATCATGGTGCGGTTCCAAAAGGTTTCTTTGCACAGCAAGCCGACGGTGTATTCCACGACGTTGGTTGTGTGATGGAGAAAATGACTGCAAATTTGGGGAAGACGAACGGCAACAAAATTGTGACGTAACAACAACTTATTCTCCAACATTACCTCCGACTCCTAATTCAAGACCAATTCGCTGCGGAGATGATGAAGTTCACTGCGAACCTACTCAGTGTGTCTTGCGATCGCAGCTCTGTGATGGATCTGCACAATGCGTAAATGGAGCAGATGAAATACCATCATTCTGTGAGCGATTCACGACTTCAACCATAGAAATAAAAACAACAACAGAGCCAGAATCATGGTGCGGCTCCAACAAGTTTCTTTGCAGAACGAGCAATATGTGCATTCCACGAAGTTGGTTGTGTGATGGAGAAAATGATTGCTTATCAGGGGAAGACGAAGAGCAGGAAAATTGTGTTAAAACAGCAACTCATCCCACATCAGCTCCTACACCTTACCCAACATTATTTCCGAATCAAGTTCGCTGCGAAGATGATGAAGTTTACTGCGAACCTACTCAGTGTGTTTTAAAATCGCAGCTGTGTGATGGACGTACACAATGTGCAAATGGAGCAGATGAAATACCATCATTCTGCGAGCGCTTTGGGATTTTCCCATCACGATTGTCACCAAATGCACCTGATACACAATTGTCATGAAGTGCACCTGTTACAAGATTGTCTGCTTGTCTTGGGTGAAGACGAGTTGGATTGTTCAAAGTAATTCTTTGTATGATTTCTCTGTAATTCAGCTGATTGTACAATAAATGCTGACTATGCAGTTGTCCGACAATGACTTTGATGGTTCTTGTAAGCATACTTTAGTGTTGAATCAACATACGATTTGACACAATCATTTAATTTCAGTAATTAGCTATAGGTGAAGGCCATAACATTATTCTTAAAATGCAACTTCGTTCCTTGTCATTGCTTTTGCTGAAATAGCTGGACTATCTATGTTTAGTGTTATAAAGTTCCACAAGAATTTACAATGCCTCCACATTGTATTATTACAGATCTCGTATTAGTGTGCCATGTTCTTTTCAACTGCCACGGTGCTCTTGTGATGTCAGTATCAGAATAATGATTTCACAGTTGGTATATTTGCAGTTTCAGCTGTGTCACTTGGAATCCGTACTGATCACACCATTACAAATTCACACATAAGCTGTTAGATTGTTGCTGAACATTGATTATTCAGTTTGATGTTTTGAATAAATCCAAAAGTTACAATATCCAGCTATATAGAATGTGAGGATTTTGTGTATAACTGCTATCAGTTTAAGGACTTTTACAACAAACAAATTCATTCACTCTCACATTCATTTGTTGGTCTGAGAGGTTATCATGTGCTGCTCTGTCTTGGCAAAAATAATATACTCAGGAGCCATTCAGAATTTAAGACCTAAGGGGCGGGGGAAGTTTTGCTTGGGGGCATCCTTATCACTGATTTCCAATAATGTTTATTTGATGATCGAATTCTTAGCCTCCTTGTCTGGCTTTTTCCCAAATTTTTGGGGAGCAACTCCCCCCCCCCCCATTTCTCGTCCTCTGGTATGCCCATGCAACACCAGCACACATTCACTTCCAAAAAATCTCCCCATCATGCCCATTCCAGTCATCAATTCTGAACAGTTTCTTTGGTGCAGATCTCACCACAAAGGCTGAAAAGCCACAAGGTGCTGCCCTCAATGAGAAATTTCACAACAGGACACCATGAATGTCCATGATGGATCAAGCAATTGGCTCAAACATATCAGTTTCACCTACTCCAACTGAATCAAACAACCATACCAATGAATGCAGATTAATCAATTGTCATTCACACTTAGGCAGCCCATAAGCCTGACTTGCTGGTCGCAGTTGGAATCAACGCTCAAGCTTGGAGTGCCAATAGTGATGTCAGTATTGCAATACTGACATCATCTGGGCATATATTCACATGGAACATGGCACACTTATACGAGATCTGTAATAATACGCAATTCTCAGATTACTATTCCAAATTACAAAAACCAGTAGAATTCTCCGAGTTCTAGTGGTACTTATGTTTTCTAACCCAACTAAACAGTAAAAAAGATATATCTAAGTTATCCGTGTGACAATATTTAAGACCTGAGTTCAGGGTTTCATTTATTTTTCATTTATATATGCAAACATATACAATATTATCTTTGTTAATAAGGAATGATAGGAGAGGGGATCCCATCAAGACAAAAGCATTAATGTTACATGATAATTTATTACAACCTTCTTTTTTAACATATATATAATCAGTTAAGTTCTCTATTAGTAATATTCAGGTAAGGTATATATTTCTGACAGGCCGGGCCCTATCAGCAGAATTTGAATATGGAATTACATGAAAAAATGAGTTGTGTCATGAAAGCTCTCTTCAGAAATAAACAGCCAAAAAGAGATGGTACTAAGCCTTATATTTACTTGTGCAATACCCTTGAGTGCACACAATTGAAAAGGAGCACATTTTGTTGACACATAAAAGAATCGGACTGCTTCAAACAGCATGACACTTGCAAAATGTCTCACAACAAGCAAAGCAACTTGTTGCCTACTCTCGGTATTCTTGCCTGTCTTTTTGTTACATGCTGCTGCAGATCTCTCGAAGGTAAGAATGAAGGTCATTAATTATTTTTGTCACATCATAAAAGTTATGACATGACATTCAATGATCTCCTTAAATATATCTAAGAAATAAAGCATCATGACAAGTATATGTTGTTGGATGGAAGTATTTTTTTTCCCATACAAGTCATTGATAGACATGATATTGAAGCCAGTGAAGGGCGTGTAAATTGATTCTGTGCATCTATATGCCAAATCAAGGGAATATTGGCCAAAATGTCATAGACATGTGTGTATTAATATATTTGTCAGAGATTTCATCAAATCTCACAGTTTAATGTAAAAAAAAATTTCTCCAAATTCACAGTAATTGTAGGGTGTTTTTTCTTCTTAAGATTAAGATCCTTTTCGATTTTTGGTATTATCTATCAAAACTTTTGAAATTACACAAAATAATGAACAATGTATAATGGTTTGTGGTCACTGCTATTCATGAATGTTAATTGGAATTTGTCATGTGAGTTTTTGACATGCTCCCACCAGAAATGCATTTCTTCAAAATATGCAAATAATGGAATAGTGAAAATAATTTTCATGCAATAGCATCATCAAAATAAGTGAGACATACAAGGTAAACTATTGCAAGTGCACAATATCTGTATGTTATTTGCAAATTGGCTAAGCTTCTGAAATCTCCAAATTTGAGGTGCATATGCTTTTAATGTCTTATTATAGTATTATGGTATTCATGCATGTGCATTTTATTACAAGGTAATACATAAACCATTGCATGTGCACAATATCTGTATGTTATTTGCAAACTGGCTATGCTTTTGCAATCTTCAAATTTGAGTTGCATACGCTTGTAATGTCTTATTATAGTATTATGGTATTCATGCACGTGCATTTTACTGTGGTACATTAATCAATATTTTCCATTTCAATAAGGCCTGCATGATATCATGATGTACCTGTAACTTAAATGTACAGCTAAAGCATGAAGACGACAAATACCGCATGAAACGCTTTTCCACAAATGTCTGTCTTATAGGCCTGGCAAAGAGGGAGCCATATTATACATAAAATAGGCTGAAATAAAGTAAATTTTGTCCAAGCTGGAAATTGGTGAGTTTGGCACAGTCATTTCTGATCACGATCTTAAAGCCTATCTCTATAGTTGCCTTTTGCTTCAATTTTTTGAAATGATCAGCCAGTTGTTACCCTCTCCCAAGCAAACTCACATAATTTTCAACTTTCTTTATTTTTCAGGTAGAATTAAGAGACAAGTTCTGATTGCCCAAGAGCAAAGTGAATGTCATCAGAACCAGTTTTACTGTGAGACCAACAAGTATTGTATTCCTTTAACATGGAGGTGTGATTCAGAGGTTGACTGCAACGGGGGTGAAGATGAGCTTCATTGTTCACCCGCAGGTGAATCAACGACAACAGATTCACGGTGCAGCTCAAGTACATTTCGTTGCCCTTCTGGTGGAGGATGCATTCCCCGAAGTTGGTTGTGTGATGGAGAAGATGACTGCAGTTTAGGGGAAGACGAACAGCGACAAAATTGTGATGTAACAACCACTTACTCTCCTACATTACCTCCGACTCCCTACCCTACACCAATTCGCTGCGGAGATGATGAAGTTTACTGCGAGCCTACTCAGTGTGTCTTGCGATCGCAGCTCTGTGATGGAGTCACACAATGCGCAAATGGTGCAGATGAGATGCCATCATTCTGTGAGCAATTTATGACTTTACCGCCCATCACAATTCGACCTACAACTGCCAGTACTTGCTCGTACGGTGAATTCCAATGCGCATCTGGCAGATGTGTGCCAACGAGTTACAGGTGTGATGGGGAACAAGATTGTGTTGCAGGTGAATAAATGATTTCATTTTTAAAAATTTATTCCTTCAATTGATTCATTATTGTGTCTGGGATTTTAATCTAGGCTCAATCTGATGCATCAGGAAAGCTGTCCATATCAACAATCTATAGAAACAACACTGCAAAATGTTGAATACAGCCATGAAATGTTGAACTGAAGATTGATATACCCCATACTCCCGTTAGGACTGTCGGCAATACAGCTGAAATCGATGCATCGGAAAAGTTTCTGAATCGATAACGTATCGATACAATACCGCAAGTATAGAATAAATTATTTTCACTGCATTTAGTGTATTTATTGCGAATTATTGTGAGAAATCCTGTAGAATTCACCTTGTTTACATCAAAACCGTGCCTTCACTGCTCTGTTCTCGTCTGAAATCTTTCAAATGAGACAGGCGTGATTCAATATGGCGGACATGGGTGACGTGAATTCAGGATTCTAGCAATTTTTACCAAAAACTCGACAACAGAGCTGGATTTAGCCTTTTCTTGGGTATGTGAAAAAGTATTGATACATTCGATATATCGGAAAAGTTTTTGTCGATAATTGCATCGGAAAAATTTAATTTCCAATGACATCCCAAACTCCCATAGTGTTGAACCGTTTTATGTTATACCATTTCTTTAATTCAGGTGAAGATGAAGCTGGATGCGCCAAAAGCACTTGTCACCCCTCTCAATTCCAATGTTTCACCGGCCGATGTATTCCATCAGGCTGGCAATGTGACTTCGAAGCAGATTGCATTCATGGTGAAGACGAATTGAATTGCAATGCGACAAGTCCAATGCCCTCGTCATCCACTCCAGCCACATTATGCAGTGAGGGTGAATATCAATGCCAACCAACTCGTAATTCGAGTGAAAAATGTATCCCAGAATCTTGGGTTTGTGATGGTGAGGATGATTGCGGTCAAGCTGACGATGAAGCTAATTGTGAGTGCGGTGAAGACCGGTTCAAATGTGAATCTAACCGCTGTATCGACATCACTTGGAGGTGTGACAATGAAACAGACTGTGAAGGAGGCGACGATGAGGCTGGTTGTAATGGCACAACTCCAGCCTCCAGTGTAGAGTGTGTGAAGGGTCAGTTCCGATGCTCATCAGGCTTGTGCATTCCGGATATCTTCGTATGTGATGGAGAGTCCGATTGTCCGACTAACGAAGACGAGACGTTCTGTAACGACGGCTCATGTCCTCCAAGAAAACCGTTCAGATGCAATTCAGGAAGATGTATTCCTCAATCGTACGTATGTAATGCTGATTACGACTGCGAGGAAGAGGAAGATGAACGAAACTGTCCAGAAGCTACATGTAATCCAGGCTATGTCAAATGTGGCTCTACCAGCAAATGCATCTCAGAATCCTGGTTGTGTGACGGAGAAAATGATTGTCAGGAAGGTCAAGACGAATTGAATTGCGAGGAAATTAAGTGTCCAGGAGACAGGTTCAAATGTGTATCTATCCATCGTTGTATTCCAGGCATTTGGAGGTGTGACAATCATGTGGACTGTTACGGAGGTGACGATGAGGCCAATTGTGATGATATTTCTCCTACTCCACCGATGACAATCATGTCATCTACACCTCAGCCTCCTTTAAGATGTGCCGATGATGAATTCGCCTGCGAACCAACTCAGTGCGTTCCTCGATCGCAGCTCTGTGATGGAGTTTCACAATGTTCCAATGGAGCTGATGAGGTAGAATCTATGTGCCAAACTACAACAACAGTTTCAGCACCAACAATGCTGCCAAGTACACCCGAAAGAGCATCTTCTACTTGTCTTCCTGAATATTTCAGATGCAACTCCGGCCAGTGTATACCTGTGCGCTGGAAGTGTGATTCTGACCGAGATTGTTCTCAGGGGGAAGATGAGATGGATTGTACAAAGTGATTCATTCATGTTTATTTACGATTCAGATGGTTGTATACAATAAATGCTGCATGTGCTGCAGTTACACAATGTCATGATTTTGAGGTTTTGTCGCTTTGACTTCATTGGGGTAACTAGCCCCCATATCCATATTTTGTCAGTTAATATGAACACAAGCTGATCTAAAATTCTATAACTTATCCATGCAATTGGTCGGTCGAAACAAAGGCATTTCAATCATTTACCAACACGGCTCTATGGCCTGCATGATACTGGCCTCCTTAAACAGTACAGGGAAGGTGGGAAAGTCTGGGCAATTCCCTTGAATCAGCCACCCTGCACCCCACTGGCATAACATTACTGCAGGGTGGTCGATACAGGGGACTTTCCCACCTTGGTGTATCTGTACCACTGGTAGTGGTCTAGTGCAGAACTGTTGTGAACAATTGTAATCCCTGTGAGTCGAAATGAGGTATTCTATCTGTGATAAGTTGACCAATCATTTTGTTGTTTATCTGCTTAACATTTCTTTTCACTTCACTCTTAAAGCAACCTTATCAACATGATCAACATTCCCTTTTAGTGAACAAAGGGATATTGTCTCAGATGAAACCTCTCAAAATAGGCAAGACTTAGTAATGTCTTAAAGAGGTTTCTGAACTTGTATTAAGGACAGACATAATTTATCTTTAGCTTCTCGGATCTACTTCATACATTTTTTTTTCAAGGGTAAAAAAAGGAGCTGAAATCTCAATTGTTTTTAATGTCAATTTAATAAAGACTGGGTAATAATAATAATAATAGACATTTTTTATATCGCCCATTCCAGTAAACTGCTCACTAGCGCTTATGCAGGATATCATAATAAAACTTATACTCCACCAAGACAGTTTTCTATTGTTTTTTGCCGTGGTATAACCAACGGATATGTTAGTTATACCACTGTTGGGGATTAAGTTAGTTTGTTGTACTGTTTTTTTCTGCAAACAACGCACCTAAAAGTGACAACAAAGCAACAAAATTCATTTTAAAATCTTTAAGGAGTCATATGGAGTATAAGTCGCTTATACAACTCATTTTCGGTGTTTAACTAACATTTCAGGGGTTATTTACCTCGGGCTAAAGCCCTCGGTAAATAACCACCTGAAATGTTAGTTATACACCTCAAATTCGTTGTATAACCTATACTTGATAGGATTGTGGTTCCCAGCAATGAACCTCATGAATGTCAGGTCGCGGTAGAATAGCATTGTTCTCAAAAATGTATTATAAATATTGTTCTCAAAAATGTATTATAAATGTTGTAATAATAATATATCATCCTTCTATTCATCTTATCAGCGAACCAGTTGATTGAAAGCTGACAAGCATCTATGGTACCCTTAACCCACATTTGAAGTCATTTCTGTAATTCGTTGTGCAGACCCATCGAGTGATCAAGAAGTTTTAAAACTTGACCCATGCGGCGTGTGCAAAATATACAAGTATGTAATATGTACACACTATGTATGATGATGAAACAGATAAAACTTTGATAATGCCAGGAAGTGCAGTGGAGTCGAAAATAACATAAAGACAGATAAGAGAGGTGATTTTAGGTTTCTCATGATGCGGCTGGCTTCAGAAGGTGACAGCAATTAATTAGCAAAACATCCGCCTAAGAATCAGGTGAGTTGACTTTAATTTACAGATAGATTGATGGATTATTGGGGTTTTACATCCTATATTTATGCAATTGCTGGGTAATAAGGACAGGAGGAGGATACATCAATGAGGAGAAGGGTGTACCTGAAACCAACTGCATAACTTTTAGCAATGAATAATATTTTGCATTAAACTATAAATCTGATATATAATGTGGAATATTTTAACAATCTCCTTTGAAATTTATAACTTCGAAAACTTTTCCTGGAGCACATGATGGTCTGATTCAATCGTAACTATTTACACAACTTACATGTGTAGGTAAGGTGGCACTGTTGTTCCACTTCCTGTTTGATCATAACAATGTCTTGTGAAAAGCACGTTTGAAAAAAAGTCAAATTACTATGAATCTAATTGTTGTCAGCAACATAACACCATGCAGAACTCTCTATGTAATCATTGTTGGTTATATCTATGCTAAAGTACACATTCAGACTTCTTTGATACTGAATTAAATGGCTTCAAAGTTGCCAGGTAAGTTGGCAAAAGTTTTCTGTGTTGACATGGTTTTAGGAGAATTTTGATCTCTTACCTTGCATATTGTCGTCTACAGGGCAATACGCTTATTTTGCCCTATCCAGGTATATCCCTTGCAATGAAGGTTCAGTAAATAGATAATTCCATGTTGATAAATAGACCTGAAAATGTCTCAATTGAGATATTTTTGGCAATAAGTCCATGGCTCAGCTCTGATATCTTCTACTTTGACAGTGTTCATGAGGCTCTTTCAAGAAACAGGTGACAAAATTTTAATCTTGTTGTATTGTTTTGCACAGATTGCTGACTACAATCCCCTGTCTTGAGCCTCAGGTCAATAGACTCTGAACTTGACACCCATTTAAATGTGATTAAAACTGGATTCTTATTCAATGGGTTGTGTGACCATGAACTTACAGTGACTGCCACAGGGAAGAACATGCCGCCATTAAAGATTTGTGTTTCACTGTTACAGCTTCAACCGCTGGTAGAGCTGCAGCAGGATGAAATGTGGAAATTCAGGTGGTTTACGAAAGGTGTGATGCATCCAGCTCAAAATTCAAGCAAAATTCTTTCTAAAATAGTAGTTGAGGCTTTCTAGGGATGTCTAGGTAGATGACCAGATCTTTGTAGTGGACCTTGACAGCATTCAGATTCTGAAATTTACCTTTCTATTCTATTTTTCTGAAAAAAAGTATTCCATATTTATCTGCAAGAGTGTACATAAATATGGATCTAAAATTCTATAACTTATCCATGCAATTGGTCGGTCGAAACACAGGCATTTCAATCATTTACCAACACGGCTCTATGGCCTGCATGATACTGGCCTCTTTAAACAGTACAGGGAAGGTGGGAAAGTCTGGGCAATTCCCTTGAATCAGCCACCCTGCACCCCACTGGCATAACATTACTGCAGGGTGGTCGATACAGGGGACTTTCCCACCTTGGTGTATCTGTACCACTGGTAGTGGTCTAGTGCAGAACTGTTGTGAACAATTGTAATCCCTGTGAGTCGAAATGAGGTATTCTATCTGTGATAAGTTGACCAATCATTTTGTTGTTTATCTGCTTAACATTTCTTTTCACTTCACTCTTAAAGCAACCTTATCAACATGATCAACATTCCCTTTTAGTGAACAAAGGGATATTGTCTCAGATGAAACCTCTCAAAATAGGCAAGACTTAGTAATGTCTTAAAGAGGTTTCTGAACTTGTATTAAGGACAGACATAATTTATCTTTAGCTTCTCGGATCTACTTCATACATTTTTTTTTCAAGGGTAAAAAAAGGAGCTGAAATCTCAATTGTTTTTAATGTCAATTTAATAAAGACTGGGTAATAATAATAATAATAGACATTTTTTATATCGCCCATTCCAGTAAACTGCTCACTAGCGCTTATGCAGGATATCATAATAAAACTTATACTCCACCAAGACAGTTTTCTATTGTTTTTTGCCGTGGTATAACCAACGGATATGTTAGTTATACCACTGTTGGGGATTAAGTTAGTTTGTTGTACTGTTTTTTTCTGCAAACAACGCACCTAAAAGTGACAACAAAGCAACAAAATTCATTTTAAAATCTTTAAGGAGTCATATGGAGTATAAGTCGCTTATACAACTCATTTTCGGTGTTTAACTAACATTTCAGGGGTTATTTACCTCGGGCTAAAGCCCTCGGTAAATAACCACCTGAAATGTTAGTTATACACCTCAAATTCGTTGTATAACCTATACTTGATAGGATTGTGGTTCCCAGCAATGAACCTCATGAATGTCAGGTCGCGGTAGAATAGCATTGTTCTCAAAAATGTATTATAAATATTGTTCTCAAAAATGTATTATAAATGTTGTAATAATAATATATCATCCTTCTATTCATCTTATCAGCGAACCAGTTGATTGAAAGCTGACAAGCATCTATGGTACCCTTAACCAACATTTGAAGTCATTTCTGTAATTCGTTGTGCAGACCCATCGAGTGATCAAGAAGTTTTAAAACTTGACCCATGCGGCGTGTGCAAAATATACAAGTATGTAATATGTACACACTATGTATGATGATGAAACAGATAAAACTTTGATAATGCCAGGAAGTGCAGTGGAGTCGAAAATAACATAAAGACAGATAAGAGAGGTGATTTTAGGTTTCTCATGATGCGGCTGGCTTCAGAAGGTGACAGCAATTAATTAGCAAACCATCCGCCTAAGAATCAGGTGAGTTGACTTTAATTTACAGATAGATTGATGGATTATTGGGGTTTTACATCCTATATTTATGCAATTGCTGGGTAATAAGGACAGGAGGAGGATACATCAATGAGGAGAAGGGTGTACCTGAAACCAACTGCATAACTTTTAGCAATGAATAATATTTTGCATTAAACTATAAATCTGATATATAATGTGGAATATTTTAACAATCTCCTTTGAAATTTATAACTTCGAAAACTTTTCCTGGAGCACATGATGGTCTGATTCAATCGTAACTATTTACACAACTTACATGTGTAGGTAAGGTGGCACTGTTGTTCCACTTCCTGTTTGATCATAACAATGTCTTGTGAAAAGCACGTTTGAAAAAAAGTCAAATTACTATGAATCTAATTGTTGTCAGCAACATAACACCATGCAGAACTCTCTATGTAATCATTGTTGGTTATATCTATGCTAAAGTACACATTCAGACTTCTTTGATACTGAATTAAATGGCTTCAAAGTTGCCAGGTAAGTTGGCAAAAGTTTTCTGTGTTGACATGGTTTTAGGAGAATTTTGATCTCTTACCTTGCATATTGTCGTCTACAGGGCAATACGCTTATTTTGCCCTATCCAGGTATATCCCTTGCAATGAAGGTTCAGTAAATAGATAATTCCATGTTGATAAATAGACCTGAAAATGTCTCAATTGAGATATTTTTGGCAATAAGTCCATGGCTCAGCTCTGATATCTTCTACTTTGACAGTGTTCATGAGGCTCTTTCAAGAAACAGGTGACAAAATTTTAATCTTGTTGTATTGTTTTGCACAGATTGCTGACTACAATCCCCTGTCTTGAGCCTCAGGTCAATAGACTCTGAACTTGACACCCATTTAAATGTGATTAAAACTGGATTCTTATTCAATGGGTTGTGTGACCATGAACTTACAGTGACTGCCACAGGGAAGAACATGCCGCCATTAAAGATTTGTGTTTCACTGTTACAGCTTCAACCACTGGTAGAGCTGCAGCAGGATGAAATGTGGAAATTCAGGTGGTTTACGAAAGGTGTGATGCATCCAGCTCAAAATTCAAGCAAAATTCTTTCTAAAATAGTAGTTGAGGCTTTCTAGGGATGTCTAGGGAGATGACCAGATCTTTGTAGTGGACCTTGACAGCATTCAGATTCTGAAATTTACCTTTCTATTCTATTTTTCTGAAAAAAAGTATTCCATATTTATCTGCAAGAGTGTACATAAATATGGAATACTTTTTTCATAAAAATAGTGGAATAGAAGTCTGGTCTTTCTAACTGCATAATCATCGAATAATTGACCATCAAATGGTACCTTGATGTTAAGGAGTGCTTCATGCCCCTCTCTACTTCACCTGTGCCTAAGTTCTTAGAATTTCTAGATCTATATATATAGGGTAATGTTTTTTTAAGTCGGACACTTGGAAGGTGACACCTTGAGTCGGACACTTTTTGTTGGGCTCAATTGGCTATTTGAGAGCATGTGTACCTATATATTTGGTACCAATGTATAGCTTAAGACTTCCTTTATCTACTCAAAAAGTATCAACATGATATTAGAAACTTAAGTGGACTCAAAGAACCTTACCACAAGAGGATGATACTCCATCTAAGAATTTCAGAGGATATTATTGCCCATGCGAGAATATATTTTATTTCTGAGCCGGTATTTAGATTTTGGAATAAACACGCAGAATTTCAAGAAGGGCTAAATCGGGCAATTATTAAAGGAAGATAAAGGTAAGGTTTGGATTCAAAGGTTTTTGAGTATGCTATGTGTAATTTTTTGCAACTATATCTCGCGCTTTTATTTTGTGCGCTGCTCAAATGGGCCATGACCAGAATGGCACAAAAGCAATAATGCCATTTCAGAGCTGAAGATAGTGACAATTAATCTATGTAAAAACCATTAAATATTTTCTGAGTAGAGTAGGTCGGGGCATGTCTTAACTTCGACGTGCGATTTGACCTACTTTTTATGGGCGATTGTTTGAATGCTTTTGCTGTCAGGAAGGGATCACTTGGCTCTACTAATAGCTAGTGAAGCAACTGTCTACCAATTTTAATAAAGCAGTTATGGCCATTTTCGTAAAAAATTTAAAATGGCCTTCTTCCCCACCCATCGGGCAAGAAGCCCCCCTATTATAATCCTATGGCAATTTTTTTTGCGAGAGCATTCAGCCTAAAAGTTATTTCTTAGGGTTCTTCTTTCATTTTTAAGGCATTCTATTCACTTTTTCTGAATTTCAGAATTTTTGTGTTCATACATTTATTTTTTAATATTTTTTGCCCTGTTTCAATTTTGGCCCACATTTTTTCTATTTTAATTAGCTATTCTATCAATATTTAAGGTAAAGTACACATTATTAAATGGTTCCTGAAGCAACCTCGACCCCCAGTGAAGGGGGCCTCATGCCCCATATCATGTGGGGCCTCTCGCCCCAAACCCACATATTTTAATTTGACCTCTATATTTTGAAGTAAAATGCAAAAAACAGGATCCAAATCATATTTATGTGATGGTCATAAAGTGAAGCAATGCAGATATCCATTATACTTTAAAAAATTTCCAAAGTTATTTCTGACAACCCCTTTCAAAGAATTAGTCAAAGTTACAAAAACCATGCACATTTTTTTGTTTCTTTAATTTCTACTATGGTTTGGTGCTGTTTGCCCTGAAAATTTGTGACGTCATCTGAAACGCCTCTAGCTTCAATCCTATCAATAGATAAACGCACCAAAAATGTAAGTTTGGATATAAGCCTGGGGGGGCCTCTCACCTAACCCGGGCTTCTTTCCCCGACCTACTCTACACTCGATGAGTTTGGTCATGCTTCAGATTTGAAAAGTGAGGGGTCATATACAACCATTTTGAAATATCGCAGGTCTTCATTGACAAATTATGTGCACAGTACCATTTTTTCAGATTCCATGAAATAAGGGAGACTAGCTCTTGGTGTTACAAAACTTAAATTTATTACATTACAGCTATAGCCATAAAAGTTATCCTCTGAAAGTTTTATCTGATTTCATGGAAACTTTAAATATGTAGGCCTATATAACACAATAATCTATAAAGTATACAATATCTTAAAGTACTGGGGTTGGAAGGAAGTCTCAATGTATGGTGTTATACCATTGAACCAGTGGTCTCGGGTATAACTGTTGTCTTCATAATTGTAGACATTCAGCCTGAATGTTTCGTTCCTCTCGGATGTGTATTATATGGAGAAAAGATTTTATTTCGATTTTATTTTTATTTCTATTTTTGATGTTACTTTCTATTTTCTGTGTTATGGGCATAGCTTTAAACACAGCCTTTGCTGATCGCTGTCTCCCAAATAAACCTTGTAAACCTTACAGCGAAACACTTTGATATAGAATTAAAGTGGACTGAGGCACTGTGAAAATGGCTCTTTGTGACTCATGATAGCCGATGAAGTGTCATCTTCTCTACTTTCAACATGGGAAACATAGAGGTTGTTTGATTAGTCATGATCAAGAGTAAGCCATTTGACTTCTCATAACGAATTTTAGAGCGAAAATCTGATGCATAATCCTTTCGTTTGCTGTCACCAACAAGTGGGATAAGTCTCCTTCAATCAAATTAACACATTGAAAGTATTGGGTATGATCATGACAAATCATCGGCATGATGACACACGAAGTGCCATTTTCACAGTGCCACAGTCTACTCTAATTCTATATCAAAGTGTTTCGCTGTAAAAGACATAACTCTGCCCTATGGAATAACATGTCCTAAAAACACTCAGGCTCGGTGTCTTGGAGTAGACCCAGGAGTCAGTAATCAAATCATGACTGAGCAGGAAGTCTGATTCCTTAAAAATCAATAATGACCACAGCTGATACCCTTTTGAAATTAGGGTGGTTTTCATTTTGGAATGCTTGTATATGCTTCCTCAAAGTGATTTAGTTGAGCAATTCCAACTAACTCTGGCAAAACACAATTGCGGCTAGTTGATCCTATAATTAATGTGGCAGACTGATGTGAAAATGAAATTCAACTGGCTATTTTCAACTTATTTGACAGCCTGCTGGGTCTTTCTTGTCATCTTGAAGAGGATAATCTTAATATAATCACCCAATCAGGATGTCTTTAGTTGTTTACACTTTAAACAGTAGACTTTTTCCAAATAAATCAATCAACCACTTCATAATGATCAACTCCTGATTTAAATATAAACCTATCTTTCAAAAGTAGTCCTACGTAATACAATGTCGTACGTTCTATTCACTATCCAGTAAGCATAGACCACATTGTTCGGTAAGTATGATAAAATGAAATAATAGGACACTGTCATTTTGTTTCAAAACAATGGAACTCATTTTGGTAGAAACTGTCATGTTCTTTTTGCGAAGTGTAGTATTGTATAAAACCATGATAATAAGTATTAACTACTGATGTTTTCTCTCCTTTTACTTTCAGTTTTGAAGTGAGGAGTAGCCAAGATATCTCTTTGATGACCAGTCAACTTTATTGTCTGAGCATTCACTGATCTTGCATACGGCAACATGGAGCGGTGGGCGCACAAAGTTCTTGCCCTGTTCGTCATCCTGATTGTCATCTTTTTCTTCACTGCTCTGCCAATCAAAGCCTCTGGCTTTTTCAGGCGACAAGGACCGAGAGGTGTAAGAATTCTTGCCATCATTAATTGTTTTGGAGGGGGAGTCTTCTTCGGTGCTTACCTGATGCATATGACGCCGGAGGTGAAAGATCTGCTAAACGAGGCTTGGTTGATACCGAACGAGATTGAATTCCCGTTGCCCGAGCTGTTCATGGGTTTAGGATTCTTCTTGTTGTTGTTCGTCGAGAAGGGGATATCGATGTTGATGACCAAGAACATGAGCTCAGATAGCAAGCACAAGCCAACCATTGTCGCAATCCCAGGACATGAAGAGTTAGGAAACAACTCTGCTTCTATTTCACCGCTTAAAAGCAACGGCTCTGCTACTGTAGTTGTTGGGCAGGTAAATGAAAAAGGTGAAACAAATCAAAGCTTCTCTTCCAATTCAGATATACAAATTTACACAATCGATGATATTCCCGAGAAAGAAAAGGACAACTCCGACTCAACCACATATGATGTCACTACGCCAGACGGGTCGGCATTAGTCTCAAGTGTAAATGGAAACACTCTGCAATCTCTAATTCTCCTAGCGGCTCTTTCATTAGATTGTGTCTTTGAAGGAATGAGTCTCGGACTTCAACGTACCACAACAGGAGTCTGGAATCTCGTCATTGCAATCCTGTCTCATGAAGTTGTGATCGCGTTCACCTTAGGCTTGGAGCTATTCAAAGTCAACTCTGCTAAAACAACTTTTATCTATGCTGTATTCTATGCTTTTACCGCTCCTATTGGCATTGCTATTGGTAAGTATTGACTGAATTTTGATTTGGTTGTTCTCGGTACATATATGGGGGACTTCGGCACTCATGCAGACACTCTTACAGACATTTTTGTGAGGTCATATCCGTATCCATGCCATGTAACTCTTTGTGACTCATATGTAATTTGTGAAGTAATATCCCATACTTTCAATGCTATTAAGGCAGGTCGTCTATTGAGTCACAGAACGTACTCATCACTGAGGTAACAAATTACTCAATGACAAATTCAATGTGACAGACAGATAGGGCTTACTGTGAAGTTACTGATGACCACTAGAAGCTATGTACACAAGTCAGGAAGATCCCATGCGCTTGAAGGTACTATTGTATATAAGTAGTATACTCTTCATTCTTCGACCGCAAGTCCAGGGTAACAGTATCTCAGGAAAATTTCCCCTAATGAGTGATAACTCATATTTCTGGAACTTTTGAGTGGAGAGATATAAGATTAGATAACAACATGAAGATATTGATTAATTTCATACAAGGAGATTATTTCGCAATTTTAAATATCATTGAAAATTTGATATAATTTCTAGTGCTTTATTTATATGCTTTCTGTATAGCTTCTTTCAATATGTTGTAGGTGTACTTCAGAACTTAAAAATTTAGATTGAATTTGAAAATTGATGTCTTAAGCACGTTATAGATTTTATCTCGATTTATTTTCAAATCAAAAGCTGATTTCTGTGCATGTGTTGTCATTGTTTCAGGAACAATAATAGTGGAAACTGGAGAGCCTAGTCCCTCAATAGATATTGTATCAGGGATCTTCCAAGCTATGAGTGCCGGCGTTTTCATTTACTGCACATTTCTTGAAGTTCTACCAGGGCAGATTGGCCACAACGCTAAAATCGGCAACATCATCGCAGTGTTCCTCGGATTTGCCTTCATGTCCGCAATGGCGCTGATCCCAGAACCAGAAGATGAGGAAGAACCCGAAATAGGTTATCTGAGCATAGCACCTGGACCTTCCAAGAACTCATATGTACCTTACCTGATCAAACTGATTCTTCAGAACCATAGCTGATCACAAGCTTTTTAACTTTAAGGGTATAGATGGAGCCATGAGTGATTTACAAATTAAGTAAAGCTGGAGCCATGAGTAGATTTAGGAAATTCAAAGTGGCTCCATGAAATGAGAAAAGAAACATATATGCATTGTTAAAATAGCTCAACAGCATGGAAGGTTCCTGGTTCAAAGTCATAATTGCTTCACATTCTTATGAATGAAACGAATCTACGTAATTGGTAGGAAGTTGTTCAGATGAGGGCTTTTATTTGTGACTTTTTTTTGTGTTTGTCGTCTCAAGTGGTAGTTTGCCCACATGTTGTGAAAGGGATACATTTTGTAGATGTCTATATCTCTCTTTTTTTCTCCCAATTTTTTTTAATTTCCAATTCAATATTTTTACCTGCTTACCGTTTTGGATGCGCTTTTTGTTTTTTTTATTCTCTTTCTTATTTTATTTTTTTGCTCAAGACACTTGCACTTTCATTGAGCGCTTTCTTATGAAGTATCATGCATTATTTCTGACAGAATGATCTCAACAATCATGCAATCTTCTTTGATAAGTTCTTGCGCACTTAATTTTTGACTGCATTACTTATCCATTATGTGATATGTCTCATTCCGCTCGGAAAATCATATACACTTCTCATGTTATTATTTCATAGTGTACCTTTTAGCATTAAAGTTTCCAAAAATTTCCAGGTCGCGCAAGTTGCACTCTAAAGTAGTGGACACTATGACGCGTCCAGTGTGTTCTGTAATGAACACAAATTGGAACACTATATGGTCTGGCTGGAACACTATGTGGTCTGGCTGGAACACTATGTGTTCTGGCTGGAACACTGTGTGTTCTGCAATGTTCTATTGTGACATATCTGGAACACATGTTACACTATGTATGCCAGATAGAACACTGGGTGATCTTTATTAAACGCATGTGTGCTAAATCAGAACACTGGGTGATCCTTATTAAACGCATGTGTGCTAAATCAGAACAGCAGTGTAAAAGACACTGGTGCCACCTTCTGGTGCTTTTATCATCAAATGGAATACTTCTGCAGACGCCATTTTGCTGAACAGGCAGGAGCTGCATCATCTGTCCCGGATTTGAAATACAGGTAATGTGTGGCCGGGAAAATATTCTGATATCAGTCCATTTCATATTGTTTAACTGTTTGTGCACAAAATGTACCAAATTCCAAAACTGTTGGTTGTTTCTTTCATCAAATTTTCAAAAATGACAATAACAATGTCAAGAGATGTTATATTTTGTTTTTGAAAATAACTGTCTAAGGGCAATCAATCTATTTTGATGATAATAGATTGTGGATGGAGTAGCTTAGGGTGATCTTTTGACACTGGTTGCATAGAAAACAAACCCAAAAGTCCGCTCTTGAATTTTATTTACCCGGCGTAGAACATATGTGTTCAAAGACAGAACACTAGTATTATTACAGATCTCGCATAAGTGTGCCATGTTCCATGTGAATATATGCTCAGGTGATGTCAGTATGGCAATACTGACATCACTATTGGTACTCCAAGCTTGAGTGTTGATTCCAACTGCTACCAACAAGTCAGGCTTATGGGCTGTCTAAGTGTGAATAACAATTTATTAATCTGCATTCATTGGTATGGTTGTTTGATTCAGTTGGAGTAGGTGAAACTGATATGTTTGAGCCACTTGCTTGATCCATCATGGACATTCATGGTGTCCTGTTGTGAAATTTCTCCTTGAGGGCAGCACCTTGTGGCTTTTCAGCCTTTTAAGTGAGATCTGCGCCAAAGAAACTGTTCAGAATTGATGACTGGAATGGGGATGATAGGGAGATTTTTTGGAAGTGAATGTGGCGGTGTTGCATGGGCATACCAGAGGACGAGAGATGGGGGGGGGGGGGTAGTTACTCCCAAAAATTTGGGAAAAGGCCAGACAAGGAGGCTAAGAATTCGATCATCAAATAAACATTATTGGAAATCAGTGATAAGGATGCCCCCAAGCAAACCCCCCCCCTAGGGTGGTCCAACATCCAATGAAAAAAAATAAAAGTGTAAAATTTGGTGATGGTACCCCCTAAATTTTTTCCCTTGACCATGTGGAAGAAGTGTGCAAAATTTCAGACAAATTGATTAATATCTAGAGGTGGCTCATCAAGGTTGAAGTTTTGCTATATTTTGCATTAAAACGCCTATATCTGAATAGTGAAAATTGTGTAAAATCATGTTTTCCTTTAATTTGAGGCCTATTGAGGCACTAACCAACTTAGGAAAAAGCAACATAACACTTGTCTGTATTTCTTCCTCTCCATGTTTAAAAAAATGTGATTTGTCACTTATATCATTAAAATTGTTACGTCAATTTATGTGCTTTGGGCGAAAATTTGGCAAAATTGGCACGCTAATGTAGATTTATTAATTAAAAAAATTAAAATTTAATGAAAAGGTTGTCGGATCATGACTGAGTCATGCTATAATACTTTCAATAAATTATTATAGTCCAGCATGAAAAATATGTTGAGAACATCACACTTTCAAAAGTCATGGCAGCATTCTATTACACAGTACTAAGAAACCTTCTGATGTCTAGTGAATTATCTCCTCTGATTAGATCCCACCTGATGTCTTGTGAATTATCTCCTCTGATTAGATTCCACCTTGTCTTCTCAATTACTGGCCATGTGCCATTTTGACACATGCTACAGAAATTTTTTTAAAAGAGGTGAAGGTAGCAATTTCATCTTACTCAACAACAAGTTCCGCATTCAATATACCAGCATGCAAATGACATATTAATAATTCGTAGGCAAGATCTTTGACAAATGACTAATTTTTATGTGACAAGTAATTCCTGTGCCCCTTTAGAAATTACAGATACCCTAGAAAAGATTGTGTTGGTTATGTTAGGATCCCTGCTGAAAAGTTACGAAGTACTTTAAAAAAGTTAATTCTCAAATAATAGAACACAGTAAGTCATCTTTCGTTAACAGGTATCCCTTCAAAAGATAGGCTGCCTCAAGAATTCTACTGTAACTGACAATAGCAGGGGAAAATACTGTCGGATTACAAGAACCCCATTTACAACTGATTCATCTTTCTAACTTAATAAGCTGTCAAACAACTCAAATTGTATAGAGGAAAGTTATCAAGTTAATGTTCACATCTGAAACTTCCGGGAGTATGAAACTACCAAGACTGGCTTATCTGAGGAAAGGGGCTATTTATAATAATTACCAACCAAAAGGATGAGGCTGGACTATAATAATTTTTATATTATTAAAAGGTGTATGGCATAACTCAGCCATGATCCAAAAACCATTCCATTGAATTTTATTATTTATTAATAAATCTTTATTGGTGTTCTTATTTTGCCAAATTCACACCCAATACGCATCAGTTGACAATACTATTTTATTGATATAAGTGACAAATCTTCTGTGTTTTTTTTAAGGTAGAAAAGAAAATATACAATCAAGAGTTATTTTGCTTTTTCCTCAGTTGGTTAGTGCCTCAATAGGCCTCAAATTAAAGGAAAACATGATTTTACACAATTTTCACTATTCAGATATAGGCGTTTTAATGTAAAATATAGCAAAACTTCAACCTTGATGAGCCACCTCTAAATATTAATCAATTTGGCTGAAATTTTGCACACTTCTTCCACATGGTCAAAGGAAAAAATTTAGGGGGTACCATCAATGAAACTAGGACATATATTTTTTTGGACCACCCTACCCCCCCCCCCCCTTAGGTCTTAAATTCTGAATGTTTCCTGAGAATATTATTTTTGCAAAGACAAAGCAGCACATGATACCCTCTCAGACTAGGGCCCTGCACGGGACGGGAGCGGGAGTGAACTTGACAAAATTTGGCGGGAGTGGGTCAAAATTCAGTAAATTTTATCATTGTAATGCCTAGAACGGGACGGGAGCGGGAGCAGATTTGGAAAGAACGGGCGGGAGTGAGACAAAAATCTAGTCCCGTGCAGGGCTCTATCTCAGACCAACAAATGAATGAGAGAGTGAATGAATTTGTTTTGTTGTAAAAGTGCTAAAACTGATAGCAGTTATACACAAAATCCATGCATTATATATAGCTGGATATTGTAACTTTTGGATTTATTCAAACATCAAACTGAATAATCAATGTTGAGCAACAATCCAACAGCTTATTGTGGATTTGCAATGGTGTGATCAGTATGGGTTCCAAGTGACATACCTGAAACTGCAAAATATACCAACTGTGAAATCATTATGCTGATACTGACATCACAAGAGCACTGTGGCAGTTGAAAATAACATGGCACACCTATATGAAATCTGTAATAACAATCAAACTAACAAACTGATCGGTATCATCTTGAAATTATGATGTTAATCTTATGAATATCAACTTAATGTGATTGTACCTATTTCTGTCTTGCAGGTTTTTGTGGTAATTCAGTTTTGACACGGGGGAATGACAGATTGACAAAGGCTGCAGAAAATCTGAAATGTGTTATTATTGCAATGGATGAATCGGCAGAGGATGAGTGTCCAAAAAGAGAAACGAATCAAAAGGTATATTGATCATATAATTGTGGAATTTGCAGTCTGCCTTAACTGTCAGATATTTGCTATTAGCAGTTATCTCATGTCTAGCCAACTTTTGTCCCTCATACGGAGCTTTTCCCTGGTCAATACAGATTGAGAGAGGGAAATACAACAGAAAGAACAGGGATATATTTAGTTCAACCAATCAAATTCCTTTGGCTAATTAGCCAGCAGGGATATACAGAAAGATAATGAGATCAACAGGGATATACTGGAACTGACCAATCAAAAGACAACAGTGCCCCTATATATCATGCTTATTAGCATGTAGATACCAGCATATTTGCTGATTGTTGTGATTTAAGGCAATTAAGTGCTGCCAATTAAGAGTATTGATTTTTTTTGTAGCACAGCTGCATTCACATTGAGTGCTTCAAAACTGTTTCACATTGATATAAAATAAAAGTATTAATAAAAAAAGACATGGGATAAAAAGGTTATACCATGGGTTGCGGCAGTATATCCCTGGTATAGTCACCCTCGACCCCGTATATCCCTCGACCCTTCGGGTCTCGGGATATACTGGGTCTTGGGTGACTATACCAGGGATATACTGCCTCCACCCATGGTATAACCTCATATTACCCTATCTACCTTAAATTGCCCATGAATGTTGCATTATCTGATAAAACTCGTTGGTAACTTGCATGGCTAATCTATGAATGTAAGGTTCATTTTACTACTGTTCAAACTGAGTCATGAATATGTCTCGCTTCATCAAATGCAAACCTGCACTAGCCTTTCCTCACCATTGGTTCGTTTCACAATTAAAATATAATAAACAATAAATTTATTGCTTGCAGGACCCCATGCATCAAGCATGTGGATAATAAGGACAATTTCCAATGAGGGAAGTCCACAGAGAAGACCAAATCTATAATTCAAATCAAGAAGGTAAAAATGTTTTTCTGGTTATCGTTTGTCAAAGGTGTTTTTATATAAAAATGGATTTCATAAATATAAAAGTCAGTTCAAAGAATCTGCCTAAAAATCGACTTGCAGCACTTAGGCAGGAACACTGCTCATCAAGCTGGAATGATAATTAATCATACATTTAAATAGCCTATGATTGATGTATTAGTTGCTTAAAATTTGGTTAATTGGTTTCAAGGGATAGTCACATTGACACCAGTACTTGACCCAGCAATAAAATCTGTTTTGCCAGTGACTTTTATGCAATGATAATGTCACTATTAATTATTGTACTTTTTAGGATGTTGCTGATGAAAACTTTGAGAAAGCACTGAAGACTGAACAACAACAAACATCCCCTTGTCTGTTCAGCAAGGTCACATGGATCATGATGAACAGACACTACAAATAGATGGCAATGGAAGCGTCAGGAGGCCTCATGATGGCAGTGTTTAATGGGGTTGTCATCGAAAACGACCATATTCGACATGATAATCGACAAACACTTTTGCGCTCATCAACATATTGATGCCTATTCAAGAACTGAGAGAAACAGCCAAACGTCATCTTTTTTGGTGATTTTTTCATTAAAAATCGTCGCATTCACCAACTCGAAGACATAGTCTTGCCCAAGCTCTTAATGCGAGTTTTCAGGCGAGAAAAAAGTGGAACGGCATGGATTTGATGAAAAAATTTGAATTACTTGATTTTCTCCAGTAAATATGACAGAAAGATATTGGATACTTGTGGAATCTATCGACTCATAGTCGATATGGATGACTTTTCTTTCTGCATCTTCGACAAGCTATATCCAAGGCCTTACTCAACTTTTTGAGACTCTTTTCAATATTTTGTCTTTGTATTGTGGACCAAGTCAAATTTAATGGCTAGGCCTACTGATTATAAAATGTTTATCGTGAAATATATCAGAAATTTAAAATATTTGAAGATTAAGCCATGCAAATTTCACAAATTGTTTACATAATGTAATATATGTTTGTTAATATAGATGTTAAAACTGATCAACTGTCATTTCATATTTTTGAAGTGTTTAGATATCATGGAACACATGTGTTCTAATGGCTGCATTAGAACACATTGGAACACTAGATGAGTGTTCTCAATCTGTTTCAGCGTCCATAGTGTTGGCAGTGTTCTGAAATGCACACTTTGGATGCTAGCGTTTTCCCTGCTGGACGGCATTCGGTATGTTCTTTAATAGAACACACATGTTCTGTTGAATACCGCACTAGTGTTTAACTATGGAACACACATGTGCTGTTGAATAAAGCACTAGTGTTCAACTATGGAACACACATGTTCTGTTGAATAAAGCGCTAGTGTTTAACTATGGAACTGCAGTGTTCAGCTCTTAAATGGAACGCTATGACTGCGTTCTCAAAGTGTTACGATATAGTGTTCTAATTTGTGTTCCGTTTCAGAACACATGACTTTAGAGTGACATGTCATGAAGATGCCCCCCTCAAAAACTGCTCGCCCCCCCTCCGGCAAGTGATAAAATTCCAAACAACTGGGGTATAGTGTCTTAAAACTGTTGCATATGTGGAAATATGTTGTCAGTTTTATGATACATTTACATTTGTGTAATCTGTAACTACCAAATCATTTTGAGTTCTAGATTAATTTTGATATTTGTATTCAAACTTCTGCTGTAACTGATGTTTCTTGATAATATTATTGATATGTTGACAGTTAAACACTGGTGATGAATTAAAGTCTGTGATAAATAATGTGATACGTCTATATGTGTGTTCTATATATTTATCTAGAATTGTTATGAATTAATGGTTGATAAGAAAAAGGGCTGAAAAGGACATTTTTGCAAACAACAAATAGAATCACGCAGTAGAAGTCATCCACACTTGTACGAGGGATGTTCAATAAAATTGTGACCAATTTTTTTTTTGGTGGACATTTCTATTTGCTTACAATAGCTGAACAGCATTTTCATAGAACAACTTTCAGGTATTTAATTCACTATTTTGAAAATAAATCTTTTGGAAATGTTCGAGGCACTCTTCTGTTACATCTGCCCCATATGGAAACAAAAAGCCAATGCACCCAGCGCCAGAGCCAGGGGCGGGCTGGCACCATTTCGGGTCCGTTGCAAAACCATCAATGGGCCCCCAATTTCCTGCCATCAGCATTATTTTAGAAAACAAAAAATACCTATTTCAAATTGGAGTTTTATGAGAATAGGAGACGTGAGAGGGTCCTGTCTAGTTCAGCTAATTTGGTTCCATCACATGCACACTCATTAATTTGAAGTTTTGCTTCTTGGCTGCTTTTCTGAATTTCTAAAAATCTTTTGACATCATGCATGGGCCCCCCTGAGTGGATGGGCCCATGGCAGCTACCACTTTGCCACATAGGCCATCCCCTCCCCCCCCCCCCCCCCCGCCGCCCAGCGCAGCTTTATTTTATTTACATGCACCAAACCAAGAATCAAAATGGCAATTGCCTCAGCTTGCCAATTTGAAATATTACGACATTTTTAGAATGTAATGGAGGATATCTTGAAAGAATGCAAGCCTATCAAAAATACGTTTTCATGTAATCAATTTTTTTATTACAATATATTATATTATCAGCAAATCTAGTTTGTTCCAGGTAACATAAAGGTCTGGTGGGGTTTATGTCTGTATCGTGTATTGACACTATTCTTCAATTTAGAAACACAAATTCATCATACCATAATTGATTTAATACGAAATTATAATTTAACCTTTTTGTCATCAAAATCATATTTATAAGGTCCTATAAGCAGACAAGACAATGTGCAAATTGACCCTGTGACATAAATTTAGACATTTAATCCTTCATAATAGGACATTTAATCCTTCATAATAGGATACAGCTGGATGCTGCTGTCATTATTCCTGGTGTTAATATATTATCATGACATTGTGTGGTGGGTTGACCATGTTGTGGTCTTCAAAAATTAGTGACTGTATGCTGAGCCATGTTCATATGGTCAGCATGGTGTAATACAGGAGCAATACCATTTTCATGTTGGGGTGGATCTAAAATCTACATGAATGAATATGAATGTAGAGTAGGTTGGGGCAAGAAGCCCCGGTTAGGTGAGAGGCCTCCCCAGGGTTATATCTAAACTAACATTTTTGGTGCGTTTTCTTGTTTATAGGATTGAAGCCAGAGACATTTTAGGTAACTTCACAAATTTTCAGGGCTAACAGCACCAAACCATAGTAGAAATTAAAGAAACAAAAAAATATGCATGGTTTTTGTAACTTTGAGTAATTCTTTGAAAGGGGTTGTCAGAAATAACTTTGAAAATATTTAAAAGTATAATTGATATCTACATTGCTTCACTTTATGACCTTCAAATAAAAATGATTTGGATCATGTTTTTTGCATTTTAGTTCAAAATATAGAGGTCAAATAAAAATATGTTGGTTTGGGGCGAGAGGCCCCACATGATATGGGGCATGAGACCCCCTTCACTGGGGGTCAAAGCTGCTTCAGGAACCACTTGATAATGTGTACTTTACCTTAAATCTTGATAGAATAGCTAATTAAAACGGGGAAAAAATTGGCCAAATTTGAAAAAGGCAAAATATATTAAAAAGTAAAAGTATGAACAGAAAAATTCAGAAATGGAAATTAGAATGCTTTAAAAATGATAGAAGAACCCCAAGAAATGACTTTCAAGCTGAATGCCCTTGCAAAAAAAAATTGCCATAGGATTATAATAGGGGGGCTTCTTGCCCGATGGGTGGGGTAAGAAGTCATCTACTCGACTGCATTCAAAATGGGAAACATTGACGCTGATCATAGGAAGGCCATTTGATTTGTCAATACTGATTTAAGAGTAAATATCAGATGCATAATCCTTTCCTGCCTTTCACCAACAAGCGGGATTAGTCTCTTTAAATCAAATAAACATTGAAAGCATTGGGTATGATCATCTCAAATCATCAGGATGATGATTCAAGAAGTGCCATGTTCACAGTGTAACAGCCCACTCTTTTGGTATATAAAGTTTACAGGCTGTAATATACAGTAGGGCCTACCTGGCAATTGTCATTTCACCGTCAGGGGTGGACTCATGAAATGTAGAAAAGATCAAAGCAGAATATAAAAATTCCTAAATATAGAAGAAGAAGATCTATATATATATATGGCTTTAGTTGCTATTTCCCATATATTTTTTATAACATGATTCGGAATCCATCACGACACGCCAGAACTGTAATAGAGTTAAGATAAAATAGAGCTTGGCAAAATGAGACTCAAGACCTGCCATAACTGCGAAATCTGAATTAATCATTCATTTTGGTTAGCCATTGTAATGTATAGTAGACTGAATACAAGACCCCACAGGTTCAAAACCAATGCTGAATCGGTCTCAATTAGAAATAAGATGATTTTAGAGCGGTAAGCGAGAGCAATTTGCCGCCGTATAACAGTGTTGGCAGCCTGTATGTGCACATCCAGAGATGCTTACCGCTCTCTCTATTGCTTTGGCATATTACCTAATATACATGTATAGCTATGTATTCTCCAATTATTTCTGTTAAAGATTTTCCTGGGAGGGGGTGGTTGGTTCAGTTGGTAGTGCAGAGAACACTTCGAGTGTCCTGTTGCTGGTTGCTGGCTTCGATTCAAGTTCTGGCCGGCTCACCTGGATGGGATGTCTTAAGGATCATTCAGAATTTATGACTGGGCGCCCCCCCCCCACTCGACATACAAAGTAATACATGCAAACATATATAATGTTGAATAGTGCAAATAAAGTGTGTGTATGCGTGTTTTATAAAATTTTTTATGTGTTAATATTTCTTGGAAATGTTTTCAAAAATTAATACACCCCCCTTGAAAAAAATTGTGAAATGTTAGTAGTACTTAGTACCCCCTCGGCCAACCTCCCCCATGGGTGGATTCGCCTGTATATGTATGGGCCTCTTATACCTAATTGATAAGAGTCTGAAACAAGTCCATTAAAAAAAGTAAACAAAAGAACTTCTGAGGACTGAACATGATGTTTTAACCGTGTTTTGTACACTACCTGCAGTGTTTCATGATCCTTGCAGTCATCCCTCACCATCTGGCACGCTGGTTGGAGCTGACACATCAGTAGTTCCATAAAATCCATGAATTTTTACAGGTAGTTGCATTATCTATAGCAATGGGCCTCGATCCGGATCACTGGGTTTCAAGTGGGTCAAGGCCTTACACTGGTCATTTGACCATCAAGTTTTAAAATTACAAGAGAGCGCAGCACCTGTCAGTTGCCTGACAAGAAAATCACAGGACTCATGCAAGTGAAAGTACCAATGAACTGGAGAGTACTGGGCACTGCTGCCCTCTGTGGTAATTTTAAAACTTCATGAATCTATTTTTATAGAATATTAACAATTTGTATTCATTGCCTTAGCAACCATATCGCTTTACATTTTTTAATCAAACATGACCAGATATCGGCATCACAACAGGTCTTTCTATCCATGTCTTAATTACATGCTATATCCTTATGTATTATGAATCACAAGTACTTTCTTTGAGTCAAATAAGAATCAACCATCTATGAGAGATTTTTATGTTGCCATGGATACCAGTTTTTAAGCTAAAATCAACTTTATGATACCTCACCAGAGACATTATGTACCAAATTCGAAAATAAAATCGGTAAACTATATGGGCACTATGTAGTGAAATACGTATTTTCTGAGGAATTGATCTAATTATCAAACAGTTACCATGGCAACTAAAAACTGAAAATTTGTGCACTAGTGTTCAGGAAAGATGTAACTATTTCTAAAAACTTCAGAATTTCGTGGTTAAAACGAACAATCGTAAGGCAAGCTGGCTCTCGGTGTCACAAACTTTTCAGAAAAGGGCCTCTGGGTGGGGTATCAATTTTTGATGGTCAGTTCCAAACTCCCATCCACCAAAATATAAATCATGAATGTTCTCTTGGTCCTTTCCTATTCAGGCAGCCGTAATGCAAAAATTACCTGTCCACCAATTGAATATTTATTTGATCAGTAACTATCTATCTATCTATCTATCTATCTATCTATCTATCTATCTATCTATCTATCTATCTATCTATCTATCTTTCTATCTATCTAACTATCTATCTATCTATCTATCTATCTATCCCATGTTCAGTGGCGTAGTCCAGGAGTGGGGGGGCCAAGGGGGGGCCAGGGTCTGAGCAGGGGGGCCCACCTTTCGCGGCATTTTTCGGGCAATACAAGGGTAAAAATTAACGCCGCAACACAAGCCCTCTTTTCAAGTGACATAGGAACATTGACTCTCTTTTCTTCTGGCGAACACTTACTGCATTTATTATTCAATTTAGATATGGTGCAAAAGCACTAAATATTCTTTTTCAATTACTTTTCAGAGAGAAATGACTTTCCATAAAACCAGTTGGACAAAGAGCAGAATGTTGATTTCAGCTGTTCAATTTGTTATGCACTCGGAATGAGACACGGGCATCAGTTTCATTTTAAAGTGGTGGGGCAAATTGGGCCAAAGCCTTCATGGAAGTGGGTGCTAGGGAACGCTCAAAATTTTTCCTCAAACAATATCCCTTTTTTGGCCAAAAAACAGTGCTGCCCCACCTACACTGACGCCACTGGAATGAGAGGACAGTTTGTTGCGACAATAGCACTTACTGATTCATAATGCTGATGACCCTCAAGATCATCTTGGGGTTGGGTTGCTCTTACTTATGAAAGAGTACGACCCGTATCTGTTCGCAAATTCCCTGATACGACATCAATGACCATATGCTTGCACATAAAGAAGAAATATGATGTTACAATCATTGTCATGACTAGCATAAGACCCGTGAAAGCATGTATGAAAGGGAAGGGGAAGAGTAGAGGGTGTATTCGAATGGTCTATGGTTACATTATGGGGAAACATCACGTCAATTTCTGTGACTGTAATTTGAATCTAACCTGGCTAAGGACATTTTAGAGAATACAGAAAAGCTGCTTGCAAGTTTTCATAAGTGAGCAATCAGTAGTTTGGCTGGAGTAGCGTAAGGGGTCCGTGAATTAATAGTATAGCATAGCATAACACCCGTGAAGGCATGGGAGGAGGAGGAGGAATAAAGAAATCATCACTTCAATTTCTTTGACTGTAATTACCAACACCAAACCAGGCTAAGGACCTTGTGAGCAGTGTGGGCAAGGTCCTTGCAAGTTTTCATAACTGAGCAATCTTTAGTTTGGCTGGAGTAGCGTAAGGGGTCCATGAATTAATAGTATGATACAAGTTTAACACGCACTTGAATGGTCTCATGAAATTAATTATTTTTTTATCTGCACGAATAGCCTAAAAAGCTGATAGCGATTGCTGGAAATGACACAAATTCCAAAAATATAGGGAAATTCCATGCAACGCATAAAAACTGAGCAGTTTGTACTAAAAATCACTCTGGTTAATCAGTCTTCGCCAGAAATATTCCAAAGTTGCAATATTTCTTTGGCTCGACAATGGCAAGGGAAAGGTTTCCTCATATCACAATTTTTTTGAATTTGCATGGAACTGCAATAGATACGTAGGCGTACCGGAGGGAGTGTCACAAGGCCGCACTAAAAAGTTCGGATACAGGTATGCCTATGGCCAGATAATAATTTCAAAGAAAATAAAAAATTGTCAAAAGCCTTAGAACTTTTTAAAGGGCTTTCTGGTGTGAACCCGTTATAAGTGAGCGCTGGTCAAATAATTTTTAAAATTTCAAATCTGAAATGGGGGGGCCAGTGAGGGGCCACTAATCTATTTGGGGGGGAGGGCTTTGCCTCCAAGGCCCCCCATAGCTCCGCCACTGCCCATGTTTAGCTCTCCACTCACTCCTTTTATCCCCGCCTACAATTGGTGGTTTTGGGGCATCGTATAGTGACTAATGAATTAGGGATGCTGGCTTATAACAATGACTGAATCATAATTCCTGTTTCACTTGCTGGTTGGGTCACACTGCTGCAAAATGGGACATAGAGGAGTCCTGTTAATTATTGCATTTTTCTTGGTGGTTTTTTGTTCTGCCAAATCTTTTGAAGGTGAGAAGACTGATTTCATTATTTTATTGTTTATTTATATTATTTGCTATTATTACAATTTCTTTACATTAAAATTTTAACCTGGGTATCTGCTGTGCATACATATATATGTTAGTAAAAAATATTCTAAAAAAATGAACATACATATATAATTGGGATGGCAAATTTATATAATCAATAATTTGACTGATTGAATATAATAAAATGTATATATGGTCATTAGCATCTTGGAACAGAAATAATTTGTATTGTGTTGTACTTAGGGGACACTGGGGTAAGGGGTGCCATGGGGCCAGTTGTGCTGACTGCTGTCAGGAAAAAATGCAAAACAAAGTAAATAAGTTGATTGAGCTTTTCATACATATGCACTGTGCTAACATCCTCACATAGCAAGACAAAAACTGCTGAAATATTTCAATTTAGATCAGGGGGGGATCCAGAAAATTCCGGTGGGGGGGTCTATCGGGCTATCGCGTCGCGGCACGCACAATTCGCGACATTCCGCGACTGCGCGCGGATAAAATTAACATGTAAAAATATATAAATTTTGGTCTGGTGGGGGGGGGATGCATTCCCCCCATCCCCCCCCCCCTGCGTCCGTCCCTGATTTAGATGTTGAAAAAAAAAGAACCCCAAAAACCTGAACGTTTCTTAAAGAGATGTTGTCTCTGGAGCTTGTGGCTGCTGGGACCTGGGAGGGGGGAACATCGGTTCAGCAAAATGGGTAATAGTTTAGTTAGTCGCAGCAGACAAGGTAAGCTATGCCGTTATCATGACATAGGGTTTTTCCTTTCTGTATTTTGTCTTCATTTAGGCCTACGTTTTTATGTCATGTTGGAATTTAACACATGCTGGGAATTAACTTAACCGAGAGACTGCAAGAAAAGGGTTATCCAACTTTCAAACAATGTATTACATTTTTTTGTAAAATCGGTCCAAATAAAAGGGGCGGACTGGCCTATGTGGCAAAGTGGCAGCTGCCACGGGCCCATCCACTCAGGGGGGCCCATTCAAGTTGCCAAAAAATTTAAATTTCAAGAAAAAAGTGGAATTTTGCTATCAGGTTCAAGATTGTGTGTTGACACTGCACCAACTATAAAGGACAGCACCCTTTCATGTGCGGGCCCCAACCTAATTCTAGCAACTTGCCAAATTAGGCCAGTAGTATTTCTTTTCTATTTCTAAATATAGCCGACGGCAGGGACGTAGGGGCCCATTGATTTATTTTGCCACGGGGGCCGAAATGCCGCCAGTCCGCCCCTGCTGAAATAAATAAGTTTTTTTTTATTTTTTATTGACGGCAAATATCATATTTGATATAATTGTCATAAAAAATACAAAATCACATAATATTATTATATTCACAGGTTCCAGCCACAGGAGTTAACGAACACAAGAATACATAAAGCAATTAAGAACATTAATTGTAATTATAATCTACATACATTGATTTTTTTAAAATAAACCCCAAACCTATAATAAACAATATCAAGAAACTCAACGTACCCCAGTCTCTCCTATAGCACAGTACTAGCATAGTTTCATTATAAAAAGTAGGACTTTGCACGAAATATAGCTTACTAAGGGCATTTTAGAATGACATGCTGTCGTTTTCAGTCCATAGTTTGATCCCCTTCTGTTTTTTATGTGGGTTACTTTTACAAATTAGGACAGAAAAAATAGGCAGCCTCAGGACTTTCAAAAATGTATGGGTAAACAATTCCACTCTTAAAATGTATGCCAAACATCAGCATATTAAGAGGAGCCCCGAAACACATGCTTAACAATTAAAAACAAAATTACAAAGGAAACCACGGTACACTGTAAATTGGTTGCACTGAGATCGCTTGATTGAGTTACATGGTTATACAAGATCTTTGAAAAAACATAGATTACAACCAGGAAATTTGATATGCAAAAAGAGTGGACTGCTGCACTCTGAAAATGGCACTTCGTGTGTCATCATGCTGATGATTTGTTTTGAACATACCCGAAACTTTCAATATTAATTTAATTTAAGGAGACCAATTCCGCTTATTAGTTACAGGCACAAAAGAATCATACGCCTGATTTTTACTTTTTAATCAGTTATGACTAATCAAATGGCCTTCTCTTGATCATGACTAATCAAACAGCCTCTATGTTTCCCATGTTGAATGTAGAGAAGATGACACTTCATCGGCTATTATGACTCACAGAGTGCCAAAATCTGTATGACCGGCAGTAATGGTATGAGTTGTCCAAATGAATCATAATTTTGAGACAGTTCAAAATATTGCTTCAACACAGTTTTCAAATCTAATAGAGTAAACATTTATTGAAATATATTTGCATGCAATCTTAAAATAAAGTTTGTTAAATGCTTAGACAGTTTTTGGAATTAAAAATTTTCCATTCATCCATAGTAGCAAATTTGTAAAATTGTTAATATTAAGTTCATGCAATTGTTCGCGACTGTATTACTCATTAATGAACAATTTTCTTGAGAAATTTCCTTGTAACAATATCAAGAAGAATGCAGACTGAAGTCCAAATCAACAGCGTATAGGTCAGGTCACTTCCGGGAAGAAAATACTTTATGACAAATAATATTTTTCGGTCACAAATTATTGTCAAAATATATAATCACATGGATCGAGGAATTCGCATTCATCTTGACATAGATTTCGTCCCAATGGCGCACTTTGTTTTCATTATGCAGATGCCCTGTAACTATATCATCAAAAAAACATATGATATATAGGGGAAAGTGGGGCAAATTTATTTTTTATAATGATGCAGGTGCTTCTTTATGACATTATCAGATTGATCTATTTGCCATGTATCGGGGAAACTGGCCAAACTTATTTCTATAATGCAGATTACTCGGACCAAACAAAGTAGCACTTTGGCACCCGAGATCAAAATAGGTGAAAATATACAGAAGATTCAAATAATCACATTTATGTCATGGACCGTGGTCAATCAAATTTTTGACCAAAATATTTCATAATTTTTTTTCCTGATACAAAGTATTACGTCTATCAAAGCAGATCTTGTGTTAAACACCGTTGCCTGAACGGCGATGGTATGCTGCTGCACGGCCTATGGTTTTTTAAGTTCTTAGATGTCTTGGATAGATGGAAATGTCTCTAAAACTTTTAATCTGAAATGACCTAGAGTTCTTTCAAAAATGTTCCACGGAAAAGTGCTGTGACTTTGCCAATAAAACAATTACAAGGGGCAGCTCCTCATGTTTGGGAGAGTCAGAGATTAAAGGGAAATGATACAGTTCAGAACTAACCATAAAAAGTTAATGAGATTTTGTGATAAGCATGCTATGACTATTAGGATAACATGGAAAAAATAAAAATGGGGGGTCACCAGCATTTTTAAAGAACTACTGACACTTGAACGCACCCCAGTTGGTCTTAGGAAATAACATTGAAAACATAGGGAAAATCACGTTTTTTTAAATATGTGGGCTTATAAAATGAAAAGTACCCATGAAAATGTGGTAGAAGTTGGTAATGTTCAAACTATCAAAAGATATGAAATAACAATTTTATTTTTTAAAAAGGGTGAGTCACCAGGGTCCGTTACGAACTACAGCCCATAATAAGTAGTGGACCAATGGGGGGGGGGGGTCATGTCAAAAATTGGGAAATAAATTTATTTTTAAGTTTCTAAGCTTTTAATGGATTGTTTTAGCTTTATTGGTGCCATATATAATGGCTCATCATAAGGCATATTTTCTCAAATTTTCATTAACAATAGGGGGCACTGTTGTGGACTGCATCATTTCCGTTTAAAAGCCAATACTTTTTCTATTCTAGGAAGGGTGAAGCGAGCCACTTTGAATTTCTGTGACCTCGATGACATCTTCAAGTGTGAAACAGGACTGTGCATCCCTGCACAATGGCGGTGTGATGGAGCCGCGGACTGTGACGGAGGAGATGATGAGAAAAATTGTGATGGCGCTTCGGACACCACCGCACCACCCGCCACAACCACTCTTATGCCTGATTTGTCTGATATAAAATGCCGGGCGGGTAACTTCTACTGTGCGTCGGACGACATTTGCGTACCTAGAGCTTGGCGGTGTGATGCAATGGCCGACTGCAGTCAGGGAGAAGATGAGCAAGGGTGCAGTGCTGCTCCAAGGACTGAAAAGACAACCAGACCTGCTACCACAACTTCAACCCTTGCACCAACAACCAAAACAATAAGCCAAGCAACCACACCAACTAATTTTAAATGTCGTATCGATCAGTTCTTCTGCTCATCTAACATTATTTGCATTCCTAAGCCTTGGCGATGTGATGGAATGGCCGATTGTAGTCAAGGTAAGCAATGAACTTACGATTACTTCTAGAATAGAGTTCACACAACAGGTCTTGTAATAGTAGTAGTAGTTTGGTCTTCCCTCAGCCCTTGTAGCTGGAGGGATGGGCCACTGTCGATGACTGGTCTTTCTCCATGTGTAGTTCTGTATTTACGTATAGGTGGCATCTCCAAGCAATGGTAAGTACGTTGGAATCCCTGTTTCAATTGAACAGGTGTTGTTGATCTTGCCAAGGAGTCTGACTTGATGAGTGTGTTTGTTGCATGGATTGATTGTTTGGGTCAGCTAGTGATTATGTTCTTGACTTAAGACAACAGTTCATTAGAAGGGGCTGTTATTGGTTAGAATCATACGCCCAATTTCACCAACAAAGTTAAGCCAGGTCTTACAGGTGATTTCATTAGTATGCGATTTCTATGGTTTTGGCCATTAAATACATGGTATTTTTGGAAAATCTGATTGGTTCAGGAACAACAGAACGTCACACATCTGAAATATCAAACGTAGTAAGTGCATGTTTAGCATTGATTTCTCACTGCCAAGTGTGAATGACCAGAATCTCGTGCTAATGAAATCACCTGTAACCTTAGACCTGGACAAAGTTGTTCCAAATTAAAACTATAGGCTCAATTTCAGTGATAAAATGGCACCACCTCCCACTAAGCAAAATAGAGGCAGTGAAGGGGCTGGGCTTTTACTTATTGTTGCTGACAGGATTTCATTTCATTTTCAAACAAACCTGGAAATATGTCACCAGGTGCGCTTCCCAAAAGACAAAAATAGCCTACCCGCTGATAATTATGCCATATGCAAGGTCCTATCTATAATCACTGTTGCAATCCCCATTTTGAGAAAGACCAATTTTGCTTTCATTCATTTGTGTTCCTTAATTCTGAAGGCGAAGACGAACAGAATTGCGGCTCAGCAACACTCAAAACAACAACGACACCAGCTCTACCCACCACAGCGTCAACTGCTGCAACGACCAAGATGACCAGTCTCGCAACTTCACCAGCTGATTCCTTATGTCGTTCAGGTCAATTCTATTGTTCCTCCAACAAAGTCTGCATTCCTAAGGTTTGGGAATGTGATGGAATGAATGATTGCATTCAAGGTAAGCAATATCTACATCAGCTAAGAAACTTCTGGTCAATCCCTAGCGGTTCACAATAAGTTACATTTGGGCAATTCTGTAAAGTCTGATTTACAGATTTGACACTTCAGCAGCTTGATCATCCACATTCTAAAAATACACAATGATTAAGTACCATGTAGTCTTTTAAATTCATGCCAGGTACTTAAAAGAGTTATTGAAATATAATAAGATCATTCTTTTATTGACGTAAGTTACCATGTGAAATATTCTGAAAATTGACACAGATTTGCACATATCTGATAGGCAAGAAGAAAAAAGTCATCCGAAGCAGTTAAATGAAAGTTGGCATGGCATAAAATTATCCAAAAACATTGAAGTTGGTATTCAAAATGAAGCTCTACATGAGGCCTGTCCATTCATTTAATTGTTGTGAAATTTATATAGAAAAAGTTATACAATATCGCGTATTCTGTTTTTAGCAAACAGATTGAGGAATTTTCAGAAATTTGTACTGAACTAAAATGAATCTTGTACAATTTTCCGGTCAGTGCATGAATTTCCTCTGCAAGTCAATTTCTCTACCATTTTATGGATGGCTGCAGGACTAACACTTGGATTCGCTACACATGAGTTCCTCCGCCAGCCAAACCAAGAGTGGGTTTCGGTGGACTGATACACCACCCTGAGTGATATCGATTATAAAACCCTTCTCTCTGAACAAATTTTGTATAATTTCAGGAGAAGATGAGCAGGATTGTGGAAGAGACACAACAACACAAACAAAGCCAAGCACAACCACCAAAATTACCACTACAGAAGTCGCAACCGAAATGACTACAACCCGTGAAACTCAATGCGGAGATGGCCGATTCCAGTGCGGCCGTTACGAGTGCATCCCTGGAGCTTGGAGATGTGATGGTACGCCTGACTGCAAAGGAGGTAGGCCCATCTGTTTGAAATATCTCTCTATTTAATAGAGTAACTATGGCCACAAGGTAAAGGACAGCATGTGAAATATTTTTGTCAAATCAGATAAAATGGATAACAATTTTCTCTCTGTATCAAATATTACAGTGACCAGATGCTACAAAGTAAAATGTCACCGTGTCGGATGTACTCACACGATATACGTCCGACACGACGACTTTTTATGATAGCTCAGCTTCTGTTGCACTTGGAGGTTTAGTTGATGGCTTGTCTGATACCCGTATTACCTCGCCTCATGCCAGGATAACAATGAAATAGCAAAGGTATAATGGTAGGGCGACCCAAGCTGCTAAAGTCTCAAATCTGTAAATCGGACTTTACGGAATTTCCCTGATGTTAACATGGCATGTGTTCTTGTGTCTCATTTGGGATAATTGGCCAATCACTACCCGAGACAATTATTGTGTCAGTCTCCAGAGTCCAAATGTAGTTTAATGTCATCAGTAACAAAAACATAAATAACAATTGTGTTGTAATTAAATTTATACGTTTCACAAAAAACAGGTGAAGATGAAGAAAATTGCAGGACCACAGAACCATCTACAACACCATCAGCATCAGTCACCTCACCATCAAACGGGGGATGTTCTGCTGGTCAGTTCTTCTGCAGATTCAACAAAATATGCATCCCCACTGCTTGGCGGTGTGATGGAGCCCAGGATTGTAGTCGAGGTAGGATTTTTATATCAAGAGTATATATAATACAAATCTTGTGAGGAAGAAAGGAAGTATAGAATTATTACTCATATGTAAATTATGACTATTGCTGTAAGGCCTAGATTGCTTTGAATGAGTTCGAGTACAGCACATTTCCATATTGGTGTAAATTTTTCTATTAATAACTTAACAGGGGAAGATGAAAATGACTGTGCTACAACTCCACCTACAGTAAAGACTACCACTCAAGAAATAACAAAGAGTACAGCCTCAGTCACCTCTCCATCAAATGGAGGATGTAAGGCTGATCAATTCTTCTGCAGATACAGTAATAGGTGCATCCCCATTGCTTGGCAGTGTGATGGAGAACAGGACTGTAGTCAAGGTATGAATTTAGTATGGCGAAAATATTATTTTTGTGATAAATTATGGAACTCTACTTTCATTACTGGTATTCAACTGGGGTTGAAACGCTTAGCTTGCTATGAATGAGTTCCACAACTCACAAGGACAAAATTTCTTCAGTATAGATGGCCTCACTGCTACTCACTTCTTCATGTTTTACAAATTTTCCTTACCCAGAATATGGCCTACCCTTACACCCTAATATAATCTTCAGTTTGTCAGCCTTTCACAATATTCTCCTTACTATACCTTCACCGCAGACACATTACCCCTTCTGCTTCTTCTTCTTCTTCTGTGCTTCTTCCACCCAGCACGCCTACAGCTGTCTTGGACTACCTTTTCTATCACATGCTTATTAGTGTTCCTCTACATGTACATTGGGCAACTGCCAAATATACGTCATACATCGTTCTACAAAAACATATCAAATGCTATTTTGGGATTTACAGGGGAGGATGAAGACAACTGTGCTACAACTCCACCTACAGTAAAGACTACCACACAACAAACAACAAAGAGTACAGCATCAGTCACATCACCATCAGATGGAGGATGTTCTGCTGGTCAGTTCTACTGCAGATTCAACAAAATATGCATCCCATTTGCTTGGCAGTGTGATGGAGCCCAAGATTGTAGTCAAGGTAGAAATTTAGTATAATGCTAATTTAATTCTTATGAGGAATTCTAGAATTCTGTAATTGTTGCTCATATATGTGTCTGTGGCTGAAAGTCATGGGTTGATATAAATTAAATTCAATAACTCCGAGTGAGAAATAAACAAATTGCTTTAAATTTTCTCTTAATAGGAGAGGATGAAGAAAACTGTGCTACAACTCCACCTACAGTAAAGACTACCACACAACAAACAACAAAGAGTACAGCCTCAGTCACCTCTCCATCAAACGGGGGTTGCTATGATGATCAGTTCTTCTGCAGATACAGTAATAGGTGCATCCCCAGTGCTTGGCAGTGCGATGGAGCCCGAGACTGTAGTCGAGGTAGGATTGTGATATAAAGAGAATTAAATTCTTGTGAGGACGAAAGGAATTCTACTATTGTTACTCATATGTTAATTACGCATCTAGCTGTAAGGCCTGGATTGCCTTGAATAAGTTTAAGTACTCACATGGACAAATTTATAAATTTGTGTAAAATTTTTCGGTTAACAGGAGAGGATGAGGAAGACTGCGCTATCACGACACAAACTCCATCAACAGTAAAGACTACCACTCAACAAATGACAAAGAGTACAGCATCAGTCACATCACCATCAAATGGGGGATGTTCTGCTGGTCAGTTCTTCTGCAGATTCAACAAAATATGCATCCCCGGTGCTTGGCAGTGTGATGGAGCCCGAGACTGTAGTCGAGGTATGAATTTAGTATGGAAAGAATTTATTATTGTGAGGAATTATGTTATTCTTCAATCATTATTCATATTTCCTTGTTTGACAACCCAGAGGAACATCTTTCAAATTGCTGTACATTTTTTCTATTAACAACCTAATAGGTGAGGATGAAGATGACTGTGCTATCACAACATCAACAGTAAAGACTACCACTCAACAAACGACCAAGAGTGCGGCTTCAGTCACCTCTCCATCAAACACAGGATGTTCTGCTGGTCAGTTCTACTGCAGATTCAACGACATCTGCATCCCAATTGCTTGGCGGTGTGATGGAGGAAAAGACTGTAGTCAAGGTAAGAATTTCGTTCGTGTGTAATTCTTAAAATTGGCACGAAGGCCCTGGTGCAGTTCAATTTGTGGAGAAGATACAGTATGTGTACTTGCCCCTTTGTTGTGCTATCCCCAATGTAAGTACTTTCAAACTTGCCTTTCTCCTGTCTTTAGTAGTTTTGGTTAGTACACTTCAAAGACAGGCTCAACCATAGGCGTATCGGAGGGAGGGGCAGGGTTTGGGAAACAGTAAGATTCGGGCAAAAAGGCTAAAAAATTTGGGCAGATGATTAAATAATCTCTATTGAAATTTAATGATTTCCAGGCTATTTCATTTGAAATTGTATTACATATAGATCTTGAAATTCAGGCAGATGTCACTCGCCCCCCCCCCTCCCAAAAATCGCCCTCAACACAATGATCATATTTCATAACTTTATGATAGGAGGCACAATTTCAGAGGGACAAAAGTTTACTGTACTAATTACTTTATCCAGGATGATTCTTGGCTGTAGTTTAATTCTGCTTTATTTTATCATTATACAGGTGAGGATGAGCACAATTGTGCAACGACTGAAGTGTACACCACTCCAGAAACGACTCCTGTAGCTAATGTTACGGTGTCAACTGTTCCGATGACAACTGAGCTCCAAACAACTCCTGTGGCTAACGTTACGGTGCCGCCGGTTACTAACGCTACAATAACAAACACTACAGTTTGCAATTCCCAACAGTTTATGTGCACCAGCGATAGAAAATGCATCCCGGTTGGTTGGGTTTGTGATTCGGAACCAGATTGTGCTCAGGGTGAAGATGAAAAAGATTGCGATTCAAATAAATGTAACAATGATCAGTTCAGATGCAGATCAGGAAACTGCATACCTCTGTCATGGAAGTGTGACTCCCAAGCTGATTGCTTTCACTCTGATGATGAAGCCAACTGCACTAACAGAAATATCACTTGTGAGCAAGATCAATTTAAATGCGAAGTAGATCAAAAATGCATCGATGGACGTTGGAGATGTGATGGTGATTCAGATTGTTCTTCGGGGTCAGATGAGCAGAATTGCCCAGCCGTCACATGTGCGTCAGATCAGTTTCTTTGCCCGACAGATAATAAGTGTGTCCCTGCTCAATGGCGATGTGATGGAGACTCAGACTGCTCGTCGTCAGAAGATGAAGTAGGTTGTGGATCGCCGGAGATCACTTGTCCACCGACACAATTCATGTGCAGCGACCAGAACTGCATTCCAGCGTCATGGCGGTGTGACAACGAAAGAGACTGTAGTCAAGGTACCGATGAAGAGAATTGCGCCTTACCAAGTACAACAAATACATCTTATAATATGACTACATCTCTAGGAAACACAACCCTACCAACTACTGAAAGTCACTCTTCACTTCCGGCAAATAGTACAATTTTCCCCACTACTCCGTCTTGCAAGGGCTTTCTTTGCACATCGACAGGACTATGTATTGATGCCGTAAACAGATGTGATGGATTTCATGATTGCGAAAATTCTGAAGACGAAGAAGGATGTGAAGGGACCACTGAAATCATGAGTACAACTTCAAGAGAAACAACTGTAAAAGTTCCATCTACTACAATTAATCCAAATTATAGCTATTGCCCGAGAAGTGATCTGCACATTCCCACAGCTTGGTTTTGTGACGGAATGAAAGATTGCAAGTTTGGGGAAGATGAGGAAAACTGCACGCGCCCCACGCCTGAGAATACCACCCCACCGCAAACCACAAGACCGTCAACTCCCATCCAGTGCGGCCCTGACTATTACTATTGCGAGCCGACCCAGTGTATCCCGAGGTCGCAGCTCTGCGATGGAGTCACTCAGTGTGCGAACGGAGCTGATGAGTCACCCTCACAATGTCCTACAACCACCCCAAGACCGTCAACTAGACTGTCAACAAGATCATCGACCGAGACGACAACTGAGGCCACAACGGAGGTCACGTCCTCGATGCCTGTTTGCTCTGATAGCGAGTTTTCCTGTGGTGATGGAAAATGTATTCCAGGCGTTTGGCGATGTGATGGGGTACCGGAATGTCGAAACCGCCGAGATGAAGAGAATTGCCCAACGGCCCCTGCAACTCCTACCACAACCCGAAGGCCGACAGTTCCAACATGTCCGCCAAATAAATTTAACTGCGGTGACGGAATATGCCTACCCCTCTATTGGTACTGTGATGGTCAGGTCGATTGCCCTTCAGGAGCTGACGAGTCGGATTGTTCTGAGCCCCCTGCTCCTACTTCTTCTACTACCCCTCCTACTTCCCCTCCTACTTCCCCTCCTACTACCCCTCCCACTTCTCCACCTACTTCTCCTCGTAATTTATGTCCACCCGACAAATTTGACTGTGGTGATGGAACTTGCCTACCACCCCACTGGCGATGCGATAATCGAGTGGATTGTTCATCAGGAGCTGATGAAGCAGGCTGCTCGGCATCTACTCCACCTCCGAAATGTCGCTCTGACCAATTTGATTGCGGCGATGGTACATGTTTGCCCGCCAGATGGCGTTGTGACAATCAAGTAGATTGTCCGACCAGGGCTGATGAAGAAAACTGCTCAGATGACACAAATTCGAGCAGTGATGATAGCGATGAGAATGACGATTTCTGGTGGCTTCCTCGAGGCTGGCCCTTCGGAACTGGAAAATAGTGAATTATAATGAAACAATAAGCTTACAAAGCAATAAACAAATGCTATACTTGTTAGAAATATGTTGATATGAACTGCTTTATTGAAATACAGTTCAGTAACTTCTGTTAATCAAAGGATATGTACATGTAACTTGTTAAAGATAAGCTGATGTGATGAGATACTTAAGAAACACAATGTTACTTGTTAGGGACAGTACCTTCTGTGAATCAAATGTTATTTAACTTGTTAAGATATGCTGATATCATGAGGAACACATTTTTACTTGTCAGTGACACAATTAACGATATTATACAGATGGTTACGAAGAAGTATCTAAGTGACACAATGATACTATGCAGTGGGTAAGTAATAAACACATTTTCAAAAACATCAGCATGAGTAACTAAGAAACAGTTGATCTAACATACATAAACATTGTATTATAAACATCATAATTTTCTAAAAAACATCATACGGTAACGTTTTGTTCTTATAATTGTTGCATAAATTGGTGTCGCAGAACATGCCTGAAGAGTTATCGTTAGATCCAGTAACAATGAAATTGAATGAATACAGAAAGTTTAACAACTTTTTTTGGCTGCCATAATATTGTTGACCCTTTCAGTTAGGGGAAGCTTGGGAGAGTTGGGCCACTTTTTACATTCTTGCACCTCCTGCTAACAGTAATGATTATATAAACATGCTTAATGCAATAAATGCATGTATTGTATCTTGAAATATTTCAGAAAAATATCTTTAGGTTTGCATTGATATTTGCCAAAGAACATATGAGCTACAGCCCTATGAAAATTGGAAAAAATTTGGCCCAACTCTCCTCATCAAGTGGGAGACTTGGGCCAATCAGAGGGGAGACTTGGGCCATTGCAATATATCAGGCTCGGTTAAGCTGTACTTGAGGCCATAATATTTTTAACCTGTACTGAGGTGGTCATAGTAGTCATTAATCCTGAATTGAGGCCTCTTGCAACTCTAGTTTGCTGTCAGACTTAAGCCTCGGCCTGATGGCCCAACTCTCCCCATCTAGATTTCCTGATATCTAATTTTATTAGACCATGAATAATTATTAAGGCCTAAAAATATTCAATCTCTGTGGAAAATTGCTCTAGACAAGTTCTTCTGTCTTAATAAAAATAAATCTGGGTAAATGCAAAACATGTGCGGAGAGTATTGGCACTGTCCCAACTCTCCCCCATTTGACCATTTTTCTCTAAATCCCAATAATGACAAAAGCGGTTGTCTGATAATTTTCCAAAATATGTTAATAACAACTGAATAGTCAAGCCTACCAAGCATGCCATAGAAAATTTTCTCAGTCCTTGTTGTCTGACAGACAATTAAAAACTTGTAACATGGCTCAGTTTTTCCGTTTTTCATCCAAATTTGAATTTTCTTCTCTCTAAAGATCGTGACAAGCAAATTAGCCAGAAATGTTACATCCATTGAAAGATTTTTATTTTTATAAAATTTTGGTTGCTGCAGCTTTCTCAAAAAATGTTTAGTTTCCTCAAAAATCAGGGTGGCCCAACCCTCCCTGCAGCCCAACTCTCCCAAGCTTCCCCTACACTCTCTGTGATCTCGCGCTTGAATAATTCTTGCAATGAAACTTGAAGTGATATTGCCGTATCAATGTCGAAATAAAAATGTTAAAATCATACACTTATTTTGGAAAGTTTAAATGTAATTGATATAAATAGTTGTGTGGCCCTATTCAATATCATGACCATACAAATTATTTAATTCTGACTTAATCTAAGGTCAACATACATACAATTGTGGTCCCAATTAAATTGTAATGATTTAACATCAGCAGAATCACAGTTGTATGGGATGTAGACAATGTTTGTACAAGGTTTGTAATGTTCGATTGGGGATTCCTTCGAAATCACTATATCCTACAGGAAAATGTATGCTAATAGCAAATAGTCCTTGCTTAACAGCTTGGATTCAGACAATATTCATGTAATTTCATCATTAAAGTTTTTTCGAAAGCAACTATGATCGATTTCATATCTACTGTCTATAGTATCAATGAGTTGGTCAAATGGTTTACGTTGAATATTGAATATTCCCTGTCATGCAAGCATTTCACACCTTTTCAACCAATCCTGCCATTTATTCAGTTGGGGGAGGTCACTACTTGTTGGATTCTTAACTTGAGCCCCCAATCTTATTTAGACTCTCAACCAGGCACACTGTAAAATTTGAAAACTGTGTTGAAGCAATAATTTGAGCTGTCTGAGAATGTTAATAATTTTCAAGCTATGATAGCTCAATCCTATAAGTTGTCAAGGTATGATAGCTCAATGCTGTAAGTTGTCCAAACGAATCATAACATTAAACTGTGAAAACATGAAAGCTTCAGTTGTTGCAGATATCTTGACATATCAGTCATGCCACATATAGCGCCATCTATAACAAGCACTTCTCATAAGACTGCATTTAGTTTTAAATAATTATTTACTTACAAGAAAAAAGAACATTTATATTACACCATCCCAGAGAAAAAATGAGTAGCACACCCCTTTAGCTGGTTACTTTTTTATTTTTATCTCTCTTAAATTAATTTGTGGGAGTAATTAGATGCATGCTTTCACACGTCAACCAACATTTCCAAGTCAGAGTGTGTTCAAATATAGGCTTCTAGCACTGTATACCAACTGAGATGAGCCACAGGCCATTGGGATTTATTCACAAGAAATTAATTTTTAAATCTCCTTGTGATGCAATGGTCTTTGTTGAATGCATCTTGGGCCTGTCCATGGTGTGCTAAAATGAAGCATACTGGATCAGGTGGATCCCCTTGAGAGATCAAACAATATTTTGGGATTACAGCCCATATTCATAAATAACTTTATAAGACAAGTCACACAAATATAAATCAAAAACAACTAAAAATAAGTCAACACAGCTCAAAATTCTGAGTTGTGTCAGCTTGGATCAATAAGTCAACAAAACTCAATATTTTGAGCTGTAACTCCAACACAGCTCATTGTTTTGAGTTTTCTCAGCTTGAATACCTTAGTCAAGATAGCTTAGTATTTTGAGCTATCTCAGCTCGGTATTTTGAGTTATCTCAGCTTAAAACATTAATCTATGTTAGCTCAATCAACTTGTGCAACCATCTCACTCAATCAATTGAGCTGAATCAGTGCCTCCGATTTTACAGTGCACACTGTAAATTTTGAATTTTGAGTTAGCTTAATTGACTGAGTGAGATGGTTGCACAATTCCTTTGAGCCAAGATAGCTTGTTGTTTGCAAGTTATAACAACATAAAGATTATCATAACTCAAAACAGCAAGCTATCATGGCTCAAACAAATTGTGCAACCGTCTCACTCAATCATTTGAGCTAACTCAGAATTTCAGAATTTACAATGAGCTAGATCAAGTCATCAATCAAATGGAATTTCATCCCACGGAATGCCGCTTATTTTGGCGGTGCATGGAAGAGGTAAGTGAAGTTGAAGAATGTGCTTCAACCTGGGGGAGGGGGTACTCACTATGAAAGGGTGTATATAGAGGCCTCGCTGGATGGTTTAGGTTTTTTGGCCTTCTAGGATTAAAATGGTATTGGTTATTGGTTTTCTATGAATTAAGCTTAATTTGGTTGCCCTTTATTCACCCCCCACATGTCTGGTACCGTTAGAATCGGTTTCAAAAGACGATTAAAATGGCATATAAATCATAAAGATTAAATTGGTTTTTGGATATTTTTTTCTAAAAGATTAAAATAGTTTGTGGTTTTGGCGTTGGTCTCGAATTAAAATGGTTTTGGTTTTCAAAATCGCCATGGCGCATCCCTATGCAAAAGTCCGCGAAGTACCCCCCCCCTCCCCATGGGTGCTTCAAGAGAAAGGAGCGACTGAGTCAGTGATTAGGACTGTTGTCCTGTTTACATGTGGACCGCTGTTTCATTGCCACTGCCTTTTCCGGCCTTGGCAGAACATAATTATGCTGTCATGTGTTGCCACCTAGTGGCCACAAACATGTAAACCCATTGTGGAGAGCTCACAAAATTTTGTCTGGAAGAAACCAGGGCTGTTTCTGAGTATGCTGATGGCTGCTTCCTTAGAGCATGTGATTGGTGAGTCTTACTATGGTTTACCTCAATGTTGAATAGAAACTTTGTGAATGTGCCATGAAATCGGAACTATTTCTTAGGAGCTCAATGCTGAAGCATACAAAACTAACTTTTGTACCAGGTGGCAGCAGGTATGTGGTTCTCATTTTCATGAGACTGGCTGTTTTCATTGAAGTGGAGGATGTTATCAACGGTCGACCGCTTACTCACAACAGTACTGATCCTGGTGATTATACTACACTGACACCCAACCATCAGTGATCCCAATCCTCATCTTTCTACTGATAAACACAAAGCTCTATTAGGCTTGGGCCTGTTCTCATACAAATGGTTGCATTACATTCATTTTCTCAAACTCTCCAACATTGAAAAATATTTAATTTACTTAATAATAAAACTTTTATTATCAATTGCTCAGCATAGTAGAATGATCGGCTGAATTTATGATCTGTACAAAATAAAAAGCCATTGTCAATTTAGTTTTTGGTCAGCAATACTGCATCTCCTTATGACAACTTATGTGCAAGACATTGTGTCATGATGAAACATTTATACTGCACATCTCTAGTTACAATAATTTCATTATTCCGGAGATTCACTTGCTAATATAATCCAACCATAGTGTCTTGAACTTCAGCCATATCCATAGGCAGAGGAGTTCTTGGTAATGATTTCCTTGGTCTTTCTAAATGTCCATTGTAATTAAAATGATAACCATTATTATCCTGACCGCGGCCTGGCGCTCGACCATTGTTTTTGGAATGGCGCCTGTCATGCTTATTGGGATGCGGCTGCCTATTTTGTTTATTGTTAGCATGACCATGCCTATTTTGTTGGTTGGGGGCATGACCTTGTCTATTTTGATAGTTGTTAGTATGATTGTTGTTCTGTTTAGAAGGGTTTGGAGTGATAAAGTACAGATCAAGATCCTCCTCCGTGGGCGGAGCGTATTTCGGTCGTTTCCGTCGCATCCTGTGGCAGCACACCCACAGCCATAAGTCACCGAACAGCTCCACGAACTCGATCATTGTGAATAACGAAGCTCCGACATACATGCCTGTGTTGCCTCCCAGATCAGACAACATCTGAGTTAGCTGCAAAATAAAAAGGCAATCAACATTTCAAAGTTCTTTCTTCAAAAACACTTGATTAATGTTGATATTTTAAACTTATTTTTAACAGTTGTTTTCACAATTCTAGACATTCAGCCTGATGTGTTTTTCCTAAGACATGTATTGTAGAGGGATAAATGACATCAAAAAATTTATGACATCACTCTTCCCTATTGAAAAACACGTCCTAGAAAAAGTTATGATTAGGCTCAGTGCCCAGAATTATGAAATCGATTGTAAAAATCTAGGTGAGATTTGGAAAAGGTAACACAAAAGGCTTTTTCTACTGATCACTTAAAAGAAACTAATATTTTTGTGAAGTCTATCATCTATCTCAGACTTGTTGCAGTTCATAAATTTACATAATATTATATTAAATTTCCCCAAAATTGGTCTTTTGTAGGAATTTCACAATTACGTCTCATGTAGGTAAAGTGTAAACTCACCTCAACTGCTTCTTTCTCAGTTATGAATTCAAAATTGAGATCTTGAAAATACACTGTGAGTTGCAGAAAATTCTTGCGGAAATTGTCATGACCAACTTCCAGGATTTCATCCGCACTTGCGGAGCTGCCCTTCAAGTTCTCAAGGGTGACATTCTGCAATAAGAGGGAGACCATTTTTAAAATATCAAGGGGTGGGGGGGCTCGGATTTTTATAAAAATAAACAATGTCTTGAAATAATAATTTCTGGTAGGGGTAGAGTAGCGCGGGGCATGCAGCCCCCCTTAACTTCGAGGAGCGATTTGACCTACTTTTTGTGGTCGATTATTTGAATGCTTATGCTGTCAGGAAGGGATCACTTAACTCTACTTATAACTAGTGAAACGAATGTCTACCAATTTAAATGAAGGAGTTACGGCCCTTTTTGTAAAAAAATTAAAATGGCCTTCTTACCCCACCCATCGGGCAAGAAGCCCCCCTATTATAATCCTATGGAAATTTTTTTTGTGAGCGCATTCAGCTTGAAAGTTATTTCTTGGGGTTCTTCTATCCTTTTTAAGGCATTCTATTCACTTTTTCTGAATTTCACAATTTTTCTGTTCATACATTTATTTTTTAATATTTTTTGCCCTTTTTCAATTTCGGCCCAAATTTTTTCTATTTCAATTAGCTATTCTGTCAAGATTTAAGGTAAAGTACACATTATTAAATGGTTCCTGAAGCAGCTTCAAGGCCTCAGCGAAGGGGGCCCCATGCCCCATACCATGTGGGGCCTCTCGCCCCAAACCCACATATTTTAATGTTACCTCTATATTTTGAGCTAAAATGCAAAAAACATGATCCAAATCATATTTATGTGATGGTCATAAAGTGAAGCAATGCAGATATCCATTATACTTTTAAAAATTTCCAAAGTTATTTCTGACAACCACTTTCAAAGAATTAATCAAAGTTACAAAAACCATGCACCATTTTTTGTTTCTTTAATTACGACTATGGTTTGGTGCTGAATGCCTTGAAAATTTGTGACGCCACCTAAAAAGCCTCTAGCTTCAATCCTATCAATAAGAAAAAGCACCAAAAATGTAAGTTTAGAAATAACCCTGGGGGGGCTTCTCACCTAACCCGGGCTTCTTGCCCCGACCCACTCTATTTCTTAAGAAGGCGTTGCTTTGCGCACTTGAAATAAATCATTACTGCTGGATAAGGTGGTCCAACATCCAATGGAAAATAATAAAAATGTAAAATTTGGTGATGGTACCCCCTTAACTTTTTTCCTTGGCCATGTGGAAGAAGTGCAAAATTTATCCAAATTGATTAATATTTAGAGGTGGCTCATCAAGGTTGAAGTTTTGCTATATTTTGCATTAAAACACCTATATCTGAATAGTGAAAATTGTGTAAAATCATATTTTCCTTTCATTTGAGGTCTATTAAGGCACTAACCAACTGAGGATAAAGCAAAATAACACTTGTTTGTATATCTTTCTATCCACATTAAAAAAAAGTGATTTGTCACTTATATCATTAAAATTGTTTAGATTCATGATTGAAAAGAGGGACTCACCAAAGCTGCATCTGAAGGCCATGCTGCATATGACACAAATGGCTCATAATACGTTTGTCTGAAAATTTAAAGAATTTCACTGGAAGTATTGAAGTGTATGAATTTCAGAAATGCATCTCCCCTTCCTTCATCGGTTCAAATTCAAAATATGTGATATTAGGAGATTAGACTTTTCCATGCAATTTTGGACCACCCCAAGTAGCGGAAATTAGCTTACTTGCATGGAACATGACATAGCTTGTCGCAGCCAAGTTGATGTGCGTTAAATTTTTTGGTCACTTCGTCCAAACAACCCACAGATTCTGGAAAACCTGAAAATATTGTGCATCGAATAAAATAATTTGTGTTGCAGACTGGACCGCTGCCTCTCTTCCAGAATTGCCCGGTCCATGGGTCAGGTGGTAAGGCTTCAGGGCCAAGATGGTGTCATACAGTGCATGTGTTAGGACTGCAACAGCGGTCTATACACAGTAACAACTTGATTCACAAAACCATCTTTGACAAAACTATAAGGCACTTTTCTTGCGAACTTTGTGAAGAAGTTTGCAGAGTTAATCAATTTACAAAAATAACAATAATAAGATAATTTTAATCTTGAATAATAAAACTGGGTGAAAAGCATCTAATCATCCCTACCTTGTGAAAAATTGAACGTCGAAAAATACTTGTTTACGCAAGAAGTAAAGTTTTTGTATTCGTCAAATGGCGGAAATCGAACATCAAGACATTGACACATTTGACGAACGTTCCACTGGAAGCATGATCTTTGGCAAGCCTGAAAAGGGACAAAATAAATGAAAATCATAATGAAAGTTTCACAAAACAACACCATTAAATCTTGTAAAATCCCATCTGGATGTTTCTATACTTTTGCCAGCAAACTTTTGAGATGCTCAGCGTATTCAACATTAAGTGAAATTAGTAGGCCAATATGTGAAAATTGTCCCGGTAACCCCCATTTTCCACGAGGCCTATATTAACAACTACAAAAGGAATGCAATTTATACAATTTCTTCTATTTTAAGGGTCAAAGTAATTGATATATCATTTTACTCATGATCAACAATAAATTAATAATTCACCTTGAGACTGTAGTTTGTCCATGGATTCTCCGCTTGGAAGTAGTTGGTGAAGTTTGGCAGTTTATTCGCATGAGCACAATCGCCAAATTTACCCCCGAGTCTTTCAGTCCTTTTCTGAAATAACAATGCAAGACTTTAAATTTGGAATTTGTCCAAAATAGAGCCTAGAAATTGAAACAGTAAGGCCCTGTGGGCTGTGGCTCACTATATGTTACTGCTATGTGGGTGAAACTGGCAATGTTAATAGGGCAACCATAATACGACATATACGACTTTTAATACGTATATGATTGGGGGGGGGGGTTGAAGTATTTTTTAGATAAATAGCTTCTTTCTCGGTTTTGGTCATAGAAATACATAGAACGGACATGAGGCTCTAGCAGATGAAGCAACCAAATCCACCATCTTGGAACTGCCTGGCAGCCTGGCATTTTGTAACCATGACATCACCAATAATAGTGACATCACTAGTAACAATGGCATCATGTGACGTCACAATCAGCCAAACACAACATCATGTTGCTCCTGCTGTGATGTCACAATGACGTCATGTCTCAGGGCAGTTCCAATATGGCGGATTTGGTGACCTCATCTCCAGGTGGTGTCATACAGCCTCATGTCCGTTCTATGTATTTCTATGGTTTTGGTACTCTTGAAATGAAGTATTCTATGTGGAGGAAACAAAATACATTGGTTTGCGTAAAATGCTCGTAATAAATAATTATTCCAGCGTTCCTGTGAAATAAATAATTTCCCGTTACGGAAAAGTCAACCTGGAATATTAAATTTTTGACCCCTAAGGAAAGTAAGAATTGGTTGGAATGGTGTGAACAACTGTGAATAAAGCAATCCTGTGACTTATTCGGTCAAGGGTTCACTGCTAAAAAGTACTTGTTGGATAATATGTATACACTTGAGCAAAATATTTTTCATTCAAATTTTTGAAGGTTATTCACCACCAGAGAGGGAATATGTGATTTATCACCCAAGGGCTTTAGCCCGAGGTGTGATAAACACATATTCCCTCTCCCGCGGTGAATAACCTTTACATACCATGAGACAAACAGTCAAACATAGAAGGATAACTGTACATTTTGTACAACAAAGAATATAGGAATTATTTCCTTGAGATACTGGCTGTGATTGGCTGACAAAGGTGTCAAACGGTATAAAAACACTTACCACTTTGACTCCAATGAGGGCAGCTTGACCAGGGGGTATACTAATTCCATCGTCTTCAGGAAAAGGCATTTCTTCAGGAGGGTGAACCAGCACCAGTGCCCCAGCTTGTGTGGTAAGGTCCATGTAATCACTTTGTTCAATGTTTAGAGTGAGTTCTAGCCCAAATCTGGGACCTGTTCTTGTTGTGTTTTGTTTGATTATGTACACTATGCATCCACCATACAGCCAGTTGAATATAGATGTCATTTCAATGTCATTCCTGAACGCAAAAAAAAGAAGAAAAGGAATTAATTAAAAAATTGAAATGAAACAACATGCATTTTGTCACGACAAAGGGTTGTAATGTCATGTAAGTGAAAATCACCAAAGTAGGACCCAAGTCAATCGACACCAATGTTGGAGGTCTCGAAAAGCAATGCTGCACGGTGAAACTTTCTCATTGAAAACATGACAACAAGAAGATATATAGTCATGAACTTCACGCAAAATAAAACTTCCAACCCCCTATTCATAATCTCTTAATGTTTCATAACTGTTATTAAAAACAGTTCTTTCTGAATAGTACTGACAATAATATCTGTTGGTAATTAAGTAGCACAAATTCACAGAAATTATATGGTTAATTAAATGATTATTATATTATATATCGGTATCGACCTTTCTACATCTACACATTAATTACTTTCTCTGAGTCATGTGACCCCTGTCACAATTTATTAAATGAATCCTTTTCATACTGCAAGACCGTAACCACGCCGTTAATTTGAACATTTAGCTAATCACAAAAGAAGAAAACATAACATTTTTTCCCTCATAATTTGAAGACTGAGCAAAATGACAAAAAATCTTCATGGTGATAAAGATCGTGACTGGATCTCAATGGCCATTAGAGAACCCTGCCAAGTTTTCTTATAACAACCAATTTCTCGTGAGAACTTATGAATTACATAAAATGTCATGCAGCTTTAAAGAGAGGATCTATTATGACTCAGGAGGGTCAGAAATTTGCCTTTTAGCTGCTGTATGCCTAAGAGATTTTGATCTCTCTCAAACCTCTTTGTGAGGTTGAAAGTCTTATAATAAGAGCAGTTCAAAATATATGTTTGGGATGATTTACGACAATGATTTTGCAAAATTCATACTGGGCGTAAATGTTTGGCGCACTGTTGCACAATTTCAGAACATGATATATCCAATGGCTAGGGGATTGTGAATGCTGAAAAAAAAAATATAACAAAGAAGAAACACCAACTACTTTGGAAACAACCAGTTTAGCTTGCATTGGACAGAATGGTCAGATTGGAAAGGTGAAACCAAATTAAAACACATTCCTCTAGGCCTTATAGATCTGTTGAATGGTGAGGAATGATTGAGATCTTTTCTAAATCTAGTGTGGAGGATACAAAAAGAAGCAAAACACTCTTACTACAGTGGTTGTTTATTACAATTATTTGGAGAAGATGCTGTCATTGTCGAATAGAAAACACTGCGGCATTATTTCACCAACACAGCTAAGACCAGGTTTCAGGTTTAACCTGGGGGGGGGGGGGTTAGCCTGCTGGGCTGCCAATCGCTGGGTTCAGGGTTCGAATCCAGCAATTGCCGAGTCACCTGGGCCAATGTTGGACGGTTGTTTCAATTATCCTTCACCTCATTGCCATGTCCTCCTCCTGTCCTAATTAGCCTACCAGGTGCATAAATACAGAATGTAAAATCCCAATCATCCACCCACCTATCTGTATATTTGTAGGCTAGTAAGGACAGGAGGTAATGAGGGGAAGGGTGATTGAAACTGCTGTGCAAAAGAATTAAATAGAAGCAATATAACTACCTCATGTCACAATGGACCCTTTCGTACATGCAATTCAGAATGAAGTTGTCAGGGTCGACGCTCAGCTCAGACAGACTGAAGTTGTGGTATTCCCCGTAGACTTCAACCAATTCTGCCAATAGTTGAAGCATTTGTTCCCCAAATTTAGCAGAAGAAATCCCTGTTTCGAAGGTTGCATCGTCCGATACAAGTGACCTTACCCATGGTACAAACCAGGAAGGCGCTATGTCCTCAAGGGATTGGTTTCTAGAAACTGAATTACAGAGAAATATATGTCAACAATAAATATCTATGGGAATACGTCGTTCTTGATCCGAATAAATTATCTTGATAAGAACGTAATGGGTGATTGTTAAAAAAAGGGCCATATCGTCCAACATTAAACTAGATTGTTGCCTAACATTAACTAAATCCTGGGCCTATAAATTACCTCACAACAGACCCTGCCCATTGAATTGAGATTAACAGTCAATTGGTCATAGAATCACTTGTAATCTCATTGGTGAGTGTTGTAACTCAGTGGGTGACTTGTTTTGACAGCATTGATAGTATGGGATATGACCTCATAAATTGCTTATGAGTCAAAAAGAATAACATGGCATGGATAGGGATATGACCTCACAAGAAACATATCAGTGCAATTCTGTCCGCATTTGTCACTCGAGTCGTTGGCTGTAATTCAGACCCATACCGGTCACATCTTGTCAGGCTCACTATAGTTTTACTTATGTTTCAGTAAAAGTTAATTAGTTGAACACGTAAAAAAATAGACGCTATTTTATAATGATGAACATACGAACGTGCTAGGGTGGCTGTGTGGTTCATCAGTTCGATAAACCTGATTGTGTCGTCCCCTTTGTAAGGGTTTTTGTTGCATATAGTCACGGCTGGGAAAGGCAACTCTCTGCTCGCTTTTATTTCTACCTGGACATTTACCTGTGAAAATGACAAAAACAAAAAAGAAACATTAAAACAAAGTAAATTATATCTGAAAGTCTTGCTGAGATTAAAAACGAAGCTTTGTACATGGGTAGCCTACTTTAAATGTTTGCATCTACAACACAAAGAACCCCCTTCCCCTCAGTTTTACTTTGTGAGAACATATAATGCTGATGTTGAAAATGCAAAAGAAAAAGAAACCTCGTCCTGGTTGAACGGAATAGATTACCAAAATTTAGACTGTGGCCAGATGTCAACCATTTGCAATGGGGGCACGGGGGGGCATGGACCCCCTTAATGTTGGATCTGTGCCCCCCAGGTGCCCCCCCATATGAACTTTTCAACCTTGGCTAAAATATACAATTAGTATTATAGCTTATTATGGCCATTTATGGGTGCCCCAAGAGAATCGCGTGCCCCCCAGGTGCCCCCCACTCGAGACCATCCTGTTATGCCACTGACCATTTGTTGCAACAATCTTCTAAAGTTATTTGACGAGAGTTCGTGACTCGCCATTTTGTCAAGAAGGTAAGTAGTCTTTAAAATCATAAGTGGTGCTGTTATACGACATTGTGCGGGCTAAAAGCTTTCAAAAGGGTTTTTGAAAACAGCCCCAGAACCTAAGACAGTATTGTATCTTTCTATTCATGGGTAAAATTGTTTTTAATAAAAGTGTCAGCATATTTCTGGTCTCACCTCATTCTTCAAGTATTTCCTTATTGTGTCCTGACTTTGCAAAAGCCAAATTGCAATTAGGCCAAGTGTCACGACCAACCAGAATAACTTTCGACATGTTCCTGCAAAAATAAAACACAAAATTGTTGCTGTTTAATTGAATAAAAACAAAGACATACTCCACAGAACTTCAAATTTATTCACTTTGTCATAAATATTACCTATTGTAATTGTTGATATTGCAAAAAAAAATGCTTTAAGCGAACCAAAAAATGAGCCCCTCACAAATAAATTTATATACTGATAATCGAATAGATTACGACCCTTCACGGTCAAAAATTTATTAATTGTAGTCAAACCAAAGGATAACATATGATATACATGTATGACCTATTTAGATGGGCCATATTGAATAACAAGTCTCTGCCATTTTAATGCATATCAGACAACTTTGTAAATTGTACAGTGTTCACACATTGTACAACTAGAAATTTCCCCTACCCCTTGCCCTGATGATATGGGACATCCCATGGGCTGAAGTTTCTGTAGCAAATTCATGGCAGATGATGAGAGTGTGGCCCTTGTTGATGTCCCTCTTTATGGGATCCTTTATGTAATGTCCTGCCATTTCAAATCTGGCTAAAGATGAGTTTCTAGAGATT